>OZ004633.1:11688828-12918668 GCA_963924495.1 Nemapogon koenigi
GTGTCGTATCGTACGTAGTGGAAAAACGGCCATTATAGATTTAGTACTGTTTCTATATCGTCAACTTAAAAAAACGTACGATATAGCGGCAGCGGCGAGATATAAAAACGGTGGCGTGCTGTGTGATATCGTAACTTTGAAAAACGGTCCATGTAAATGTCTAGCGCGTTGAATCGTCGAAAGCCCTTTAACGACTATAACCTTTGAGTAGGTATATAGCAACTATAACATTACTAAAAAAAACAATTTGCCGACCCTACTAGTTTATTTATGGCCGTAAACAATACAGGAGGTAGGTATTCATAGAGTCGTAAAGTTCCTAAAGTACGAACATCATAAAAGTTTCATTATTTTAATTTTACTCATTTGGAAGTGATGTTTTTCTATAAATTTAATAATTCAGAAAATGTTTCAAAAGTCCTGTTTCCGTGTCCCAATGGAGTAGGCAGTCACTAAGGACCTCCACATGTTACATGACTTTACACCGTATTCAAGAACACTTAGGAAATTAGCTACTAAACTCGCGGACATTGGAAGACATTGGATTGGACAATTGGAGTAAGAAGTTTCTAACATATTCTAATTCTCACAGAGCGTCGGGCGATAAATGAAATTTGGACCACTGTGCGTTCGCTAAGTGTTGTTCTTGAATACGGGTGTTTGCTTCTTGGACTTACTTGGGTAATTTCATTAGAATGCCATTGAAAGTAATTAATAACCTATTATATTTTTTTCGCGCTGGAAAAACTATGGAACTAATTTTATACACATTTTTGTTTATAAATCAGTTTTTTAATTAATGGAAAAGGTGAGAGGAAACAAGTTAGTGCATTGTTTTGTGTTCATAGCTCCAAACTCCCCTTCATTTAGAGTTAATCGGTCGTTTTATTATTATTGCCCTTTAGTTCGGTGCCTTTAGAACATTCATCGTGAGTGCAAAACCCATTTTTCACAATAAAGCTCGATCATTAGTGCAGCGCATACCGAGCTCTTGTTGCACTATCCTGCCATTTATTAAACTCACTCGCAGTTGGCTAGAAATTATTTTTAATAACAATTTTGTTCAAGATAGGAACTTGTTATTAAAATAATCGTGCTTGAATTCCTACGGGATAAACAGAAGTGTTTCCTAAAAAACCTTGTAAAAACAGAATTTGCATTTTTAGGGTTCCGTACTAAGACTCCGCTGTCCGTCCGTCTGTCACCAGACTGTATCTCATGAACCGTGATAGTTAGACAGTTGAAATTTTCACATATGATGTATTTCTGTTGCCGCTATAACAACAAATACTAAAAAACATAATAAAATAAATATTTAAGGGGGCTCCCATACAACAAACGGTTTTTTTTTTGCTTGCCGTTTTTATAGATAATGGTACGGAACCCTTCGTGCGCGAGTACGACTCGCACTTGGCCGGTTTTTTATCTATACAAACATATACAATTGAAGAGTCTTTGATTTTTAAATTATTATGAATATTTAACTTATTTTGAAGCATAGGTAAATAACAGTTGACGCGGGCAAAAAAACCGACGTCGCTCAGAGAAAACGCGAGCGCTATAACGAGACAGCGAAAAACTACATCACGTTTCTCGGCTGGTGTTCTCGGGGCTTTTCGGCGCGAGGGCCTTTAGAATTTTTATCTGTCGGTATGTCAGTCTGTCACTCTGTCCCAATGTTTGTCCAGAATTGGCTCCAAAACGGCTGAATGTATTCAGAGGTCATAGTGGATATTCAGACTTGGAATCTGCTTATTGTTTCATCTTGATATTTTAAATGGTTCCCCGAAGATATAACCGTGTTAATGGTACTGGGTTCGGGTTATTAATGATTTTCCACGGACGAAGCCGTGCTGGAATGCTAGTTAATATACAATAATATTGAAATTCACTCTACCTGCATAGTAATTGACCAAAATACTGATGTTGCAAAGTTTATTTCGTTGAAAGTATCCTTGGTGACTAAAATACATTTCTTTGCACAATTTAAACTTTCTCGAGATGCAAACAATCGAGTTTGTAGAGTGGTATATCTATAGAGGCGCCAACTTGTCGGAGGTGCAGCGGTCTCCCTACTCGTGCCGAGCCCTCATGTTTCCGCAACAACCCTACACGGTGCGCCGCGCCGTATCGATCCTGTATTTTTAAATCTGTCCTTATTTACCACCTTTATTTTCTCCGTGTCTAGATTGCACTTTTTTTTAGTTACTGGCTCCCACCCGTATGATTTTATTTTCGAGGCTATTTAAGGTGTATTGTAAATCTTTTGAGATTAAATAGATCATACAAAATACCTAATTAAATAAATAAAAAACGTAAGAAGTCTTATTCACTACATTATTTTTAGGATTTCCATGGTTATTTATTTATTGTTCAATAAATCTTCATGGAATAAATACAATATTTCTTAACATTACACGAAAACTACTTCTCATTTTACGGGCCATTAGTTTCCAAAAGTTTGCTCGCTGTTTACAATTTGTATAGAATGTTATTTATTACATAGTTTGTTTGAAGAAAAAATATCAATTTTCAGCTATACCAGTTTCACTCTATTTTCTTTCACGTGCGTATTTTGTTTCGCTTCGTAACCGAAATTGTGTGTATAATGAATTCGTTATTAAAATTCCCGACTTTATAATGATAAAAAATCTCTAAATATAATATGAATTATCAAAAAAACTGATGTGCTAAATTAGTTGAAATAAAGTTTATGTTGATTCAACGCCCAACGGGTAATTTGCGTGTGTCAACGTTGGTTTATCGTATTGTCAAGTTTTAGGGGTTGAGTTGTGCTGGGTAATTTATTGATATGACTCAACAAGAGGGTAAAATATTCGTGCTTAAAAAATGTGTAAATAATTAATTATTTTCATATCATTTTGTTTGACCGTTCACACCAGGTTGCCGAAGTAGAGTTTATGCCTTGTTGTAAAAAGTAAAGCATAAATCTCTGCTGTAAGCCCTAAACTAATGCATAAAACGCAGGGTTGATTCTGAACTCGCGAAATAGACATATCCCTAGTGATAAAGTACAACCAGAACAAGATTTGTTGAGCCAAAGTTAGTATGCGGCGCCATACTAGTCGTGGCTCAACATATCTTGGTTGGGTTGTATTTATTCATCTTTTCCAAATGAATAACATGATTTTTGACTTAAACATTTTTCAATTTTTTTACCAGGCGATGCCCAATATAAGCCGTGTGTGACGGCGTGTCCAGACATTATAACCGAGGAATTGGACGGGGACGAAGACTTTGTGGTGCTCGCCTGCGACGGTCTCTGGGACTTTGTCAGCGAGGATTTGGTCTCCTTGATAGTGTACCGACATATCGCACACCACCCGGGTGAGTCTTATTGTTTTACCCGAACCGAGAAAATCTACCAACTGAGTTTTGAAAGCGATCTTTTGTATTATCCAAAAAACCTTTTATAGCTATCTCTAACGCCCAATTTCTGGAAGTCTATAGACAAATTTTATCGGAGATTAGTTAAATAACAACTGTCAAAAGTGTCAAAACCATACATGATCAAGAGTTTATTTACTATTAGTAATCATGACAGTTCTCAAATACGTGACATTGTTGGATAAATAAGAGATCGTTTCAACAGGTAATTAGTAGATTTTGTTTATATGCGACCCGGTAAAAAACAACGGGTCCCCACCAATGACCGGCCAAGGAATGCCCGGCCCGAGAATCCTAATAAGTATACCTACTAACCCCACAGGGTCAAGTCAGAAAGTCGGCATTACCAGGCTGTTTAGCCGGACATTTGGGACACTGTTAAAAAAACTTAGAAATATAAGAGGGTGTCATGTAGTATATACGAAATGTCTCTGGGATAAAAGCCTGACAAAACCGGCTAGGCCCAATTTGGCCAGACAGGCTTTCAAAACGCCTAACCATGGCCGGCTTTATCCGAAGGCCTGGCAACCCTACCGGGTACACTATTAAATGTAACAATAATGGATGTTTTTACTGCGTAATTTAATTGTAAACACACTCAATCTTCTTATGTTTACTCTTTAAACTTTCTTATTTCTACACAATTGCATCTTCTACAGAAATGCAGTTATTTACAGTGACGAACCCATTGTTGCCACCATCCAAATGCGTTCAGTGGTTTTCATGGATGAAAGTATAGAAGGGAATTTTATCCATGAAGGGGAATTATTAACGCAACCGGAGATTTATCAAGCAAAATCAAGTTTGTTTTCTCGGCAAGAACATAACATAGCTTTGAAATCAAATGTCATTGTTATATTTTCACTCCAAACAAAACAATAGGTTCCATCCACCTCAGTGTTTCCGAGAGCTTTTATTGGATTGCTATAGAGCTGGGGGCAACTGAAAAAAAAATACTGAAAATTTTTACATTCGGCATCGTCTATAGTCTATCGCGTGAAGCAAAAATAATGGTTTGAGGCAGTTTTTGACTATGAACTTTACTAGATACTATTATTATATGAAGTAGTTAGGTATATACTTGACTTCTGATGATATATAGATACACTGGTAACAAGGTCTACATTTAGCAAGTTGTTCCATATTAAACAGAACTGGTGGCCAGCCTGTCTAATGTTAACCTATCTTAGTAACCGTGCTAATTGTGCCTACTAAGGCATTCTCAATTCCATTTAAAGTAAATTTAACCAATGTGATGTGACAAAATTATGTGGATTTCATCAAATTTTCATAAATCTAGAAATATTAAAAAAAATAACAATAAAAAGACTTGCAAAGTTTGTTTACCAAATAAGACGTCTAAAAAAATTTACTTAACTTATTACTATTTTTCCCCCTAGTTTCGCCATAATTTAAAACGATTTCTAATACTGATCAGGAATATTTAGTTGTAAAAATCCACTCAAAACCACTTGTCGATAAAGGGAGAGTTCATGAGGCAGTTTTAATGTAGCTGTTTTAATCTGGCTTGTTGACACATTGTGCCCTAAACTGAGGGATTATATTTTCCTTTTCCCCTCTGCATTCATCCACGCGTCTCTATTATGGCAACTCTTTTGATTGATAGCACAAAAGCGTAGATGATAGGTATAGTTTTTCTGTTATATTAACGTTATAAGTAATTTTGTAATGTCATGTCATTCTTATGTATAAAAATGGGTTGGTACCTATATCTGTTTGTTTGTACCTTACAGATTCAAAACTACTAGACCGATTTTGTTACTGTTTGCGCGATTAGAGAGAATTTTTCACAAGGAAGGTTTAGGTGTGTAAAACATCACGCCACGCCTTATTTGGCTAATTGTATCAATAGGATCGGTGATATTAAAATTCTACGGGCGAAGTTTGGGCGGGTCGTTAGTAAATCATAGCCTCTATTATATGGATTTGTGCATCAAGGTTCTGTTTACGTCACTTCGGATTTTTCATTTATTTTCGTGGAACTTGTGATTCACAGATTATTTTTACCTGATTGATTAATCACGGCCGAGCAATAATCGCTGAAATAACGCCATAACTATGAATGTTTCCTCTAAGAAGGTTTCCACTAAAAGAGGTATGGAATAGAACTAAGTAAGGGGAATATCAAGGGAAGAAAGTGGCCAATTACCAACAAGTGTGCAACTTAAAGGCACACGAGTTCGGAATCGCACTTTCTCCCGAGTGATACATACTATTTTATGCTATATCTACTAGGAAAATACAAGAAAATAGCAGTTTCAACAATACACCACGCGTACCATATTCAGCTTTTAGAACGATATAGGTACAGAAAAAACACCTCCTGATGTCATTTAAAAAAAACTTACTACCAGCTGATGTCAACTACTGAGCGGGAGGAAAACATTTTCAATTTGAATTTTCTTCCCGCATTATTATAAAGGAAATAGGTACTTAAATATTGTCTTACTTCGATTTACTTGAAACTTAAAATAAAATAATCATACTCAGGTATTTTACAGTTTTAAAAGACCTTTTGATAATTAATAATATTCCTCATTTTGACCGTTTAACCTTAGTTTTTCACTGTGCAATAAATTACTTTAACAAAATGAGGTCTTGCAAAATGTTAACTTCGAAATTGTGGGACATTGTGAGAGTTCCGGCGGTCACAATGTCGCCTCAGCCCCACAGTGTTGCGTAATTGCATCGGAAGTGAAGTGAGGTATGTGTAGAAATTGGATATTTTGTTTTAGTTTCACCCCTCCTGTACCTACTCGTTGGCTTCGTATAGGTAAAGGCAATTATTGACTTTTAGATTAACCTAAAAGTGGAAATAAACGCAAGTTTTGTGAGAACCTGAGAGATTCTGATTAATCTAATTTACTCCCAGAATCATATTAGATCCTTAGATTTCAAGTTTCATCGAACAGTTAGATGAGTTTGAAAAGCTGTATAGTGTATATATGTTAGGATTTAAGGAAGTTATATAATTTAAAGAAAAGACAATGTGTGTTTTGTTATATTTTTTCTTTTGGTGAACACCTGTCATTTTCTGCTCCGCCCAGGAAATTTTTGAAATGTGACATAACGGGATAATATACAGCCTAATGTCCACTGTCCACCCTGAAGGTCCATTCTAAATATTCGTGTAATATTTTTTTAAATCGGATGAGTAATCCATAGATTATTCCTCCTACATCCAAACTTAGAAACTTTACCTCTTTTTATTAGTGTAGATAAAATGAAAGGTACTTAATTAATGATGGCTTAGTTAGTTCTATATTTCTAGGCACATAAATAAATAGTCAGAAGTGGAAAGTAAATGTACACCTACCATAAAACCCAATACAGGTACATTTTACTGTACCAAGCTTGAAATGTCACCAGACATGGTTAATTACCTACTTCACAATTTTAAATACTTTTCCTGAACTGTCATTTTTTTTGAAACGGTCCTCACGCTTCGTACCACACAATTCATTCAAAAAACGAAATAATTTCACCGTTTTTGAAGCTGGCATTTGTGTGAGCATAACTTGTAGGTGGGCGACAGACCGTCACTAATACTGTTTGAGGCTCCTAACTCCGGATTAGCGTCTGAAAATCGACCTTTGTGAAGCACTACACGAACTCAACCCTTAGTTTGTTTTAACTATGTCTGGCATTTAACGTAATTGTATTTACTAAGTGGATCGATCGGTTTTATTGATTGGGTGGTCTGTTATTCTATAATTTGATGACCTTTGTCTCCTTTAGATTGCCAGGGTTTGTCTATGTTTGAAACAAGAATGGAGTAGTGGAGTATTTTAAACCGTTCCTAACTATAGTTTTGTAGTAAACCAACAAACACTATCCGCCTTAGTATATAACGTTGTTGATCAACTGTTTAGTTATAATACGTTCTGTAACTCTCTAATGTCATTCAATATGGTAGAGGGAAATTAAACATTGATAATTATGTTGTACGCTAACGTACAAATGTCACAAATATTGAATTATTTACAAATATAAAGTATATTTGTATTGAAAAAATCGTAATTGTGAAGCAATGCCTATTGAAATGAAAAGTTGTTTATTATTCAATTGACATTTTGTCGTCGCTATATTGGCAATGATCTTGGTCTGACAAGTTGATCTTGACTCTGTTGCATGAGTGTATGCTACCTGCCAATTTATCACAGCACCGAAATCATTGTTTATTTATTTAAAGCATATTGACTTACCTAAACGCCTGTTTTCCATAAGGGTCGGCAATATATATAATAAAGTTTTAATATTTCCCAACTCCTAGACATGATGAAGTTTCTTTTATACCCTTCATACTTTCCTTATTTTGCCATGATATTTGTTTGAAAAGTTATGTTTAAATTAGAGGTACCCAATAGCTGGTGACAGACAGATATAAAAGTATCACCAATAGGGTTTCTTATTCATTTTTTGTCGTCATGGGTTAATCAGACAGAACGAATGTGGTGTTTATTTTTCTTATGATCCAATTTCCTTAATGTCTTAAAACAATGGTTTAATTATATTATCTGGAAATATTTAAGTAAAGGACTTTCCCTTATAACTTTAACGGGCACAACTCTCCACTTCAGTCATTAAGACAAGCAGTCGTAAAGTGTCACCAAAAATAACTACATAGCATTTAAAGTTAAAAAGTGTTCAAATTCGTCACGCTGGAGGTAACAATGAGTTTATTGATTAACGAGAGGAAAGACCTACTTGTCTAATAAGCCGAGGGGTAATTACAAAATTCGTGGCCGTTAGAAATTGTCATGGAAAGTTTAATTGATATTTTGTAAAGGTAAAATAATTGATGTTTTAGTTCTGAAATGAGCAACGATAACTTATAATGTGAGAGGTCAACTTTGCGCTCGTTTCATAGTTTCATTCCATCTACACCCATACATCGTATACTATCTACCAGCATATCCATACCCTCTGCAATGGAAACCAATAAAGTTTGGTTTATCTGGTACTGGTATATAACCATCTATAAGATAAGAAGTAATTTTATCTGTCACGCTCTATAGTTGACCTTAGATTATTTTCATCAGAACAAGGAACATGTTTTACAATATGTGTTCGCCTTCGCCCACTCCGTTTTTTCATTAAATTATCAGAATATAGAATTTGTATGACAATTTTTTTAAATTTTCGGACATTGTCCGCTCATTCTACCACGAGCTCAAAGAAGTCGCTGACATTTTCCTCCCTGGGAGCTAGCTTGTTATCCGGAATGGTGCATAGTGACTATTGTCACGATATTTTATAAAGCACATCCGATCGGTTTATCAAAGGAAATAAATCGCATCTAATTAGTAATAATTAGTCTTTTACTGGTAGCAGTTGAAAGTAACTGGTATACACAGTTAGCATATGAAAGCATATACGTAGAGTCTCGCTCCATATGACATATCGGTCGATTCTTAGCCACTGACTGTTTGCCTCGTTTGCATTGTAAACACTTGACGCTTGTCTGAAACAACACCCATCATAGGAACTGCTATTATTATCATTATGATGAGCATTTTCTTTTGTTATTATTCAGTGATTTTGGTAGAGCTGGTTATTCTGGTTCTATCAAGCATATTGCCTATTGTTGGGTAATCTCAATAAAGGCCGTAAGGTGATGTTTAATTTTATAGTTATTTGGTACCAAATTAAGATTTCCTTTTAAATAGAATAGAAAAACCAAATACCAAAGTTCCGTCACGGGACAACTGCACGAAACTAGTTGGATCAATAGGCAATAACACGCGTATTGCGTAATAATATCCAAGACCCAAGATTTACATTTCTGATACAAATATTCGAACCTCTATAAATAAATAGAATCTATATCGTACTATGTCTGGGTAACTTTCTCCAATTAAAATATCACGTTTATGAATAAAATCTCGTCAACCTCGTTGAATTATGAAAATTAATTTATCACAATACTGCCCCACTATGTTTACAAAACGATCACTATCGCCCGTGATTATATTTCCAGTTGAGTGGTTTGCGACGGGGCGCCGCGCGCCGTCGTCGTGGTCTGAAGGGGTGCTTCAAGCGCAATAAAAATATATTCAGTGGTAGGGACCGTCCCTGCTCTTTTTGATGTCATTACATTTGTACAGTCACCCCTGCTTCAGCAATACGCCCTTGTACAACTTGGAGCTTAAGAATACTGTATCAACCTATAATAAAGTTCAAATTTCTACATGAAGCTACACAAATATGTTTACCAAATTCTGTGTCTTCAAGCCAATTTCTTTGTGTTATTGTCTCAATTAAGTTTGGGATATTTTTCTGCCTCAAATATTACATATTTTTTGTTTCCATGATTACATAATATTTGCTTTTGAATAATTGTAATATCCAACTATCAATTTGTCTCTTTAGAAAATCCCTCTTATAATTTGTTTTGTCAGAGGACACAATAATCCTTTTAATCGATTAATGAAGGATTGTAGAGAGGGGACTTTATGCGGGTGTTCACAAATTACACTTTGTATTTTAAATAAAGGTTTACTGTTCATAGAGTCGTATAGATGCCATTTTATACCTACTTGTATTGTTTTCACATCACGCTATACTGAGATTTTAGAATATGAAGGTTTCTACCCTTCTCGAAATGTTTCGTACATGTTTTATGTATATTTTCTAATCGTAGGATGAGACAAACTAAAATTTAATTTCATTCGAGTTCACATAATTTAAAACGAACGCGGCGTGGTTGGAAATGTTTGGACAGTGTGTAATGTTGCACATTTTTCACGGACGTAAACTGTCGATTGGAACCCGTCCAGGAAGATACATTTCATTCAGATGTGGAAACATTGTGGGTGGAGACTAATAGCTGCTTTATCTTCAGAAACGAGTCACTGACAACATAATGCGACTTTGATTTCATACATTATTCTTATTTTAATGTTCTTGCGTTTTATCTCTATATGACTATTCCTGTTTTTAGTTATTCGTTATTTAGGTCGCTTCTACCGTGGCAATGAAGCAGGCTTATCCCCTATCGACGCGGAACTGTGGGCTAGTATAAATAATGCATTTTGATCAGAAATGCAACCTGTCCCGAGCTGCGACCTGTCTGCCCCTGTTATCCGATCGCTTTATCCGACCGCGGCATCGCCCATGTCAGGTGGTTTGACCTCAATAGATTATATTAGATCTCGCATATTATTCACCCTTGGCAAAACAACAAAAAAAAGTCCTTTAGAAATTTATTTCTAAGGAATACTAATTCTATTCTTCAATCAAAATAATATCGATCCAACGCAAGTCAATGCTAAAGAGCTTGTTAATGCAATTAATTAGCTACAATTTATTTTCTTCGTATAAGATGCATGAAAAAGATTGTGTGCCGGTGAAAGTCCTGAAATATAAAGTCCACAGCACAGCAGAGAAAGTGGGCGGTTGTGGTTTGGCGCGGGTTACGCTGATGGTATCGCGTAGCACGTCAGCTCGTCTTTACTAATTAATCCTTCTATCGTATATGTATAGAATCATGCACAAATTGCGGACACGGCGGCACGATAACTCGGCGAAACTATCTAATTGAGTTCACGCATGAATAGGGTTACAAGTAAATTATTAATTTTAGACTTTTAACTAATTACTTTTACTTTTGAAACTGTATTTTATATAGGTAATCGTATTGAGAATGCATTAACTAATGCTAATGAATCATCAACTTTATTTAGTAATATTCTAATGTATATAAAATATAGAAGATAAAAACATTTTTTATATAATATTTCCTGCAATTGGAAGGCAGACACGATCAGCCAAATAAAAATAAATAAGCAGCCCTATTAACATCAACAGTTGGTTTGTTTGTTCCCACAGTTGTGTGAGTTCGTAATAAAACAATGCTCCCGTGGATGTCGTGATGTCAACGTCTCGTTATGGTTTATGTATAATTTTGGTGTGCACATTTTTTCCGCTCGATGTTTTAAATTTGCATGCAGACGTATTGCGGACGTCGAGATAGGCCGCACTGTTTGTTGAGTGCTGTTTGCAGAGCCTTGTTTGCATTTCACCTTTGTACTGGTAACACTAGTTTTTTCTGTCGATGTATTGAACAGGAATGTGTAGTTTATTTATATTTTACAGCAATGCCTCTGATATTCACTACACAATCATATATTAAATACCTGTCTCACTTATATATAACTGAATGTTATAATTACGTCATGTGTTGGCACATACAGTTTATTGTTAAAGCGTTATCTTATATGATCATTTTTTCACCATCAATTATTGACCTTCACAGTTGGTGCACACGTGAACCGAAGCTATCATTAGTGATTCAGAGAACCAAATTCAAATTAGCGGAAATAAAGTACTCCTGCTATAAACAATTGTTGAACAACCACTTTTGGGACACGTACCCAATGTAGATTTGTGATAATTTTATTGCTTTTTACTATCAACAATCGGATGTACACGATGGGATGGATGCGTTAGGGATTTACTATTATTATGATTCTGTGTCTGATTATTATCTCCGTGCAACTTTTTAAAAATTTCTCTGTAAGGTTTGTGGTATTGCACAGTGTTGCTACGTAACCGCCCACCGCGGCATCCGTGCAACGCACTTCCACAATAGACGTGCTTGTTTTTGCACAATTTGGTTCGTCGACCTCTGCAAATTTTGTCTGTGCCGGCCTCCGCAATTATAAAGATTTGAACAGACTCGCTCACCTCTTTGTTTCTATTCAAAACCTTATCAACATCCATTATATTATGATTAATTGATGAACATCATAATTGCTTATTCTTGTTGTTCATTGGAGCAGTACATGCAATTTTGCATACACTTTATGACTAGTGCTGGTGTTAGTTTACTTAGTGTAATTGCATGGGTGCACACTTTCTTCGCACTTTGTAAAATTTTCAACCTAAAATTATTTGAATCGTTATCTACGACCTTGAGCAGTTTGATGTCCATTATACGAACATAATAATGTTGATTGATAGGTAACTTATTAATAAGTATGATACGTATGAGTAGTGAATGATCCGTAATTGGCGACCGAGGCTATCGCTCAGGATCGTGACATCCGCCGTCTAACGGAATCAGTAATAGATAAATTAATTTCTTTAATTTTTCTTAATTGTGAACAACAATAATTAAAAGAATTTCTCATTATTATCATTGCTTGGGGCCAAAGCATCATTTGGCAACTTTGTACGGTTTTTAACAGATTATTTTGCAACATGTAATTTATATTCTGTATTTATGTCTTTCTACTTGTGGAGAGTGCGTGCCCCTCTAAGTATTAGTCATGTTCGATACCTATGCCATCAGTTCATTGTGATTCAGATCTGCTCCAGCCTAGCAAATGTCCCCATATGAGGCGTTAGTTAATGTCTCCATTGTTCGTTGCAGTGTGTTTGGCTAATCCACATATTGTAAGTCGCACAATCATCTTTGGCACAAGTCACTTTTCTACGCATAACAATCATTCGTTACTCTATTTGGACAGTACCAATAGGGGATGTCTATTATATCTTTTGTAGCAAACATACATAGCGTTTATATTATAATCTTGTCATTAGAGTTCAGAATTTAGCCATTTATGGGAAGAGAATTTCCGTTAGTACCGTCACGGCCGTTATGTCTTGCGACATCACTAGAGACATTTAATCGATGCATTTAGCCAGTTGACCATATCAAACAGTCGAAGTATGCACTGTTTTCAGAAGAATATTGGATCTCTATGAGGTACTTACAAATCCATTCTTTTCTACCAGTAGCGATGGGCTGTTGGTGCTTTTGCTTAGCTTTTGTCCTTCGAGTGAGTATTTCATCGATCTGAAACGCGGCTCTTGTTTCAAGGGATCAACTCTGGCCAAGGACCTAACCATTGCACTATAGACGGAAGAAGAATTTTGGCACGTAACACGTAATTACGTAACATTGGCTCCTATTATCAACACACTGTTTAAAATATGTCTTGACTTAAATTCGTTATGGTTTAGCACAAGTGCCTAGTTTATTTAGTTCTAACATTGCTCTATATCTGTAACATTATTGCTATTGTAAAATTCACATGCTAATGTGACTAATATCGATATAGTAAGTCAAAACATTGATAATGAATCCGCGTAAGTACACAGTTCTGCTTTTTTAGTTTTATAAAACTTAATTCTTCTGTCTTTTACGATAGTGTCATTGGTTGTACCTATACATATTGTACGTTGTAATAATTTTGCACTATTTGCATGGATTTCGCCTCTGAGCTATCTTATTCTTATCATTAAAGCAAGGTGTAACTAAGTTTTTTACTGGTTTGTAATTACATTAGTACAGTACAGTAGAAACACGTGATTGATATAATGCTATGGTGTGGTCATGAACAGAGAGCTGGAAATGTAACACATCCCTGGTCATGAGTGTTTCGCATTCCGCCGATGGTGTCCGTTTTCATCATTTTTGCAATAATGTCACGGAGCACGATCTCGGAGAGTGTGCCTAGTGGAAAACTGAAGTGCTAAGTTTCGGCGCAGCGCGGACGCGGGGCGGTGGAGCGTGGCGGCGGGGTCGTCGAACGCGGCGTCTCCGTCCGCCCGTTCAAAATAATACACGCAATTACATTAAACCTAGACTAGGTACTGGTATCGCTTCTATCTAGGACTATTAGAAGAACCTATGTACGTTTCCGTTCTGTCAAAAAATCTTCTATCGTTCTCGCCTTACTTAACCCATTATCCGAAGCACCCTCTTCTCTTCTTCATCTTTGGTTAGAGGCTTAGAGAATTTCTATTTAAAAATACAGAAATTTCCCGATGCCGGCTTTATTATTAGCACATGACAGTATGGATGATTTGCGAATTGTTACCGCAAAATGTTCGCGTGGTAGCGGGGCGAGGCAGGCGAGGCAGCCGAGGGCGAAGCGCGGGGTGTTACCGGCGACTGAGGAGTTAGTATCGCTCGCCAGTCCACGAGACACCGGCCCCACGAGCGGCCCGCGCGTACTCCCAGTGTTCCCAGTGCAGTGAGTGCATACCGCTTGACGTCGGTGCCGCCCGCCTTACGTGCAGTCCCATACATGTGAGTCGTATGATACATACACCCACGCGATTATTCGCCGGCCGGCTCTACATACAGAACTTGTTTGGAATTTATTGTTATTAAATTGCATTACATTGTACTGAAACTATCAGTATAACCTATTTTAAATTATAAAGTACACGGACTTTTACTTTAATTACACTAATTTTAATTAGTCTAGATTTCTTGGCACACCATCAGATAGTGAATATGAAAGTTAATAGTTATTAGTTTCTCTGATCACCACGCTTAGTGGTTCAATCTTTACTCTTATCCGACTCCGTTGAGTAAAGAAGTGCTATAAATTACGAAAGTAATCGATGCATAATTGTTTAGATACATTGCTTTTATTATATCGCAATTACAGCTTTAATTATTGTGGAGGCGAGCTGCTTACTTGCTCTGTTCTGCACCACACATCATGACCGACTCTTTTCCTTAGGTAGTCATGCGAGAATTTCTCGGATAATATTATCAAGTGAGGATTTTAATTAATTCCATAGAGTTAGACTACGGAGTGTAAGTAAATTGGGGATAACGCCGAGATGGCAATTACATTAATGAACACGATCCCGCCGGGACGAGCATTGTGTGATATTATCACGCAACTATAGAACTTAATCCTGCTATGTTTATTAATCAAACCTCGGATGTTCAGAATTGTTATAATTTTAACTGCAAGATTAATTTCCGATTTTTATTTAAAAAAAATCCATTGATACTTTGCCAAAGCAAAGTAGATTTTTTTACATCCATAATCTTTATACTCTACGTCTACGTTATCAAACTTCTAAGTTTCACCAACGGTGTAATTATTGTAAACCTCAGTCCCTTCGTCGATCAAGCTATTATTGATACACGATCCGGATCCACGGAACCTTTATATAATACTGCACATCTCATAAATAATGTTGAAAAAGTAAATGAAAATAATTATCTTTCATCTACAATAACTACCATATCTCTGTATAATAAAATAAATTAAACCAAAGTTTTTTATATACCTGTACATAGAACTGTTGTAGCAAGAAACTTTAAAAGCTTTGTTGTTCCAGCAGTAGGATTCATTTCTTTTTGTACACTTTGTGAGAGGTCTACGAACCTATAACACTATAACCGTGAAACACGATTTATTGTCGGCTTTAGCGAATATTTTTAAAGTTGATGATAAAGCCGCGGCTTTATAAAACTTACAATTTTCTAGGTTTACTGTAATTCTGGAATTTTCAGAGGTTGCCGGTTTTATCTTTCAATTCTACTTGCGTTACAATACACCACTAATTTCTACATTAGGTGTACCTTTATGAGATAGATTTTTCTTAGCAGCTTTATGTAATTCTGGTATAACGTTATTTTTATACTAATATTATAAACGCGAAAGTGTTTGTTTCTTTGTTTGGCCGTCATTCACGTCAAGACAGAAACGCATCAACGTTATGTTTTGCACAGAAATAGTTGGCGGGTCGGAGTAATTTTTTATCCCGTGAAAGTGTAATTTTTCATTAACAACTAGGTAGTCTACCCGTGCGAAGCTGAGACGGGTCGTTACTCGTTAGTATTTACATACTTTATTAAGTTTGAAATTATGTTTACATAGAAACATATTTCAACAGCCCTTCGCACTTTTGTTATTCGAAAAGGTAAATGTTAGTTGATATTTTATATATTACACCACGGAGAGAAAAATTAAACAATACAAACCTCCATTACGTTAAAGTTATTCGGTATCATTATTTCAGTACTAACGGAACAGCGAGGAATTATGTTTTTGCTACCATTCATCACAATTAATTAATAGAACACCGTTCCCTAAGCAGGAATGTGGTTTCAAACGATGATCTCATTGCTTCCAATCGAGATTATTATGTTACGCTTCCTTTTTGTACAAAATCTATTTTAAAATAGTTTCTTAATAGAAAAAAAAAATGTTAATTAATTTAAACATCTTAATCATCCTTTTGTATCGTAACTGGCGAAGAGATTGTGCCAACATTCACCATTGTGGTCGGCCATCCGAATAGCAAACGATGTATGTGTTCTATTGAACTGTCGCAACACAAAGAAACCAGACATCTGAGCGACGTCGCCGTTTGATGCTGTAAGACCAAAGTTATAAAGATTGCCGTAATGATAGCCATTTAGATTTTATACTCCGTTTATATTGGTATAATGTTTTTATTAACTAATTCAATGCAAAAGATACACATTTCTATGTCTTAATTACGTGAATTTAAAACAGTCCTCTGTATACAATTCCTATATACTGACTGTATACGATTTAGATAGTTTACAAGTTATTTATCAATCCAATTTAATCTCTAGCGCAATTTCACTGTTCTAGACGAATTTAAGTAACACTTCGTGCTTCGATGTAATAAAATATTCTCTTCCTGTATTAGAACATATTAGTACTTTCTAAAATGTGTGAACACTAAAATAGATTGTTCAAAAAGTTCTAAGTCATAAAATTTCTCTTACATTGTTCACGTATTTCAACAGAAACGTCTATACGATTTTCTTTCCGTTGTCTGTATTGCAAAAACGGAAAATTATCTGGAATCTTGCATAAAATTATCCCATTGAACCGTTCGCTATTAGATTCAGGTAGCCCACAATCTAGTTTGAACACGATGCATTCATTGTTTCAACTATCGTTCTCCGGATCGGGCATCTGCATGTTAATACGCTGTTCGCAGATTCAGTTCCCAGACTATCACCATTTATGTAGTCATTAGATACAGTTGCATGTTTCGAGCCACGAAGATATTTGAGAGCACAATTTTGAGTGTGACGGCCGGCTCGCGGTTGTGATGAAGAATTGTGGCGGTCCCGTTTAGAACTACGGTACTTTGAGCTCACTGATTCTTCGGCTAATGCGTCTACGGTCTACACTTGCTGTGGATTGCGCCAATTGCTTTCTTGTAGACATTCCTAATGTACAATTTTTGTATTCTTTTAATAAGACATTCTTATGTCAGCTATCGTCACGCTACCGAACTCATTATAACTTGGAGATTATATAGTCATACGATAAAAACCTGAAGTTGCAAATACTGATTTGGAGAAATATAAAATGAGATAATGAGCGCCATTAAGATGTTTTGAAGATTGAAGTTGCTTCTTTAAATTCATAGCAAGAGGAGACAGAATATGTAGATAACTAATTTATACAGAAATCTATTAAAAACATATTCTTTATGTTCTTGTAATATTCCCCGTAGTATATTACGTCTTTAACACTTAAATCTAATGCCGTTATATTCACGCGTATTAATATCAACAAATAAGTTCTCACAAAGCGGACGTCAATGTATCATCAAGCGTCAAAAGCTTCCAATCAAATATGTTTATCACATGTTACGTTACATCTGGGATAAGCATCAGATTTCTTTTAGTCTCAATTTTTTCTTGCTTCACTGTTCACTGTGACAACAATCTCAATTATTTTAAATATATTAATCTATTAATTTATTGTAGTCACAGTATCGTTTGCGTCATCACCATTGCATCTTTATTCTTCTTCTTTTCAAGTTTCTTATAAGTATTTATTTCTATATAATAGTAAAAATAGAAACTATTGATCAGAAATTTCAATATCAAATATGTAATACCTATGTCATAAAATTGATTGTCTAAGTAGGCTGTTTAATATGTTTAAAGTGCGGCGTCTGGAGGGCGGAGTTGTGACGTCACACGACAGCTGTAGGGCGGATGACGTCACAGCGGCGCGGTCAACGACCCTGGCCAACCCTCTGTCGACCGCCCACTAGTACAGGCAAAGCCTAGACACACCCGCGCTCGACACTGGATTACTTTTTATATAGAAATTGTTAATATACCTCCACGGGTGCAGCACAAAAACACTGAGCTGTCTGTTGCATGCAAGTACAAGTGCATTTATGTAGCTTTTTATGTCTTTGTTATCCAGCTTTTGATTAAAGTTTTCTGTTGCGGTGTTCTATTCATATTTTTTTATTGAGCACTTTAATATTCATCATCTATCCAAACTATTTGCTATGATACGGATATACCTCTTTCACCTCTTATATATTCATCAGACTCTTTTAATATATTATAAATAAACAATGAAATCGTTTCACGTCTAAAAATTAATAAATGGACTAAATTAATCTTACCTGTGTCTACCGCAACTTATATAATAGTTATAATATAACTGTGAACTTGAAATGATTTCTTTATGCAATATTCTGGACATTTCAAAAGTATTCTTGTACTAAATCTTACCCTAGCAAAAACAACACATCCGATCAGATAGAAGTTATAAATCTTGAACTGTTCATATTGCGTGAGTGCTAGAGTTAGCACGGGCAATGACGGGGGACCTTTACCTTTACCAACGAAAATTATGCAACCAACCTGCACTGTACATAACACAGTTCCTTATTTTTCATATATTATTATAGCACAACAAGCAGCTATGATGTAGTAAAAATAATATTACTACATCAGGCTTTATTACATATTTATTTTCAATTTACTTATGTGGCAATTTTCGACATAACTGCCGTATACACGTTCCTTGCACAATTTTCTTCTCTAAAAGATATCCCATGGGAGATGTAAAAGACGAAAATGTACGGTGCGTGCGCTCCGTTCCTGTATTTCACCGGAAGTACACAATGACTTGGGGTGGTTTCTGTTCTAATATCAAACCTTTGCTAACAGGTACACTTGGGGTTTCGAATTGTGACAGGCAAGGGGGCTAAATAATATGTTGTTATTGTGTTAGGTATAGAATCAGGTATCAGGAATTTTTGGAAAATAATTGCCTTGAAACAAAGACAGAAGTTATTTTAGAACATACGCGGATGTAAATACAATTTAAGGGGAGGAACGAATAATTTTGGTTGATTGCTGAATTGAAATTCCCGAATTCTACGAATGCTATGAACATACAATTTGGGTATCGAAAACTAGATTATTTTATTTTATTGTGTAGGATGAAAACATGATTGGTGAAAATTTTCCCGATAACTTAAATTTTTGAAATCACCTCTTCAAAAACACCTTTTTAGGGTATCCTCTCAAATGCTCTAAAAAAATATATAATTTCAGAAGCTATAATTTTAGTTGCTATAAATATTCATTTTCTATAAATTTATATCCTGTAATTTTAAAAATCTATAAATTTGTTTGATATAATTTTTTAAATCTATAATATTAATTCCTATAACGTATTGTTTTCTATAATTGCAGTAGCCATCATTTTCAAAATCTATAATTTCAAGTCCTATAATTTTTATAATGTCTATTTTCAATTGCACTAATGGCTACTTTTCTATAATTGCTGTTAATATATTTTTGAAAATATATAATCTCAAGTCTTATAATTTTTATAATCTCTAATTTCAGTTGCACTAATGGCTACTTTTCTATAATTGCAGTTATTATAATTTTCTAAATATATAAATTCATTCTCTATAAATTTATTAATCTATAATATCATTTGCTCTAATGGATTGTTAAAATAAGTGTACTCACTATATTTTTAAACGTATAACTTCATTCTATTTACATTTACAAATATATAATCATAAAAAATAATTTTCTATAATTTCTATAATTTAAATGAGTACTATTATTAAAATTTACAGTAGATTTTGTTAATGTCTATCCTATTCCCCTAATTTGTAAATAGAAATAGGTTAGCGAGGAGCGAAGCGACGAGCGTGGTTCGAATAGAGCTAAAACAGAGCGCGAGATGAGCGAGCGAAGCGAGCGTTCCGCGGCAGCGGACGGCGAAGCGCCAGAAACTCATAAATACTTAAACAACCATCACTTGTTGATAACGGATATGATACCTATATATATATATATTATTTATAATAAGAAAGGAAGATTTTTATATATTAATAAATATTTCGCAAATAAACTGGAAAAAAATATAGCAATGATAATTTAGACATCTTGAAAATTACAGAAATCAATTTTAGGTTTAAAAAAAATTATAGCAAATGAATAATTATAGAATGTAATTTTATATCTTATGTACCTATATATTCTAAAATTATATCAAAACATTTTAGAGATAATGTAGGAGACCCCCTTTTTAGTCATACGACCATCTCTAAAGGGATTTACGTTTAAATTTTATACGAATCTATAGGTAATTTCAGTACCTAGTATTGATTAAGAAGATTTTTCCCTGCATGTGATCGATTTTTAATAAATTATTTATTTGTGATGTGCCGCTTACGTCATTTATTCCGAGAAGCGACACGTTATGCCCTTCTCACTTCTACAGCAAGAACGGACAAAGCGCTTGAACCACTCATGGGCCCGAACCACGAGTTTAGGGCGTGGCTTACGATTAAAAATTTTTGAGTCGTTCCTCGTCTTAAAGGAGAAGCTCAGGTTATGACCAGTTACAGAGTTGGTCTAACTAAGGTTATTACCACGTCCACTATAAATCAATAAGGTTTAATGAAGGAAGTAAAGATGTAAGCAATGGGGTGCGGTTGCAGAGACTGCACGCGATGCCACCGAAGCGCAATTTGTGCTCAGTGTTGTATGTGTGTGTGGAGCTTATAGAAGTTATTCTATTACATTATATTGCTTTGAAGTTAATAATTGAAGTTGTTTAATGAAATAACGAATATTAGATCGGTTCAGTTCTATTAATCCTTCTTTATCAGACCGAAAAATAGAGTTATCTTAAAGAGTGTTTTCCTCGCTCTAATCTCACCATCAATTTTAATTCGAACAGTAAATCGAGTCTAAAGCCCATGCTATAATTTCCAATTGACGATTGCATGCACGTCTCTTCCTTGAAGGAGGGTGCGATTGAGTTCGCGATGAGCGAACGTGACGAAATGTCCCTCGAAGGCAATATTTATTGACAACTTATACCAAGGGTTTAGCGATTGTACATATTATGTGTAGCTAGCTCTACTTCCGACCTGTGCTTATTCGTGGACATTGGACAAGAAATAAATCCATATTTTTGTTCATGTATTTTAAATGCACAGTGACAACCAAAAGTGGCCAAATATTTACATCAGTTTTGTTTTATTTATAAAATATCCATCGTAAATATTAATTAATTTCAAGATAATTTCTGTGAATCTAAAACTGTATTAATGTGCCGTTTCCAATTACCCTCACTTCACGAGGCAAAGGTAATTGCCTCTATAAGACAAATTGATCCCGCCAGTCATCATATTGACATAAATAAAAGCACTATCAGCAATGACTCGGAACTTAGCGGTGGCCACTCAAGCGCACTTCTATTGCATACTCGTACGTACATATGTTTGATGTTATATCGATAAACAATGAGCCGAGTAGCACACTTTCATCCGACATGATGTTCGTAAAAGTGGAGAGTAACTGTCTTATTGATTACCGTTACAGTTTTACATTAATTGGTTTTATTCTTTGTACTGTCGCGGAAGTTGCGAGGGGAGCTTGCAACACAGCCTCTCTCGTTAGCGGACACGAATGCACCGAACAAAATTTAATTGCCACTGATCGATAAATTCTACTGCATTCAAATCACTATAGTATATTGGTGCCGTGCTGCTGCGGTACTTTTATAGTTCCTACTCTAACAGTACATATATAATTCTAGTTTTAGTGAGATCTTTATAGTTACACTTGTTTATTAGCCAACGAGTATGGTCTTTAAAATAAGTCATGCAAGCAATTAGATAGTGCCCTAACTGTATATGGTTATACTATGGTGACCCATAGAACCTTACCTCCTGTCTTGAGAACAACATATAAAAAGTAGCATCCAGTGTGATTTCTAACAACTTCCTGCAGTTAGACTGGTATGTGTTCTTTACTAGCATTTTGTAGTTACATTGAATTGAAACCTCTCTTATTTATTTCTTGTGTCGTGCACTTGGTATCTCTATTGAAGCTCTGGCATGCAGTACTTGCTCAGACTGCATAAAGAAAAGCGGAATGCGGGCAGCAAAAAACCTGCCTCGTGTTACACGTGCCCTACAGACCCTTTCATCGTTCAGTTAATTTACTGGAACAACGTTGCACAATTTGTTATTTTCTCGTGTTTTGTAAATAGAACCACAGCTAAGTAGGACTCCTTTTACCTTTGTGAGTTTAGTTTTTTATTTTAATTTGATCCATGGTAAGCGATAGATATAACTTTTGTCATAGATATTTTAGGTTTTAATTTAACATGTGACATTACGGGTTGAACGTTATGAATATTAATAGACATGCCTAGTAGGGAGGCATTATGTCCGTGTCGTTGCATGTCACAATGTTGTATGCTCTCATATTCACTCGCGCCTCAAGTTCCTTGATTTACGGGAGTTTCGTTGACAACGGGTGGGGAAGTTAATTTACAGTCCTGTCGTATGTCATTCGTCGTTTTACTTCTCGCTGCCGGTGTATCGTCACAATTTTGCTCGAAATTTCCATATACCGTCACGCTCTATTTATAAGCACTCCTTATTTAGAAGTTTGTTTGAGTGCTTCAATGCTTTCAGTGTGCATTTTATATTTTGTCTTCAATGCATTGTTGAAGTTGAATCAAAATCACAGAATTAAAAGTATACGATTATTACTTCCACTAACGCAGCATCCAGCTGCGCTCTGTCTATTCACAGTTTCACACATGTATCTTGTACAGCAAGTACAGTGATGTTTACTAGTACGCGTATGTACTTACGTGATATTGGGAAGTGATGATCAACATAAACATAAAGCAACGAAGTTAATTATAGCATGAACTTTAGTTCAAAGAAATCCTGTCTTCATTAAATATACATTGCATTGAATGTGTTGTGCATTAATTCGCTTTTTTTCTACATATTATTTTTGACCAACAGCAGCGACTTCACAGACAACATTATTATCAATAAAGTACTCTATGTGTGTCTCCATTTTGAAATCTAAATAAGTGACCGGGCAAAACCTGTGTTGCTTTCTTAGTGTCTGTAATTTATGATTCACATGTCGAAGTCAAACATTATATCTACAGTCGACTATGAGCACTGGACATTGTACAATTTTTTACTTCAATATTGAAGGCAATATGTACTTAGTTACATTGACTTTCAGTATGGATGGGGTCTGGCTTTCGTCAAGGGGATTCCCGGCGACACACCGCGTCGCATCAATCACCCGACCTCCCTTTGAACATTGCGAGAACATTATACAAACTGACCAGAGGCGACAGTTTCTATTAATCTTGACAAAATATCTTCTTTCTAATTAGATCTAACTCTATTTTTAAATATACTGCTATAATTTTCTTAAGTAGTTCAACATACTTATACGATTTTCCGCCTAACATTATGTTGTCTTCACATTTCAATGAGTCAGTAATATTCGGCAACCATAAACGCCGATTTCCTGTGATACATCACGTGGATTGTTGGACCGTGCGCGCCAGCGTGCCTGTTAATTAGGCATGTGACGTCATACCACCAGCCGGGAAGCGGCTGCGTCCATTAGTGCAGGCCCTCGCGCGGAAACAACAACGACCGCCGCTTTCTCCGCCACCATCAACAGCTTAAAAAATACATTGTCCAATATGTCTTAGGCCCTCTCGTAGGATTCCTTGTGTTTTGGCCTTGTGTTTGTGGGTTAACCAAATAATAACATAAATCAGTACAATCCTCTTTTTTTGTGGAGTTGGAGACACTACGCCTCCCATGTCAATATCAATTTCTGGAATGGATTATATCGTATTAACTTTTTGTAAAGCTTCGCTCCATTTAAGTCCACTTGTCTCAGTCAATAAAATATCGTAACGGTTTCTGACTTTCCTACTGTTTATACAGACATTGAAATGTCGGAGGCTGTATGATCGCGAATGATAAGGCGGGCGTAGCGCGAACGCGTCGCTGAGCGTGACTCATCTTAATGGCTGCAATCACCGAGAGACGGTGTCGGAGAAACCGGTCACGTGACCCCGTCTCTATTTAAACTAATACAATATGTAACTGAATCGTGCACTTGCTATCAACTGACGGTGTAAGAGTATATTACCACTGCATTACCCTATTGCCTTATGTAGATTTTTTTCCTCTCAGATCAGCACTGCCACTGCCACTCCCGTCTCCATGTACGACTTAAAGCCAAGATGTTAATATCCCAATTTGAATAGAAATCCATCAGACGTTTAATCGTGAAAGGTATACAAACATACTAGCTAGGGCAGCGCTTCACCGGACTTGTGCTAGTAAGTTTTTCTAGTGATGCGAAATGACTCGACCGTATAGTTGGAAAATATTTGCCAGACAACCCTGCGTTACGCTCCGCCGACCAGCCGACGGTGACCAAAGTAATAAAGGCATCTCATAGACATTGCCGACGGAAGTACCTCCGACGACGTCCGTCCTAGCAACTCTTATTGCAACAAACCAAGGTCGAATTCAATTGTCTTTTCGTTGCAATTCCGCTCCCTCCCCGTCCCCCTAACCACAAGGAAACTACTTCTCAATCTGATAACTAATGAGGTCGAACCTCAACATAAGAACTGATACAAAAACTCACTTAGACGCGATTGACTGCCAATCGATTGCAAGGAAATTGAAGATGCAATAATATAGTCTTCATTTCAGAAAAATAAAGTGGAAATTAATTTATTATTGATTGAAGCTTAGACAATTATAATTACTTGTGTTGTAACTCGATATATTGTCAAATTAATTTATTCAATAGAAACATTTATAATTTCAGGACACAACAAAACAATTTTACGTGCGTGACGTAGATACTGAGTGATAGATAAATATGGTCATCTTGGTCATTGACATCGCATTTGACTTTAACCTGCACTATTAGGTATTCTGTGAAAATATTTCTTAATAATTTGTTCTTGAGTCCTTGACTTTGTACAACGTGATTTATTTCTACTGGTGTAATGTAATGTTGTTTTTGTAAACATTAGTTACATCAAATATCTCAGACATACCCGCGATGATTCAGCTTGCTATTAGATTTTTTGTGCAACATGAATCACTATTTCAATCGAACAATCACGGTTTGCTTGTTGCCTTGAATTTTTTTATTAAAAACATATTTAATATTTATTTTATTAATACAAGTTAATAGTGTACATATATGTGATTAAATAAAAATTGTAATTAGTAATTAGGCTCTTCAGCATTTTTGCCACCAGAATTTGCTAAATAGAGAAAATCGAAAATCTATTCAATTATTTTCGATATTAACCAACACATACGCATATAAAAAAACCGGCCAAGTGCGAGTCGGACTCGCGCACGAAGGTTTCCGTACCATTATCTATAAAAACGGCAAAAAAAAAAACGTTTGTTGTATGGAAGCCCCCTTAAATATTTATTCTATTCTGTTTTTTAGTATTTGTTGTTATAGCGGCAACAGAAATACATAATCTGTGAAAATTTCAACTGTCTAACTATCACGCGGTTCATGAGATACAGCCTGGTGACAGACAGACAGACAGACAGACAGGCAGACAGACAGCGGAGTCTTAGTAATAGGGTTTCAGTTTTTACCCTTCGGGTACGGAACCCTAAAAACTGTCTTGCACTGATACACTGGTCTGTATTGAGACTTTTGTGACTGATAGATATGTAACATAAAGCTATTATGATTCCGCATTACATTTCTAACATTTTTAAATGTCGCGCAAAGCCACTCGCTTTTGGAAAGGTTATTTGCACGTTAAATGCCATCACGATCTACTTTTATGTTGTGCTTATTAAACTGGACTGAGAGCTTTTTGACTCGGAAAATCTTTTTAATCTTACTAGCAATAAATAATGAGACCGGCAATTCAATCTCTTTAACTATAATGTAATCTCTTAACTGTGTTTTAACTGTTGAATGAGAATTATACTTGCAATCATATCGTCATCGTTATTAGTTGTTTTAATAACTTTGTCTACTAACATTTATAACTTATAATATAACTAGTTTTAAAATAATCCTATGTGCTCAGATCAGGTTGGTACAAAGCTCTACCACAGGCTCTACCGTCAAACCGGCATTATAATGACTCATACTCAATGACGTCATTATTTCCACCGCATTTCGCCGTGTGGCCGGTGAAGCCTCCATGTGCCGTTTCCTACTTTCTACTCGACGGATGTGATGTTCAACCACTGAATTGAAAGTCATCCCACGCATAAATTAAATAATATTATTAGTTGATCTTTTCTCATAATCAGGCCAGAATCTAAATAAAACGAGTGTTTTCACTATTGATACAAGGAAAAAGGTCCGAATTTTTATTAAATATTTTAGTATTTTCCCGTCAACTAGATTTCCGCCCCAGGCTCCGTCCGTAAATATATTCGAAAAAAATTGAATATAACTAATGTCACTCAGGGTTATCGTAGCTTTCTATTAATGAAAGAATTTTTAGAATTGGTTTAGTAGTTTGAGAGATTACCGGTTACATCCAAACTCACAAACTTTAAAGTGATTTTACTGCTAATAACATCATAATATAATATAATTACAAAAATAAATCGTCGAAATCGAGTTATAACTAAAATTGCCAAATTTTTTTCAAATTTACTGAAAAACTACTGAACCAATTTTCACCAAAACAAAAATGGGACCAACCCGTAAGAATTCTATGTCGATTAAAAAAAGAAACAATCGATTTACAATTAGCGGTAACCGCGTAACATACAAACAAATAAAATTGTACAGTCGAATTGAGAACCTTCTCCTTTCTATTAAAAATACATTGAATTTGCACACCAATGACAAAATGGTGAATGATATTTCTAATATCAAACCCTTTTTTTAATGTGTGTTCGCGGATAACTTAATTCCAAAAGGAAGTCGAATACATCAAAGAATCGATTCAAAGTTGGATCCCCCTACATATAACATTATAGTGCAACGGACGTAAAGTTTTATGATATGGTTTTATAGTTCGCCCAACCCGCTTTTACATCCATGAAATACATTTAACGTAGATTTAAAATCCTATGTAAGAAACCCTACTGCTCCTTATGTACTAAATGAAGTTATGTTTAGTGTGTATGCGGTATCACGTTTGATCTTAGAATTAAGTAGGTAAGGTATAGTATTAAAATAACAGTGGTTTTGGTGGTTGCTGTATTTAACGGAATATTACATAATAATGTTTTTTTTGCACTACTGTGAGTCAAATTAGGAACAACAGGATTAGTTTACAATTGAAATTATGCAACACAGCTACATGTTATATCCAACAAATCTAATGTGCATAATTATTCATCCAGTGATCTACATTTATTCTAAAACAATTGATCAATCCAGCCCACTGCACAGTTGGAATACAATGATCAGTTAATAACAGCTATTTTTCAAGACGTTGATTTGTCTCGACGCTATCGATAAACTCCCACGTAAGTGATAATAGGTTACTATTACTATTAGATTTGCATTTATAGCCTTAATTGCAATCAGCACCATATTTCGTAGATGTGGAGGTGCATGTTTAATCGAATAAGCTGGTTTACCCCAGGGCTTTGCTGGTGTAACTCTTTCTGTCCACCCACGCGCATAGTCTCACGATAAAGTGCCAAGTAACTTACCTCCTGTTGTCATGTTTACTGCGAAATGGTCTTGCTACATCTCCTTTTCCAAATTGCAATTCAATAAATTACTTTTTAGTTCAAAAATATATGACATTTGTATTTTAGATTTATGTTATTTGAGTCTTATTTATATTTATTGATTATTAATTTATTATTTTAGCTCTAATTGCTTTATTATTATTTATTATTTTACTATCTTAAATGTGCAATATTCATTCGCGTTGCCATTATGCTTATAAATAGACTTGCATCACTTAAACAGGTTTTGTAGTCCGGTTACCCACGCGGTATGTACGAGTATTATAGTTTTTCAGAATATTTGATTCGAAATAGCCGGGAGCGTTATCTAGTGTTTTATAGCAATGAATAATATTATCATACATGTCTGCTCGGCTAATGAGGGCCGGTGTAATCCCTACTCAGTTGACATGGTTGGGCACGACACTAACGGGACGTGATGTCACGACTTAATAAAGTTACAATGGACGGGGGCTACAGCGGGGTGGTTGGCGTGAATTCATGCCAAAAATAAATAATTTAATATTTGCAACATAATAATATTTTATGAATACTGTCTTACTGTAGAAATTCTAACATTTCTAACAGTAGAGCCTAGACGAATCTACTACCTTTAGATTTGATAATAAGTAAATTAACAATTAATAATACGTTATATTCCATGAAATATTATGCACATACTAATAAAGGAAATCTAATTAAAATTATATGAAAGAACACATTAGTTTTTTCCACTGCAAAGGTTTGGTAGAAAGTAAAATGTTTCGCTCTAATAAAATATATCAAAATTAAAAACAGTATTTATGCCATTAATGCTTGTGCAACAGACGGAGTTAGAAAACAATGAATCAGTAGGGCACGCGACGAAACGGTCTCCTACAATAGAAACAGGTTGAATCATCGGTCTATTGAACGATCCATTGTACTGAATACATGTCACTATGTTACATTTAGGGATACTTATCAAGATTATTTTAATGTCTTATAATGATCAAAATATTATTTTACTTTGAATAAAAATATGTTTCATGATTGTGAATGAATATTAATTGATGATATAAAGTTTGTAACATTTGAATTACATTATGTACAAATGTTAAATATATATAAAGATACAAATTTTAATCCGGTATGTAAATTGAAATCCATACAAAATTGGCAAGTTGCAACTGTCATCGTGAAAACAAAAAAGGGAATGCTTTCTCAGATTTAGCATTACCAGTTTCGCAGCTTTCAGCAGAAAGCAGTTTTTATCTTGTCGCATACTTGTAGCTTTTCATATCGTACGACCGCGACCGGTGCAGTTTTATATCTTGTTGGAATTACCGGTCTTTGAGTTATGGGATGACACAGCTTAATTTATCGCTTTCTGAAAAATTAGTTCATAAAATAGGTTTATTAAACTCCGCTCAATGTTCAAGGATTGTACTGAGACCTTTCTTATAATCTACGAGTACATCTGCTACGTTTTGTATTATGGTGATATACCGTGCGGCACGAGTGCACGACGTAGACGCTGTGCGGCCGGCAACAAGGAACATCTGGAGCAATGTCCTCGGTGCGGTGTTCTGCTAAATTATGCCGGCCATAATCTGTCGGATGCGCGCGCTAACGACAGTTTCGCGAACCCAACAGAAATAACCACTCTCCGCCGCGAGGTAATTCTGTCGATGCACCATCGTCTCTGCAATTCGCAGCTGGAGGTATTGATGCTATTTTATAATTTGGTTCGTAGTCGTTGCATCAATTTGTTTCTATATGCAACTGCGTCTCTCCGGGGTACACTTTCTTTTGAAATTTTATCTTTAGCTCTCGCATCGAGTTTCAACAAGTAGGGTGGTATTGTGTTTACACTGGACATTTTACTTTCGAACAAGTTAGCTGTTATAGTGTTGATTGATTTGAAATTGAATCATGAGAGAAAGTATTGAAGTTTATGTTGCAGTTTACATTATATACATACATACCTCTCATAAACTTTGTTATACTTGTCTATAGACTATTTGTAACTTCTTGGCTGAACAAATTGTCCTGTCTGGGCACTAATATAGAGAATAAATGTACGCAATTAAGTCCTTTAATCATTTCTGTTATCGTTATCGACGTGCGGTATAATACCTATATTACCTATGCCAGTTTAATTTCGCGCTGCAAGTATGGCATGTTCCGCCTACACATCGCTATCTAGCTAGCGAACCGGTGCACAGTTTGCGTCGAGATAAAACACCCCGTATGCAACGAGAGCTTTTAACTATTAATCAATACTTATGTCCCGATAAACGTTCAGCACTTGTGGAAAATTTGCAATTCTTGTGTAGCAGAAACTGAAATATAGACAATAAAAATATGAAGTTCTGCACAGATTCTAACTTTTACCTGGCTTAAGAAATTATTAATGGCAATAATTTAAAAAACAGATCTGTCCAGCTCATGATCGATAACAGTATAATCGCGCCATTTAATCTTAAAAGTGCTATTAAACGTTATCTTTTCAATGTTGATATCAGCCTACTTTCTTCGAAGTACAATTTATTTTCTCCGGTTAAGAAATTTATTAACTGTATACGTATTGCATTATAATCTAACAGCGCTGTGTTGAATAGCAATTGCCCATCCCTAATTTTGGTTTATGGTTATGGTTAGATAGATATAGGAACATGATGGTTGTCTGTTAATAGAAAATAAGAATGTGTTTAAATAAAAGTTTAATATAAATAAGAGTTGTATAATTATATGAAGCTGTCCACCATCCTGCAAAATATAAATAACAGTGGTAGCAGAACGTGGTTTCACTGGTTACATGGATTCATTGATATTTGGTGATATATAAAATGGCGAATTTTCGAGAAAGATTTCCAATTCTGCAATTTGCCGGTACGAATTTTAGTACGTGGTCATTCAGAATAAAAAGCATACTGAAAGAGAATGGAGTTTTAACGGCAATCGAGGATGAAAATTATAGTCAAGCTAACTCGGAAAAAGAGGCGAAGGCGCAGGCGATTCTCATAGCCGGCGTGGCGGACAGCCATATTGAATATCTGAAAAAGGAAACTGCATTTTATATGTTTCATAATTTGGAGGAAAACTTTAAAAAGAAAGGAATAAGATCAAAATTATTTTTACGGAGAAATTTATCGGAAATGAAATATGCAGAAAATAATTCATTGATTAACCATATCACAAAAATGGAAGAAATCTTTACAGAGCTGAAGGAAGCTGATACTAATTTGAGCGAGGAAGAAAAGGTTAACTATTTGCTATTATCTATGCCGCAGTCATATGAGGGTATTATCACTGCATTAGAAACAATGGAAACTTTGAAGCTAGATTTTGTGAAGAATAGATTATTGGGTGAAGAAGAAAAAAGAAAGAAAAATTCAAATAATAATTTTGGAAATATGCAGAGTACCAGTGCCTTTTCTTGTTTTGTGTGTGGCAAACCAGGTCACAAGAAGTTCCAGTGTCGTTTGAGAGAGAGACACACAAACTATAGTAACAATAAATATGTACATGGTCAAGAAAATTATCATGGTCAAAGAGGAGGCATCAACAGGAGTTTTGGACAAGGAATGAATCAAAGTCGAGGGAGAGGTTTTGTGCAGGGAATAAATAAAACCAGAGGAAGAGGACAACAAGCATATTATGCGTCAACAGGACATAATTCAAGAGGAGAAACAGCATTTCTGTGTCAAAATAATCATTATGGAAAAGCGAACAATTGTGAAAATATATCAAATGAGAACTGTTTAGTGTGGTGCATAGACTCTGGATGTTCTGATCATTTGGTGAATGATAAACAGGTTTTTATGAACTACTTAGAGCTTAAAGTACCTAAGAACATAGCCGCTGCTAAGAGCGGTGTAACATTAAAAGCCATAGGGATTGGTAATATTAAAATAAAAAGTTATGTAGGCAAAAGTGTCACTGAGTGTACTATTAAGAATGTATATTATGTTCCCGAACTAAGAAAGAACTTACTATCAGTTTCAAAAATGGAATCTAGTGGTTATAAAGTCATATTTTATAATGGAAAAGTTAGAGTTTATGATTATGACAAAATTATTATGATTGGAAATTTAAATGGTAACTTGTATACAGTTCAAACTGAAATAAATAAACATAGTTGTAATTATTCTGCAAGTAAAGATTGTAATGAAATAGCTAAATTGTGGCATAGGCGCTTTGGTCATTTAGGCATGAATAATATAAATATTTTAGCAAAAAAGAATTTGGTGAATGGTTTGGATGATTTGAAAGGTGATAAAATTGAAAATGCATTGTGTGAACCATGTTTGTTGGGAAAAATGACAAGACAACCTTTTAATAAAATAGGATATAGGGCAAGGAAGCCGCTAGAATTAGTACATACAGATGTTTGCGGGCCAGTCACTCCAACTGGAAGAGAAGGTCATAGATATTTTTTGACATTCATTGATGATAACACTCATTTTGTCATGGTTTATTTGATTACACAAAAATCAGAGGTATTTGAAAATTTTAAAAATTATTATTATTATGTAACTAAATACTTTAACACAAATTTATTGAAACTTCGATCAGATAATGGTGGAGAATATGTGTCAAGTGAATATCAACAATTTTGTGCTCGAAATGGGATTTCTATGCAATATACAGTTCCATATAACCCAGAGATGAATGGAGTAGCCGAGCGAATGAACCGCACTTTGGTTGAGAAAGCAAGAACCATATTATTAGAATCAACATTGAGTAAGGAATTTTGGGGAGATGCTGTATTATATGCAGCATATGTAACAAATAGAAGTCCATCAGTGGGAAGAGAAGTAACAGCAAGTGAATTATGGACAGGAAGAAAACCAGATGTTTCAAATATGCGAGTTTTTGGCTGTACGGCATATAATCATGTACCTAAGGAATACAGACACAAATTTGACAATACAGGAAAGAAAATGATTATGATAGGATACAATACTTCTGGATATACTCTTTTTGATATGGAAAATAATAGAAAAGTTATTGCAAGAAATGTGAGGTTTGATGAGACAGAAAAAGTTAAGCCTGTTTACTTACCAGGTAGAAGAGAAGAAAACTTTATACAAGAGAAAGAAAATTTGGAAGAAATTTATGAAGAACCGGAAAATGACTTGTACCCGGAACAGAGTGAAAATGATATAGAAAAACCAGTTATAGAAGAAGTAAAAGAGAGACCTAAAAGAACAATAAAGAAGCCAAAATGGCATAAAGATTATGAAGTAGATTTGACTGAAAATAATGATGAAGCTTTATTTGCTCTATTAACTAATCATGAAAATGTACCATTAACTTATCAAGAGATAAAACTAAGAGAAGATAAACAGGATTGGCAAGAAGCAATAAATGAAGAATTAAAAGTTTTAAATGAAAGTGAAACCTGGAAAATTGTGTCAAGACCAGAAAAAGAAAAGTTATTGGATAGTAAATGGATATTTACAAAGAAAAATATTGGAGAAAATGAAATATATAAAGCGAGACTAGTAGTACGTGGATATCAGCAGAAAGAACATTTTGAAAATATATACTCACCAGTTTTAAAATTACAAACTTTAAGAATATTGTTATCTGTTGCAACTTGTAGAGAATATTTTATACATCAAATGGATGTAAAGGGAGCATTTTTATATGGAGAAATTAAAGAAAATGTGTTTTTGAAACCACCAGATGGTTTGCAAGTACCAGAAGGACAAGTATTGAAATTAACAAAATCTCTATATGGATTAAAGAAATCACCAAAGTATTGGTATGAAAAATTTAATAAAACAATAACTGGATATGGATTTAAGAGATCTGAAAATGACTATTGTTTATACAGTATGGGAAATTTATATCTGTCATTGTATGTGGATGATCTTTTGTTAATGGGAAACGACTTAAATGAAATAAAAAGATTAAAAGAATTTTTATCAACTAAATTCAGAATGAAAGATATGGGATATGAAAACTTAACATATTTAGGGATTTCAATTACTAAACAAAATGGAAATATTTATATTAATCAGACAAAATATTTACAAAGTATTTTAAGAAAATATAATATGGAAAATTGTAAAGGTAGTGACACACCAATGGATGTCAATTTTAAATTAGATGACAACTCAATTATTGATATGAAGTTAGAATTGCAGTGTCAATCATTGATAGGGTCGCTTATGTATGCCACAGTAGGTATGAGGCCAGATCTAGCTAATGCTGTATGTTACTTGAGTACATTTCAATCAAAACCAAGTGAGCAGTTGTGGATAGCATTAAAAAGAATTCTTAGATATGTAAAACAAACTATTAATTATACTTTGATATATAGTAGTGGCAATTGTAGTGATATGTCGCCATTGATAGGATATGCTGATGCTGATTGGGCTAGAGATAATGATAGAAAGTCTACTAGTGGATATATGTTTAAATTATATAATAATACTGTAATTTGGAAGTCTAAGAAACAAACAACTGTAGCGCTAAGCACTACTGAAGCAGAGTTAATCTCTTTATGTGAAGCAACTGTAGAAGCATGTTTTGTTATAAAACTTTTGTCAGATTTAAATGTTAAAATTAAAATTGTAACTATTTATGAAGATAACCAAAGTACAATGAAAAGTGTAAATAATCCTGAGCAAAGGAAAATGAAACATATAGATATTAAGTATAATTTTGTAAAACAAAAAGTGGAAGAAGGTTTGATAGATGTACAATATATTAATACTAAGTTTCAATTGGCCGATATGTTAACAAAGCCTTTGGGAAAGAATAAGTTTTTTAGTTCAGTTTGTGAGTTAGGATTAGAACATGTAGGATTAGAAGATGGGCATTGAGGGAGAGTGTTGAATAGCAATTGCCCATCCCTAATTTTGGTTTATGGTTATGGTTAGATAGATATAGGAACATGATGGTTGTCTGTTAATAGAAAATAAGAATGTGTTTAAATAAAAGTTTAATATAAATAAGAGTTGTATAATTATATGAAGCTGTCCACCATCCTGCAAAATATAAATAACACGCTGTATGCCCATTATAGTGTATTTCGGTGTTTGTATATTTGGGTCAGATTTCTCTTAGCTCCGACCTCGGACACGCACCGATGGAATTCGTTCATCACGAGCCTCCAAGGGCAAGTCTGATTAATGTTGAATGCAGTTTGTTATTAGCCGCAGTAGATAAAATTACATTTGATGGAACAACCATTTCAGAACTAGCGAGTTAGTGAACTGGAGGTATTTGGAGTGATTGATTTTGAAATTATAAGCGTGGTAGAAATGTTTTCATTAAGGCTATCTATCGAGTGGCCAGCTCCATTGAAGTATGTAATGCTCAAAAATCCTCTTAGTACAAACGGCTACCAAATATCCATTCTTAGTTAGTTGTTGTAAACTGCTTTACCGCTATTATCGGGATTCACATAACATTAGACTGCATGCGACCAGTTATTTTCATTGATTTTGTTTTGTTGTACAATATGATGATTCAATGTAAGCAAAAACTTTAAAATACTAATATTTGCTGACGACGTTGTTCGTATTTGTATATTATTGTATTTACAACATACCTACTGCAAATTTTTCTGAATTTATTATTGTAAATTGTAACCATCGTCTGACCTTGGTCCGAGTGACTAATATACATTTGTTTCAGGTTTGTCTGGGTGACGTTTTGTTTGCTTTACAAGTAACAATGGGCGCATACAATATAATTTGCAATGTCCTGTTTCGTTAATGATTGTTATTTCTTTATTTGGCACATTGACCTTGTGTATTCTTATGATTGTCCTTTAAATAAAAAATAAATCAAACAATTATTTATGTGATTGACTTAAAGCAGAATGAACACATTTTTAAATCAAACAATTGATGTCTTTATATAGTCTAATAGAAACAAATATACGGTACAAATGTACCAGCCCATTACCATGCGTCATGATTTTTATATCACTTATCCAATTAGATGTCGAAAACGGCGAAAGCAAAGAGTATATAATCACTACGGACGAAACTGTTTTCTCCACGAGTGTTGATCAATATTGTGTTGTACAACACTCGTATCTATCCATCGCAATTAGTTGTTTCGATTGTAAACTGCCGGCGCCAGTGAGTCAGACAATTGCAACGTGGGGGCTCGCGAGCCATTGTGGGAGCGCTAGGACTCCGCGGGCCGCCCCGGCCGATGCATTGTATGCAAAGGAGGCGCGGGCGGACACCCACTCGGTCCACTTTACATCCAACAATGTGCGACTTCTATGTCATCACTTTTCCTTGCCACACGCGCTATTTGATTTAGTAGTTTGATTACAATTTCCGATTGTGTTTTGTGTTCTTACCTCTTTTTTTATTTGGTCTTCTAGTTCTATTTTAACATCTTGAGCATTATCGTGTTTCTGTCGTGACGACTGACAAGCAGCGATCGTGGAATTGCTACTGATTGCCGAATGCCGTTGCCGCAAGGAAAATTCGTTCCATCGGTACTGTCGCTTGCTAATGTCCATCCAAGTGTCGCGACATACCCTTGACCCGGCGTGGGAGGGATTCTCGGAGTTATTTTTACCACAGAACAGGTCGTCAACCTCCACTGTGCAGTTTGGACCAGAATATAAATTGCACTGCCCAGCCATAATGACAATATAATATTAAAATAAATGGAAACGAATAAAAAATATTAGTTGAATTAACAATACTAATTCCTAAATAAGTGATATACTTAAGTATACTAATTCTCTCTGTCCTCAACTCTTAACTTAAGCTGGGTGGGTAGAGTTACGGTAAATTCAAAGTTTGTCCCAATAAACAACTACAGTTAATCGATATGAGAGTAGTTAGCAAAGGGTGTGCCGGTGTGCCTGTCTAACTCAATCCTCGGATTCGGAAATCGCAAATGATTGCGCTCGGACGATTCTATCGACGTGGATTCACTTGGGGTGAGGGGAGGCAGGGATGCAATTACGGAGTCACATTCGCCTTCCGCCCTCTTCTGTGTGATAGAACTCTGCGTTCTCGGCAGGAAATTGCAGTCTAACTTCACGTAATACCTCTGAAAAATAAGTATGTACCGTGAAAGCCTTATTTTTTTTGCAGAAGTAATTAAAATTGGTGTATATGTCTCTGTACATCTGCTAATAAGTACAACAATTTGAATGAATATAGTTTTTTTTGACTGACTTAAAATTATTAATATTATTTCTTATCTTTTCTAAGTTTGTGAAAGTAATAAAATTCATATTGAATAGCTACCAATGATTTTTTCAAAGACAATAATAAATATACATATTCTAATAAACTGTACTAAAAAATTTTTTTTTTTTTTTTTCTTTCTTCACGGGTTGCCTTACAGCTCCCGAAACCGTGTTACGGTTCCAGAGTACCCAGCGGAAGACCAAGTCTCCCTCGTTTAGCCGATGGTATTTGTGAGGCTATATCTAACGAGCGGCTAGTTCTGTTGAGATATATTTAGATGGAAAAGCCTCTAAGTGTGGTTTGTCGGATTATGTACATAAGTTTTTACTAAAATATTACCGTACTTTGATTCCAAAATACCCTAACACTCCATTGGCCACTCCTTGTGATGGAAAAAAACCTACAAAAACTGCACCATGTTTGTTTTTTAAAGGAAAGGCAAGAATTTAAATTTTTATTATTGAGGCGAGGTCGTTGCACTTTTGATCCAAATATATGCATATTATATCGTTTTATTTGCACTTCTCATCAGACCAGTCGTACGTTCTCTGATCGTGAGCTCATCTCAGCGTGTATTCGTCATGTGCCACCGTTTATCCTATTTTACAAAGTAGCGTGCACTGACTTATCTTCATATTAACTATTGCTGTTTGGTCTTTGTCACGTTTAACACGTTTTATGACTAAGAAGATTAAACATATATTTTTCATATAAGCCTTGTTTAAAGTTTGTTTACAACTGTTTCGTTCTGACCACCGTTAACCGTATCATTTTCCGGGATCAATCTGCCAAAGGGATTGCCATCATCTGTAGTAACAATAGCTTATTTCTTTCTGCAGCATTCATTTTCTAGCCATTCTTTTTATTTTATTTGTAAACACAGATTGCTTTTGGATCCAAACTAGGACAGACTCTGCTATGCCTATAAAAGACAACGACATTACAGAAACAGCCAAGGCATGGAATAAATATACCGTCTGCTTTATCTCGGCTTTTCTTTACAGAAATAAATAATTTTTCATTGACATTTCACGGGACATTGGTGCAATCATCATTTTATTGACGGGAGTGCATTACCTTAAAAATTAAATTAGATATTATGACGAAATCCATCAACATAATTCTTCTCATCACTTCATTATCAAGTTGCATTCATGGATGTTTTGCCGGCTAACGAACCGTAATGACGTTATTGTCGATGTCGCACTCAGTGTTACAAAATTGTTATTGAAAACATTCTTCCCATGTCGTTACACATCGGATAACATTGTCGGCGTCTTTTGATATTATCGCGTGTAATTACCTGTTTATCTAACAGGTAATTCTAAAATAACTTCCAAGAAATTTCGTCAATATCACCTTGTGTAAGTATCAGTTCCTCAAATTTAAACAGTTATAAATATTTATCATACAAATTTATTCAATGTAGAGATACTTGTGGATTTAAGTGAGTGTAGAAATAATGGATTGGAAGACGTGGCGAGTCTATGACTGTTATTGAAAGCAACCACTGCTACAAGAATCGCATTCACTGCAGAGATGCTTATACTATTTTTTTTCTTGAAGCACCCACGGTTGTGTGATGCTGGAAACACGAAGGCAGATTGTTCCACTTCTCTATCGCCGAACTTCTTTGTTCGTCTGCTGATTATATTGATGGGTACATCTCATGCCCCGAGCGATTGCTGATTGGAGAAGGAAAAATAAGGTCGTAAAGTTCTTTTGGGCACTAATGTGGGTGTCATCAATTGAGTTGCGAATACTTTCTTATTAGTAGCTCGTTATATTATCCGTCCTGACTCCGGAGTGTGCAAGTAAAATCACAACAGTAAACAATAAAATAATACAATAACATCAACCACTTGTGACATTTTATTGCTCAATAGAGCACTTGCGAATGATGTGGGTATGTTTGAGGGCGATTAATCAAAACAAGTCGGTAGTCGACAGGCAGCAAATGGCACTTGTTGCGTGGGATAACTACCCTTTGCATAGGAACTGCCTAGTTAAGGCCAGATATCTTGAAATATTGACGGAAACTATGCGCCCACTATTCTGTTTAGTATTTACGTTAATATTTAACTGGCAATTACTTTAATTGTTATGATAATCTGCCTTCTTTGAAATAGGAAGTAGAAAGCCTTTTTTATAATCTTAAAAGTGTCTCTATACGAACTACATACGACATTTATTAGGTACGCAATAATGCCGGCCAATCTGGTCACTGGCCAATCATTGTTTTTTGATGGTTCTTGCCGGAAACATTCTTGAACATGAAACTGGAAGTCTCGTGTTCTAATATCGTTTGATATGCACCAATTTTCTTTAACAATATTTATTGTGCAGTACTTTTGACCACGCCGCAAATCACAAAGTACTACGTGATAGTCCGATTTTTAGCCTATTTTTCAAACGGGAAGGGTGTTGTGTAATTAAAAAGTTGAACACTCTACAATTCAATCGCGGTCCAATTAAAGAAACGTGAGGTTTGCGAGCGTTAATTAAAAGGGAGACCCGTCGTGCTCTTCCGCGTCATGTTAGTACGGTGCAGAACCAATTACAACGACTGGGAGACGCTGAATTACACAGCTTTCAGGCGATCTTATTACTCTAAGCGGTTTTTCAAATTGTTAGACAAACACGTGACGCTACCATCGCCTGGGGTGGTGATTAAAAACAAGACTCAAAGTTTCGTATAGGTGTGGGCTAGTAGCTAGGCAGAGAAAATCGAATGCCATTTGCTACGATTCTGATTTCGCCTCTTATATTTTGATTTCTGAATGAACTTGGATGACATTATTATTGTGAAATCGAAATACATACTTAGATATGGACTTTGCTTGGTAGTTGTATAATTGGGAAGACTTCTGTAAAAGCTGTTGTTTCTTTCTTTCTTACAGCTCCCGAAACCGCCAGGGTATAAAAATCATTTACCTATGTATTAGTCTCTGCTTCGTCGTGATTGAAACAAACACGGTTTCGGAAGTCATAAGGAGTGAAGAAAAAAGAAAATATATAAACGTATCTATTTGTTTGCTCTCTTCTTCAATAAGAGCTCTCAGAAACACTTGTGAGTTCGTAAGCTCTCTAAATGGTCTTATCTATGTCACTACTGAAACGGTGAAGTGCTTTTAGACGGCCTGTCTAAACATATTGGATAATGTTGGCCTGTCGCCGCCGCGCGTCTTCTTGGCGCCTAGTTTAAATAACAATACATATTTGTAAAAGCTCGTACTTATACTCCCTTGTACCTGTACTTTGTAGATCGTTTTATTCTACACAATTATTTCCTACTTCACTTTGCTATATCTCTGACGGATTAGACAGCAAACGCCATCAAAACTCGCTGGGGCTAACTTTCCCCCGACTTGATTCACTTATACTGTTAATGCTCCGCTCCTAAACATTTATAGGTCCATGTTTAATGCTCGTAAACCTTCCTCGTGAATTAACCTATCTACTCGTAAAAACTCGTGAAATATCCGTTCAGTAGTTTTTGCGTGAAAAGGTCACAGACAGCCAGACGCGGCGGGGGACACTGTTAATATGCAGTGATGTACTGATAATAATCTATCCGGAAAGCGGATATTAACATTATTTTTGCCTTAGGAATTCTGTTATGATTGTAAGACATTCCATTTCGTTAATATAATTACAGATTGCTATGTTTACACGTAACGTATGCGGTTTTAATAATATGTGTTACGTATAGAGACTTCTACAGAATAGTTGACCGCAGTGCCGAGTATCGATTTTATATCGGTATACGAGAATATTATAAAAGTTTGGATGCTTCTTACTTGCTCTTATCAATCGATATGGATAAAACATCAGTAACCCCACACGTGCTATAGGGAATGAAGATTTTTGTGTATAATTTGCATAAACGTCACATTTTTATAAATTTTCACAAATCTGTGAAGAAGGCATGGTTCGCTAGTGTTTTCCAACCTTCGGCAAAATAGCATTGTCGAGTTAGAAGGGAACCGAAAGACAGACTGACGTATTTGCCAGCGGCTGTATTCATGAAAATCCCACAGAAAAATTTTTTTTTCAGTTTAAGTACCGTCGTCTGCTAAACATGGCCCGGAGCGTTCTATACTATTCAGATCCTTTCAGTAGTTATGTGGTTATTGAGTAACAAACATCCAAACTTTTAAATTTATAATAATTAGTCTTTCAGTCGATGTTTTGAAGGCACTTAGCATAAAAAGTTGTTTTGTTGCAAAATTGCACTCAAGTCTAGTTAGGATCTGTGACTCAACCACCCGAGACATTGGTTTCGTCGGTTCATCTACCTACTCCAATTATAACATTAATATGTATGAGCGGTCGAGTCTGCGCGTGGGAATTCGAATTTAGTGTACTGACTATCCCCTTCACTATGAATAGGTCGTCAGCGATTGTACCATTTCTATTAAAGGTTGTCTGACAGTGATTTAGTGAAGCAATAGCTTGATAACCACCTCTACTTGACTGATAGAAAATGTATGGACTACACTTCATATGCAAGATATTTTCAGGGCCGTGTTTCCAGACCTTGTATTAGACGCGTACAGTGCCGTACAGCTTCTAAGTTCTAGGGTTTCATACCGAAAAACGATATCGAAGGTATAGTGTCGCCTAGGTATATGGCAGCGGGTAAGGATGTGTCGTCAGTCGGCGACATCTTCGTACTTCCTGGTAACACTAACACTACTAGGATTTACACTCAGTGGCAAGCTTTGTTGAGATTGAAAAGTCACCCAAATTTGCCTGACCACGCTGCTAACTTTCTTGACATACTCTTTAACATTTCTTCTTATCGTGCTTTTTTTTACAACTGAATCCAATCAACTATCATTCCTATCAACAGTTACCTCGATCATCAGTTTAGTATTCCGGGGCGGTTTTTGCGGCCGCATCACGGCGGCGATGGCTAGCGTGCCGGTCGGAACAATGGCCGGTCATGAGCGCATTCCTTCCCGACACACCGTTATTTGACTTTTAATAATCGCGCACCTCGACGCGAGCTTCCAACACCTTGTTATTATGCTATTATATCACTACTGCACACCTATAGCAGTGTATAAGGGCTCATATGTAATCGTGTTTTTTATAACAGTTCGTTTAAGCAGCGTTGTGCTAGGAGGAAAGAAGGATTCGCATTTGAGTTCAAAAGGATTTCGTGCCGGACTTATAAACTCTGGCGTGGGCTTGGCCCGCCCGCCCCAAGATGGCCTAAGAAACTTATATTAGTATTGTTGTAAGGGTCATGTACGAATTTTTATTGAATGTACGAGTTAGTAACGACTGTCAGACGAGACAAAATTATTATCCTTATTGATTATACCCTACATATTATATTATGTTATAATACATCTTTCATTTTATATATTTAGTGGCACATTAATTTAAATCGGCTAAAAGACGGAGACTTGGTCTTCAGCTGGTTATCCTGGGATCGATAACACGGTTTCGGGATCTGTAAGACAACCGTGATTTAAAAAAATATTACCAACCGTGTTCACATCACATGACTGTGCTGGAGATAATAAGCCTTTAGATAAACCATTGGTATTTTGTTGAGAATATTTAACGAACCAATAATCAGCTCCGCTAAAGTATTTGACGAATGGTGTATTAGTACAATTAATATAACTAAAATTTACTTTGGACTTGTTATTGTTTTACACACGCGAAGGTTAAAAATACAGCCATCCATTATGGTAATATTATATTAACGTGACTGTTTAACATTAATATGGTTAGTAGTTAAGCTTAAGCTCGTCGCCCGGAGAGCGTTTGGCTCGAAGCCAGACAAAACAGGGTAAAAAGCAAGGGCGGCGACAACGCCCCGAAATAGACAGCAAAGTCAAGGCGTGTACTCGACAGCGCCCTAGGTGACACCTGAATATACTTTACACCCTCTATATAGAGTGAGTATTGTTTTAGTGTTCAGGTTTATTATGTAACTATCTTTTCGCCACGGCTTTGCCCGTGGAAATTTTTGCTTGGTTGATGTTCATGCTTAGCGTGATATTATATACCATCTATAACTTTTCTCAATTAATGGGATAAGAGTTTTTGATCGGTAGATCAACCCAACTTGAGCTAAAAAGTTAAAGCAACAATTTTCTTAAAGAATGGGTTCTTTAGGGTTGATATCCATCAGATGACCGCACTGTCCAGTACTGATTACTGATACTGAAACCTGATTTTTTTACGCACTACTGAAAAATGTGGTATAAAAAGTTTGGCGACAGGCTTGCCACCTATCCTGTTAAATATGGTCAACTAGCTAAATGTGGACATTGTTATCGTAATATGGATGTTTCTTCGTCAGCTTATGAACGGATTATGATGAAAAAAACCCAACTGATACGAGAAAAGGCATGGAGTTAAAAAATCTGCCAATTAAACCAACAGTTCTCTTCACATTTTGTGATACGTAGGTATTTCTTTACTAAGGAATGCAAGTTATTAGGTTACCACTACCATATTGTTGTAGCTAGTTGTCTTCATGATTAAAATTTATATTATTTTACATCAATTCTCATTAATGTTCTATTTTAATGAAACAGTCATGTTTAGTTAATCATTATTACTAATAATGTTCACTAAGCCGATGTGAGTAATAAGGAATACAGGCATACATTCGAGTCATCAACAGTACTAGAATTTGTGATTCGTGAACCGTCGTAACAAGGGAAGGAAAAAACCCAACACCCCGACAATTCGATGTCGCTGACGGTTCTCTTCTCAAACACAGTCTAGTACTCGATTATATCCTTCTTTTGGGACAAAACTATAATTAATTAATGTACTGTACAACTTGCAAGTACTTAGCACACCGTAGTCACAGTTCGGGGTGTGTTTTACAGCCCACTTGTGACTTGACTCACCCAGACACGAATTATGTCATTGTTTATTCGCTAATTTTGTAGAAGTGACGCGAGATGTCTGCTGGCTTTCATGCTCTACGCCAGTTAGTATTTATATTAGCAAAAAATAATTAGGCTTCCATGGCGTGTTTATTCGTTGTCTACGTCTATATAATGGAATGGACAATTTTTAATTCGGACCTTATTCATTGTTTTACTCTCTAACAAGTTGTTGGTTTCAATTTGGTATTTGATATTTTTTTGTATTATTTTGTCATGGCAGAAGTGGCAGAAGTGACAGCAAATAACATGAGGGCGTCTTCGAAACTTCTAGGCATTCACAAGCTGAATTGAATTGTCTCTGAATGCCCCCTCTTGTGATTTAGAGATGTGATGGTAGATAGATCATAGATCGTATTTCACTTGTGGTTTTGGCTATTTATGGTATATGGGACATTGGTATTCGCTGGTTTCCTTCCACCTTCACATAATCATATGGGGATACGAAGTAACTACTAATTAAATGAATGCACATCGGTTTTGAAATAATATAGATAGAGTATAACAGACCACATAAACAACAAAACCATACTGTAATTAAATAACTAGCTAACTAATATAAGAGGATAACTGAATTATTTTTCATTTTGTATGCAGGCCACGAATTGCGGTAGCGGTTCGCGTCGCTGAGTCATCAGTCGACAAAATGGGGCTCCATGCTCAAATTGTGTAAAACTCGAAACAAATTCTTATCGCTATGTAGTTATCGCGAAATTTGCGTTGCATTTCTGGTTATTTTATATGTGAACGGGAACACGATATCGTGATAATTTTATCGCGGTAATCTTTAGATAAAAGAAAGTTTGCCATTATCAAATATCAGTGTTTACTTTTTTATGTTGTTTCGCCGTGTTTGTATGCTAGTTTATCTTTTTTTATTTTTCGAGTTACGTATTTCATCACGATTTCAGTGACATTTGCATTTTCACAATATGCATGCTGAAATATTGAAACAGATGTGTTGGTTGACAATGGTTGACATTATAAGTAGGTTTCATATTGTTAATTTTGAGTCATATGATATTTAAACCGTGTTTTTATCAACTTTAAGTATACATGTATCATGGGAAATGCCCTGGAAAAAAAAAACAATTCCGAGTGTGGTAATTCGTATCGTATCCTTCGTTGCCTTCGTATGTATGCCACAGCACAGGCTTCTTTGCCACCTTACCATCGATTCTTATATGAAAATTATGAAACATTTTCAGAAATAACTTTTTTGGTATCCCTTAAATCATGTAGGGTACCTATTGTCTATTATATAGTCAATAAGATAAGTATACGTTTTCATTAGGTGGCTAATTCGCTAGATACAAGGTCCTAAAGTCGGTAGCAAGTTTTAAATCACGTCATTAATAAGTTGAAAAAAATACATGGAATAGTGGTGGCACAGTCTACTTGCAAATTTTAATCCTAATAGATGTTTTTCTAATTGTCTTAGATGACTTCAAAGCGGTCACGCACCTGCTGGTAGCTAAGGCCAAGGAACAGGGCTCCGGTGACAACATCTCCGTTATCGTAGTATTCCTGAAGGAGCCTCGCGATATCGCAGCGGACAACGCCAGCCTGCCCATGGAGCTCGGGTAAGAAATAATAATTATCATCATCAGGCATTTTCGAAATGCCGTGGCAGTGAAAATATGCCTTTTCTTACTGATCTGATAGAGATAGTCATAAGTTTATGAAACTAAGATTTAAAAATAAATTCATGACAGATTTTTAAAGATAGTTTAACAGAAACCGGAACAAGCTCTCGTCATCGGTATTTCTTGCATATATCATAATCACAAAAATTATTGCCTAGGCAGGTCACTACTCTAGGATTTTGGTTATTATTAGTAAATATTTAAAATTATTTTTGGTAACTCTACATTTTAAATCGTTAACATGAGTTTAGATTACAATTTACACTCCTATTTGTCTAAACCGGTTATGCCTACATAAATCTAACAAGAATACCTAGTTATTCTCTAAGGATAGTCAGAAAGAATGAATAGATCTCGTTCACCTTGCAGTATTTGAGTAGGTAACGTAAGCCACTGAACAGGTATTTTTCCTAAACGTGAATGGGTGGCCATATACTAAAGAAACCCAGTCCAATAGGCAGTTATTGAGTATACATCGCTTTGAAATTCATTCTTTGAAATCATCAGGATTTTAAATTAATTTTACGAATAGGGGTGTTGATATTGAAAGAAAATAAATACACAGTAATATTTTTATGTAGTAAAATTACTGAAAATAATGTTAATTTATTTGTTTAATAATTATATCTTTTTTATTATCTAAATGAAAATCTTTAATTCATACTTCCGATCACGTGATCGCAAACATAATTATTGTAAGGCGTCTTTTGGGTAAGTATATAGTTGGTCGTTCGTTGACACAGACTGATCCCAAAAAACGACAGAGTCACCATTAGCACCTTCCTTTTACTGAACGGTCTTCTCATGAATATACTCTGTGACCCAGGCTCGACAACGGTCTGGCGAACCCGCCGCCGTTTGCCGTCGACGGTGAGGCGTGCAAGCGGCCCCTGGAAGCCACCACTGACTTCGACAACGGCGTCGACAACTCCGACAGCGACAGCGAGGACCTCGGTCCCGAGACGGCCGTCGATGTGGACGATGTAGACGCCGATCAGAGACAAGCTGAACCTACTGCTCCTACACCACCGGCTGATATGGGTAATTACCGGCTCCCGTAATCGCGTTACCGGCCCCAGGGTACCCAGCGGAAGGCGAAATCTCCCTCCTTTATACCCGATGGTATTTGTGAGGCTATGCTATAACTAACCTAGAGGTCAGTTCTGTTGAGGTATATTTAGAATATCTACAAAATAACCAAAATATACCAACTGAGTTTTGAAAGCGATCTCTAATTTTTTTACTTTTTGTAACCATCTCTAATGACAAATTTCTGAAAATCTAGACAAAGTTATCACAAATTAGTTAAATAACGACCGTACAAAACATTAGAGTTAATCTACGATTAGTAAATATAATAATTACATTAATTGCCAATTCACAACATTTCATTTTTCGTTAAGTACCAAAATTAAAAATCCGTTTGGAGATCTTCCTTTGCTTAACACGATACACATATTTATTTATTTTTTTATTCAGTGGTTTAAAAGATATTTTGAAAAAACTACACTGTGTAACGAGTACGGGTCAAAGCTACTATACTCTCTGCGTACAAAGGTAACTGGTAATAAAAAGTATTAGTTGTAGTTGTAAAAACAAAACAGGATACAAGGGGACTACTGATGGAGCCATAACACGAAAAAATAGAATAGAATTGATACAAGGGAATTTAATTTACGTGCTTCTCTACCCATCTTTGTTGATAAAAGTGAATAAAATTTAATTTTAAATTAATAAACTAAAAATAAACAATAATGAATGAAACAAAAGAACCATGAACGAACTATTGAACGAATGAAACGAACGAAAGCACGCAGCTCATGTCATTTCTTTTTTTTAATACAGAATACGCATAGACACCTGATACTTTAAGCCGTCATCGGCTTTTTCTAAAAATGCAATATTTAAAAATTAATTTAAGAGTGTTAAAGTTAAAATTTTAGAAAAGCAAAAAATACGGGTACCTTAATTTTTCACCTACTTTCATATAGGCTAATAAAATTAGGGTGTTAAAATTTTGAAATGTTGTGGATTACGTGAAAACTGCGTTGTACAGTTGTTATTTGACTACTCTCTGATTAACTTTGACTAGGCTTTCAAAAATGGACAACATTTCATTTTTCGTAAGGTACCAAAATTCGAAAACCGTTTGGAGATTACACGCTAGATAGCTTATATTTCATTTTTTTTATTTTTTATATCCTTTAATTTTCGAGTTATTTTAAAAATACTGAAATATTGAAAATTAAGGATTAATAGATGCCCTAATCTGTGCTAACCCTCTAATTTAAAAATACTAATGTCTGTTGGCAGAGTTGTTAGTTATTGAACTCATGTGTTGCCCTCTATTAATTTTACCCATTTTTATTCCATTTAAAGCTAAATTAATAATTATTCTTTAAATATAATTATAAAAATACTTCTTATATATAATATTTTTTTGGAAGTTTTGCTAGTTTCGAATGGGCTATCACAGGAAATATATTTACGAGTGAAACCGCGGACAAAAGCTAGTATTATTATATACATTATGCATAATGTTGTAGGCGATTTGAGTTCCGGCTACGGCAACACCTATTTTTAACACGGTATATTATACTCTTTGCATTTCTATAACGTATACTCTGTGGCTTGACTGACACTATCTGTCACTTTCTTTGGGTGACAGTTTATATTTCTTAATTTTAGTCCTAGCTATGGTTTTTAGTTTATAAGTCCTCATAATTTATAAGAATTCATAATTAAATTAAAAATATAAAAACTCAAGCAAAAATAAAATAGAAAAATACGTGTAACTTATTTTTTAATATATTTTTAATTAAAGTAATAAAAATGGGTGATTAAAAAAATGAAATGTTGTCCATTGAACGTTAGAGATCTCTATATAAAGTTTTTGGACAAATCAGAGATCGCTTTAAAAATTCAGTTAGTAGATTTTTCTTTACCAAAGTATTCAAATATACCAGACGCTTTAACCACTCGGCCACCGACGCACCTTTTTTATATATGGGTAATTATTTTAACGACCCCAGGATACCCAGCGGAAGAAAAGTCTTTATAAGCTTTTTGCAGTTACAGATGTTTGGTCAATTATTTTTTAGGCTACCTAAAGAGTATGTATGGCCAGGTCTATTGAAGTATTTGGTAACACAATTTGAAACCAAGAATTTCCTATAAATGTGCAAGATACCTTTTTGCCGATAAGTTATGTTCCTGGGGAAGCCATTTTGTCGATGACATATTTTGAGGATCAAAAGTTGTAGTCACAGCACACACACAGACAATCTGACGTTGTTTTAAATAATGCGACGGATTTACATGAAAGGGAGGGACCGAGACATTATTCTGGATTCACGACTAGGCGACTAGGGCTAGGCTTTTATATTGATCGAAGGGGCTACGGTACTACCAACCTATCTAGATCATTGCTAACCCATTAAGCGGAGCCTATCTACTACCTAATATCTATGAATTCTTTTCAGGGTGTAGTTATATTACAGAAAATATTTCTATCTGTAAATATATCAAGAGGCGTTTCGCCATTTATCATGTTAATTTTGTTCATTTTTGGTTTTTACTACCTACTACTGCCGTGAATTTAGTAAAAATTAGTTTTCTCATTTATTTATTATCTACAAAATATATTAATTTATTACTCCTGTCTGCCTGATAAAGATTATAAATACAAAAAACCTATGCTATATAGCTATAGCAACAGGATGCGCAACAGCGAACAGCTGCTCCATAGTGTTGCTAGCGTCAGACAAATTTCCACTTTCAAGTCAATATTATTGTGGTTATTATGAGATTTATTAAGGCGATGTGAACCGAAAAACGTGTTTTAGGTACTATTTTGACGTTCAAACAATAGAAGTCCTTAAAACGGTAATTAACGGTATGGTTTGAAAAAAATGCGTAAAGAGAGAATACTCTATTATACCTACACTTTATCGAACAGAATAATATAAGTACTAAAAACAGAAAAATATACTTTACTATCTTTCCACCCCCGGCTTCGCCCGTGGATATTTTCAAACAAAATAAAATATAGCCTATAGTACGCCACTCAGGGATAATGTAGCTTCCTATAAGTGAAAGAATTTTCAGAATCGGATCAGTAGTTTCGTAGATTACCCCCTACATCCAAACTTACAAACTTTACCTCTTTATATTATTATTATTATAATGGAAAATAAAGTTAATAAAATTCTGAAAGAAAAGTTTGTCTTCGAAGTTTTAAAATTTTAAGGGATGACCATAAGATTTTTTTCATAAATTGAGTATTATTCTTATTGACTAAACACTTTATTTATCAACTACATTTTTGATTCAGTTCGCCCTTTTCTGTAAATAAATAAAACCTTAAAAAGTGTTTATTATTTCACCAAAATGGCGGACGGCCTTTTTCTCCATACAATTCTATGGTAAAAAGTTTTTGTAAATTATTTTCTATAATTTTTTTTCAAGTCCATATTAGCATTAGTGGAAGTGTTATTATTTGAAAATTAAAGTAATACATCAATTAATTAGGGTAAACGTATTTTGCAATCCTGGTATCACTGGATGCAGAGTGGTGCTCCCCTCCCCTTGCGTCCCCACTCCCCCGTCACTTTCCTCTCGCCCCTCTCCCCGCCGATCCGTCAGTCGCTTATTTACCATCCTTGTGGATTGTTTCGTTTCGTCGCGCGATCCTTCTCGAAATAAATTGTACAGTGAAACCGGCCGGCGTTTGTTTCGAAACACTTGGAATCTTTCAAGCAAGGAATATTATTTACACATCGCACTGTGCTCAACGGCCACGATACGTGTCGCGATATCGTTCGAGTGCAAGCTCATTTTCGCGAGATCCCCCACAGAAGCTGCTTCCACATTCCGGCCGAACAGTTTTGTGATAGGTTATTTTTGTGTTGATTCATGCGGCGGGCGCGCCTCTGGAAATAGAACGCGCATCCCTGCCCGTTTACCCTCGCTGTTCGGTTCACGGCGTCAAGGAAATAGCGGGCGCGACTCCATTTGACCAAGGCCACTTACCGGTGTCTTCTGTTGACAGCACCGTCAGCTGAGCACGTGGATAATGTAGCTGAGAGTGGTGACGACTCCGAGGACGAGTGGAACTACTTCAAGGGAGAGGGTGACGGCAAGCCTCAGGAGCCTCGCGCTCACTCGCCACTCCAGGATAATGTAAGTACATAATTCTTCCAATGATTACCCAGGACCTGAGTTTGCTTGACCTGGGAATCAATTTAGTTATTAAAATCGCACACATCTCATCAATTTGAGCTGCCTACCAAATACCTTTTAGCTGCTTTACCTACGTCCTCTAGAACATCAGTTCTTATCCTGGGGACATGTTTAGGTATAAGGGGGATTGCAATCTGTCTAAAATATAATATAACACTTTGATAATGATTAAAATATTTTGGTAAAACTTTTGGCTCTTAGGGGGTTGCAATTGTAACACTAAAATGGTTGCGAAACACTGCTCTAGATGAAGTTAAACCTGTACCCAGAAACATCTTATGCTTTCATTTAAATTTATATAAGACTTGATTACTTTTTAATTACCTTGGTGATGTCACATGAGGCTGTAACAATGGTCTCATTGTTTATGTTAAAGCTGACCTATAATGAATGGATGTTTAGTAACAAGCAGCCATAAGTGTCAAATTATCCTACAGTGTGAATGTTCTTTGTAATATATGCTACTATATTTTTTGTAGATCTAGTGACCTGATTATCTTAATATGATTGACCTCCAAACAAAGAGTTGTCTGCCTTGATATCACTTTCACTTTTGGTAAACCAAACTCATATTTTTTATTGTTTCAATCATTAATTTCACTCTCTCATCAGGATAGGATAGGCAAAAAAGTGTTACTTTTCTCTTATTTATGTATCAATATAATTTATGTCATACTTCTAGTGCTGTTGGATAACATAAAAGTTCCTTATTTTGGCACCATTGATACATGATTTTTATAACTATATAAGATTTGAATAGACATTGGTTAGGGTAAATTGCTAGAAATATCATTGACTGTTGCAAAAAATAAATGAAGAGAACTGTAAATGCTATTGTAGACATTTGATAGCTTGTGTGTGATCAGTGTGATTGGTAACAGCAACAATGAAATTACTAAATGTCAATATTGTTTGTTTGACATTATAATTGACAATATATTGATTCACAGCATTTCTGTAATAATCCTAGAGATCTGTAAGTACCTTAGCATTGTTGTGATTTTGTTCAGCTCCCTGATATGGGCCTCAGTCGCTCCTGAATAAGAGTAGGTACTTAGCCTCATTTATCAGTTGTATTTGAGGCTATCTGTTGAGGTTTTTTAAGAATGAACTGTCTGTCTATTAGTATGTTTTCAATTTCACTTTGATGTTAGTTATCTTATATTAAATTATATTAAAAATATAAAAATGTCTGCATTTTATCCTTATTTTGAATATGAATTGGACTTTATCATAAATAAAACCACAAAGCAAAATAATCCAGGAATGTAAAGCGCTTCCTAGTTAAAACTTGAGGATATAGCCTAGTTTGAATATTTGAGTCATTGTAATGATGTCAGAATTTTCCTATTAGCCTAAATGCTACATTAGCAACTTTAATGTAATGCTTATAGAGTTCTTAATTGGCAGTTGTTTCTAACATTTTTGACTGGTTTGACTCAGTAACAATAGCCTTTCTGTTTGCTTATCAAACATTAATGACCCATTACTTTAGTACAATTTGTTTATTTACTTAAATGGTTTGAAAGGAGTTTTTTAAACATACTGAGGTGAAATTATTTTCCTGCAATTTTGTTTTAATTTCTTGTGACAATCCTAGACTCCAAATGAGGATACCTAGGATAATCAGAAGACAATTACTTAAATTACAGTCAAATAACATCCATAACTCTAGGTGCTACCTGGGGTCATACCACATACTTTTAATTTAGGCTAATTTACTTGTGGAAGATTGTCAATGAAAAGTTCATTTGGTACAGCCCCGGCATCAAATACTTACATACTTTGGTGGTAGGGTCACTAACCACTAGTTGGCTTATATGAGTTCTTGGAAGTCTACATTAAAATGGCATGTTTGTTATGATAATGTAACTACAAATTAATAAACCAAACCAGAGTACCAGTTAAAACCACTTATATTTTTGAAGTGGGTGAGCAAAATAAATATTATTTTAATTAAAGTATTTTGCTACTTATATTTACTAATTGGCAATAATGGACTCTTTTTTGCTCTCTTCATATTTTTTTATATCTTCACTCACTGGTGCTTTACAAAATATGGAAATACCTCTCAGGACTGTTTGGTGCATTATCTCTTTCTCTTTCTAACATTTGTCTCTCTTCTGGCGGTGGACAAAAGCTCGCGCGTCGTGCTAGTCCAGCTGAAACTAGCTCGTAAATAAAAGTAAAAAAATTCGATTCCAGTCAGTGTCAGACAGCAGTTCAGTAGACATGAACAGCTCGCCGCTGAACCCAGACGCCCCGGTGTTCGTGCCCGGAGGCGTGGCCGGGGCCGATGTCATTCTGGCAGAGTCGCCTCGCAAACCTCTGCCGATGGACGACATAGAGCTGCCAGATGTCGCGCAGTTCAGGACTGAAGCTGTGGTCCGACCGGCAGACTTGTTGGACCTCGATAACTGTGACCAGCTCAATGGCCATCATGTGAGTTTTGTTTTTATACAATTTTATCTTAATGGGGTTAGGCAGGAACTGGTATATCATGCATGGAAATAGTACACAGATAAAAAATAATTCTCCATTCCATTTTTCGATGGAAAAGTACTCTCTATAATTATATACAATACAGTCTTTCTTTTAAGTTTACAGCAGCCTACTTTTCTAGAAGAAATAGGAATTTTTAAGAAAAGTTCTGTCTTCTCTGGTCTAACCTGGGTCTAACCAAAGAACAAAGTACATATTATTTGCCAATTTTAGTTTAAAACAAAAAAGTTGAGGATGTCTTTTAGAAAAGTAGGCTGCCATAGAGTCCCCATTTAAAAGAAAAACTCTGTATATGATCATGACATTCAAAGTTTTCTGTTTTTACTTTATGTGTTAAGATGTATCTTCAGTAATAATTTTGAACCTAGGTTTAATTTTCAAATTACTTAATTAAATACAATAACTTTTTCTCATTACCAGTTGATTGATAGTTTTAAAACTTACAGGATTAAAACTTGCGCTCTATACTCTCGATGGCAAGGTTACACTACATTCTGTGTCATTTTTCATTAGAGTTGTTACATTTTTATTATTGTTAAATTAGAATTACCTACTAAAGTTTATTAATAGTTTTTGTAACAATTGGACAAACTCGTTATGTTTACTGATTGTAGTGTATAAACATTAATGTTATATTTTACGATTTTTCACGCATTTTATGGATGAAACTTAATTAAATTGTCCTTACATGGGAAAACTTAAATTATTCCACAAGAGAGTAGCATGTATTTTAATATAACCAAATTTCTTCCACATTATGTCGCTGTAGTCATCTGTAATAGTTGTTTTAGCAAAGTTTGCATTACAATAATTTCCAATTATTAAAAAAAAAAACATACATTTGATGGATATTATTGATTAATTTCAGAATGTATCACTTGATGAAGCAAAACAGGGTTTGGAAAATGGAAATGAAAAGACTTTGGACAGTCTTGGATTTGGTTTCGGCATGGATGTAGATTCTGAAAAAACTAAGGAAGCACATCTGATTGAGGATCTACAAAGAATTCAAAAGGATACCACAGACTTCTGTAATATACAGGTGAGAAATTGTTGTTAAATTTTATTTGTAGCAAGAATGCATAAAGATAAATAGATGTTTTAAAAATCATACATCTTTACAACGGTTTTTTAAATAATGTTACAGGTATTTCAAGCTCACGCCGATGCTAACCCGCTGCCTACAGACATAGACGAGGAGTTGTTTGAAAGACTTAAAAATAAGGAAAGGGACCCGATGAGTATGAGTTTCTATCAAGAGAAAGATGATGACACATGTGAGCGCGTGCCCACCGCCGAGTCACAAGTCGACCTCAACGCTGTACAGACGCTCCCCGACAGCGACGAAGAAGATACCTCTAATGGTAACTGTGAAAATGAAAGTTTCGCAGACAAGGAGAATGTTCATCCAGACATACAAGTCCAGTTAGATATAGCTAATCATTTTGATGAACCTAACAATGACATCATGAGGTTCGATGACATACCTGAAGTAGCCAACAATGTCGTCAACGTCGACCAAGAAGATAACTTTATTTACCATGTCACAAGTTCTGATGTGCCGACACACTCACAAATTGACTTCGAATCTAGCAACGGTCAGCAACCCGTGGCTCCGACGGACACACCTGAATCTCATAAGTTACTTTTCGAACAAATTCCAGAAATTCCAGACGGAAAGAGTTCCGAATTAGGTTTCGTCGGAGATGATATCCCGGAGCAAGATATCTCTGAGGGAGACAAAGACGCGCGACCGTTCACGCCTCAAGATGAAAGTTCACAAGTCGTGGAAATGGAAAGTAAGACTGAAGACATTGTTAGCAGCGAACCGGACTTTGACAATGATAAAAAATTAAGCGAACCTGTCATTTTGGAAAAGTTTGAACAAGTAAATGAATCTTTTAATCCATTCGGCGACAACTTGTTAGACGTTCACCAACAACACGATGTCGACTTACTTAATGGAGGATCGGAATTGAACAACTTTGACTTTGGCTTTAGTCAAAATACAGACACAATTAACAAACTGGATGATCAGTCACAACTTTTCAGTAATTATGATACACAACAAACGACGAACGTTGGCAAGGCATCGCCATTTGATTTCACTGAAAACCTGGTACCAGCAGAACCAATAATTCCATCTCAATCGCCTTTACCGGCCAACGTGGCTTTACCGAGGGAGTCCCCACTGCCTGCAGATGTGCACGAACTTATTGACGCGTCGTCACCAGTAGATTTCGCTTCCGCACCAGTAGATTTCGCGTCCGCACCATCTCCTTTGCCGGAGATTTCACACAACGACGCCCTACTCGCGGCATCTCCTGTTCCAAATGTTGCAGAGTCACTTCTGCCGCCGGGAATAGAACAACTTGAACCCAGTCATACACCTGTACCGACGGAAGACAGACCTGTAGAGTCGCCAGTGCCCGCTCAAGTATCAGCGCCGCTGTCCGCCTTCAGTGAACTCAAAGATGAAGCGCTACTCGATCGCCTCGCTCCGGAACTAACTAACGAGACCTCACACGAACTGAACCATGATAATGTCCGACACGACGATCAACCTCGCGTAGAGTCGCCGTCCGGACCGGCACCCGACATAGTACCTGAACAACAACTGTCAGATTTCCTAAAATCGGAACCGGTGACAGATATCGATGTAGGCATTACCGAGTCGAGAGCTCAGGAAATTTGCGTTCCTATTACTAACGAGATATCTAGCGAGGACATTGGGAACGTCACTCCGCCGCCCACACCCTCTGTGGAGGCTACCGCACCGCAACTGGAGACTCTTCTAGACAATACTCCGCGAGCCCCGGTACTTAACGAGACTCCTATCGCTGCAGACATCGAAGCGCCCGCAGTCGCTCCTACAGAGGCGACCATCGCTGCCGGCGCTGCTGCAGCCGCAGCCGCTAGCGCGGTAGTAGCCGCTGCCGCCGCCAAAGTCAAGGCGACCCCCGCGAAGAAATCTCCCACTACACCAAAACCGTCAACGACGTCGGCCAAACCTTCCCCGAAACCGACTGCCGCTGCGCTGCGAACGCCCGCGTCGGCCACCAAGAAGCCCGCACCGACCGCCGCCCCGAAGACTACCCCGACCGCGAAACCTCTTACTCCCAAGGCCCCCATCTCGAAAACTACCGCCGCTAAACCGACCACTCCGAAGCCACTCTCGATTCCGAAAGCGGCACCGGCTAAACCGGCGCCCGCAAAAGAAGCTCCGGCGAAACTGGCTGGAGCCAAGACAACAACGACCGCGCGGCCTGCTCCGCGTCCTGCACCGATTAAGGCGCCTACAGCCGCGACCAAGACCGTTCCCGCGACCAGAGCGCCGCTGTCCGCTCCGAAAGCGCCCGCCACCGCACCGAAGGCGCCGCTTGCAGCCAAACCGGCACCGAGACCCGCGCGCCCGGCCGCCGCCGCTCCACTGAGCAAGCCTGCACCTAAGCCGCTCGAGAAGAAACCCCTGGCTAACGGCGATGTGAAGCCACTTCTCAAGAAAGCCCCGTCGACCACTCTCACAGCGAGGTCCGCGCCACCCAAACCGACACTTTCCGCCAGGACAGCACCTAAACCGACACCACGCGCCGTCTCCGCTACAGCACCCACGGCTGCTTCGCAGAATAAGTAAGTTTGCGTATATTAAAATCCTTTTTTCTTTTTATTGTCTCTACTTAATGTCGTATATTTTTTTAAAATTAATTTTTAAGAATTTTCTTTCAAATAGAAATGCTTCTATGCTGTCCATCACTCTCCTCGACAGTTCGAATTTAAACTCGTATATCAGTTTAAAATCAAATGTGTAATTGTACGAATGTATGCGCTATAACTAAACTTTTATTATGTTATAGGATCACGGCGGCTCCCCGGCCCGCCCCGCGCGCCACCCCGCGCCCTCCGCTAGACAAACAAAGCAAGGATCTCGCCAACAAACGACTCACAGCCAAAGCTGCTCCGCCCAGGACCGCTACTACTAAGGTAAATTAGGTTTATGAATTTACTAATAGGTATTTTAGATTTTAGAAAATACCATCTTGTGAGGGTAGTCAACTAATTCATGTTAAACATTGGGGTAAGAGCTTTTAAAGCTCTAGTTTGCTACTATAACTATAGCATACAACTAGTCATAAGTATGGAGCCGTTATAGAATTGAAGGCGCGGCGGCAATTAATTACCGTATTTTGATAAGTTGACAAAAAAATAAGCAAAAATCGCAGAAACAGACGAGTTTGAGCCGCAACGGTTTTCCTTACGGACAGATTCTACAATTATTAATATTAGTAGGTATATTTACTGTGTCCAAAATTCACCGCTTATAATTAATTCGTTTCTTTTTACGACAAGTTTGAAGGAAATGCGAGTGTTATGGAATGTACTCGATTGTTTAACTAGTAATATTGTTTTTACTTTTTAAATATAGTTTTAGGTCGTTAGCTTCAATTCAATAATGACGTGTGATATTGCGTAGTACCTAGTTAGCGTTTGGAATCTAGCCAAAGCATATGGAAAGTTCTGTTTACATATTATATACTTCACATTCATTCAGTGATTTCTCACAGCATTAGAATAGCTCTATTATATAGGCTTATTATTTATTTATTCGTGTGACCAATGATACTGTTTGTTGCTAAGAAATAAACATCGTTAAACGAGGGAAATAATATTGACTCCATGGTTCAAGCAACCAAACGTATCGCGGAAATTTAATATATAGAACTTCTTGCCACGTTTTGCTAGGAAAACATCTGCCCCATGGAAGAAAGAGTAAGCAATAAAATACTTTCCTAGTAGAAGTAGATAGTATTTATAAATCTCTTTTAGCATTCCATTAGATTTTTTTTATTCAACCCGCCTTATAGCTCCCGGGAACCGTTGTCGGCCCCAGGGTACCCAGTGGAAGACAAAGTTAGAAAATAATATCTATACTAATATTATAAATGCGAAAGTATGTATGTTTGTTTGTCAGTCTTTCGCGTCAAAACAGAGCAACTACTTTCTATCACGGAAAAATGGAATTCATTAACAACTTGATTGTAGTCGATCGTTTTATTATAAAATATCGGTTTCAAGATTTCTACATATCAAATCTCTTGTCCACAGGTGTCCTTAACAAAGAACTCGGTTCCTAAAAGCGTGCCCAAGAAGCCCGCAGTTATAAAACAGCAGACCCCGACAGTGACCAACGGCGCGGCGGACGACGAACTCATCAAACCGCCGCCCAGTCCGCCTCTAGACAACGCACTTCTCCCGGATGTGATCGCCTAAAACACAGACCACAGACGGTTTTACAATTCCTATAATTTCCGCTTGAATTTTGTGATTTTCTATAAGTGTATGATAGTTTTTAATGTTAGTGTTGGAGGCGACGTGTTAGGTGCTCCTACGTTGCGTTTGTCGCTTCTTGTGGACTGAGATGTGTTATTCGGTTCCGTTATTATTATTATTATTCATTATTATTATATACCATTGAGTCTGTTTTTGAGAATTTTATATTACCAACGAATGATCGCTTCGATCTTTTTTTAATTTATTTCTTGAATACCCGTTTTTATATAAATATAAAATTAAGGAGAACAAATTTTCTGTGCTTTTATTTTTTCATTGCCGTCTCCTTTGTCGCAACATAATCGTTCTGTGATTTTAATTTGCTGCAAATGTTTTGGTAAATGATGACATTGTAATCTTATCCATAAGTTTATTTACATGTTGTATAATGAAATTAATAAACATAATTATAATAAATGATTTGTTTTGGATCCATAAAAACTAACCCTTAATTTAAAAGTGTGGATATTTAATGTCAGTGTTTCTTAAGTTGTCTTCCATCCATTTTTGAGCTTGAGCAGTCATTTCTTCGTCAAAGTAATCGCGCCAACCTCCAGCTTTACCTGGATATAAAAAAATAATGTATGGAAAATTTTAATATCAAACGTCAATTATGCATCATGTAATGTAACCGAACAGAATTCTATGCATCATGTTATTCTTTCCTTTATTTTCACCTGGGTGCGTTAGGTCTTAATTCATCTGGGAGAACTAAAAGAGGGTTGTGTACCGCACACCTCCGCGCGCATTTATATACAAACGGTGAACTATCTATCATCACGCCTTTCATCCCAAGAGGGGTAGGCAGAGACAATAGAATGCCATTTGTTACGTAAACGGAGAACTACCCCTAAATATTACCTAAATTCAACTAAATTTTAGTATAGTAGTAGTAGCTTTCCTTTTTCAAAATTCGTAATATAAGGTGCCTAATTTTTGAGCTTTTATAAAAACGTTTTCTCCGTTTATAAGGAAATAGGCGCAACTGCGCGATACACAATCCTGTGATTAGGCTTGTTTGCCCCGAACCGCAAGTGTCTTAAATTGAAGCAGCATTTTGACACCCACAAGCAAACTAACACGAGGGAATATAACTTCACATTTTGCATGGCATGTGTAATTATTTTTCCAGTTTTAATTACATCTAAATTGCCATTAGCTTGGAGAAGCCTGGTGATGAGTTGAAGCCAAATGTCTACAACAAGAACGACAAACAGATCTTTTTCTCTTTCATACTTTCAATATCTTCATCACGCTTCTGGCTCTGGAGAGAAATAGACAAAATTGTATTAGTTTATATTCTACATACTATGTGACCTATTCTGCATGTTGCCAATTACCACACATGCATACTACCTACCTAACATTATTTCTGTCAAATAGGTGTTGTATACGCCTACTTAAATTCAAGTTCCGACCACATTTTGTAACCTGTAAAGTCTGATCTGTGATTACACAAAACCAAATATAAATAGACTAGATTTTACATATTGTCCTACTATGCCATGATCTTGGCAATCCAAATGGCCAACAATGTGTATAGACTATCTAGATCTACTGCAGTCGACAGTTTTTTTTTATTGTAGGTCATTGCATATACCGTGGGCCGATCGTAGAATTCGGCCATTTCATGATATGGCCAGCCAACTAATATCTGTCTTATCGAAGGCAAACAAAAATAATCTGTAAGTAATAGCGGCAGGCGGCTATTTATTTCTTATTACCTTTTCTGATAAAACCTTGTTCACTGGATATCATGATGCCGAGTTCTGCCATTCCGTCGTAGTTAACTGACGGGTTATTTTTAAAGTTATCAATTACTAGATGCTGTTGTAACTTGTGTATTTCTTCATCTGTGAATTGCTTGCCGAAGAAATCGGAGACCCGCTTTATCGCCTTTGGTAAATCCTAAAAGTAAATAAAAATAATTAGGTGCTGCCATGGGCATCTGTTGAAATTAATTTAGGTCCCATGTTACACTATCATATTTCTTGGATTCTTGTTGATCTGCCAATAGGCAGATGTAATGTAATAACACTATGCAAGTTGTCGTATGCAATAAATAATTCTGTGCAGGATCAAAGTGAAACAATAAAGTGGAAAACGAACATGTAGGATTAGCTTACATAAATTACTTAACAAAACGATATAGTTTCGTGTCAATTCGATCGATTTGGAGATGACAAACCCTGTGAACACAAAAGGTAGGTGAAACGGCGCAAATTACGTCATTGCTACAATCTAACTTCTGAATTCGTTTCAGGGCTATTTATTCTATTGGCTTTACGGATGTTACGGTTTCGACAGCTATCTTTAAAACCGGTATACAGGCCCTGATTAGGTAGGTTTAACAAACCTTCACTAATTCTTCATAGAATAGGAACAGCAGATTAGGATGATTTCTTTGTTCCCAAGCTTCCTTCAAGTTTTCAAAATAGGGACTCCAATGGTCTGAAAATGTTAAGATTCTGAATTTGATCACTGAAAAAGTTTTTTTAATTCAGTCAATCTACGAGCAGTACATTAAGGTGACATTAAGTAATGTATTCTCATAGCTTGCTTGGAGAAGGTTTTCTTACTTAACTAAATAAAATTAAACTTACGCAAACCCTTATGAAAGTATTTCCAATAAGTTTTAAAGTCACCAATGTACCCCTGTGTCCTTATTGATTTATTAAGATGGTAGAATGACACAGCAACATCTCGAGGATCTCTCGCTACGTAGACCGCTTTACATGTATCTAATAGTGCAGGAGGTAGCAGTGAAAATGGAAGATGCGTTTTCATGAATCTTGGAGAAGGAGTTGACTCCAGAACTTGAGTTCCAGGTTGACTAACGGCTTCTAACATGGCCAGTTTTCTAGTACTGTCCTTGTTTTCTTCGTAGAACTGCTGTTTTAGAATTGGGTGGAAGAATACTGAAAATCTGAAACAAAATAAAGAGATATATTCTTCTGCCTGCTTAGCAGTTTTCCAGGAGATTTATTCAACTTAAACAATGACGACTTGACTGTATACAAGGTAGTTTCAAAAGAAAGTCCTTACTCACTCTACAAAAGTATATCTCTCCGTTAGAGGTATTTCCAGAGCCTTCTCGTAGTTTAAATCGTTAGCAACCATCCACACTAACTCCTGAGTCCAGGTTGTACCTGTGAAAAAGATGTTACTTATTTATTTTTTCCTTCTGAGGCGTTTATCATTTAATATTTTCCAAAAATTCAGTTTGCATTGTTTTTAGTTTTCTTGAGAGTTTCCAGTTAATAACTGAACCAGCAAGTCTATCAAAAAAGCTAAGTATAAAAGTTTCTAAATTCGATTAGGATCATGTAACATTACAGTTTTCCCTTAAAAAACTAAAAAACAATTTTTACCTACCTTGTGTATATGCCAAAGTTTCCTAACAATATCCAAACATTCATGCCTAAAAAGTAGTTATTTGATTTTAAAAATCCTAAAATATTATACAAACCCGATCTAGGATATGTCGCTACGAATACATCGGAAGACCTTAGTGGCATGTTGTATATGTTAGCTGCTTCTTCTCGGTACTTGTGTGGCATGAAGTATCGTTTTGGGCCAACCTGAACAAAGCCAGTGCGCTCTCCTGTAGAAATAAAAAACTTGTAATAATAGTACCACACCTTTAAATGTAACGTTCTTTATTAAAATAAAGTAGATTAGGGTTCTTTTCGGAACTATTAGTTGCCCGCTACTTCGCACGCGTTATATTAGGAATATAACGTTTACACCCCATTTCACCCATTCAAGAGTTGATTTTCGAAAAATGCTTTCTTAGTACACCTCTACTAGCGTTGCCAGGTGTCCCGCTTTTGGCGGGACGTCCCGCGAAACAACCGATTTTTCAAATGTCCCGCTTTAATATTTTATCAGTTAGACAAAAAATAAAACAAAGAAACTATTACTTTTAACCGAATTTATGTTTTTATCTTACATTTTTTGCACGTATCGTAATTGTAGTTTAAATACTCCCGCGGTGTTTGAAAGCACTCTGAATTTGCAATGAGTGAACGAAAAACGAATTAAAATATGACATATAAAAAAATACTAATAAAACAATTCTTCAAATATACTTTCTTTTAATTTTATTCGCTTTTTTGTGTCCCGCGTCAAAATGCTTTGTCCCGATTTTTCTATTCAATTTAAGTACAAGTTCCGAATTTCTGAAAAAAATACATGGCAACCCTAACCTCTACACTTCCTAAGGAATATCTTCAGTGGTTTAGGTTGTGCGTTTATTGTCAGCCAGTCAGCGACACGATGGTTTTATATATATTTAAATATTCGGGATCAAAATGTACTAAAACTGTAAACCACAAAGTAAGGATTGCTACCGTCATTACTTTGAGCTGCAACATGCATTAAACTTCATAATAATCTTATTTAAATATATTATACAACCTCAAACAAGGTTCTGACGTTGATTTCGTTAAATATTTCTTTTAGATTATAAGAGATCACAATGATTATGAGTCTGTGTTATGAATAAGTAGATATATAAGGAATAAACATCGCATATAATGATCATAAATAAACAATAAACATATCCATTATGTAAAACCTTCATAGCGAGGTCTTATTTAATTGAAACATTAAAATTGAAAGGAAATTGTAATTGTTGTGTCTTACTTATTATTCATAACTAGCGATTCCCCTCGACTTTGTACAAGTAAATTTTTTTTACCAAACATTCTACTATTTTCCCGAAGTCACTACAAGAGTTATCTGTGTTTTGGCGTGAACTGTTCGCCCGGGCTTCGCCCCAAACTAACTTTCATCCCCTATTATATCCCCTTAGGGATGTCCTTTCCTAGGGTTCAAGCTTACTCCGTATCAAATTTCATCAAACCGTTTCAGTGGTTTACAGACAGACAGAATCTTTCGCATTTATTATATTAATATGGACTAGTAGTAATTGTGTTATTATTGCCACGGCTCTAACTGCATGAATAAAACAAATACATAAATTAAAATATTATGCTTATCAATGACGCCCCACGTGATGGGAACAATAATAATATCTAAGTAATGCTTCCTACAAAAATCGGTCCAACCAAAGAGATAGCTCGCATTCCTTGTCGTGTCACCAACTCGTTCTACTTGTGGCACGACAGTACCATTTATGATGTCGTTATTTGAAGGAAGAGCAGCGCCAAATACGGGCTACAGATTGAACTTGGTTTATTATTCAACGCTGCTGTCGCGGTGGTCAATGACCTGATTGTAGATAATAATTTATGTAAATAGTATGTATGTATGTACAACAATCTTACCAGTAAAATAATTCATTAGTTCATCAGCTAGTGTCTGCTCCAAATCCACTATATCTAAAGGAAAATCTTTATTTTTCGACATTATTGTAAAATTCACACAATATTTTTTTGACAAATATTTATTTTAGGAACAAATCTCTTATTCTACTAAGCGTAATATTTTTTTTATTTATTTATTTAATTAAGTACTTAAATGATTCTATACGCGACCTGCGCATACGCAGTTTGAGGTACTACTAACTGTTAGTTAACTGATCGCCACAACCAGTTCGGTCAACATTCACTAAAATTCAAATTATATAAACATGTCAATGACATTTTTCAGTAAACACTAGATAAAAATGGAATGACTGAACCCAAGCACGTAGCCAGGATTTTCCGTCACACGAACGACTGTGTGACCGTGACTCTAGTGAAACTGAAAATTACTGATATTAATCAATCGAATTTACATTAAGTACCTACCTACTACTTATAGTTTATTTATAGGCAAACTATTGGGGCTATCCATAAATTACGTCACGAATTTTATGATTTTTGGACCTCCTGTTGTCACAGGTTGTCACATTTTGCAATCTTATATTTAGAATTCGTTAGCTTTATGAAGCTTTATGACTCGTCCCTTGTCACACTTTGTTGATCCCATTTATGGATTGCCCCTTATAACAAACCGGTATTTAACAAGTATTTAGCTATACTATGTTCTATCACTCTCTTACAAATCTTTCATTCAATATGAAAGACTATACAGAACTATGTTTAAATTAAACACTGGTTAAGATTCGATTAGTTGTCAAGAAATACGCGCTCATTTTAGTTCCTTCGCCTTCGGTTGGTGCTGAGCGTCGTAAGTCGGTCCCATTTTTATGGTGTTAAAAATACAAACCATATAATATTAATAAATAACTAAGTAAAGGTAAGTTTAGTTATCATAAAAAATTGTGTGATGTTGTGAACGCTCCTTACTTAATGCCAGCAGTTAATTTGTAATTTAAACTTTGGTTTATTTTTCTATCAAGAAAATATCAAGGAATCCTGTTCTTGATCCATATGACGCTTAGTATATTATCCTCTATTATAAAAAAATGGTACAGTATTGTGGATACAGCAATGTTTATATCGTATCGTATATCGTATAGTATCGACCACCCTTAAACACGGTTTTGTGGTAAGGGGGTAAGTTTAAAGTTTACCAGCTGGCATTAAAGCATCAATAGTGCATTGGTTACAATAGAGGTTTGCAAATGGTTTGGTGCCGTAAATCTCCAGTCAAATAATGGTCAAATATTAGAATGTTCCTTATACTATTTAGGGGTCGTCCATTGGTCAGGCCAATTTTGTATTACACAATACATACACACAACACGCCATCAATTTTTTACACATTTCCCTACTGTAAGCCTATTTGAATGATTGAATGAACGACACAGGCAGCCAGCTAGATGTCGATTCATTCATTCATGAAGGCATTCATGGATATTATTGACTAGAGGAATGTTGTGTGTAGTTGAATCTAAAATAAATACTTTACAACCATCTACTAGTTGTTTTATAGTTCAGAAGTGTGTTGTGACAACGTCCACTATTATTTTAGCGCTTGGTACTATTATTGCTAGATAAATATGGGAAAAGATGGTGGTTCATGTGGTTCGCGATCACAGAGGAAAGGTGAACCTGATCGCTTAGTAAGAGGGCGACCAAGGCGTGTCTCGAAGAGGGGGACGTCCACCGAGTGCAGTGAGCGACGTAGACTGGAGACACCGCCTCCAGAACGAGGTTCGGTTCGTCGAAAAGCATGCAGTCGGAGTGTTCGTCGTCGCGAACACACCGAATCGGATGGCGCCAGAGAACGTCGCGGTAGATCACACCAGCGCCGACGCCGTCATCGATCGAGCAGTAGGCGTGATCGTAGTCAGTTGCGCGAAGCTGAGGTAAAACAAACAGGTGATTCAGTGCGCCGTAGATCTGTAAGTACACATGTCGATTCTAACCATACTATAAACATTTTGAGTGAACTAGTGAAGGATTTGGTGAATAATCGCCCAGAAGGAAATAAATTTCCGATGTTAGGTAACGTCATACCCGAGTTCGACCCAATGGTAAAGGGGCAAACTATACACATGTGGTTAGGGAAAGTAGATGAGTGTGCTAAATTATACAAATGGAGCGATGACCAAATCATTCACTATGCCTTACCCAAATTGACCGGAATTGCTCGCACTTGGTACCAAACTTTGCCTAACATATTTTTTTCGTGGGTAGAATGGAAAAAAAAATTAGTTGATTCATTTCCCAGTAGTGATGATTATGCTGAACTATTGACCGAGATGCTGTCAAAGAGGGTAAAATATAATGAATCTTTGGAGTTATATTATTATGAAAAAATTAATTTGTTAAATAGATGTGGTATAAAAGGGAAACGTGCAGTGGACTGTTTACTTTACGGAATAGATGATCGTTCTCTTAGACTGGGGGCAAAAGCAGTTCAATGTAAAGAACCAGAACAGGTACTTGAATATTTACAGTCAATAAAACAGCATTCACGCGAAATCGATAAACCTAAATACATGCCCGATAGAAAAACATTTCCTATAAATAATAATAATAGTAATTTGGTACAAAAAATTCTAAAGTTCAAGGCTCAATGATTTGTTATAATTGTAACGAAACAGGTCATTATAGTTTTAAATGTACGAAACAGATAATGAAATGTACAGTGTGTAATCGCTTAGGTCATTTGACTGTAAATTGTCCTAAATTGCCTAATAATAGTAACAAAAGTACACATGAGTCATTAAAAGAGAAAAACGTAATGCAGTTGAATTCATCGGAACTTAATGATGATAAGTACAAAACACAGTTAACTATTAATGGAAAGTCAGTTGATGGTTATATAGACTTGGGTAGCCAATGTACTCTTGTGCGGCATAGTACAGCTGCACTATTGGGTATTATCTATACTAAAAGTGCACTTCCCATGCTAAAGGGAATTGGAAATAATGTGGTAACTCCGTTAGGTATCGCTGTAGTAGAGCTACAAATACAATGCATAGTAGAAAATGTAGAGGTATTTGTAGTCGAAGACTCCGTCATCAAGTACTCTGTCTTAGTTGGTCATAATTTTACAGAGAAGCCCGGTATAGTAATAACAAAAACATATGATTCTCTAATCTTTAAACGAGAACCTTATATTAAAATGAATTTACTTTTACACAATGCGGTAAATATTGATCCTAGGGTAATGGTAACGCTTCCAATTATGTGCGACTCTTGTTGTTCGGGGAGTATCTACGTAAATGGAACGTTACACGGAAAACCAAATAAACAATATTATCTGCTACCTGGCGAATATACTGTGCAAAATGGAAAAGGAGCATTATTAGTACAGAATATGACTGACAAAAATCTTCAACTTGAGAAGGGAGCACTAATGACGCGAGCTTTAATCATTGATAAAGTTTTGGGTATAAATAAGTTAGATTTTGAGGATTCTGCTTGCGAAAGTGACTTTAATTATGGGGAACAATTAACAGACTCTAAGATATTAAGATTAAAAGAATTATTAAAACGATTCGAAATGAGCTTCTCTAATAATCTAAATGATTTAGGTATGACGAGTATTGTAGAAATGAATATTGAATTAACTGATTCGAAACCGGTTGTATACCGCCCATACAGACTATCCTACCCAGAACGTCAGCAAGTTAGCACCATGGTGCAAGAGATGATCGATGCTAACATTGTCTCTGAATCGAACTCTTCATACGCGAGCCCGATACTGCTAGTAAAAAAGAAAACAGGGGAAAAGAGACTCTGCATTGATTATAGAGCACTAAATAATAAGACCCGTAAAGAGCATTATCCTCTACCATTGATTGATGATCAGCTTGATAGACTAGCGGGCAATAGTTTATTTATCTCATTAGATTTAGCCTCGGGTTATTACCAAATTCCTATATCCAAGGCTTCGCAGGACAAAACCGCTTTTGTCACACCAGACGGCCAGTATCAATTTAAAAGAATGCCGTTTGGCCTAGCCAATGCCCCTTCCGTTTTTCAGCGAACTATGAATAAAGTGTTATCAAAGCTTAAATATGTGCTCATATACATGGATGACGTGTTAATACCGTCCCGTTCATTTGATGAGGGTATTACACGACTTGAGCAGGTTATGGAACTGATACGAGAAGCCGGACTGACTTTGAAGCTTAAAAAGTGCCATTTCTTTTGCAAAGAGATAGATTTTCTGGGGTTTCGAGTAAATAGTGAAGGTATTCGGCCGGGTACAAGAAAAACTGAGGCAATATCTAAATTCCCTTTGCCGCAAAATGTACACCATGTAAGACGCTTTCTCGGCTTGACCAGTTTTTTCAGGCGTTTTGTAAAAGGTTTCGCTCTAATAGCACGACCACTTACGGACCTACTTAAGGCTAAATTCGAATGGAGTTGGACCGACGAACATACAAAGGCATTCGAAACCTTAAAGCAAAAATTAATTGAGCAGCCGCTACTTGCTTTATACGATACGTCACTAGAGACGGAATTACATACGGATGCCTCGAAACACGGTATTGCAGGGATTTTATTCCAAAGAGGGAAGGATAGGTTACTTAGACCAGTAGCGTATTACAGTCGAAAAACTACCATGCATGAGCAAGTGTACCACTCTTTTGAATTAGAAATGCTCGCCGTTGTGGCATGTTTACAGAGGTTTCGAGTTTACCTTTTAGGAATAAAATTTAAAATCATAACTGACTGTAATGCGCTGCGCACAACGCTAACTAAAAGAGATCTTCTTCCTCGGATCGCTCGCTGGTGGGTGCAATTTCAGGAGTACGATTGCGAAATTGAATACAGACCCGGTATTAAAATGTCCCACGTAGATGCGCTTAGCCGTGCTCCTTTTGCCGAACCTTTCGTAGATGAGCATGTAATTGATGTATTGCATATAGACATAAAAGACTGGATAGAAACTGTACAAAGTAATGATGAGGAGATAAATAAAATCAAAAACATACTTCAAGACAAACAAACGAAAGACGTAGTTGATATTTACAAAAGTTATGAACTTAAAGGTAATCATGTATACAGAGTAGTAGAAAATGGAATAAGATGGGTAGTCCCGCGTGCAGTCAGATGGCAAATTTTACGCATGAATCATGATGAGGTGGGGCACTTCGGTTTTGAGAAGACTCTTAGTCGGCTGCGAGCAGTGTTTTGGTTCCCTAAGATGCGTCGCTTCACTAAAAAGTACGTAAATTCATGTTTAGAATGCGCTCATCACAAGTTGCCCGGAGGTCGAAAGGAAGGTATGCTCCATCCGATCCCAATAATTGACATACCGTTTCATACGTTGCACGCGGACCACCTCGGTCCCTTTATTCGTTCAAAGAAAGGTAATACTTATTTACTAGTAATAATTGACGCGTTTACTAAATACATAAATATAAGACCGGTGAAAGATACGAAAACAATTTCTGCTATTAGAGTGTTTAAAGAGCATTTTAATTATTTTGGTGCACCTGCTCGATTAATAACAGATCGAGGGAGCTGTTTCACCAGTTCGAAATTCAAATCCTTCATTGATAATTCCGGAATAAAGCATATATTGAATTCCGTCGCTACACCAAGGGCGAATGGACAAGTGGAGCGATACAATCGCACGATAATAGACGCTCTCGGTACAAGATGTCACAATAAAAGTGACAACATGTGGGACGAATATGTTGGCAGTATACAATTGGGAATCAATACCACGGCTAACAAATCGACTGGGAAAAGTCCATCTGAATTACTTTTTGGATGCAAATTGATTAATTCAACCGAGAATATTCTAGGAGACGTCATTAATCGTACAATAGAACGTGTAAGTGGTGACGACTTAACAAAGATGAGACATGATGCAAGTGAAAAAATTGCTAAACAACAAGAGATTAGAAAAAGTAAATTTGATAAACATCGTAAACAAGCATCTACTTATAAAGTAGGCGATCTCGTTAGAGTCGAGAGAACTATAATCAATAAAGATACTTTAGGTAAATAAAGAAAACTTATACCGAAACTTCAGGGCCCTTATCGTATCTCCAAAATCTTACCAAACGATAGATTTGTGGTAGTAGACACTCCTCTAACAAAAAAAGAAACAAGCCATACGAGAATGTTGTTGCTTTAGATAAAATCCACCCTTGGTTAAATTTTAAAAGTATTTAAAGTGACGGTAGTGATAATGATGATAATAATGATGGTACCGATGTGAGCACTGACGATTGATTTGAATTTTCAAGGACTGTATTTTTATGTGTACAAGATGTTCTCCATTTGGCAGTTAGGTTACGAGCGATTAGTGCAGAAAGCGAATGTACAATGAATTTATGTCGCACAGATAATCGCAGATCGTAACAGACTAACCTAGATAGTATAATTTTTGTGTCTTATGTTTTTTTTCTTTGGTAGTTAGGTTACGAGCAGTTAGTGCAGAAAGCGAATGACACAAATAACTTGTGTCGCACAGATAATTGCAGATCGTGACAGACTAACCCAAATGAAAAAAACCTAGATGGTGTATTATTTTTGCGTCTTATGTTTTTTTCTTTGGTAGTTAGGTTACGAGCGATTAGTGCAGAAAGCGAACGTACAAAGAATCTATGTCGCACAGATAATCGCAGATCGTAACAGACTAACCTAGATAGTATCATTTTTTGTGTCTTATGTTTTTTTTCCTTTGGTAGTTAGGTTACGAGCAGTTAGTGCAGAAAGCGAATGACACAAATAACTTGTGTCGCACAGATAATTGCAGATCGTGACAGACTAACCCAAAATAAGTTCTTGAATCATAGGCCGCGAGCAATCAGTGCTAACTAGAAATAGTTTCGAGCTTTTACCTCTGAAAACTGCACAGATGACTGCAGATCGTGGCAGACTATGAATGCATAAATATATAAAAGTAGTTCTCTTACCAAATTATTGTAATTGTTAATGATTTATAAATTGATTTGAGCTGATATTATGATGGAATAAAATGTTATTCATTTTAAGTTATGTTTATTGTTAAAAATATTATGTTTATTTTTTTTTCTACTCCTTATTATTGTCATAAACTTAATGTGAGAGCACTCACCTTTATGAGGATGGCCGAGCTGTAAGCCTATGTAAACATTCCTTTTATTATTTAATTTATTGTAATTATTAATGATTTCCTAAATTTAGAAGCAGTAACTTTGAGTTGATATTATAATGGAAACATGTGTTTTTTTTATTTTTATTTTATTGAGTTATTGTAAGTAATTGTTAATAATATTATTAATTTAGAAGCAGTAACCTTGAGTAGATAATATTATGTTTATTTTGTTTTACTCTTTATTATTGTCATAAATTAATGTGAGAGGACTCACCTTTATGAGGATGGCCGAGCTGTAAGCCTATTTGAATGATTGAATGAACGACACAGGCAGCCAGCTAGATGTCGATTCATTCATTCATGAAGGCATTCATGGATATTATTGACTAGAGGAATGTTGTGTGTAGTTGAATCTAAAATAAATACTTTACAACCATCTACTAGTTGTTTTATACTACCTACCCTCCGTTTTCCTTATAACGGCCCGCCAGTGTGTGTCGAGTGTCGGGACGTTCGAGACGTTGGTCGCAACGCATCGCAATCGAGTCGAACTATACCTATCCGTTGAGCCGCCGCGCTGCCCACTCAAATTAACGCAAGCACAATATTTGTTTATATGCAACCCGCTATTTAGTTAGTAAGCTAGGTTTAAGAAAAGTGTGGTGAAGAAAGGAGCAGCCAACCAACGAACCGAATTATAAAGCGACCTATGGATGCAGAGAACATCTTCAAGGTAAGGGCTGTTAATTTCCTCACCATCCATAAAATATATTACGTGGTGTGACAAGGAAGGGGGGGGGGCGTCTTTAAGTTTTAGCATAAGCTAGACTCTAGGTTCTAGGACGTATGAAATGTGTTCGTTCCACTTTTCGTGACACTAATTGTGTAATCATGGTGCGACACACATACGATACAGCATTTTCTGTATATGTATTGTAAAGGATATAATTTAACGCCTGAAAAAATATTATTTTCATAGAATTGGAGCGTGCACGAGTCATTATTATGTGGTTATTGTTTTATAATTAAGATCCAAAACGACATGCTTGCCACCGTTGCGACAGTATCTCGACCTCTCCGACCACGCGGCATGGTAAGATAAGTCTCGATAGCCAGTGATGTTTTTAGGCAACCTACCCCCTACTTATAAACGCTGTAGTAAATTATACAGTGCTGTGCCATTCAATGTGATAGAAAGAGACAACGGTTTCGGGAGCTGTGAAGAAAAAATGACATAGATACAATATTCTCTTTATGAATAGTTGGTACCATTATAAAGAATTAGGGCCATGCATTTAAAAAAGACCACAGAAAGAAAATGAAAATCTAAACTAAAAAAGAATATAATAATAATATTGATATTTATATAGAAAATGGGAACTTGAGATCGGTATTCTTCAGGTTGTCAGTTATCCATTCTTCTGCTTCTTTGGTCATTTCGTCGTCGAAGTACTCTCTCCATCCACCAGACTTTCCTGTAACAATAATATATAATATAAATTAAGTAAATATCTAGGACAAGACGTATATAATATTATTATACAAGCTATGAAAGGTGATGACGCGATGATATAAGGTAACAATAACTCACAACAATTTTATTACATGACGGATCCACCGTAGTCCGTACCCCGTATAATAAACATAGGCCTCAAATTTTCTTGAATTTATTATATTTTGTATATGCCAGAAATAATGTTAATAAAAGAACAGTTACTCACAAACCATTGGAATTGCCTTCAGCAAAATTAACTGTATTTAAAAGGAACTGTCCATATATGTCAGTTAAGATATATAACGCACTACCAAAATCCATGACAGAGCTACCATATAGACCGTTCTGTGCTGCTCTTCATAAGTGGCTAGTAGAGAAATGTTTTTATAGCATTGAAGAATTATTTCATGATGACAAGAGTAAAATTTGTAATTTGACATTTAACCACCTGATCTAATGATTGGCATATATTAATTATTGTACCTATTAGTATCAGCTGCTTGTTTTCTTTTCATTTATTTCATGTTTGTAAATTAATATAATGTAATGTAAGTAATTTAATGGTGTTGACTAAATATTATGTAATATGACATTTAATTTAATTTAATTTAATTTATAATGTACTAAAAGAAAGAAATGTAATTGTGTATATTTAAGATTTGACATGATTGATTATAATTATGTCTCTTTTGAAAAAATTTGCATACCAACTATGCTGGTGAAAAAAAAAAAAAAAAAAAAAGTTTATATTACTGTGAACTATTTTTCTGCAAATAAAGATTTATTATTATTATTATTATTATTATTTGTAAGGTAGAGATGGCTGAGTTATAAGCTGTGACTGTGATATACAGAAGGATTGCTTTGACGACATCATATTTCTACGAAATCCTAAAAATACTGATTAGGAAGATTGGAAGAAAAGGACTTATTCGGTAGTTCATAAAATTAGACACAATCAACGTAAGAAATATTAAAACACTAGGCTACGAAACAAAACTTTCTTGAAAAAACTGCTATTGAATACCTATAATTATAACCAAGACCAAAGCCAATTTTTTTACCTTTTCTAATAAATCCTTGTTCGCCTTCGTTCATAATACCACTATTTTCATTAAAATTTACTGTGGGATTTTTCTTGAAGTTTTCTATATTGAGATGTTCACACAGGCCTTGTAGTTGTGTCTCCGTGTATTGTTTACCGAAGAAATCTGATACACGTCTCACTGCAGCGGGGAGATCCTATTGATAAAATTTAGGTACTATAGTCTGCGTGGAACAAAATTCCATGAATAAGATCCAGTCGTAAATGTCGCGGTACTCGCGGTCTAATCGGCCTTTATTTGATTTATGTTGCGAAGAAATAAATTTTCTCGTGGCTGTAATATGTTTGAAGCCCCTACCCCATCCCATTTTCCCGGTTCACCCAGGCCACGTTTTCCAAAATTTATTAAAATCCGTTCCACCGTTGAGTGACAAACGTCCAAACTTTTGTGAAGTGCGCACATTTTCTTGTGCCTTCTGAAGCATTTAAAAGAAATGGTGGATTCATATTGCATTTTTTTGCATCGTTCTAAGATTGAGTCAGTTTTCAGTATATTTTGAGCAGATACGATAACTTTAGAAAGCTCGTTGTACATACAGGTACTTAACGTTTGCAAGTCTAATAATATCAGTTGCCCGCGACTTCGTACGCGTTGTATTTGGAATAGTGACGTAATTTATGTACTTAAATACGCAAAGAGATTCCCTTAATTTTATTTTTATCCCTGTAGATGCCTCGTAAGGCAGAGGTTTAAAAAATTTTGAAACGCGATACAAATTCGCCATAGACCATTTACCCTGATCAGCCCTGATGTACCTCTAAAAATCCTTCTTTAGGTCACCTCCTATGTCCTCTAGCTAAGTTTCAAGTACTTCCACCCATACAACATTTTTCCCTATACAACAAACGTAAAAACATCCCGTTGCAAAACACGGGTTTTATTATTTGTTTTATTGTGTATTTGTAGGTAGAGTATTTGTACCAAGCTTAAGTTGCTACACGCGGGGAATACGATTTTCCATACATACGTTTACACACCATTTCACCCCCTTAGGGTAGGTAGCGTTAAATAGCCTATAAATATACCTTCCTCAAGAATTGGGCTATAAAATGCAAACATATTTTTTCAGATCCGACTGGTAGTTCAAGAGACAAACAAACAAACAAACAAACTGTTCAGCTTTATTATTAGTAAAGATTACCTTAATCATATCTTCGTAAAAGAGAAAGAGTAAGTTTTCATGATTTCTCAAATTCCAAGCTTCGATAACGTGCGCGAAGTATGGACTCCATAACACTGGAAATATAAATGATTATGTATTTATTGCAAAACTCTATCTCATATTTCCAAGACTCTATCTCAGATTTTTAACAATATAACATTTTGTACAACGACGCAGAACGGCGAAGTTGATTTCATCATAACTCATGAGTTATCTGCTTAAATAGCCTCATATATCCTATTTCTATATTTCTAAGTATAGCATACACCACGTAATAACGGGGAAGCTATATGTGAAACCAGTGTCACATCTCTCGACATCCCCAGCAGCTTACACCAATGTTGCCTGTCTAAACTTTTCTTTAAAACGGTGGTTGTTTTAGGAGGTCCGTTTACTAAACGGCGAATCACCTACTGCAAATTTTACGTTTCATGGTCCAAATAACACACCAAAACAATAGCCAATTTTAATTTAATTTAATACTGAGCGTCTACCTACTGTCCTAGTTTTCTTACGTATATATCTATGTTTCTTGTTTTATATATTCTTCTCAGCTTACTCAGATACTTCTTTACATTGCATGTTGACAGGACAGGATTTTGTTTTTGCTTTTTCGGTATATAAGTACCTATGTTTGGCTTGCTTGGGATGATGCATGAAGTTTTTATTTTTAAGTTATACCTACTTTCCTACGTGAAAAATTTTGAAATAGGAAACAAAACAAGTACATAATTTAATCCATCCATCATAAGTATCATAACCAATAATCTATCCCACAGGAACCGAGGATTTTTCCGGGGAAAAATGTAGCCTATGTCACATTCCAGGTCATGCAGAACTCTATACAAATCCATCTATTGCTTTTTTCATGACCGACTGTTACACATCTAAACATACAAACTTTCACATTTATAATATAATTAATATTAATAGGATTTACCTAAATCTCTCCTAAAGAAGTTCCAATAATCCTTGAAATCTCCAACGTACTTGTAAATCGTCAAAAGTCTCGTGAGATGGTAGTAAGATACGGCTACATCACGTGGGTCTCTAGCCACATATACCATTTTGCTGGTGTCCAGTAACGACGGAGGTAGAAGTGATAATGATACATGTGTCTTAATAAATCTTGGTGAAGGAGTTCTTGCCAGAATTCTGACTCCAGGCTCAGTTACAATTGATTTAATTATACTGTCCTCTTTGAATATTCGATTTTGCAATTCAGTGTGACATAATGTTGAAAGCCTGAATTAAATAATGTACAATTTGTTAAATACTATACATACTATAATAACTTACAAATAAGTAGACTTCAGATTCTCAGTGAGATTACTTATGCAAAAGTGACTGTTGGTTGGGTGGGAGCATTCTTTATAATCAATTTTTTTTTAATCTTGATATATTTTTATACGTGAAATAAGGTAAACAAAATATAATTATAAGGATCGTAACCTTTGATATTATATTATTTTATCAAACATATGCTTTTCTGCTAAGTATATTTTTGATATTTTGATGAATCTCTATGTTCGATGGCGTGTAGTAGGTATGCAGAGCATGCACAGAAGGATTCTGGAGTGGGCCTGGAATTTGCAAAACCTATGTCATAATATTCTGTGTCAATGTCAACAGGATTAAAATTATTTCAGTGTAAATTTTAAAATGAAACTTACTCTAAAAATACATATCTTTTTGTAAGCGGAGCTTCTAAACCCTTTTCGTAGTTCAAATTATTATTGATCAGCCAAACTAGCTCCTGAGTCCACGTTGTACCTATTAGAAAAGAAAATAACAATTTATTATTATTATAAGTATGCTTGCTTAGCGCCCCCGGCTTTGCCCGTTGTAGCAATATGCTACCTATTTTTGTTTGATGATGATGAATGATGAAAGCTTCACGGGTTGCCTTACAGCTCCCGGGAACCGTTGCCGGCCCCAGGGTACCCAGCGGAAGACAAAGTCTTCCTCAGTTAGCTGATGATTTTTTGAGGCTATGCCTAACGATAACGATATTAAGATGGAAAAGCCTCTTAGTGTGGTTTTTGTTTTGTTTGTAAATAGAAAAAATGTCAAAGATGGCTTTTGTCAAAAAGATGGTACCTAAATAAAGAGATTTATTTTTGATTAAAAAACTAGGAGAAACAATGTGTATAAAAGGTGTCGATATTTGATTTCTTTGAATTCTGAACTATTGACCACTTTACAACGAATGAGCGAGTAGTGAAATATATTTGTGATTTCTGCTAGATATTGCTGGCTTTAATTGTTTATGCGCTGTCATCAGTTCCAAGAAGCTTTCAATTGTTTTCAGAGTTGGAGAATTTCAGGACAAGAAATATTTAAAAAGAAGTTTTTTTGTTATGTATAAAATGTATGTAAATGTATCCTTATTTAACGTATTTTGTTTAAAATAATAGTAGTAATTTTTGTGTAAATTTAAATATAATGACTAATTTAAATTGATTGCTTGTGTCTTATTAATCTCCTGAATGATCTTAACATGTAACCATTGGAGTTATAAAAATAAAATACAAATACTATACCACATAAAAAAGCTTCCTAGAACCCTGCGGGGCAAGGAATATACTATTACTCTCCTGCCGGGTCTAATTATGAATCTAAATCTAAACCATCTAAAGACCGACTCAAACACACACAAAAAATTTTATCAAAATCGGTTTTGCCGTTTAGGAGGAGTTTAGTGAAATACACACGTACAGAAGAATTATGTGTCTATAGATATAAAAATAAAATAACAATGTGGTATAACTAGGCGGACTAACGTTCGACAAACCACACTTAGAGACTTTTTCCACCTAAATATACCTCAACAGAACTGGCCACTCGTTAGGTATAGCCTCACAATTACTATCGGATAAAAGAGGGAGACTTGGTCTTCCGCTGGGTTCTCTGGGACCGATAACACGGTTCCGGGAGCCATAAGTGAACCCGTGAAGAAAAAAAAATTAAACCAGGTTAAATTTATTTTTTGTTAGTTTTGCATGCCTTTTTAAACGTCTGAAATTAATGATGAATTGAGATCTAAAAGACCGATTTAAACTTATCACATGGATCGAACGAAAGTAATGGACAACATTTCATTTTTCGTAAGGTACCAAAATTCGAAAACCGTTTGGAGATTACATGCTAGAAAGCTTACTTTTAATTTTTTTAATTTTTTATATCCTTTAATTTTCGAGTTATTTTAAAATTACTGAAATATTGAAAATTAAGGATTAATAAGTGCCCTAATCTGTGCTAACCCTCTAATTTAAAAATACTAATGTCTGTTGGCAGAGTTGTTAGTTATTGAACTCAGGTGTTGCCTTCTATTAATTTTACCCATTTTTATTCCATTTGAAGCTAAATTAATAATTATTCTTTAAATATAATTATAAAAATACTTCTTTTATGTAATATTTTTTTGGAAGTTTTGCTAGTTTCGAATGGGCTATCACAGGAAATATATTTACGAGTGAAACCGCGGACAAAAGCTAGTATTATTATATACATTATGAATAATGTTGTAGGCGATTTGAGTTCCGGCTACGGCAACACCTATTTGGAACACGGTATATTATACTCTTTGCATTTCTATAACGTATACTCTGTGGCTTGACTGACACTATCTGTCAATTTCTTTGGGTGACAGTTTATATTTCTTAATTTTAGTCCTAGCTAAGGTTTTTAATTTGTAAGTCCTCAGAATTTATAAAAATTCATAATTAAATTAAAAATATAAAAACTCAACCAAAAATAAAATATAAAAATACGTGTAACTTATTTTTTAATATATTTTTAATTAAAGTAATAAAAATGGGTGATTAAAAAAATGAAATGTTGTCCATTGATATTGTCAGACACGCACTGTTATCAATAAATAAATAAAATTACAATTAGATACTATTGTTGCTGGGACATCAGCAGCTGCAGTAAAAAGCAAAATCTAATATATAAAAATCAATATTTTGTTTGTTGCTTTGTTCATATTCAATAGACTCAAAAACTACTGGACCGATTTAAAAAATATTTTGATATTTGATTCTTGGAGAAGGTTATAGGCTAGACATCACGCTACCTACCCAAGGGGGTGAATTGTATTCCTAATACAAAGCATAAGAAGTAGCGGTCAATCAGCTACCTAGTAATAAATAAAAATTACCAGATCGAGGAACCGTAGACACAAATATGTCAGTCGACCTTAGAGGCATGTTGTATATGTTCGCTGCTTCTTCTTTATAATCGTAAGGTAAGAAGTATCGTTTGGGTCCAATTTGGAGGAAGCCTTTGGAATTCTCTCCTGAAAAAATACGATAGGTAGGTACATTCATATGACCTGAGAGATAAAAGATACGGCAACAGATTGTAATTAATGCTGTAGGACTACTATTTCATATTACAATTTTAAAAAATCATTTAGGTATTTTAAAAAATCAGCGCTCGATTCCTTCTTCTAAGGTAAAAAGGTTTTTATTTTAGTTTTTTAAATTTTATTAAATTAGTATTCTAACAACAAAATAAACTTCCCATCGTACTACTGGAGCCGTTGTTACTTACTCCTTTAGACTTGCTTAGTACGTACGTAAACGTAAGTAGGTATTGAAAAATTAAAACACAAAGTAAAATAAAATAAAAATATTTCCTCATGAATAACTTAACTTACCAGTAAAACAAGTCAATATTTCATTAGTTAGTTTGGAATCTGTTACTACCATTTCGTATGGAAATTCTTTCTTATCATTATTTTCTTCAGACATATTTAAGCATGTATTACAATTTTAAAATTAAAATTGTGGCACAAAATAAAGTATTAGCTACAACAAAAGTTGAAATAAAAATATCATTTACTGCTTATTTTATATTACTTTATTAATTGATTATTTATTTTTCTAAATTAGTGGTTCTTAAACTTTGACTTATTTTATAAAAAAATGTCACTTACATAATTAGAATTAGACTTGACAGTCGCATGGCAGTGTCGAAAATTCGTAATAGTGAACTAACAGAGATTTTACTACTTATTTTTTATTAATACTAGAAGAGCTCCGTGAAATAAAAATACACGGACGAGTTTCACATATTGGCTTGATTGGTATGATTAGAAAATATTTTTTCCTGTCAATTGAACGGAACACTCGGTGATCATTTATTTTATATCTGCTCTTACAACAATAGTTTGAGAACCATTAATCTATTTTGATATTAAGTAGTACCTACTTACTAAGTACCTTTTAATTACAAAGTCGATCAAGAAGTTTCATGTATTCGATATTTGAACTGTTATTTGACGTTCGTTTACTTTTTTCGCAATGTGACAGTCTTTGGTAGTTCTCATTATAATATGTCAATTGGTTTCTATGCTTTACAAAATTAGGAACGAAGGAATTTGAAAACTTGTAAATCGGTATACCAAATGTATTGAAGTAGAAGAAGATTATGTTAAAAAATAAAATATTTGATTTTAAAATTCTCGTGTTTTTTATAACATCGCCCATCGTATCACACGATACGTAAAATGTATTTGTAGAAACGCGAAACTATACATCACTAAGCAAACACACAAATCAAGACTTTATAATTACAGAGAAAGTAAAGCAACATTTTTTTGTTTTAAAATATCTGAAATATTTTTAAATTTTTATAATCGCTGACATCCCAAAAATAAACTACATACAAACTTACATCAAATAATGGTTTCAAACCCTCGAAATGGCGATTTATTTGAAATTTTATGTTAACTATCAGGTTAGGGGTTTTTAGGGCGGGCGTGGATCTAGTTCAACAGCCTTTTCTTAGTAGGTAAAAAATAGGCAGGAACGTAACATTTTCCATGGTAAAAATTGCTAGAAAATTTGACACTGGAGTGTTAGTGATGAGATATCGATGTCCGATCAATCAGATTAAAAGTAGAATTCAATGTCAACTACATTCAACAACTTTCAGGGACCCTAAAAAGACCTCCTGGAAGTCGAATGAAAATATTCTCAAAAAACACGTGGAGGAGCTCCCGAAAAACATAAAAACTCTAACATCTCTGGAGCACTCGGTGAGGCCTTGATTTCATAAGTATAATTTGATGCCTATGAATCAAGTTGCACTATTACGCCTACTTAATCCAACGGTAAAGTCTTCTGGTGGAATAATAAACCAAAAGAACTCCGTAGACGCACTAGGCTACTTTTTAATAAAGCTAAACATACTCATGATTGGTCACAATACAAAAAAGCCTTAACTGAATATAATACGGAAATCCGGAGAGCTAAATGAGCCTCCCGAAAAAGGTTCTGCGAGAGCATTCGGATCGATAACATGCCTCAAGGATAGAGATTCGAGTGCATAAAATTCTAGCTAATCCTGATAACACCTTCACTTCTTCCGAGGAAGAAACCTTGAACCTGCTGCTAGCTTCCACCCAACTTCCTGGATCGCTTCCATATCTGGACTAATTGGGACCACCTCTAACATTGACCTCACTCAGAGGAGGCTGGAATCCACTTTCAAAGCATACAAATCAAGAGGACCGGATAGAATATTTTCTACACTTTTACAAAAAGGAATCGATGTGCTAATTCATCTTATCCATCCTCTGGTAAAAAATCTTCAGAGCAAGCTTTGCCTGGGGTAGAATACAGGAACTGGACTAAATTCAATACTTTGTTCATCCCAAAATCTGGCAAGAAGGACTTTTCACTAGTCGTGGGCGTTATTTAACGTAATCGGTTTCTGAAACTGCTTACGAGGCTGATAATCGTATACGTAGTTTCGTTGAACAAAATGTAACGATTATTTTATGTAAGTAGTTTTATCTGTCGCGCAACGACTGACACCCGAATACACGATACGTAACTACGTAAGCAGTTTCGTTTCATTCAACAATCAATCTAGTCTCGCTCGCTCGTACACGTTCGGGATATGACTTACCAAAAAGAGAGAGCTATACACTCTTTACACCTCATATCATACTTTATCTTAGCACTTGCTTGCTTGTCTGTGTTCATATCTCATATTACCAAACTCATGCGATTATGTACGCAATGCAGTTGAGTTAAGGGAGAAATTTATATTATTTTGATTTGCTAGATCTCGATTTCTTTTGTTAATTTGCTTGGTTTTTTGTTCGTTTAGTTCATGATTGACGAATCTCAAGTTGATTGTTTTATTTTCTATGTTTACACTAAAGTTTTTTTAATAAATTTGTTTGTGAACAAAATATTAATAGTTAGAGTAAGTAGACAAAGTAAATAGTGTAAAAGTAAATACATAGTGTAAAAACTTCAATTAAATAATTTTGATATGAAGGAAAGTTAAATTTGATAAAATATACAAAAAACATTATCATGAAATATATATTTAAACATATTAAGTATTTGATAACAATATTGTTAATCATAATTCATAATACCTTATTACTTGTTGACCTTGTTGTAACATAGAAAATACAGCTTCTATACAGAAATAACTACTTACAAAAATACGCAGTTTCGAAACTAGTTACGCGTATCCACGAAACTACGTATGTTACAGTTACGCTTAAAACACGTTACGACCCACGACTACTTTTCACTATCAAAGTCCTTCAGGCCCATTAGCCTTACCTCATTCCTGTTGAAAACTATGGAAAAGGTAATTGAACAACATATCAGAGGGAATGATTTAATACGGAGATCTCTACAAAACACTCAACATGCCTATTAGAATGAAAAATCAACCGAAACAACCCTTCTCAAGTTCATTGATACGACCTTATCACTAAGGCACTAGAGGATAAACAAATTGCTCTCTGTGCATTCTTAGATATAGAAGGCGCCTTTGATAACACTCCCACCAGAACACTAATTGACAAGCAGGTTGACCATACAACAATTAAATCAATGCTGTCAAACTAACACTTCATGGAACTACCATAGAAACAATAACAACAAGGAATTGCCCGCAAGTAGGAGTGTCCTGTATACACTTGCTGTTAACAAACTCTTGGCTACTTATTTAATCTGTGACTTTGGACAATCTTGGTTTAGACACAATCGGTTATTCAGACGATCTTGCAATTACCGTTCGAGGAACATGCCAAATAATCATCGCATCCAGAACACAAAGAGCTCTTAACATCACGTTAAATTGATGTAAAGAGAACGATTTATGCATTATTGCAGACAAGACAATAGTGGTCTCCTTCACTAGGAAGAGAATATCGACAAACTGACTACCAAACATAGGTGGCAACACGATACAATTTTCAAATGCTCGTTATAGATATTTTGTCTATAATAATAATAATAACTTGACTGGCTGCAGCATGTAGGATGGAACTTTGTACATATAGTCTGCGGCTGCTGTTTGTGGCCCGAGCGTTATGCCTATGGTATTAATATCGACTTGGTTGGGTTAGGTAAAGGTATTCGGTCTAATGATTTTCGAGCAAACGTTTTTTGCCGTAATTTTCTTGATATAAGGTTATTTTAAAATAGAAACAATGTTTATTCCACAGAAAGTATATATTTATAATATAACATACAATGTTCTCTTTATGAGTAGTTGGTACCATTTATCATAAATTAGGGCCATGAATTTAAAAAAGACTACATAAAAAAATATAAGGCTAAACCGCACAATAATAATATTGTTATTTATATAGAAAATGGGAACTTGAGATCGGTATTCTTCAGTTTGTCAGTTATCCATTCTTCTGCTTCTTTGGTCATTTTTTCGTCAAAGTACTCTATCCATCCACCAGACTTTCCTGTAAAAATAACATAATAAATAATTTGATTTAAGTAACTATCTGGTCTAAGACTTAGTGGACAAGTCGTATATAATATGGTCATCCAAGCTACGAAAGGCGATGACGCGATGACATAGGGTCACACAAACTTATTATATAGGGAACAAAATGATATTAAAGTTGTTTTATGTCTTCATGTCATCCAATTAGTTTGGATTATCAATTTATAGACTGTCAATATATTTGATAATGATAGGGAACAAAATAATTTACGTCGAAAATTCCTGAATGTATTTATAATACTATAAGTAGAGATGGCTGAGTTATAACCCAACCAGCAAAATCTAGGCTTACAACCAACAGTCTAAGTTTATTGTTAATAATTTGACGTACGCTTGCATTAACGTTAGAAGCTTGTGAGCCTAAGAAATCTTATTTTGATTTTACGTAACTACTTCTGTCGTGCGAGTAGGTACTTATTTAAGGTACTTACAACATAAGAAAAAATAAATAAATTAAAACAAATAAGGGTGAGTTTTTGACTGTAACCTGAACATTTGTTATGTGAAATGGCGCACGCGACTTGATCGAATACATACAAACGTAAATTTTTTTACATTACTTTTTAAGGCGAAAGTTTTTTTCATAATCGGTTTAGTCCTCGGTCAAAGATTTAGTTTGACTGAAATCATTAATGGTGTAGACTGAATCGCTGTCTTCAATATCAACCTCTTGTACTGAAGCAGAACCTGCAGAACGCTCACCGATATTTTTTCAACACTGCCTTGTCCTGGCAGCGGTAGGTACTTTGTTTTTTTTTTTGTCATTTCTTCTTTCCGCCTGTAGCCACCAGTTTTCGTAACTTTTTTACAGTTTTACAAAATAACATTTACTAATACTATTCTATTCTATTTTTTTTCAAAATGGCTCCATCAGGGTTTTGATGATTCCGCCAGTATTATAGACGTCACAGTAACAATATGCCGATTAATCGGTAGGTAGAATGCTCCCGCCGGCCGTGATATGTCCTATTAATCACTGACTAATCACAACCATCACACCACGGACGGGATTAAACTGGATTCCCCAACACGTCTTCGCGGCGCGTGTGCTATCCATACCAAGGCGTGTTGTGGAATACATAATTTAAAATTACAAGCTCTAAACCACTTTCAGGGAAATCAATGGCCAACTAAATCTTACTCTTACGATTGCATACCCAAAACTCTTATATAAAAGCTCTTATATTAGTTGTAATTTGTATTGCAAGTATGTTGATCCAATATAACACTAGGTAATATTGTACTTATCCACTGCTGTTGATCTTGTAATAGTTTTGAATAAGATCAGAAATGTTTACCTTTTCTAATAAATCCTTGTTCGCCTTCATTCATAAGACAACGATGTTCAGTTAAATTGACTGAAGGATTTTTCTTGAAGTTTTCTATACTGAGATGTTCATACAGATCTTGTAGTTGTGTCTCCGTGTATTGTTTACCGAAGAAATCTGATACACGTCTCACTGCGGTGGGGAGATCCTATATATTGATAAAGAATAGGTAGGTACTATTAATAGATTCCTCTGCGTGGAAATGAAGCGAAGAAATGAATTTTCTCGTCGCTGTAATCTAAGTCCCTACCCCATCCCATTTTCGGGGTTTTCCCAGGCCACGTTTTCCAAATTTTATTAAAATCAGTTCCGCTGTTGGGTGACAAACGTCCAAACTTTTAAAAAGTGCGCACGACCGCCCTTTTACATACCCTCTGAAGATAGAGAGAACATCTAAAAGAAAAGGTGGATTTAATTTTTTTGTCGTTCTAGGATTGAAAGTTTCCAGTATATTTTGACGATAACTTTAGAAAGACCGTTGTACATCCAACTACCGTTTGCAAGTATATTAATAACTAGACTTTCCGCCCCGGATCCGCCCGTGCATATACATATTCGAACAATATAAAATATAGCCTATGTCACTCAGGGATACCGTGGCTTTCTATTAGGGAAAGAATTTTTAGAATCGGTTCAGTAGATTTTGAGTTTATTCATTACAAACAAACATACAGAAAATCAAATTTCACCTTTTTATAATATTATTCCGCCCCCGGCTTCGCCCGTGGATGTTTTCGAACAAAATAAAATATAGCCTATGTCACTCAGGGATATCGTAGCTTTCTATTAGTAAAAGAATTTTGAAAATCGGTTCAGTAGATCCAGAGATTACCCCCTACAGCTTCACAAACTTTACCTCTTTATAAATAGTATAGATTATTATTTATATTATATTATTAAATATATATTATTATTAGATACAGATTACCTTGATCATATCTTCGTAAAAGAGAAATAGTAAGTTTCCATGATTTTTCAAATTCCAAGCTTCAGTAACATGCTCAAAGTATGGACTCAACGTCACTGGAAATATAATTGATTTTGTAAGTAATGCGACTATGGACTACTGGCTACCATAGTCAAGTTAATCTGTGCCATAGTACCATGTTAAATTATAAATTATTTACCTAAATCTCTTCTAAAGAAGTTCCAATAACCCCTGAAATCTCCAACGTAATTGGTTCCCTTCAAAAGTTTTATGAGGTGGTAATAAGATACGGCTACATCACGTGGGTCTCTAGCCACATATACCACTTTGCTGGTGTCCAGTAACGACGGAGGTAGAAATGACAATGGTAGATGTGTCTTAATAAATCTTGGTGAAGGAGTTGTTGCTAATTTAGTTTCAATGTCCTCTTTGAATAATCCATTTTTTTTGAATGTATGAAATAATGTTGAGGCCCTGCATTAAATAATGTACAATTTGTTAAATATTACAGAAAAACACTTTACCTGTATAATCTCCCCGAAATAAACTTAATAAGTAGTAGTAGATAAGTAGATCTGATAAATTATTCATGCAAAAGTGCCTGTTGGTTGGAAATCTTAAGGTGTTATAAAAATACTAGCTTTGCTTGTGAAAATGTTTGTACTAGGTATGACATAAGAATTTATCCCGAGGGAATTTCTGGATAAAAGTAGTATATATATTGTATAATAGTAATATATAATGTACTATGTAGTATAATATATATCACTGTCCGGCCCGATACATGCTCTGTTTTGACATGAAAGGAGGACAAACAAAACAGACAAACACACTTTCGTATTTATAATATTACTTTTATAGATGCGCTGTTTTACTTTTAGTAAAAAATATATTATCTTTGTGCTATCTGCTAATATATTCCGATTCTGTGCGTATGTCAAAATCGCAAAATCTTTGAGTGTGAATTTTAAAATCAAACTTACCTACTCTATATTAGGGGAGCTTCTAAACCATTTTCGAAAATCTGAATTAGCTAATAAAAGAAACAATATTTCTTATATATAGTTACTTAGTGTGTTGGGTGCAATTTTAAGTTGATGGTACTTTAAAATATGTCTACAGGATTATAATTCTTCTGGGTGCGTATTTAAAAATCGAACTTACTCTAAAAACACATATCTTTTTGTTAGGGGAGCTTCTAAACCCTTTTCGTAGTTTAAATTATTATTGATCAGCCATACTAGCTCCTGAGTCCACGTTGTACCTGTTACAAGAGAAAATAACAATTAAATCAAGGTTAAATGCAGGGTTGCCAGACGGTCGGGATTCGTCTGGATTGTCTCTACATTTCATATGATGTCCAGACTCCCGACAAAATACAAAATGTCCTGCGGGGTGAGCATGTATTTGACGTGACATCTTTCGTGTCGACCGAAAGGCCAAAAACGTTTATGTCCATACAAGAACCTGCCATGGAATGCACGGGCCGGACCGTCCAACTCAAAATTGTTGGGCCCGCACATTGTTGGGCCGGACATTCTCGGACCGGGCATTCTTTTTTTTTGGCCTTTCGGTCATCGTCACGTCAAATATATGGTCACCCCACTGACAAACAGCTTCTAGTAAATTTCTTAAAAAACCACAGACAAACCAAAAATTTTTAAATTACTACGCGGTTTCTAAATCATTCACCCACCCATTCAATCAATCACGAAAAAATTAAGTATTTTGTAATTATTTTAATTTTAAAATAATAAAAAGTGACATTTAGATTTGTAATATTTATTTGTCCCAACAATAATTCCAAAATACCGACCGTTTTGAATATTTGCCCAGATATTTTAGTCTTCCCATCTGGCAACCCTAGTTAAATATGCGAACTTTTGCATACTTTTTTAAATGTCCGAAGCTTAGGTAGTTAATAGACACTCACTAGATTCCACATCCGGTCATGGCGGCGAACGCACGCGTTTTCGTCATGGCGTGATTTGGAATCCGGTTTAATCCCGTTATCGGCATACTATTGCACAAGATTAAACACTGGAGACTGGCAGAATTGCGACGAAAGTCAGCACTGTTGCCATATATCAAAACAAGAAGAAGAAGACACTCACTGTTATCAATAAATAAATAATAACAATTTATTATTGTTGCTATAATATACTGCAATAGATTACCAGATCGAGGAAACGTAGCCACAAATATGTCGGACGACCTTAGAGGCAAGTTGTATATGTTCGCTGCCTCTTCTTTATAATCGTAAGGTAAGAAGTAGCGTTTGGGTCCAATTTGGAGGAAGCCTTTGGGATTCTTTCCTGAAAAAATACAGTAAGTACAGTCATATGATCTGAGAAATAAATGATACAAGTACTGATTTTAATCAATGATGTAGGAGCACTATTTTATTTTACAATTCTAAAATTCATTTAGGTATTTAAGGGTCCGTGGCTCTCAGTCATCTTGTATCTGCCAAAAATTGGGTGGTGAGGAAATGTTGTATAAATAAACTCACGTTTCCAGGATTAACTGAGATTTGCCATATTTTTGACAGATACAAGATGACCTTGACCAACGGTCGTTAAGAAATCAATATAACCCCAAGGTATCTCTCTTATAGGTAGATACCTATAATAGATAGGTATAAGGTATCCCTCAGAATAAGAGATCCCGCGCTCCATTCCTTCTGAGGTCAGAACCTACTTTGAAGGATTCGTTACATGCTGCTTTCAGTGACTATAAACAATAGCGACTACAATTTAGTTGACATCTGTAATGAGGATGCCATGTATTCATATACTTACCAACTCTACTATTATTTAAATAAAAAATAGAGTAAAATCATTAATACGTCTATATTTCCACAAATCAATAAATAATCTCATTAATCTAACGACCAACAGAAAAATCCCATCGCTACTCGAGCCGTTGGAACTTGCTCGTAATATGACTCAAAAGTAACAAAGGATTTTTTATTTATTTATAAAAAAATTAAAAGAGAAAAAGTAAGTTATAATAAAATAAAAATAGTTTCTTTTAAATAATTTACCAGTAAAACAAGTCAATACTTCATTAGTTAGTTTGGAATCTGTCACCACCATTTCGTATGGAAATTCTTTCTTATCATTATTTTCTTCAGACATATTTAATATTTAAAAAAATAAAAATGTGTCACAAAATAAAGTATTAGCTACAACAAAGTTGAAATAAAAATATCACTCTCTGCTTATTTTATATTACTTTATTAATGGATTATTTATTTTTCTAAATCAGTGGTTCTTAAATTTTGTATTATTTCCTAAAAATAACTAACATTATACATTATATAATTATCTACTTAGAATTAGACTTGCTTGACAATCCCATAACAGAGTCGAAAATTCGTAATTGTGAACTAACATAGATTTTAGATATAGTGCCAGCGGTACACCCCGAAATTCTGCAAATCAAATCATATATCAAATAATGTTTATTGATGTAGAATCCATGGATTGCTTATCAACGTCAAACCAAAATAAATAAAATAAAGTTACATTTAAGTAGGTATAACAACCCGCTGCATCACCATTACAGAACATTGAAAAGTTTTTTTTATTTTTTAAATAATAAAAACATATAAAAATAAATAATATAAATATTATTGAAACTCCTCTCGCATTAGTATTTATCATCCTCAGTGTCTAAAATTGAACTTTTTATACATGTTTCAACTAAATGTGATTTTATCACTTTTTGTAATATTAAAAAAAAATAAAAAATAAAATATATTTTCAAAATTGCTTTCTTGGGGTTGGATATATGGCTATTTTACAAATAATGATTCAACCGTATCATCTGGAGGAGCCCAACTTGGTATGTTTTGAAAATGATTTTTATTTTAATTTAAAACAAGTGACTGAAATATAATGATGTGATTCATTTTTAGAATCGGATTAATAAGCCCTTTTATTAAATACCACACACGATAGGTTTCAGAACAAAAACAATTTTTTCCCATACAAAAAAACGTCATAACTCCTCTCCTTTTTGTTTTTATTTTTCGTGCTACGGGTCAAGGCATCGTATGGCCTAAAGATCAATCATTCCGATTTTCATTATTTTAACACCATTTGCAGCTTTTTACTGAATTTCGGGGTGTACCGCTAGCACTAATACTACTTATTTTTTAATGAATACTAGGAGAGCTCCGTGGAATGAAAATACACGGACGAGTTTCACATATTGGCTTAAGTATGATTAGAAAATATTTTTTCCTTTTAATTTAACGGAACACTCAGTGAACACCGAAAATATTTATTTTATATCTGCTCTTACAATAATAGTTTAAGAACCATTGATCTAGATTTAAGTATTTTATTGTAATTACTACACAATATCTTTTGTTATTAAGTAGTACTTACTAAGAACCTTTTAATTACGAAGGCAATCAAAAAGTTTCCGGTATTCGATATTTGGAATTGATATTTGACGTTCGATTATTTTTGTTCTCAATGTAGTCGTCTTGTACTGTAGGTACTGTCTCATCCTAAATATGTAAATGCTTTCTTTTCTTCACAATATTGTTTTAAAATATGTGAATCCTCGCTCAAAGGAATTAGTAAATTTAGAGGTATACATGAAATGTATTGAAGTTGAAGAAGATTAAATAAAATATTTACCTTTATCACTAGAATTATAAAGGTAAGTATTTTATTTCTCAACATAATCTTCTTCTCAATACATTTCACATTTTGTTTTTACAAGGTTTTTATAACATTCGATAAATCGCCCCTCGTATCACACGTTACGTCGCAGAGGATTTGTAGTAACGCGAAAGTTTTCTAAACTATACAATACTATACATAAAATTAGCGTTCGTTTTAACAACATAACAACACGTTGTAAATATACAATATACTAGTATAATCCGCTCAGGTTTCGAATGGTGGAATTAAAATAAAAATGTTTAAAAAATAGACCATTTCTATGAAGGACTTTTTTGTGAACCTTTTTGAGAGCTACATAATGCAGTGCAGTGCTTGGCTACATTATTTTAGTATACATACTTACTTAAACCTTACTATCGACCCGCCCCGGCTTCGCTCGTGGAATTTTCATATCACTGCTCACCCGACGATGCTCGGCTGAAGAAGTAGCGTGATGTTTTATACACATAAACCTTCCTCGTTTCAATTACTGAAAACCGTATCAAAATCGGTTGCGTGGTTTAGAAAAAGTAAGCGGAGAAACAGACAGAGGCTTACAGCGACTTTGTTTTATAATTTTGATATATTAGTGAAATGCATTAGCATTCGGTTCAGTGAAATGGCCAGCACTTAAACCATACTGTAAATGTGTACTCCAAAACATCTTGTACAACTCCTCAATCGCATTTACAAAGATAGAACAGCATCAGTCAGGAGTTCGGCAAGGGTGCATTATATCTCCGCTTAACATAACACTTGAACACGGGTCGGACGACATTGGGATTGGAGGTTCGAGGAACTCGAATTGGACACCACTTTATTCGCGACTAGTATTCGTCATATGGAGGATCTCCTACAAAAGATGGAAAGTTCGAAGACATTGTGAATTGTGCTAACAAAAACGGTCCGGAGATCACGGGAATTGTAGTGTGGTCCAACCATACATCTATTTGGGAGAGTTGTTTTTGGATAGCGGCGGATGCATAGACGAGATAAAATAACGTATGGCGATTGCTAGGTCTGCTATAGACAAGTTAAAAAATATGGAGAAGTCGCAATATAACCAAAGCCACGAAGACCCTGTTGGTTAGAGCGCTTGTGTTCCCCATATTACTCTACGCCGTTGAGACGTGGACCCTGCGTGAAGGCGAGAGGAAGAGACTAGACGCTCTCGAAATGTGGTGCTGGAGAAGAATGTTTGGGATATCGTGGACGGCAATTCGTTCAAACAGCAAGAGTGCATTCTATTGGGACCACCTGGTAAACACCTCCACATTGAGCTCACTCAGAGGACTGCAGGCTGGAATCCAGCGTTTTCAGGCCCAACCACATAAGATGGGCTGTTAGCCTTTTCATAGCATATAAATCAAGAGATCCGGATAATATTTTCTGCACTCTTTACAAAAAGGAATAGATGTGCTAATCCATCTTATCCATCCTCTGGTAAAAAAACTTCAGAGCAAGCTTTGCCTGGGGTAGAATACCGGAACTGGACTAAAGTTAAAATTTTGTTCATCCCAAAATCTGGCAAAAAGGACTTTTCACTACCAAAGTCCTTCAGGCCCATTAGTATAATTCATTTCTGTTGAAACTATGGAAAAGATAATTTTTATTTGTGTTTGTTTTTATTAGTATGTTTGCTTTATTAAAACAATATTAAATAATATATATCTACATACAAAGTTTAAATATAATAAAAATTAAACACATGGAACCCCATGAGTATAATAATAAACCAAAAGATAATTGAACAACATAATATCAGAGATATGCATTAATACTGAGATCTCTAAAAACCACTCAACAAGGAAAATCAACCGAAACAGCCCTTCTCAAGTTCATTGATAAGGTCGAAAAGGCACAATTGCTCTCTGTGCATTATTAGAACACTAATTGGAGGGCTGATTGACAAGCAGGTTGACCATACAACAACTAAATGGGTAGAATCAATGTATTAGGATATAAATGGGGATGGCCACAATAAACTCATATTATATAAGGAATTATTTATTTTATAACATAATTAGTACATTTACATACACGATTTTTCTATGTGACGAGACATTTGTTCTTCTAATATAATCAATCACAAGCAACATCACCGGCCAGTACTAGCTGCTGTAGCTGCGTCCATAAATACTTAACACCCCTTCCCAATTTGAAGGTTTATTGTAACAAAATGTTAATAATTCTGAACCTAACTACTATACAGTACCTATATAAATTCAATTCTACATTTCTATTAACTAAATCAAACTTTTAAAATAACATAGATTCAACACAACATAAAATTAACTAAACTGAAACAAACATAAATTTAACAAATATTAAGCTTTGACCAGTGTTCATAATATGACAAACTTTTTGTGAAAATATCTGCACAATTATTTTTAGATTCTAAAATAGAAATAAAAATAGAAATAAAATAGAAAATAAAAATAATAATATTGATGTTTATATAGAAAATGGGAACTTGAGATCGGTATTCTTCAGTTTGTCGGTTATCCATTTTTTTGCTTCTTTGGTCATTTCCTCGTCGAAGTACTCTCTCCATCCACCAGACTTTCCTGTAAAAATAATAAGTAAAATGATTTAAGTAACTATCTGGTCTAGCTAGGACTTAGTAGGACAAGACGTATATAATATACCTATCCAAGCTACGAAAGGTGATGATGCGATGACATAGGGTCACAATAACTCACAAACTTTTTATATAGGGATCAAAATAATTTTCGTCGAAAATTTCTGAATTTATTTTATGAACTTATAACTTAGAGATGACTGAGTTATAACCCAACCAGCAAAAGCTAGGCTTACAACAGTCAATACCACATTTTATTTGCTCTTATATCACTCCTATATCATCGTATAAGCCTGGGTTTGGGCACCAATTATAAATGTATATAGTTTAATAACGTTTTAATATCAGTCTAATTGATTGCTGTTTACACTTGCAGTAATTTTGCCAAGTTATTTTAAGCCAACTTAGATTAATATCGCTTTTACGTAAGTATCTTATAAGCATGCATATGCTTATATTGGTCTAACGTACTTACGTAAAATCTTATTTTGATTTTAAGTAAGATCAAACGTACTTCTGTCGTGCGAGTGCATTGAAAGTTACAACATAAAATTAAATATATCAATTAAAACAAATAAGGGTGAGTTTTGACTTTAACTTGAAAGTTTCTTATGTGAAATGGTGCACGCGAATTGATCAAATAAATAGGTTTATATGAAGCTGAAACGTCCATTTTTTCACATTTTCATTTTAAGGCAAAATATTTTTGATAATCGGTTTCGTCCTCGGTCAAAGATTCAGTTTCACTGAAATAAATAATGGTGTAGACTAAATGGCTGTGTTCAACATCGACCTCTTGTACTAAATCAGCACCTGCAGAACCATCACCGATATTTTTTTAACACTAACTTGTCCTGACAGCGGTACATAATTTTTTTAACATTTCTTTGTACTTCTTATTAACTTTCCGCCTGTAGCCACTAGTGGCACTAGTTTTCGTAACTTTTTTCCAGTTCTTGTAATCCTGTCATCCATCGTCGTATGCTGCACACATATAACACGAAATATGACTATGTGGACATCTTCCACATGTCAAAATCAAACCTAAAAAAGTTGTAACAGCGTCAATAATGTCTGCCAGAAATGAATAGCCATATTGTAGTTCGCATTAATTTCGTCTATTAGTAAAAATATTTTCTTATTATATTGTCTTTGTATATAGTATTATATGTTCTGTAGATATATATTTTTAATTTGACATACATATATGTAAGTTTTGAACAAGATCAGAAAAGCGCGTACTCACAGTGCTATTATGCAATGCTAATATTAGCCTGAGATTTTTACAATAGCATTTAGCAAGTATAGACTTAAAAACGAGCTTACAAAATGGTATTTAAAATAAAATTTTCACAGGTGAAAATAGTCTTAGTAAATGTTATTGTAGGAGTGAGTGACTTACAATAGCACTGTAAAATGTTTTTGTATGCATATATGAGACTAGGTAATAAGACTGAGCATTCTTGAGCCCATACCGGCTTGTCTAAAAATAATTTATGAGCGATGGCAAGTTCCAAAACAGTTATAAGAGCGCTATAAATCTCTTATAAAGTGCGAGCGCTATAAATCTCTTATAAAGTGCGCATTCTGACACTGTTTTGCTGGTTGCTTGTGGAAGCTTGTTACTATGACATACAGACGGACGGACTTGACGAACTGATATTTTTACGAAATCCTAAAAAGACTGGTTAGGAAGACTGGAAGAAAGGGTTAGGGCTACCGAATAAAACTTTCCTGAGACAAATCTGCTATTGAATATTATGCAAATTATAACCAAGGCCAAAGCAAAAAATGCTTACCTTTTCTAATAAATCCTTGTTCGCCTTCATTCATAATACAACGATGTTCATTAAAATTGACTGAAGGATTTTTCTTGAAGTTTTCTATACTGAGATGTTCATACAGATCTTGTAGTTGTGTTTCCGTGTATTGTTTACCGAAAAAATCTGATACACGTCTCACTGCGGTGGGGAGATCCTATATTGATAAAAATTTGGTACAATTAATAGATTCCTCTGCATGGAAATGGTGAGAAGAAATTAATCTTCTTGTGGCTGTAATCTATTTGAAGTCCCTGCCCCATCCCATTTTCCGGGTCCGCCGTTGAGTTACAAACACAGGTTACAAACGTTCAAACTTTTGAGAAGTGCACACGACAGCTCTTCTACATACCCCCTGAAGATAGCAACTAAAAGAAATGGTGGATTTTATTTTTTGAATCGTTCCAGGATTGCATTTTTACAGATTACTTCCCCGGTTTCCAGTATATTTTGACCAGATACAATAACTTAAGAAAGTTCGTTGTACATTTAACTACCGATTGCAAGTATGGGTATTAATAATTACCTTGATCATATCTTCGTAAAAGAGAAAGAGTAAGTTTCCATGATTTCTCAAATTCCAAGCTTCAATAACATGCTCAAAGTAAGGACTCCATATCACTGCAAATTAATTGATTATGTAATTATTTCATGTTTCTAAGACTCTATCTCAGATTTTTAAGAATATAAATTTTTTATCGACGAGGCAAAACGACAAAGTTGACTTCATCATAACTGATGAGTTATATATCTTTAAAGTATAGAATGTACACCACAGAAGACAGAAGGAAAATACGCCAAAGGGCTACAATATTACTTTGCACCGTTTGGTAGACTCACCAATTTCTGCCTCAGTTCCCATTTTTATATTGATCTCATCGTATATAATCATATGCTAAGCATTGTATTAAAAATTAGACAAGTATTTCTTGATCCGCCGCATTAGCTTGTAGATCTAATGGGGTAATGCAGCGAGCATCCTAGGGACTACTGGCTACCATAGTCAAGTTAATCTGTGCCATAGTACCATGTTAAATTATAAATTATTTACCTAAATCTCTTCTAAAGAAGTTCCAATAACCCCTGAAATCTCCAACGTACTTGATTCCCTTCAAAAGTCTTATGAGGTGGTAATAAGATACGGCTACATCACGTGGGTCTCTAGCCACATATACCACTTTGCTGGTGTCCAGTAACGACGGAGGTAGAAGTGACAATGGTAGATGTGTCTTAATAAATCTTGGTGAAGGAGTTGTTGCTAGAATTGTGGTTAAGGGCTCAGTTATAATTGATTTCGTTGCACTGTCCTCTTTGAATATTCGATTTTTCATTTCGGTGTGAAATAATGTTGAAACCCTGAATTAAATAATGTACAATTTGTTAAATATTACAGAAAAACACTATACCTATTAATATAAGTATATAATTATAGATAATTGGTTGGTAGAAATCTTAAGGTGATATAAAAATACTAGCTTTCCGGCTTTGATCTTGGAAATGTTTGTAGTTGGTAATAGGTATGACATAAGAATTTATCTAGAAGAATTCGGACATAAAAAGTAGCCTAATCTACGTCACGTAGCGATACATTGATATATTTTCACGGGAAAGAAGGACAAACAAAACAAACAAATGCACTTTCGTATTTATAATATTAATTATATAGATGAAAAGACACCGCGCTGATTTATTACATTAAAAAAATATTGTCTTTGTCTATAATTTTTGCTAATAAAAATATAAGTATATTTTTGATATTTTGATGAATCTCTATGATCGCTGGTGTGCAGTGGGCCTGGAATTTGCGACATCTATGTCATATTCCAAAGGATTAAAACTCTTTGAGTCTGAATTTTAAAATGGGGAGCTTCTTAACCATTTTCGAAAATCTGAATTAGGTAATAAGAGAAACACTATTTTTTATACAGTTACTTAGTCTGTTGTTGCAATTTGTTGTTCATAGTCCTTTAAAATATTACACAGGATTAAAAGTGTGTGGCACCTGGGTGCGGATTTAAAAATCAAAACTTACTCTAAAAACACATATCTTTTTGTAAGCGGAGCTTCTAAACCCTTTTCGTAGTTCAAATTATTATTGATAAGCCAAACTAGCTCCTGAGCCCACGTTGTACCTATAAGAAAATAAAATAATTATGTCAAGGTTAAATGTGTGAACATGTTTCAATTTTTGCTTGTTTTGCATACTTTTTTAAATTTCTGAAGCTAAATACCTAGATAACAGATACGAACTGTTATCAATAATAAAAAACTGTTATAATAGTTGCTAGAACATCAGCAGTAAAACTGCAATAAAAGTAAAGATTACCAGATCGAGGAAACGTAGTCACAAATATGTCAGACGACCTTAGAGGCAAGTTGTATATGTTCGCTGCTTCTTCTTTATAATCGTAAGGTAAGAAGTAGAGTTTTGGTCCAATTTGGAGGAAGCCTTTGGGATTCTCTCCTGAAAAAATACGGTACATTGAACATTCATATGATCTAAAAGAACCACTGATTAATTATGTAGGAGCACTATTTAATTATACAATTCTAAAATACACACCCCAAGGTCTTAACCTCAGAATAAGAGAGCCCGCGCTCGATTTGTTCTTCTGAGGTCAGAACTTACATTGATGGATTCGTTACATGCTGCTTTCAGTGACTATAAACAATAGCGACTACAATTTCTTTGACATCTGTAATGAGGATGCCATGTATTCATATACCAACTCTGCCATTATTATAAAAAATTGAATAAAATCATTAATACGTCTATATTTCCACAAATCAATAAATAATTTCATTTTTTTTATTAAATTAGTATTCTAACGACCAAAAGAAACTGGATCACTACTGGAGTCGTTGGTACTTACCTTTGCTTGCTTGTAAAGTCGTAATACTAATACGGTTATCTAATCTATGCTACGGATAACAAAGGATTAAAAAATTAAAACACAACAAAGTTTAGAATGAATTAAAAATATTTTCTTTTGAATAACTTACCAGTAAAACAAGTCATTACTTCATTAGTTAGTTTGGAATCAGTCACCACCATTTCGTATGGAAATTCTTTCTTATCATTATTTTCTCTAGACATATTTAAGTATTACAATTTAAAAATTTAAAAATAAAATTATGTTACAAAATAAAGTATAGCTACAACAAAGGTTGAATTAAAAATATCAGTCACTGCTAATACTTTATTAATTATTTATTTTTATGAATCAGTGGTTCTTAATCTGGGACTTAGTTCATAAAACTTATGGCTAACATTTACTTGAGACTAGGAGAGCCCCGTGGAATAAAAATTAATTTCAATTAGATGGACGAGTTTCACATATTGGCGTGAGTTTGATTAGACAATAATATTTCTTTTTAATTAAACGGAACAATTTATTTTATATCTGCTCTTACAATAATAGTTTAAGAACCATTGATCTAGATTTAAGTATTTTATTGTAAGTACTACATAATATCTTTTGTTATTAAGTAGTAATTATAAAGTAGGTACTTGCCTTTTAATTACGAAGGCAATCAAAAAGTTTCAGGTATTCGATATTTGGTATCTATTGTTATTTGACGTTCGATTATTTTTGTTCTGTCGTGCTCATCGTAAAGTGTAATATTACATATTATGCTTTCTGTGCTTCACAATATTGTTTTAAAAACTGTGAATCGTTGCTTGAAGGAATTAGAAAAAATGTATTGAAGTAGAAGAAGATTATGTTGAAAAAGAAATAATATTTGCCTTCATAATTCTCGTGGTTTTTATAACATTACCGGGAACTTTTTGATCACCTCTCGTATCATACATTACGTAAAATATCGCAGAGGATCTGTAGTAACGCAAAAGTTTTCTAAACTATACAATACTATACATAAAATTCGCGCTCTTTGTAACAACATGACAACACGTTATAAATATACTAAATATAGAATATAGTAGCTTAATCCGCCCAGGCTTTGCACGGTGGAATTAAAATAAAAATCTTTAAAAAATAAACCAATTCTATCGAGGACTTTTTTGTATACCTTTTTGAGAGCTACATTATTTCAGTGTACATAATTATATCTTACTAGCGACCCTCGCCGGCTTCGCTCGTGGAATTTTCATATCACTGCTCACCCGACGATGCTCGGCTGAAGAAGTAGCGGGATTTTTTATACACATAAACCTTCCTCGTTTATCGCTCTTTCCTTTAGTGAAAACCGTATCAAAATCCGTTGCGTGGTTTAGATGAAGTAAGCGCAGAAACAGACAGAGGCGGACAGCGACTTTATTTTATAATATTGATAGTGAGAAGGCATTCGTATCAGTGAAATGGTCAGCACTTTGGAAAACTCTACTGGAAATGGGTACTTCAAAATTAGATGGTGTTATTTAGGCATAACATCTATGTCCATATTTTTATGTCATTGGAATAGAAACCTCACATAAAGCCTTTCTTATTAAAAATAGTAGATATATATAATAAAATTAAAGAACTGACAGCTGAAGAGCAGCGACAGGCTTTCCAAATTGTTCCGTTTAATTTGAGCACTGGTTACATGTGTATACTGTTACTGGTGTGTCTGGCGACGCCACAAGGTATAAAGGCCTTAAATATATATTACTATTTGACACATACAATATTTCATCGCGATTCAGCGGGGAAATGCAGCCAGTATTATTGCCACTATTCCACGCGGACCTGGTTTATTTAGTTATTTTTAATCTTAAAAAAAAATCTTTAGATTTGACTTAAGGTTTTTATTAAATAAAAATAAATACAATATTTAAAACAATGTTCATCTTTATGGAATGTTTCAGAATTAGATTTATTAATATTTTTAAATATTCAAATAGAAGACGGGAACTTGAGGTCGGTATTCTTCAGTTTATCAGTTATCCATTCTTCTGCTTCTTTGGTCATTTCCTCGTCGAAGTACTCTCTCCATCCACCAGACTTTCCTGTAGCAATATTATACTTACTCCTACTTACTAACAAAGTAATTATCTAGCACTTAGGTAAGAGGACATGTATCTAATTTACCTTTCCAATGCTACGAAGCGATGACATGACCATATGACAAATCACAAACTTATTATAATTCCCAAAATAATTTATTATGGAAAATTACTAACTTATTTATGACACTTCGTTTTTTATTTATAAGCTGGAATGGATAACGAAATCATATTATCGGTTATGTTTTTTACCATTTGGCTAGAGCTTAAAAAACTGTCAGGTTAGAACTTTTTTAGGCTCCCATGAAAATTAGACACAATAAAAACCTTAAAACAACTACCTACTAAAACTTTACTAAGATAAATCTGCTATTATTTAATTTATAATCTAAACATAGTTACCTTTTCTAATAAATCCTTCTTCGCCCTCATTCATAATACTACGATTTTCACTAAAGTTGACTGAAGGATTTTTCTTGAAGGATTCTATACCGAGATGTTCACACAGACCTTGTAGTTGTGTCTCCGTGTATTGTTTACCGAAGAAATCTGATACACGTCTCACTGCGGTGGGGAGATCCTATTGATAAAACGGTACTACTTATTAAAACTATTAAGTTTCCTCTGCGTGGAAATACAGAAAAATAAATCTACCCGTGGCTGTTATATATTTGAAGGGCCAGTCCCAGAACAATTTGTACCATCCAACTACCGTTGCTAGTCTATTAATAATTACCTTGATCATATCTTCGTAAAACAGAAAGAGTAAGTTTCCATAATTTCTTAAATTCCAAGCTTCAATAACATGCTCGAAGTATGGACTCCATATCACTGAAAATATAATTGATTATGTAATTATTGCAAAAATCTATCTCATATTTCCATCTCGGATTTTTTAGAATATAACATTTTGAGTGACGACGCAGAACGACAAAGTTGACTTCATCATAACTGATGAGTTATGAGTTACCACAGAAGACAGAAGGAAAATATACCAAAAGGCTACAATAATACTTTGTCTTTTTTGCACATTTACTCTGGTAGACTCGGCTATTGCTGCCGCACTTTCCATTTTATATCTTAATGTCATCAGGTCTAATCAGACTGGTGACCATTGCTCCATGTCTTCCTTCATACGCCGCATTAGCTTGGAAAGGGTTAACGCAGCGAGCATCCTTAAGACTACTTACTGGCTTTCAGACTGAACTGGAAGAAATATCCCAGTTATAATTCACATTTACATAATTTTTAAACAAATTGCTATAATTTTTTACCTAAATCTCTCCTAAAGAAGTTCCAATAACCCTTGAAATCTCCAACGTACTTGTACAACTTCATAAGTCTCGTGAGATGGTAAAAAGATACGGCTACATCACGTGGGTCTCTAGCCACATATACCACTTTGCTGGTGTCCAGTAACGACGGAGGTAGAAGTGACAATGGTAGATGTGTCTTAATAAATCTTGGTGAAAGAGTTGTTGCTAGAATTCTGGTTCCAGGCTCAGTTATAATATCTATAGTTGTACTGCCCTCTTTGAATAACCAATTTTTCATTTCGGTGTTAAATAATGTTGAAAACCTGAATTAAATAATGTACAATTTGTTAAATACTACACAAAAGCACCACACCTTTCTAATTTCCCTAAATAATACTAGCTTGGAAATGTTTGTAATATCTGTCTATCTATCATCACACCTTGTATCCCAAGAGGGGTGAGTAGGTAGAGACAATCGAATGCCATTGGTTACGATCCTGACATACCTCTTTCTTTTCTTTTATATTCATCAAACCTTTCCTACATGCTCGGCGATTGTGTGTATTTATTTTTTATATGTTCAATAAAAGTACACCTAGGTCGTCCTCTGTCAGCATTTCCTTTCACTTCAGCCATATAATATATATACATTTTTAGCCGACTTCCAAAAAAAGAAGGAGAAGGTTCTCAATTCGGGCCGTATGTATGGACATCGATTACTCCGTCAATTGTGAACCGATTTTGATGGTTTCTTTTTTAATCGACAGATAATTCTTCCAAATTGGTCCCATTTTTATCTTATAAAAATTAGTTCATTAGTTTTTCAGAAATTTTGAAATAACTGACCTTATAAGTAAATTTTTCGTAATATCTCGATGAAATATGTACTGATTTTGACGACTTATTTTTTTTAGGATATAATAATTTCTCGACATTATCTCACAGTCATATGACGAAAATCGGTTCAGTAATTTTTCAGAAATTCAGTAATTTGTCTCTGTTTACTGCTGAAAATTATATCAGAGAAAAGCCTTAGCAACGGTTGCTATTGACACGAAGTTGTCAATTTTTATATCGACGGTGGTCTAACGGCTAAAGGTATGGGGTGCAGCGCAGGATACACATTGTACATGGGTTCAAATCCCATCCACCGCAGTATTTTTTTTAATTTTCCATCAATTATTTTTACTTGCGTTATTATTTGTTTCTCAGGGCAGCAAAATCACTTAAAAGGGAGACATAAACCTTTTAAAAAAAAGTGTACCGACTTCAAAATATTTGCACTGAAAAGTAAGAAATAATAAAAATTTCGTCGTAGAATTTGAAGACGGTTAGTGCCAAATTAGAATTAATTTAGTACCCCATACTAATCTAGATAATTCATTAGGAACCTACGATCATCAGTACAAACACAGATAATATTTAACAGATCTTTATGTCCTCAGATGTTTACTTAATTTTGTACCCTAATTTGGCATCAACCATCTTCAAATTCTACGACGAAATTTTTATTATTTCTTACTTTTCAGTGCAAATTTTTGAAGTCGGTACACTTTTTTTTAAAAGGTTTATTAGTCTTTCTTTTTTTATTTAGTTTATAATAATTTAGGTGCGAATTTAAAAATCGAACTTACTCTAAAAACACATATCTTTTTGTTAGGGGAGCTTCTAAACCCTTTTCGTAATTTAAATTATTATTGATCAGCCAAACTAGTTCCTGAGTCCACGTTGTACCTGTTACAAGAGAAAATAACAATTAAATCAGAGTTGTCTACATTTTTGCTTGTTTTGCTACTTTTTAAACGCCCGTTGTTTTAAATTATTATTGTTGCTAGAACATCAGCAGTAAAACTGCGATAATAAATAAACATTACCAGAACGAGGAAACGTAGCCACAAATATGTCAGATGACCTTAGAGACATGTTGTATATGTTCGCTGCTTCTTCTTTATAATCGTAAGGTAAGAAGTAGCGTTTTGGTCCAATTTGGAGGAGGCCTTTGGGATTCTCTCCTGAAAAAATACGATACAGTCAGTCAGGGAGATGAAAGTTACGACCACTTGACTGATTGTAATTAATGATGTAGGAGTACCTACTATTTCATTATACAATTTTGAAATTCATTTAAGTATTTAAAACATCAATCAAGCTCATAACCTCAGAAGAAGAGAGCCCGCGCTCGGTACCTTCTTCTGAGGTCAGAACTTACTTTGATGGATTCGTTCATGTCAAAAACATAATACTGCTCTCAGTGAAAAACTTAGTGATAACTAATATCATATACTAGGTACTATTATACCATTACTATATAAAATAGAACTATATTTTCCACAAATCAATGAATATCAAAAAATACCTCTCATCGTACTACTGGAGCCGTTCCTTGGCTGAAAAAACTTGCTCGTGATACTTTGGGTAAAATTTAATAAAAATATTTTCTCATGAATAACTTACCAGTAAAACAAGTCAAAATTTCATCAGTTAGTTTGGAATCTGTCACCACCATTTCGTATGGAAATTCTTTCTTATCATTATTTTCTTCAGACATATTTAAGTAATTAGTACAATTTTAAAATTAAAATTGTGTTACAAAATAAAGCATTAGGTTGAAATAAAAATATCACTCACGGCTAAAATTTTATCAATTTATTATCTATCTAATCAGTGGTTCTTAAACTAGGATTTATTTTTAACATTATACAAGACTTACCTACTTATGGCCATATTCATAAACACATTTTGTCTTTACTAATAATAGAAAGAATCAAAACACATTTTAACAAAAACGTTGCTAAAATACGTTTATGAATAATGGCCTTAGACGACTTGACAGTCGCAGTGTCGAAAGTTCGTACTAGTGAACTAACAAGGTACTACTAGAAGAGCCCCGCGAAATAAAGTTCTATTAGACGGACGAGTGGGCCAAATATTTTTTTCCTTTTAATTAAATGGAACACTCAGTGATCACAGAAAATATTTATTTTATATCTGCTCTTACAAGAATAGTTTGAGAACGATTGATCTAGGTTTAAGAATTGCGTAATATCTAATAAACCTGAACAAACAAGACTAAATAAATAAATAATATACAGTCGTATTGTCTTTTAAATCGAAATAGAAATCAGCGATGTGACTTCACATTAGGGTAGCCAGTTGTATACGCTCAATGAGAAGTAACTAAATCCAATACAACGTCTATAAATATAATTTTCGCACGGTGGAATTAAATTAAAATCTTTAAAAAAAATAGACCGAGCTACCTATTCTATCGAGGACTTTTTGTAGACCTTTTTGAGAGCTACATTCTGCAGTGCTTGCCTACATTAATTTGGTGTACCTACTTACTTAAGTAGCCCACGCACTGGTCCGGTATCTCACAGAAAATTTTCGATCCGGCCGCCATAAGATCGAGATTGAACACAGGCCACACATTAGCAATGTAAATCATACGATCTAGATCACATGCAATTTACTCACCCACACATACACACAAGGTTCGATTAAACAAAGGCATGTGGATGAATGTGTGTGTGACAGATCGTTCCGGCCATCGAAATTAACCACAAATACAATGATTTGAAAACGGATGGTGGGCCGCGTCTGTGGTCGATTTCGGTGGGCTGTATGGCGGCGCGCCGCCGGCGATTGGATGAATGAGGGGGCACCTTTAGACAGAGGTTACACGGTCAGTTTGGCATCAATTCAATCTATGATTGTGGTCATAATGACGGAAAATAGATCGTATACGCGTAGACTGATGGACTGATGGTCCGGAATGATATACATCTAGGTACATTAAGTGCAGCAACGGGCTTGCCACCTGTTCTGTTCAATATGGACAACTGGCAAAAAGTGGACACTGTTACCGGTGTCTCTGGCCATACCGCAAGGTTTAGGGCGTGAAGGTGTGTTTTGTGTTGTGTTATTAAATTTGTTTAGTCAGCGATGTGTAAGCAAGTTTTTTTGACGACTTGATTACGAAATGAGGATATATTTTTCTACAGTCTGAAGTTTACAAGTTATAAGCGAATACATAGACAAACTTTAAGTAGATGTGGGTAGATGTTATCTAACATGTAAAAAAATGTTTATACTGTTACGGTGTCTCTGACCACACCGCAAGCTATAAACGCCGTGAAGATGTGTTCGCCGGAGGTTCTATTGAGTGCAACAACAGGCTACCAGATTTATTATTTACTAGCGGACCCGGCAGACGTTGTCCTGCCCAAACGTTGACTTGCCCGCACTACCCCTACCCCTACCCCTACCCCTACCCTACCTATAAAAAAAAATAGGGGTGGACCACCCTTAACATTTAGGGGGATGAAAAATAGCGGACCCGTTTCAGAGGAGTTCAATTACGTACACCGTGACACGAGAATTTTATATATAAGATTTTAATATTGTCCACACGCGAAGCCGGGGTGGATAGCTAGTATAAACATATTAGAAATAGCTGTTTCCCACGACTTCTAATTTCAAAATGTTGGCAAACATATACACTTCATACATAGCTTTTGTCATGTTCACCTCTGCCCACCCCGTTCCCGTCGTCATGCCGTGATAATAAAAAGTATCCTATGTTACTTCTAATACCTCCAAGAATATATGTGCAAAATTACTAATAATATTGTGAAAGCGTAACAAACAAACTTACATTCGCATTTATATTAATAGGGATATAGATTAGATATATATAGAAATAATATTTGTTCCAACATAGTAATATTTATTTATTTACACATACAATTTTTTTTGGAAAGATTAAGATTTTTTTTAATTTCAATTTCACATTTTGGTTAAATAAACAAAATTTTAAATAAGTAACTACAACTAATTATAAATAAAACTTGATAAGTGACAAAAAAATATTATAACAAAATATAATTTACCCTATTATATGGGGCTATATCCAATATGTATAGAGTTCCTCTAATAAGTTGAGAATTAGGGTTTAAAAATGTCTAAATAGAAACCGGGAACTTGAGATCGGTATTCTTCAGTTTGTCAGTTATCCATTCTTCTGCTTCTTTGGTCATTTCCTCGTCGAAGTACTCTCTCCATCCACCAGACTTTCCTGTAACAATATTATACCTAAGTACTTCTGCGTCGCCAAAGGGGGGAGGGGCAGGCAGGGCAGCTGATAGAGACTAGGATTTTTTTTAAAGTAATAACTTTTCCTAAAGCTACGAAGCGATGACATAGATAGGTTAGGGTCATCAATATGAGCGGAGGTTTTCTGTATATTAAATATACATGAAGCTTATTTAAATATGATAAACAACACAAAACATAATATAAAAAGAAAAATAATGATAATGGAAGATGACAGCACAATGATGCCAATAATAGCACGCACGATGGTACTATAATCTACGAAATACAAAAATAATAATCTACAATTGGATATTCTTTAATTGAAAATATGTAGTTACCTTTTCTAATGAATCCTTCTTCGCCCTCATTCATAATAACACGATTTTCACTAAAGTTGACTGAAGGATTTTTCTTGAAGGATTCTATATTGAGATGTTCACACAGTCCTTGTAGTTGTGTCTCCGTGTATTGTTTACCGAAGAAATCTGATACACGTCTCACTGCGGTGGGGAGATCCTATTGATAAAACGGTAGGTACTACTATTAATAGTTTCCTTTGCGTGGAAATGCAGCAAAAATAATGTACTCGTGGCTGTTATATATATTTGAAAGGGTAGTCCAAGTTTACGGCCAGGTCAGGATTTATAAATTTCATTAAAATCCGTTCAGCCGTTTAGGCATGATTGAGTGAAACATACAAAGTTTTGAGAAGTGACTGCCGCGCCCCATACGTGCTCCGAAGATAGAGCATCTATGAGAAATATTGTAGATTGATTTTTTGCATTGTTTGAGTCCCCCGTTTCCTTTGACTAGATACCACAACTTTTACCAAACCACATTTATTAAATTAACAAGTCTAAAATATTATTACCTTGATCATATCTTCGTAAAAGAGAAAGAGTAAGTTTTCATGATTTCTCAAATTCCAAGCTTCATTTAAATGCTCGAAGTATGGAGTACAATTCACTGGAAATATAACTAAATATATAATTATTGCAAAACTCTATCTTATACTTCCAAGATCCTACCTACAAATTTCTACGCGACATGTATCATATTAGTTAGACCGGGCCGCCAGAGACAACAGTATGCAAAATATGAAGACCGTAAAAAAATTCGAAGCATGAAAAAAAAAAGTTTTTCGCGTTTTCGAAATTGCTTTAATAAGGATGATTGTGTTGAAAACATTTGCACATTTAAATTAGATTAGATTTACATTAATCTAACCTGTAGATAATTATCTTTTTCTTGAGCATAAATATCTGTTCAGTCCCAAAACTAGTACCTAATAAATTCAAGAGAATTCTATTTAATAATATTAACAATACGTTGGCATTTTCCACGGTAACCCAGGGCAATGGGTACAATAACCCCCCCCCCCCCCCTGACTCAAGTCCAATTCTGCTAGAACTTCTACTACAAATTTGAATGTTATTATAGGGAAATTATTAAATGATTTACCTAAATCTCTCCTAAAGAAGTTCCAATAACCCTTGAAATCTCCAACGTACTTGTAAAACTTCATAAGTCTCGTGAGATGGTAATAAGATACGGCTACATCACGTGGGTCTCTAGCCACATATACCATTTTGCTGGTGTCCAGTAACGACGGAGGTAGAAGTGACAATGGTAGATGTGTCTTAATAAATCTTGGTGAAGGAGTTCTTGCTAGAATTTTGGTTCCAGGCTCAGTTATAGTTGATTTCATTACACTGTCTTCTTTGAATAACCGATTTTTCATTTCAGTGTGAAATTTTACTGAAAATCTGAATTAGGTAATAAGAGAAAATATTTATATAAGTTACCTACTGTGTCTGTTGGGTGCAATTAGGTACTTTAAAATTTCACAAATGTATCTAAGCGTGCGTCGGTGGCCGATTGGTTAAGATGGCAGAACCCGGGTTCGATACCGGATCCCGGCCATGTACCAATGGGTTTTGAATTAAAAATAAATATTTATGTATTATGTCTCTTTGTTACTTTTGACACTGTTAAATTATTTTTGATTCTCTTATTGACGATTCTAGCATAATATTAACCCAGAAGAAAGTTTTTTAGGCTGGGCCTGGAACATGTATGTGCACAGGATTAAAATTCATGTGGCACCTGGATGCGAATTTTAAAATCGAACGTACTCTAAAAACACATATCTTTTTGTAAGCGGAGCTTCTAAACCGTTTTCGTAGTTCAAATTATTATTGATCAGCCAAACTAGCTCTTGAGTCCACGTTGTACCTATTAGAAGAGAAAATAAGTTAAATCAGGGTTAAATGTGCGAATCAGTAAAACTTTGTGTCTATAAATTCGTCATTAATACATTATTATTTTTAAACTTCATGCTTTTCCTTAGTAGGGTTTGTCCAGAATAGGATTTGAAGCGGCTCAATGGATTATCATGGAACTTTCCGCAACAATTTCTCCTCATAACCATCTAATTTATGATATCTAATGTAACCTACAAATAGTTTTCATTCAATATTCCTAGGTATTGATAGATGATATCACACTCGCTAATGTCTAATTATTTATCTTTATTTAGCTACTATTTCGTGATTCATACTCTTTGACCAGAGGCACTTTAAAACTACATATTTTATACATAAGTACATTTCAAATCCACATTCATATAAGTAAAATACCTCGCATTCAAGATCGCAAAATTAGTAGAGTAACTACACTTTATTTTACGATGATACTACTTAGCAACAAGCAACGCTATTCGCACTTGTATCCATTTTTAAACGATACGATAATACTACTTAGCAACAAGCAACGCTATTCGCACTTGTATCTATTTTTAAACGATTTTATTTCGATGTTAAGAATGTTAGAACGAGACACTGTACTAATCGAGGTACCTCTCGCTGCTCACTCCTTATTGGGTGGTAATTTCATGGACCTAGTGTAGTAATTAAAACAAAAATGATAAAGTAAAAAGCACAAGTGCGCGAAATGTAACTTCCCTCACAATATACGTAAAGTACAACTTTTCGAGCAACTGTATTGAAAAAATATATTTATCGATACTTTTTGGATTGTTGGTGGGACATCAGCAGTAAAACTGCAATAATCCTCTTTCATTTGTAAATGGCGATAATAAATACCAGATCGAGGAAACGTAGCCACAAATATGTCAGACGACCTTAGAGGCATGTTGTATATGTTCGCTGCTTCTTCTTTATAACCGTAAGGTAAGAAGTAGCGTTTAGGTCCAATTTGGAGGAAGCCTTTGGGATTCTCTCCTGAAAAAATACGAAAAGTATAGATAAAATTATACCTAAGACAATAAAGACAACATATACTCTATATACTTATAAACAACTTACCAGTATAGCAGGTCAATAGTTCATCAGTTAGTTTGGAATCTGTCACCACCATTTCGTATGGAAATTCTTTCTTATCATTATTTTCTTCAGACATATTTATTAAATTTTTAAAATTTAAATTGTGTTACAAAATAAAGTATAGCTACAACAAAGGTTGAAATAAAAATATCACTCAAGGCTAGTAGGTAGGTGTATTTTTATAATTGTTTATTTTTCTAAATCAGTGGTCCTTCAATGACATTCGTGACAGTCATTCGGTACACAGTTAAAAATTATTAAAACAATTCGATTTGCCATAGTATATCAAAAGAAGAAGAAGAAAGTTCATAAGTGAACGATTGCCATAAAAAAAAAAAAAAAACGATTTTTGTACTGCTCGCCGAATGTTAACTGTGGTCGCAGTGTCATGAGTTCGTACTGAACCAACAGATATTTTACTAAATAATAATACAGATAATAAATTTTAATAATTTTCATTAGTTTAGAAAAACCCCGTGGAATGAAAAGAAATTTATAGTATGCTTAGAAAGTATTTTACCCTTTTTATTATAGTTTGAGAACCATTGATCTAGGTAATGAAAATTAAGAACTGTGTAATATTTTGATAGACCGAACACAATAAAGCCAGTTGCTTGCTTTTGGTAAAGTCAGCAATACTACTTTCAATTAATATTGAAACAAATATTCGAGGCCATAGTCATTATTATTCTTCTATTTATAAATTCAACAAATTACTACGACCAAAAAACTTTGGTTTTATGTATGCAAATCTGTTCATATTGAAGAAATCTATTAACCATATTTTTAAAACTATTTTCCTCGCCTTCAGAAAAAAGTTGTGACTGAGAAATTCAGAAACATTGAGAAAATAGGTCGGAAAATGTACACCAAATCACTATATTCTTGTCTTATTTGACGCAGGTCTATTAGAAATGAAAAAAGTGGTGTTTTAAATATATATGTATATGTGGAATTTTCGATCGTTGATATGAAGGAATTGAGTAGGTAAAGTAACCGCAAACTTTCAATAATTACCCTTTATTTGGAAGAGGATAAGTACATTAATATTTTTTTATGAAATTGGGAAAGTTAAATTATGTCCGTGTAATTTTTCATTTATCCACAGTTCGGCTTGTCGAAGTAATCACGCCAGCCGCCAGCCTTTCCTGTAAAAAACCCAGTACTTACATAATTATAATTTTAATTTGATAAATTTCCAGTAGGTATTAAGAAATAAAGACCATATTACCTATATGTATAAAGATAATGAATGTATTATCTTTATAACTACTATTACATTATCTTTATTTCTTTGATATCTCTAAAAAATATATTATATAATTCAGATTAAGATGTTGAGGATTTTCCATCTAAATATACCTCAACAGAACTGGCCACTCGTTAGGTATAGCCGCACACAAATACCAAACGATGTAGACTTGGTCTTCCGCTGGGTACCCTGAAACCGTAACACGGTTTCGAGAGCTGTAAGGCAACCTGTGAATAAAGAAAAAAAAATCTCAGATAGCACACTCACTGAAAACACTTTACATAATATTTTTCCCGAACAAAAGCACAAGATTTTTTCATTTTTCCATGTGCTTATAGTTAGATAACTATTTATCTTTAATTTTTTGATAGGATAGGAACCAACTTTATCACGGGTTGCCTTACCAAAAACCGTGTTATAGGTCCCAGCCGACCCAGGTACCCTGCGGCCTGCGGCACATCTAGTCTCCCTCTTTTAGCAGATGGTATTTGTGAGACAATACCTAACGAGTGGCCAGTTCTGTTGAGGTATATTTAGATGGAAAAGCCTCTAACACATTTTTGATTGTCGGATTATGTACAATTTAGTTTTGTAAACTTGGATACCTTTTCGAATGAATGGCTGTTCGCCCCCATTCATCAACCCCAGTTCACGACATCCATCAAAATTAACGGACGGATTTTTCTTAAAGTTTTCAAAGCTGAGATGTTAGCACAGTTTCAGAACTTGCAATTCAGTATATTTTTATTGTAGAAGGCAGATGCCCTAACTGTCGCAGGTAGGTCCTGTATAAACAAACAAAGAAAAAAGTAGGTATATATTTATTGCGGGTACAATTTAATTTTATAATACATCTTCTTAATTATATAAAACAAAGTCGGGGTTTTCGAACACTTATAACTCGAGAACGACTGGACCGATTTTCATGATTTTTGTGTTTTTGGATTTGTCTCTGTCTCGAATAGCAGAGTAAGTATTAAAATATTGGAAAAATACACGAAAAAATATTTCTCATACATTTTCTATGGAACGACTTTTTTGATTTCAGAACGGATTGATGACAGAAACAAAAATTCAACTGTCAAATCAATTTGTTTTGATTTCAATCGAGCAGGTAGGGGTAGTGGTAGTGGTAGGGGTAGTGGTAGTGGTAGGGGTAGCGGTAATGGTAGGAGTTGGAGTAGGGGTAGAGGTTGTGGTAGGGGTTGGATTACGGGTAGTGGTAGTGGTAGGGGTTGGAGTAGGGGTAGGGGTAGTGGTAGGGGTAGTTGTAGGGGTTGGAGTAGGGGTAGGGGTAGTGGTAGGGGTTGAAGTAGGGGTAGAGGTTTGAGCAGGACAACGTCTGCCGGGTCCGCTAGTAGCACATATTTTTTTACTAAAGTTCTGTGGCTAAGTAGTAATATAAATAACACGGAATTTAAATTATAAACACGCTTACTACCACGGACTTTTTTGTAGATTATTTAATTCTACACAATTCAACTTTTCCCTCGATTTTTCTGATACTCTGATAAATAATAGGGCCGCCACTTTTAATACCCTAAAGTACGGAGAAAAATCGTGCAGAGACAGACGGACTTGGCCAAGGACTATATTTTACATATAACTAGCTTTTCGCCCCGACTCCGCCCGTGGAACTTTTTGAAACGTCACATAAGATTTTTTCCAAAGGATTACCGGGATAAAAAGTATAGCCAAGTACGTCACTAACTATTAGATGTGCAAAAAATCAAGTCGATCAGTTTCTCTCTTTGACGTGAAAGAAGGACAAACCAATAAATACACTTTCGCATTTATAATATTATTTAGGATAGGATAAGATAATAGAAGAATACACCATAAAAAAACTGTGATGCAACCCAATGGTTGTATCTCTTGAATACCTTGATCATGTCTTCGTAGAAGAGAAATAACATATTCTTATGATTTCTTAATTGCCAAGCTTCTAATATAAAATATGTTCGAAGTAGGGAGTCCAATGTACTGAAAATATCTAAATATATAAAAACAGTCGTATCGCTGACTGAAAATTTAAAGCTATATTCCTTAGGGTGTAGAATTGCACTAAGGATTTTTCTAAAATCAACCCCTAAGAGGGTGAAATGGGGTGTAAACTTTAGTATGAAAAATCGTATTCATTGTATCAACTTTGTACAAATAGTCTTCAAAATAACGTGTTTTAGGATTTTTCAAAACAACCCTTAAGCAACGGGGTGCAACGGGTTATTGTTGATCTAAAGAAGGATTATTATAAAAACAACCCTTGAATGGGGCAGTAAACGTTTGTATGGAAATTCGTATTTCCTGCGTGTATTAACTTGAAACTTGGTACAAATAATTATGAAAGGGTATAATTTACGCGGACACCAAAAATATTTTTAAGACTCTAAGCTTAGGCACCAAATAAAATAAACAACTCCAAATAAAATAATTGACACTATTAAAAGTGTCCTAAAGTATATCATATTATGATCCAAAATAATAGAAAAAACATCAGAAAAATCGCACGCCTTGTACTAATATTTTATTTGGTTTCCAAAATGGATAAATGGTCACCTTACTTGAAGGTAGGTAGGTTATGTTAGGTTAGTATAAAATTTATTAAGTATAAAGTGTATTTTAAAGGCGTCTATATATTTTTATGGCAGTCAATAATACCAAAAATGGATCTATTTCATAATATTTTAGGAAACGTAATTTGGTGACCATTCATCCATTTTGGTAAACGGTTAGAATTTTTTTGGTACAAAATAGATACATTTTTGGGCGCCGCTTAAACACAAGCCATTATGAAATACTCTTGAAAACAAATAATAAATTACGTGATTTAGGATTTTTCAAATGAAATTTTACGGGGTGTTAAATTGTTACAGGGAAAAAGTTCCTTTTAGCTTAGCATAACAACACAAAACTTTTTAAAAATTACATACGGGTAATATTCTTTCGCATTTCAAAAAAATTTGCGGTAGGTATATTTACACAAAAAACTGAAACCTTCAAGGTCCCTAAATATTATTTAATTTTATATGATACCTACTAGCTTACTCATCTCCTTTGGTTCGTAGCGTAGTCTATAGCCTTCCTCAAGAACTGGGCTATCAAATGCAAAAATATTTTTTTTAAACATAGATCCTGAGATTAGCGCGTTCAAACAAACAAACTTTTCAGCTTTATTATTAGTATAAATATACTTCTTACTAGTAATTCACTTAGCTTCGGCCCGCCGTTTCATTGCACTCGTGTAGAAATGGAACAAAATAAAAATATATCCTGTCCCGCATGATTTAGTTATTCGACATGATTTCCTCATTTCCAATAACTGTGAGGTCAGTATCGCTTTGACTCGAAGGCCAAAAACGACAGGTCCACACCAATAGCCAGCCAAAGAATGCCCGGCCCGAGAATATCCAACAGTAGTATGTCCGCGCAAAAAGTATACGATCCTAAGTAATGTTACTACAGAACATGTAGGTAGGTACTTTTTTTTTCTTCACGGGTTGCTTTACAGCTCTTTACAGTACTTATTTATTTTTATTTATCCACTAATACCTACTTTCAATGAAATCTACTATAAATAAAGTGTTTATCCACTTAAATATTTTTATCAAAACAAACATTTACTAATTATTGTGAATCTTATCCATGCGGTTTGTTTTTCCATTCGGAATTTTCACTACAGAAAATATACGAACATGTGCGCCATGAGGAAACTGTATGAAATGGCCAGATTCGGGAAAGAAAGCATTTATCGAGCAGGATAGAAACCACAGATCCATAGAAACAGTAAGCGATTCAACGTAAGCGATATTTTTTGTTTAAAACGCAATTAAAAAAAAATCTTATACAACATACCTAATTACCATAAAAATATTCATGTTAATTTTTGTAATGGTACCATCTATTATTATAGCTATAAAATTTGATAAATTAAGTTTTCAGAGGTGTATTTAGGATTTTTATCTATCGAGTAAAATGTTTCTAATCATATTTTCAAAACAATAACAATATTTGTCATTTTTTTTTCAGTTTCATAGATTTTGATGACTGACTTCCCCTAAAGTAGCCCGGTTGTAAGTTTGTAAGTAGTTGGTCCGGCCAGCCGTATGATCGAGATTGATCACAGGCCACACATTAGCGATGTAAATCATACGATTTAGATCATATGCAATTCACTCACTCACACAGACACCACAAGATTTGATGAAACAAAGACGTGTGGATGTGTAACAGATCGTTCCGGCTATTAAAATCAACCACAAATACAACGATTTGAAAACGGATGGCGGACCGTTCGTTACAAGAATTGGACGAGTCTGTGGTCGGCGCGCCGGCGATTGGACGATTGAGTGGCTTTGCCCGTGGAGCCCATACTAACCTTTCATCCCCTTCACCTTAAAGGGGGGGGGGGGGAGCTTTCTCCTCCGTATCAAATTTCTTCAAAATCGGTTAAAAATAGCCGTGAAATCATAACAGACAGACAGAGTTACTTTCGCATATATAATATTAGTATTTATATGGATGTATCAAGTAACATTAGAACGTAATGTATTTACGTATGAACAACACAACAAGATAACTTGATTGATGGTACCTACTCGTAAAGCGATTATAAATAACAAATATTAGTTAACAATGTTATTGTGTGTATATTGTAGGCGGCCATATATTGGTAAAAAAATATTAATTTAAATTGTTAATTATGTGCGAAAAGATGCATGAATATCCTTATAAAATAGTACCGTTCGCTAAACGTGAAAATGAAGAAATGATGAAATATTTTAAAGGTAGGTAATAATTAAATTATATTAACTATGTAGACATTATATTACTTTCTAAATTCACGGGCACAATGCTCGGTTTTTGTAAGGCTTACATGGGGATATAGGTCCAACACGTAGAGGCCCTTTAGAATGTTTTATCTAAAGTGTATGTGGCTAGAAACCGTCGGGACCTATCTCAGAATGCAAAGAGACAATACGCTCACAGACACGCCTCGTCAGGTGCCTGGACTATTTTGCTTAGATAAAATTAAGCTAAAATTGGGCTATTAATTTGCGGTGTCAAATGTTTATCAAGTTTATTGGTTGAGACTACGTTGAATCCATGAATGGTAAAATTGGCAGGTGGTGACTTCATTGACTCGCCCTTTACTAAATGGGCATACTAAAACAACATTTTTATAGCATTTATGCAGGCAGTAATGCAACAATGCAACATTGGTGTAAGCGCCTAGGGGTGTCGAGAGGTGTGGCACCAGTTTCACATATCTATAGATTCCCCGTTATTACGCTTTTGATGATAAGCCAGGGGCGAGAGTCCTAAGTCTAGCATTACCTACTTACTCTCTGGAGTAGTCGGGTTCGGAGGTGTCGTTACTCGTTACTACATGACCTACATGTTTTTCTTGTATCTATTATATTTATCTAGATTATTCTAGATCATATAGGTACTAATAAAAAAGTAAAACCACATAAAAACACAGTAAAGCAAGAAATTATATTTACTTATAATAAATATATTTCGTTGTTTTGAAGCGGATTTTTCCTACACTCGCACAAGGTTTAAATTTTTCCGAAAAATTAGTTACTGTGCATACTTTATTTTTATGCGACAATAAAATTTAATTCATGAACAAGTTAAAGTACATATTTTTGGTGTAAAACATCTATAGGCGCGCTTTGGGAATAAGACCGACTCGTATGTCGTGACGGAAATCTGCGTCATGTCCCTTCTCCCCCGTCGCTCTCTACTCCCCCTCTCCGCCGCCGCTCACTACTCCCTTATGTGTGCATGGCGCGTATACTAAATACTTCGTTGCTTATCCGTGTGAGTGTGTGTACTGCATGTTTTCTGCCAGGCGTCCCGTGACGGCTATCTTTTTAATTCCTGAAAACTACTGAACAAAATCCTTTTAACATTTACTACCTACTATTCAAGGAATACACTACCTACACACCTACTTATTTTTCAGGAGAGCGCTCTGGTTACGTACGAGTTGGTCCTAAAAACTACGTGTACCCAGCTGCGTTCCAATCGGTGGCTAAAAAAATCTACAATTTAAAATTTAATCCAGATGACATATTTGTTGTAACTTTTCCACGTTCAGGTTTGTAGAAGTGTCATGCTTTTGTAAAATGTCAGTAAAAGGAAATTGTGATCACATTCAGTGAACAATGTTTAAAGTCGGTATACTTTTTTAAAATGTTAATTGATTTTCATAATAAAATATAATTACCAAAATAAATCATCAAAATCATTTCAAAGACATACATTTCATTGAGTTATCACAATAATTACCTTAAAAATTAGTTTTTTCAAAATTTTTGAAAAACTACTGAACCAATTTTCACCAAAGCAAAAATGTGACCAATCTGGTTTTTTTTCAAATCGGTTTATATGACGGAATTCTGAGGTCATATAACAAACATTAAAATTTAAAAAAGACAACCGTATTGAGAACCACTTCGTATTTTTTTTTAAATAGGGTCTGTTTCGTTGCTGCAGCAAAATTTTGTAATTTCAGTATAAGTTGTATGCATAGAGATTGTATACCTTGAATAATATGTATGAGGGGGATTCTATTATATGTAGTTTAAAAAACACTAATTACTTAGGTAGGTACTTAACGTTACTTCAGATATTTTGTGAAATTATATGTCTCTAAAAATCATTCGGTCTTCGTCAAAAAACTCTTACTTATTAGCTTTCCCCCTCGCTCCAGATTTCCCAGGATAAAAGTGACCTATGTGACTCTAGACCTCCTTCCATAAAAATCATGTCGATCCGTTGCTCTGTTTAGAAATTTAAAGAAATTGACACACACTTTTATTCTATTTGTCTATTCTTAGGTACAACATGGACACAACAACTCGTAGGTTTAATAGCCCAGGAGCGTGATACTATAACAGCCATGTCAGCTCACAGCTGGACGTTTATTGAGTAAGTATGATATGTATTATGTTAATTGATTCCACGGCGCGTTGCAGTTCTCGACGGTCGTCATCATGGCATGTGATGCACACGGAATCAAGTTTGCTTTTCTATTGTAGGTATTTAATATTCATAATTAAATTATAGTATGTGGGTGGTTTTTGAGATTGTTCGAACAAACCCGAGATGTGATCGCCTTAATTGTTTTAACGCCTGACCTTTTTTTAACAAATATGAAATAGCAGGCGCTTCAAATAAACTACGATTAATAATTTTACCTGACCTGCAACTTTTTACCTTTAGTTTCGATTGTCATAATGTTTATAAATATATTATAAATATTTATAAATTTTAGGTTGCAAGTCTTCATACATAAAGAAGTAATGCAAGAAATTAAAGAACAGAACAAACATGACCAATCTGCCATCAGCGCACTCCGATTAATGGAAAGCGTAACTATTGACGACATAGAAGAAGATACGGACACTTCACGAAGATTCTTCAAGTCACATTTACCATTTTCCCTTCTTCCACCTTCTTTACTGGACACTGCCAAAGTAGTATATGTAGCTAGACATCCCCTTGATGCAGCTGTGTCGTTCTATCACCACAATAGACTGATCAAATTTCACGATTACGTTGGTGACTTCAAAACATACTGGGAACTGTTTCGCAATGGGAATTGTAAGTATTTTTTAAATTTCAAAAAAGGCTAATAAAATAATTACCTACTGTCGGAAAAAAAAAAACAAAAATATACCATCACCTTTATGCAGTGTGGCCAGAGACACTGTAATAGGGTGCATTTTTAGCCAGTTGTTGGCAAGCCTGTTGCTCAAAAACCACGCAGTTGTTTTATTATTATTATTTTAAATTATTATGATTGAAATTATATACAGAGTGTATAAAACGTTTTTTTATCCAAATTTACTTAAATTGATAATGATTATGTTATTGAGTCCCTTTCTCACGTAGAAACTATGTATATCTTAATTTAAAAAAAATACATATTGAGATCATTGATTTAAGATTATAAATATCTAATAGAAATTTTAGTTACGATCTCGCTGAATCGCAGCTTGTGTTTTTATTATAACAGTATAAAAAATGATTACGATTTCTGCAATGTAAAATAGGTTAACAATGTTAATTAATATATAAAGTTGTTAATATACCTACATAATTATGGTAACGTCTTTTAAGAATTTTAAATAACAACTTAATTCAAGAAGATATGTAAAGTTTGTTTAGAAAATAAGACAGTACTAAAAAAAAGTACCTTACAGACAAATACTCCTTTTTAATTATGTCCTTAGAACTTATTTAAATAATTTTATTTCAGTAATATACACTCCATATTTTGATCATCTCAAAGAGGCGTATGAAAAACGTGATCACCCAAATATGCTGTTTCTCTATTATGAGGATATGTGTAAGGTTAGTACTTGTTACGTATTTAATTTCAAATAATAATAATTTTATTATGTTTATTCATATCAAGATTTGATAACTTTTTTGAATTGCTTACAGGATTTACCTAGTGTAACTAAGAAAATGTCCAAGTTCCTTGGGAAAGAACTCTCGGAAGAGAGAGTTCAGAAATTGTGCCAAGAATTAAATTTTGATAACTTTAAGAATAATCCGCACGTGAACATGACTGCATTAGGGAAAGTTGGTGCAATAAACGATAATAGAGAACCGTTTATCAGAAAAGGTGGGTAACATTTCCCTTAATTAAATAGTCAGTCGAGAGCGCCCCTAAAACCCTCCCTCTATTTTGTGCTAAAGCCGTATCCGTGCGAATAATTCTATTCGATAGGGAGGAGGTTCTCATTTCGATGTAAATACTTTGTGAACACGCATTATTAAATCGGGTATTTTATTGTGTTATAGGAAAAGTGGGAGATTGGGAGAATTATTTTGACGAAGAAATGAGAGCAGATGCAATGAAGTGGATCGAAGAAAACCTAAAGGGAACTGATATCAAGTTTCCATCCATACTTACCTATTAAAACTTATTTTTATCAATTATATCTAATAAAAAGGGTTAAGTATATTTTTTATTACTTTTACTTCAAATATAAACTGTAAAGATTAACATTATAGTGGCGGCTCGTTACCAACTACCTAATAATAATAATAAAATAAATTTATTTAAATCGACTGAAATAAAATAAAATAACTACTTTCCTCTTTTAAATCGTTTTAGTATATTACTCAAAATTCCAGAGACGGCATCGATGACTTTGATCAACAGCGATCAAGTCAAAAAGATTCAATATATTAACACTTTTTATGTGGGTATACCTACTCGTATTGAAATGTAGTATACACACGATACTGAAATAATTGCACAAAATAAAATAAAGGTTTATTTAAATTTTCTACACTTATATTTAGATTTAATTTACAGAAATAAATGGCATAATAAATAACTTAAATTACGATATGACAGAGATCTATATTTAGGAGGCAGGTTTGATTACGGTTCTATTTTTATCTTCGAGGACTGCAGAAGCTGTCTCGGCCGCGGGATCTTGCTTGGGTTTATCTACTTCAACGTCAGGAGATTCTGGAGGATCAGGTACATCGCGACAGAATCCTTCTTCGTCTCTTGCTCGTCCTGGCCCGCATTGTTCTTGCGCACCCAGTAACTTCAAACTGTCGTCAACTGCACGTCTACCTGCTATAACAACTTCATCAACATAGCGGTGTCCAGAAACAGGTCTCACATCAGGTGCGGGCGTGCCAGCGTCACCAGAAATTTCTACACGGTACGGCGTGCTCGGTTCCACGAAAGATTCCATTGAATGGACATCTGCTCTTTCCTGGAGTTCGGCGTGCTTCGAGTTTTTAAAGAGGCCGTCTAGAAGACTGACTGAGAAAGGTAGTTTCTGTGGGATGGCGACGAGTAGAACTACATTTTGTACGTCGGCTCTTACATTCATTTCTCCTTCTTGACGTTGATCGTAACTCGCGGGCGCTGCGGCCGCGGCAGCTACCATACACACGACGAGCACCAACATTGTATCGCACGTACTGACTGACGGATGCTAGAGATTGCGCCGCTTTTACTGGGTGTCTCGCGAACCAGTCCCGTGCTGAAAACTGTTTCCATTAACCGACCCGCTTCATTATTTGCTATGCAGTTAATTCCAATTAATTCCTAAGCCAAAAAGAGACGCTTTTAAATATAATACCTACGCAGATACTTTATAGGCACTTTTTAAACTGTTAAAACTTTAAACTGATTCAACTTTTGATACCTACTGCCTTTGAGTATTTAGCCTACTGCAGAATTAAAACTTAATGAATTGAGTAACAATTTTAAATTAATTCTTAATATGGCTAATCCTTGGTAAAATAATAGCAACTTAATTGAATTGAATGCCAGTTATTTAGTATTTACTGGAGTTCCTCGTCTACATTATAAAATAAAAATATTAAAGAACTTTTAACAAGTAGAACTTAATGTTCGTAACGTCAACAACAATGGATACAAACTCTTGACACTGACCGTAGGTCATCGATACGATAACCGAGTTTTATTAATGTCGTTCGTTGTTATACTTAGAGAGATATTTATATATCTGTATATCCGCAATTTGCAGACGGGCAACACATAGGTACTACTAATGGATGTCTTGCTTGTATGTTATCTCTACTATATACATGTGATCATTTCATTTTTCAATTACCGTTAGCTACAAATAGCTATTTGCTACGGCTCCCCATTATTAGAATCACCTACTCTCGTACAACAAAATAAACTGTGCATTGGTATTATCAATAACTAAAGCACCGTTAAATGTACTAATGTAACTAACGGCATCTCCATAAAAATCAAGATGCATTCTCCAAAAAGTAACAACTATTGCGTTCCTATATGATGATATGATCTGTGATATATTCCATAAAACGAGCCTTTGTACTTCATATCCTTTAGACTCTTTGTTTGTATGATCACAGTATAATATATTATGTTAGTAATTTTTTTACAAAAATACATTCAGGTGTTCTGAACTTCAATATCTTTCTTTTGTCTGTAGTTTGGTGACATTATTTCCTACGATCCAGTTTATCTGCGTTGTTTACTTCTAGTGAATCCTAAAAATGCACCTCTACTCTATCTAGACAGAAGAACAAAACATTATTTGTAATTGTTGTTTTTACATTTATTCTCATGAACGCGTGCTGTTGTTACGATAACGTATAGATATCGATGTTTCCATAAATAGCAAGTTCAAAGTTCATATTAGAGCATATAGAGCAATTTCATTTAAATATTTGTACATCTACGCAGTTGCAATAAAGATATTTTTAGAACAGTTTCAGATCATTGACTCCTTTCGTAACGTGTGAAAGTCGCAAATTAATGTGCATACAAGGAAAAATTTTGCACACATGTCAAATTGGCCCTTCGTGGGTCAGTCTTTGATTCTGTCCTATTATAGAATTAAAAAAATATTTCATGTTGTCGTTGCCATTCGTAACCTATGTAGGTATAGAGATATCAATCAAACTATGACTAATTAGAAAATATTTAAAGGTTGTTAATATAATTTTATATGATGTATCTAATGTAGTTTTAAAATCGACGTAGGTAGTTATAGTTCCTTAGAACATATTTAATTTCTGTATGTTGCTCAATTTCTATTTCAGATTTCCCCCTACTGATCGTTCTCGTTGCAAAGAAAGACATAGAGCCATACATTAGCAGACATAGTCGTATGATGTTTAAAAAAAATTCGTAAGTCTCAATGATGAATTTTATCATAAAAATCAAAATCAATTTCAAATTTTTAAATCGATTTCAAAACTTTCAAGAAAAGTTCTCTCTTTAAACGTACCTACATATGAATATTAAATAAATATAATTATATAAAACTTCGGAATTATGAAATTAGTTTTTGCAGTTTTTCAGGAATGTTGGAATATCTGATCTTGTTGCTTCAATTTTGAAACCCTGGTGTTACCGGCTCGAAGGGAAGGGTATGCCTAGGATGCATATGCAAGAAACTTAACATAGAGTTGAACCCTTTTCCACTATTATGTCTGATTGATTTATTATTTTCTTGCCGTTTTCAAAATGTTCATGATAATAAGAAGTAGGTACCTGCATATTTAGGATTTTTGAAAATCCTTTTAAAATAATTTCTGAGAAATATTTTGTAATATTTTCCTATGCACTGAAAATTGAGGAATAATATAATATTTTGCTACAGAATTTAGAAGCATAAGATAATTTACAAATTTTAATACATTATTATTTTGAGCTAGGTACCTATATCTTATACGTATAGAGAGTTCCTACCTAAGTATCTACACACCTAAATATTGTGTAAGTAAGGATGTTAGAGGGTTTCAGGCTGAAAAACTTACAATCAAACAACATTTAGGGGTTTTTCAATAAAAATTCACGTTTATTTTTAACGTAACAATCATAACACTAAATTATACTATTTACTAAATAAATGCGATATTTATCACTAGTCGTTATACAAATTCCATCAATAGTATCTAATGAGTTTTATAAGGTAATTTTGAAATTATAAAATGTGGAATGAGTTAATCAGTCTTGTTGGTTGGGATAGTTTATTGATGATGGTGATAGCTTCTCTTGAGTAGCGGTAGCAGAAGATGTGCCAAACGTTGCTTCAATCTGTAAACAAAAGTTTATATTAATTGTTAGATATATGGATGTTTATTTCATATTCTAGGTTTGTTTTAGTTATAATAGTTTGTGACTAAAATAATAATAAATAAACCCACCTCTGAGTTTTTTCATGTTTTCTTTGCGACACTTCTTTCTTCTCACTTTTTAGATCAGATTTCGGAGGCGCGGGAGCATCGGCTTGCGGAAGATCGAGCGGCTCATCCGGCTTAGGCGCTCCGGCTGCCTCTGGCTTGATATCTTGTGGTTTGTTGTCAGCTGGAGGTTTCGGTTTCTGACCAACCTCAGCGAAATCTTCAAAGTCCAGTAGACTGCTAAAATCAATATCAGATGCGGCGGCTAGTAAAGATTCAGCAGGTGCCACTGCTATGACAACGCCGTCGATGTTGAGTCTGTAGTTTTCTGTGCCATTTTGACGCTGATCGTAATGACGATCGGCACAATCTGTGGGAGCTGAAGCCACGATAGTGAAGGTGGCTAATAGTGCCACTTCGCACACCACTCGCTTGTAATTGACCATCTCGTGTGATGTTTGCAGCAACACTGAGCTGACTGCTGCGCCGGTGAGCCCGCTATGTACTCGATCTCGGTTGTATTTTTTATTTGCGAAGATAGCGGTAAAGACACCGTGGTTGAGACTCGGTTTCCTATTCCGTGCGGCTGCGTTATTTATGCGCGACGGACCGCCCGCGTCTTTTCTGATGTGGATACATTACATGCACTTGTTTAGAGTTGTAATTGGGTTTATGGTTGTTGTTGTCCATATACTATAGAGACCTACATTCTAAATATTTAAAACGATCCGCCTATAAGCGCCTACTTTAAGGTTTATATTTAAGAAACAAGCATCATGAAGCGAATCAAATCAAAGTACGCGTAGCTATGCCAAACAATTTACAAGAAACTTAGTAACTTCTCTTGCGTAAGTTCTCAAATCATGACAGCAGCGCTTTGTTGGTAGGATTCAACTTTATTTATTTGTACTAAGTACCTACTTAGGTCATTCAGGATCAATCGTTGTCTGTTGTAGTAAGTATGATGCCGACATCAACTAGGTTTTGTTAAGTTTGCAAATGATGGGTTTTGGATTAATTTATCCGGCTGTAGGTACCTACCATACGTACAGCCAAAGCTATTGAAAACACTTAATAAGGAGAAACCTGGTAGACACAGCTAGTTATGTAGCTGATCTGGATACCTAAAGATTTATAGAATCATCTACGTAGGCAAGAGCCGGCTTTGGCATGAATACCTGTCGGAACAGTTAAAACAACCTGCAGCGCGACAGGGCCTTTCTACTAACTGTTTATATGAAACGGTACAAATGTAATTTTTATTTGGTCTCATCTGGTCAGTCGATAATCTGATAAAATTGGCCTCAATCCCTTCATTATAATTTGTGGAGATTTTAAAAGCATCGGTAGTGCAACGGTCTCAACGTTGGATTTTAAAGCGGAGTAAAAAATTGGAGCTCCGGTTTCAAGTGCATGTTCGGAGGGCACGTATGTATAGCCGGCGTCCGCACTTCTCCTATACTTAAATAATATACATTAATATGTACATAATGTCTAGACCTATCCTATCATGAAGCAAATGTGGATGCAAATGTTTTATTGTCACGAGTCAAAATGAGCAAAACAGGATTATGGATCACACTGTCCGTTTATCCGTCTGTTACCTACAGGCGATTTTCTCTGAAACAATGGATTTGGCAACTCCATAATTACCTATATATCTAATCCATTAATAGATGTCTGTATCTACATATATCGCTGCACTGCACTAGCTTTTACCCGCGTTTTTAACATTTCCATAATATTAATAAGCGCTTTTTGAGCGACCGACTCATGGTCACACCGTTTTGTCACACTGGTGCAACTACGATGATCGCTCGCCGCTACATAAACAATAGCATATTTTTTAATTCAGAACACAAACAATTTTTCTTGCAAGTTTCATATTCCGAGTAACAAACATTTACCTAAACATCCAAATACTAAGTACTTAGCGAAACCTTCACATTTATTATATAAGTATTCACCTGCGTGGAAATAGTTGTAATATAATTATGTCAAGCCCCTAACCTTTTTCTGGAATAAAAAGTAGGTAGGTAATTAGGTTCTAATCCAGGACATAAACTATTTAATTTTATCATCCTGTGTATTTGTTTCATTCAAATCCGTTCAGCCGTTAAGGCGTGGTTGAGCGACAAATATCCAAACTTTCATATTAAGATCTGCTGCTTCGTCATATATGCTTTCATCAACAATTTTCAAGAAAACCAGCAAAATATCTAGCAAGTTTCTTTCAACTCTCCATCGACCGTTACAAGTTGGCTCTTGTAATAATAACCATTAAAGTCAAGCTCTACTTGGATCGGAAACCAAGTGGTTTGCAGGACAGGTCCGACCAGCTTTGCGGTGACCCAGAAGTCACCGATCCCGTTGAACGACGCTTCCTGATACGACTTAGAACTCACTTGATGGTTATATTATCAAAGTAACACTTTTTGTCCCATGAGGGGTAGGCAGACAGATACCATTTGCTTTGTTTATGATTTATAAGGATAATTATGTATCAATTTATAACTAATATTATGAATTTAGCGAAATGTTGCAATCTATGTTTATTTTGTATTTCTATGGCATACAAAAAAATTTTGTCACACTGGTATCACACTATCCAAACCATGTTCCTCGCTAACCTATTTTTAACTTAGTAAGTAAGTTCGGTAAGTTAATAGGTTAGCGAAAATCGTAGCGGTGAGCGTGGTTCAGATAATCGGGATCATGCAAAAAAAAAATCGTAGTTGCACCACGAGCCGGTCGCTCGCTATATTTTCTGATGTGCAATTAAAAATAACCCTTTTATTATTCACATTTAAAACGCAAAACTATTGTTGAATCAGTTAGCCCGTCAAATTTTAGAAATATCATAATTTAATTTTTTCCCACACTTAGATACATCCCCCGAACTAGAATTCCCGCGCGAACACACAAACATCACAAACATGCAAGAACCGCAAACAAACGTAGGTATATTATATTAGGTACACATACAACTAGGTACTTGCTGCGGCCGGGAATCTAACCCGGGACCCCGAGCCGAGAACAGCTGCACACAGGGTCACTATCAAAAGGGCCAGGCAAAGTATCGTAACTAATATTTTATAAATGCGAACGAAAGTGTCTTTGTTTATTATACTTTCACGTCCAAACAGAGCAACAGATTGATCTGATTTTTTGCACAGATATAGTTGACATGCTACTTTTGTCAGAAATCCTTCGCGATTTAAAATTCTTTTATCACATTTTAAATATATCCACAGGCGAAGCCGAGGCGGAGACCTAGTCAATGATAAATATCAGCGAACCTTGATAAAACCTATTGGAAATTAGTTAATTTCATGATGTAGGTACTACCTGTGGTACATGGTATTATTATAATGAAAGTTCTAAAGAATTTTGTATGAAGCAAGTTTATTAACAAAATATTCATACTTTAGTTATGCTTTAGGTAGACAACTAAAAAAATATATTGAATGTTTTCAAAACTAGATGAATTAGGAAATTCAAAATATCACAATCAAAAAGTAACCAATATTTTCTATAACAGTTTCAGTAATTCTATAATATGACAAATGGAAGAGGAAAAATCCTGTGACATGTATTATTAGCAGGACAAATAAGATACAATTTAAAATAGAAAGTTTCACAAAAATCATAACAAACACTACATTTATACTACTGACAAATATAAACATAACTTAAAATATATAATATCTTCATCGAAATAAACTAAGAAATTCCTTCTAAAAATAATATAAAACTATATACTTCCTCGTAAAATTAAACCAATTAACAGAAAAAGTTCTTTCACTTCATAAAAAAATAATTTTGATAACTATTGTAAAATATTTCTATATTGTGTATTTAGGGTACATACCATACATTACAAACAATAATTGTACCCAACATTGAAAAAGGTGCCGACACTATAATAATATCGATTTAAAAATACATTTTGGAAGACGTTTTGTGCTAATTTGAAAATAAGTCCAAGTTCAACAACTCGCGTCGTTCTTTCTGGTGAGAAGTCACAATTTATGTTGTATCATCCAGTCTGGACTCACGGACGCTTTTTATTTTATTTGGTTCAACGGTCGCGGCCGGACTTGTTTATAGAAAAACTGCTCGAGCCGATGATAATACTGTGAATGATGCAACGAAATGCTAGACTCACAAACCGTGGCAAAGTCAATAGGTTCGACTCGACTGTAGTTGGTTAAGTTATGCGTCTAATATATAGATATATAAAATCCAATGACATTATACAAAACGAATACAAATCTCAACTCTTGAAATACAAGTAATCCGAAATAAAATAACTAATAAGTCTAATGCAGGAATACACCCGTAAAACATAACTAGATATATATAACTAAAAGGCACTTAAATTTTGATAAAATTATATTAAATAACTGGGCCTATTATAAATATGACATTTATATTAGGGCCCTGGTAACCAAACCTTATCTAAGGGACATCGCACACCTGGCGGAGAGCAGAGCAGAGCATTTTAGGTTGACAATTAATAACATTCTTTAAAAGTAATAAAATTAAGTTCACAATTGCGGTAAAAACGGGAGCGTGAGCATACACCGTTATGCATACGCTTTATTTTATTATGCAATTCTGAACTAATGTATGTAACTGACAATTTTTTTTCAGTAAGCAAGTTCTTCAAAGCTCGAATTATGGCTTTCGGAACCATGTTATCGGGTCTGAAGACCAAGTCCCCACTTTTAGCCGATGGTAAGACGATTATTGTCAGCGTAAAACGCACTGGATGCCAGGTCTGCGACGTCTCTAAAATTGCTTACTGCAGCTTTTCTATTGGGTATGTAAAGTAAAAACTAAGGATTTCATTTTAAGATTAAGCTATTTTAAAAAACCAAATTGAATATTTTATTTTCTATGCAGTAATTTTTTTGACGTCAAAATATCATCATCATTAAGTATCTTGATATTTGAAATAAAAATACAAAAACATACCTTAGCTTTTACTTCACATGCCGAATTATCGAGACATAATCAAATTTAATAATTTTGGAAGTAATGAATTACAATATCAAAATGAAACTTTAACAAAAGTAAGTCTTTTTAATAACAAAAACATCAGTCTTATACTATCTTACTTAAACAAAATATCATAGCGAATATAAATTGTCAAACACAAATTACAATTCTTCGGGAAGACCGTAATATCATCTAAGGCACTTTCAATCAACCATATAATAACATATGTATAGGAATTATTACCATTTCTTTATTATTTCCATGCACCCGAGACACAAAAAAACTTTTGACGCTCGCCTTAACCATTTTACTAATTTAATTTTAATAGAAACAGATAGCGACCTAATGCCGATTATTTGAAGGTTAACATTCACACAGATAATGGCATAATAGCAAATGTTACGAAATTATAAAGGCAAATAGATATTCTAATCCCATTATTTAAATAACCGGCATTAACCTCGCGTATCTGTTAGTTTTAAAATTAATTCCTCTGATTAGTTGTTTGTTCTGCCACTCTCCAACAAATCTGTTATTCAATATGATTGAGTGACACAGAACATTTATAACTAAACAATCATTCAACTACGTTTATTAGTACGGTCATATACTAGGTGTAACATTGAGAACAGTCAGTACGGGGAAATCTAAAACTATAACACTCTTATTTATAAATTCGAATTAGCGACTTATTAACTAAACTGTATTTCGTCTCCGTCTATCATAATGAATTGCAGATTTGTTAGACGGAGACGAAGTACAGTTTAGTTAATACGTCGCTAATTCGAGTTTATTAATAAGAGTGCATTAGTTTGAGAAATATGTCATCGATTTTTAAGATAATAAAAACTGCATTCATAGACTAAAATAACTCATACACGACTCGGGAATCGAACCCGTACAATTTCCAAAAAAACTTTGTTTATATTTTCAGATTACCCCCCTACCAGAACAGTCAGTCTGTTCTCAATGTTACGACAAATTATAATCACCGAGCTCCTTGGCGTACTAAACTGTCGAATTGAGCGAGCGAGCGACCACATATCAAAGATCTATCAGGACTGAGTACTCATTACGTGTTTTGATCAAAATTAATGCATATGTCTATACACAGAGTTATTGTATTGTATGTGTGCAATAAAGTGAACTTCAATATTTTGAAGAAGTACTCAATCCAGTTACACAATAAGACATACTTTCTAAAGATTGGACTTTCGTCTCACTACATTCGACAATTTAATACGCCAATATGTCCAGTGACTATTACCTTTCGTTAGCAACCGAGATAAGTAATAGGGGCTGGATCTACGAATACTATACTTATATGACTATTTTGGAATAGACTCTGAAATCAATCTCAACATTTGTTCAAATGAATTGTCACCCTGTCGTATCCTATAGAGTGAGACGTTGAGATATCTCTGCACTGCTCCTGCACATTGAGTAGCCGACATGACGACAGAGTTGGAGCAAATATCTCGCGCCGACGAGCAGAGTGTTACCGCTTGACGCCAAACTCTTTCTAACACTGAAAAAATAATTATTATAATTCTTCTTGTAACAAATATTAGCTGTTCCCTGAATCTGACTGTTAGTTTCTGAGATTAACGCGTTCAAATATACAAACTCTTCAAATTTATATATTAGTATAGATTAGACATAAGTTAACTCACCGAAATGCTGCATACTGTTCTCGCAGCGCTGCGCCAGATCATTGACAGTGCACGCATGCCGGTCCCCACTCCACGGTACGTGTTCACTACGTAAGAACAACGAGCGGGCCGCGCACATCTGCTCTAACACGGCCTCCACTTCTTCTGGTAGCTAGAAATAGAAATAAAATTAATACCCGTGAAGATATAAACAAAAAATATATTGTTCATACCATCTATTCGAAAAACGAAGATTTGTTCCTTAATAAATGCGAGCAAAGTATGTCTTTTCGCCAAGAGGCTTTCACAGAGGACAATAGTGAATTTTCCGTTCACGTTTAGTGTTTCGCGACCAAAGAGATCGAAAACGCAACTATTGTACGAATAAAGTTACTGGCAGGTAAGATGGACGACGCGCCGGCTGAATAAAAAAAACAAATGAAAAACACGCGAACTCTGTTTACGGATTGTTAACAATTTGAAATAATTGCAAGGTTGATACTTTCTAATAAATATACTAATAGGATTTCAAATAATTGCCACAAGTTTCTTGTTACGTGGTACTAGTAGAACCATAGAGTAGAACGCTAGTGACATGTCACGTCATACCGGTGCCACCTCACGCTAATGAACGCTGCTTTCTATAGAATATTGAAACGAGTGGCAAGTGACATGCCAGATCAGGCCCGTAACCAGGGAGGGGGCTAGGGGGCTGCACCCCCCGAAATTTTTGGCTTCACACTAGATAGAATTGAACTTTCCAGACGTGCGACCTTTTTAAAAAAGATTTTCAATAGATCATTTTGTTTTCGTACTGAAATGCAAAGAATTTTTTTTTCAAATTTATTCCCTTCCTCGATGACCTGATCAATAGAGGAAAGATTCAGAGTGGCCGAAGAAAATGTAAAAAGTTTGTGTTTGTTATTGCCCGATACATGCTCTTCTACGTTGTTTGATGTTAAACCTGCCTTTGAGGTCTACAGGGAAGATTTGTCTCAAGACAGCAGTGATCTTTGGAATGCAGAGTGGAGATTGTGGCAGCAAAAGTGGCAGAGAGTGCCCTAAACGGAAAAACCGAAAACGGCCATACTGAGTTTGCCGCATACTGCCCGGTTCCCCGCGGACACTACTTTAAATTTTAGCAGTCATTCCAGTGTCAACCTCATTAGACCAGTGCCAAAGCGCTTTTGAGAGTCTAGAAATCTGAAAAATTCTTAGCAGTATAGGGATGGCGGGAAAATTTAGGATAAATTATACATAAACGGGAAAAAATTGATTGGACCGCAACAGTTGACCAGAAGGGGGTGAAGGTGCGAAAATGCGTGTTTTTAGGGGTGAAACGCGGTTTTTCACGATTTCTGGGAAAAGTCGAACTCCTATCGCAAAAAGTTAAATATAAAAGTTGTAGGAACTTAAAAAATCTACAATTTTTATTAACAATTTTTTGACATAACCGAAAAAAATGGAGAAAATCGCTATAAATAAGAACAGAATTTTGATTTTTTAAAATTTTTTTTAAACTTTTTATTCGTTGAGACCTCTACTTTAAGATGGTGTAAAAAAGTTATATGGTTACAATGGAAAAACATCGATAAAAATCCAATTTTATAATATCGATTTTTCCCTAAACTTTACTTATTCTTTATCTTTCTTTGTACATACTGATGTTCTGAAAATCATGCAAAACTTGATGATTAATGTTATGTAATATAATGTATATAATTTTTTATTTATTCATTTTTTCCTCGATTTCTTGGTTGAATTTAGGGAAAAATCGATATTATAAAATTTGATTTTTATCGATATTTTTCCATTGTAACCATATAACTTTTTTAGACAATCTTAAAGTAGAGGTCTCAACGAATAAAAAGCCGTCCTGAAAATTAAAAAAATCAAAAAGTTGTTCGTCAACTTTTTTGATTAAAAAATTGGGCCTTTTTTTTCAATTAAATTCGTAGAAAAAAATAAAATTATTTAATGGCTTGAAAACTTATTTAAAACATAAAAATGTACATTTTCACCAAATTTCATCAAAATCGGATAATTTTTGTGAATTTATCATTTAACAAAAAATGAAAATTCCGGTTTTTAGCGATTTTCTCCATTTTTTTAGGTTATGTCAAAAAATCGTCCGAATAAAATATGTAGATTTTTTAAGTTCCAACAACTTTTACATTTAACTTTTTTCGATAGGAGGTCGACTTTTCCCAGAAATCGTGAAAAACCGCGTTTCATCCCTAAAAACACACATTTTCGCACCCCCACCCCCCTTCCGGTCATCTGTAGCAAAAACGCAAACAAAGACTAGGTAGTTTTAGCAGAAGGATCACAGCCCCCCCCCCCCCCCCCCCCGAAAAAAATCCTGGTTACGGGCCTGTGCCAGATCATGTCTCACGCTTACTTAGAGCAAAATATTTCTAAGCAACAGAAAATAGAAGTGAGTGAGTGAGAGAAACCCTATTAAATATTTTAAAGAATCTGAAACACCCACCTTATCACTGGCTCCATTCTTGGAATCGCTTGTGATCACATGCAGCCAATACCGCGTTGGAATGTGCTGGAAAAATAATGAGACAACCATTAAATAAGGCAGCAGGTTTTTAAAACCATCTTCACCATCATGACATCATTTAGATTTGAGACTGTTTATTCCAAAAGGTGGAGAAATCACGGTTAGTCTATAATCTATATAATGTTTAATTAATTTCTATTTAATGATTGAACAATTTAAAAAGTCATGGTACCAAATGGTAACAGCACAAGAGGTATACATTTAAATTAAATAATAATCAAAAAGTTAAAGTGAGCAGAAAAATAGATGGAATGAGACCACAATGTAATCAAAAGCAAAACAAGTACTATGTATGAAGGTAAATAGTGCCAAAGTACCTCTTTGCAATGGTATATTTACCATATATTATGTATCTATTATAATAACTATTTTTTTTTCATTTTTATATATAATTCTTCTGTACGTGTCTATATCACTGAACTCCTAAACGGCTGGTCTGAATTTGATTAATTTTTTTGTGTGTTTGAGTGGGTCCCTGGATGGTTTAGATTCACAATTGGACCTGGTAGGTGGCGCTGCAATCGAGTACTAGGATTTTTTCTTCTAAAATATCCACGGGCAAAGGCGGGGGGGGAAAGCTAGTTTATTATATTTTCGAACTTATATAATACTAGCGGACCCGGCAGACGCTGTCCTGCCCAAACGTTGGCTTGCCTGCACTACCCTACCCCTACCCTACCCCTACCCCTACCCTACCCTACCCTACCCTACCCCTACCCCTACTCCTACCCCTACCCCTACCCCTACTCCTACCCCTACTCCTACCTCTACTCCTACCCCTACTCCTACCCCTACTCCTAGGCAAAATTAAGTTTCGCGAAGCCGACCAAACTGAAAATCAGTACTACTAATGATCTATTAAATTACTTAAATTATATTTTGTGACTATTCAATTTGGTCGCGTTCGCGATATTATCACTTTTGTTGAGTGTCGGAACGCGACATTAGATTCTCCAACACGCACGCGAATTTTAACTTTGTGCGGTGACATTAGGAACACATCTACATTGCATAGACAACAATGAGTGCTTTTAATTTAAAATGAACTTTATTGAATAGCAATAAGGTTCAAATTGACTCTGTTATTATGGGAAATAGAAAAGGGCTGTTTTTAGGGGTTTTTCGGCAATTATTCGAATTGTCTCACCTTTTAAACCTTCCCTGGATATCTAGGAATATTTTAAGACTAAAATCAGCCAATTCGGTTCAGCCGTTTTCATGTTATGTCGTGACAACGGAAAACGGGTTTCATTTTTATATATATAGATAATGTACTTGTGTGTACAAAGCCATTGAACAAATTTTACATGCATCTCCAATAAAAAATAATAATGGACTTACATTTCATTCCAACCAAAATTTAAAAACCATAAATATTTTAATCCATACATTTTTTAGTTATTTGAAAAATTCTAAAATTTACTAAAGATACCTTTTATACTTTGCCGTGTCCAGAAACACCAGCGACAGTGTGCACTTTTACCAGTTATCCATATTAAACAGAACAGGTGGCAAGCCTGTTCTTGCACTTAACGGACTTTGATGTGTCACTTCTATTAACAGACAGTTTGTTGTTTAAACGCCTATTACACTATACAATTTTTAGAAAATCTAATTAGGAACAGTTAGGAACCTAAGTAGGAAGCTAGTGATCACACTACACTAAATCGGACAGTCGACTCGCAGCCGTGAAGGGCATTACACGTTTCGATGGCGCCGTACTATCAAAATAACAAAAGACTAGCGATTTTTTTCGCATTTTAAATCTGTAATATCTTCGAAAATATTCATTTAAATTACATGCTGTAAAGGGCCATATTGATCTATATTAAATGCACAATGTATTTAAGGTACTTAATTGGATAAGGATTAATGCTGTATTGCTTAAAATAGCTTCGTAAATAAGCCATTATTTCTCGTAAAAAGTAAAGGATAAAAAATGGTTATTGTGGGTTATCCCTAAGAGCATATACCACAGCGGACTTTTTTGTAGACCTTTTAAGGTGTACAATACTGTAAATTATTATATTATTTTGATCTATCTCGTAGGGTTCAACCAGCGTTTGCAATGTAAGCGCAAAAAAATGTCTTTATTTACGACATCACATTAGAAACCTCTAAAATTAACAGTGTTTCTCTACTATATTATGCATGTTTTATATACATATAAACCTATTTATCTTGAATCACTCTATCTATTAAAAAAAAACTCATCAAAATCCGTTGCGTAGTTTTAAAGATCTAAGCATACCTACATAGGGACAGACAGAAGCGACTTTGTTTTATACTATGTAGTAATAAGGCTTGCCCTAGCTGTAACGGTGGAAACAATGGGTTAAAGAATGAGCAGGTACTTAATGTTAAGAAAAAAACTGTCTCATATGAACATTGTATATATTTTGGAACAGTTCAATTATTTATTAAGTTTAGTATCTAAATAGATTGAAAAAAAAAGATACGATATCTGATGCGAAGCACGGGCGCCAACCAACTAGTCGTCCTAAATAGGAAGCGATACGATTCTAAATCGTAACCTATTTAGGAAGTAGAGCGTTCGGGCCTTCCTAACTGTTCTAAATAGGATGCTAACTGTCCTAACTGCAATTACATCTTCCTATTTCCTAAATAGATTTTCTAAAAATTGTATAGTGTAATAAGCGCTTTAGAAGACAATCGGTCGCCGACTTTATGTACCTTGCGACTCAAGTAACATAATTGATATTGATAAGCATTGAACCATGCTGTCCTGGCTACTTCTGTCAAGCATCCGAATGTAACAGTGAGAAGTGACATATTATTACTTACATTAGAATCAGTAATCATCAGTATCCGATGAGAATGTCGCTGATCAGTAGTGTCAGGTGACAGCCTGTTCATGCAGTCTGGATACATTTCACACAGCACCACGCTGTCTTCACCTCCAAATTTAGATTTCAATATCTCGTCTATGGCAAAATTGTCAATCTTTTCAAATAGTGAATATGCCACTTGTGGCTTTATTTCTGAAATATTGCAAAAATTTACATTAGATACAAAAAATATATATTAACTTAAAAGATAATATCTAAGTTTAAATTTTGAAGTTTAAAAAACTTTTTGTTATATTTTTTATCACAGGTACTTTGGTTGCCTTTTACTGGCCCCAGGGTACACAGTTTCTTTATTTAACTGCTGACATTTTGATTTGTCAGATTATGTGATATATATATATATATATATATACAAGTTTTAGTTAAAAAAACTCATTGAAAACTATATCACAGTTTAATATTGCCATGTTTTAAGATCATCAAAGTGATGTATGATTTGAAAATATAAATATTGATAAAGTATAAAAAAAATTATCCTAAAATACAACACCAATCTTACCTCTGTGTGGTTTGTTAGCATGAAATCAAATACAAAAATGTTAGAAAATTTGTACTTTTAAAACTTAATTTATTAACAAGTATTCAGGTCTTAAATGTTGGGGGGTAACTCTTGACATTCATTCCAATCTTGAGTGTAATTTCTTGTGATGGCGACAGTAATTTAATTAATTACATTGTCTCATATGATACTTGATTTAAATAAACTTGTCACTGTTTACAATGTAACAAAATTAAATTCAGGATTGTAGGATTAAATTTTGAAATCGTCGAAAATAAAATTACCCAGATCAGGGGCCATACTAAGAATTCTTATTTTGTACCACAGCTTGTCATATAATTAAATGATTATGAAATGTCCTATAAGAATTTGTGTTATGCTCCCAGAAATTATGACATGTTTAATAATTTATAATATTTATTATGAATTTCATTTTAATGCATGAAATTACTTGAGCCCAAGTCTGTTTGAGATCTGATTTCCATTTGTGTAAACTAATTCAGTCATTGCTGTCAATAAGCATTCATTTGATTAGGATTATAGATTGTTCTTTTATAATGCATAGGGTAAATAAATGTACTTTTATCTACTTCTATATCATAAAGTCTCTATTAAAAATTTAAATATACTTCATAATGATATATTTTATATACACGCGCCTGTAATATGTCAAACTTTGATACTGTAATGTATTACACTTATTACAGTACCGAAGTTTTCATACAAAAACAATATCGTAATGTTTTGTTTTTTTAAATGCAGAAAGGGGTGAGGATATGTCTTATACAGCCACATTAAACTCTATGAAAAAATCGACACGCGCATGTGCAGTAGATAACCACGGTTTGCCGCCAATTTGTCGATTAAGAAATTGGTCAACTATTTAAAATACCTATTGCATGGGATTACATAAAGTAGATAGTGTATGAACGGGCACATAACTTGGAATTAAAACACTTGTGGATACTATTAAAAAAAATTTAAAATTCCACTTGTGTTTTAATTACCCCTATTATGAACCCCTTTCAGAAACTACTATTAAGGGTTAATAACAAAAGTAACTAACCAAAATGCTCTGCTGCTATTTTGTAATCAGCATCTTCGCACCAGGCAAGAACCAATTGCATAATTTGATATAAGGAACACGGAATATTAAGGAACATTGTTCCACTTCTTATTGGTAGGCGAACACGGCACAATTCACATGACCATTGAACTCTGAAATTTTTTAACAAACTATGAACTTTGGTATTGTTTTTACTGATAATGTGAAGTTATCAGGTGTAAAAATTACTTCTGTAAGCTATCTGTTTCCATATCAATACTATAAGAGCAGAGCTTAGGGGTAAATACTCTGTGATTATAATATAGGTGCCAGCTGCTGGTCTGTATACATTTTCCAGCTTACTCAAAATAATTGAAAAAGTTTGTTAGTTACCTATCAACAACCCTTGCAGGTTTGCAAATCATTTTGCATTGAGGTTGGCCTCTAGGACACTTCATCCGGGATGGTAGCAATCCAAATTCTTGAAGCCATTTAACAAGTTCCCTTTCTTGTCCTTTACCATGTTCATGTATGTGGTCAATATAAAATTTTAAATTGCTGTAATCAGAATGTTAAGAAAATTTAATTAAAGTGCTAGTAAAATCAGATAGAATAATGTGTCTTTTTAATTTTGATAATGATAGCATCTGGCATTACATAATATTTGCCTGTTAGTGGAATACAGTCTATCTATCTATCATCACGCCTTTTATCCCAAGAGGGGTAGGCAGAGACAATCAAATGCCACTTGGTACAATCCTGACATACCTCTTTAGCTTCTTTTATATTCTTCATACCTTTACTTGCTCGGCGATTGTGTGTACTTTAATTTTATTATATGTTCAATAAAAGCAATAAATGGAATACAGGTGCGAGTATATGTTGGGAAAAAGTAATAATGATGAGAAGTCTTACTGTGGTAACACTCCAAAAGGAAATTTTGGAGGATCTCTCTGAGATACTGAGGTTGCCTTTTCCAACGTTGTAGAATCTGCTTCCATCATGTCTTTGTCAATTTCCAAATATCATTGTATTGAAAGTTGCTTTCAAAAATAGAAACTTTCTACTGTTTTATTGATTATGTAACTATATAGTTAATACAATTATAAGGATTCCTAAATTAAACAAGTTTTATCTTTAAATCGAAAAATTGTATGGAGAATATGGAAATTAAAAACGTATGTTGAAAATTAAAAATTAAATGGAAAAACAATCAAACAACAACAAACCACTTTTGATTGACATTTGAATTTGAATGATTGAACATTGAACTAATTGAACGAACTATGAAACTATATAACAAAAACTCGACAGCTTGGCTACGGCCTCACAGAGGCCTAAATAAAACAATGAAGACTTATCAACCTTCGCCTTTTCATGGAATAAACAATTAAATACTGGGCTTTGGCCTTTATATGAAAAACAATTAAAGACTTGGCTTAGGCCTATATTATGCAATTCGTTCAATACATGGCCTCTATTGGCCTCAAATCGCCATCGTTTTACATAGACCTTTGCCTTTTCCTAGGAAATAATTGTACAAAAAAAATTGTACAAAAAAAAAACATTCTACGGAAAATATTCTGTGCAAAAGTCGAGTCACTCGCACTAAAACGTTGTGATTATATTCTCTTTGACTCGCACTAAAAACAAAACGGTTGTCTGTAAAGTCAGTTCTGTCAGTTCTGTGAGTCAGTTTATCTTTATCACTCAGTCAGTCAGTCGGTCAGTGTTTTTCGTTGGAGTTGGTTGTTTGCTTGTTTTAGTTTTGCCCTAAATAAAATTATTTTGTATTATTATGTATATAGCTTGTTAATTTATATAATTAATTAGATAGATATTTTATAATAAATAGAACTATCATTAATTGCAGTGTAGTATAATCAGCATTTCTATTACCGTATGCGGAGGACTAAGGTAACAATTTATAATTTTATTATTTTATAATTATGTACTATAGTTTTCAATATAAGAAGTTTAAATTATTAAGTACATATATTGTAATAATTATTATCGTATAAATATAATTAAAAGTCAAGGTAAACATTAATAAATAATAAAATAAAGCAAATAATAAGGACATCCATTACACATTACCCCTCCAAACAGCCCTATTTAATTACTAAATAAGTTGGGAAGTAATCATAATTCATACTTCGTATAATTCTTTTATTCAATAGGCCAGGCTAAGTTGACCCTATTCTATTACACAGCCATATTAAAAAAGAACAAATTGTATTTGGTAGGTAATTACTTTTGTCTAAGATGATGAACACAAAAATTGCAACAGCAAATAGATATCTACATTATTCTTACAGATTCTTACTAACCTACTCACATTTACCCTTCTGGGATTCAAACCCAACACAACTTTAATTTAATTTAAGCGCCTAGTGGATAGGTATTCTACGTAAAGTTTTTTTTTAATTTGCATAGGTATTATTATCTTTGTATTGTAAAATTTTTAAATAAGGGTTTAAAGAATATTATTATTAGTTCTGCAAATGTAAAATCGATTATAAATGTTAATTATTTTGTAAAATTGTTAATATAACACCTTTTAAGAATTTTAAATGACAACTTATTTAAAAAGACATGCAAAGTTTGTTTACCAAATAATTCACTGCTTTTGTTTTAAGGCTGATGTCCACATAGTTCACTTCTTTTGATCATGTTCAATAATTGTTTTTGTTAGGTAGGTAGGTATCTTGTACCTATGTAGTTAGTTACAGTATAAATATCTAATGTCTTTTAATATAAAACTATTTTATAGGTACCTACTACCTAGGTAATAAAATATAACAGTTAATAATGGATTTTTAAGTATAATAAGATCATTAAGTATTTTCATTTCATTCATTTCAAGAAGTTACTATTGTCATGACAACTGGTTACCAAATAATGCCACTGCCACCTAAACTTAACTGCAACTAAAAGTTAGTGCAGTTGTTAGAATGTGTAAACCAGCCTTTAGAAATGTAAGCTTTCTCACAAAAGCTTGAGACAACAGTACTTAATTAAAGTATGTTATGTGGATAATTTAAAATTGCATTTTTGTTGGATTACCTACATTATGTTACTGCTTGTTTGTTTGTAAAAGGTAAACTTGAAAATTACTGGACCAATTTGAAAATGAAGCTAAATTACTCTAGACTATATAAACATAGGCTATGTTGGATTAATCAATGCAGTAGGTAAATTATATTTAGTGTAGTTTTATATAGCATTCTGATTTATTTTTTTTAATTTCTGGTTGGTTGATATTTGGTTCGTAGCATGATGTTATATACCCTATAACAGGCTATTTATGCAAAAATAATTGTTTTCAATCCTGAGGTTAGCACATTCTAACATACATACAAACTCTTATTATTCTAAAATTATAAAATGATTCACATAGAAAAGTAATTTATTGTGTTTTCTTAGATATTATTAAATTATACAACAAATTCTTGTCCATAAAACTATGTTTAACATATGAAACAGGTTTACTGTTGGTAAAATTTCATTGCATGCACATTGTTTATTGGTAATTAATAATTCTGTTTTATTGTGACATTCTCTGATATTGTAATTACTTTAATAAATAACTTCATACTTAAAAAGTTATTAAGTGCAATTTATATTTTTGTTATTAGTAAGTAAAATACAGAGAGAATAAAATTCTAGGCACTGAGTTAGGATTTTTTATATTAAAAATGCACTAACCTAACACTTACATGGTACTTTTGACTTCAAAATGTTTGAAGATCCTCTTGATCCCAATCCATACTTCTATACTAATAATATTCGATTAAATTTTTTTCATTATGGCTCCATCAGGGTTTTGATGATTCCGCCAATGTCAAGTAGGTATTATAGATGTCACAGTAACAATATGCCCATTAATCGGTAGGTAAGATGCTCCCGCCGATCGTGATGTGCCCTATTAATCACTGACTAATCACAACTATCACAGCGCGGACCGGATTAAACATCATGGGCATGTCACGACGAGACGCGTGCGTTGGTCACCATGACACGACGTAGAAAACCTAAAAATATTATTATAAATGCGAAAGTTGCTCTGTCTATCTATCTGTTACGCTTTCACGGCGAAACCACTAAACAGATGTTGATGAAATTTGATATGGAGAAAGTTTAAACCCTAGAAAAAGACATAGGCTGTTTTTTTTAATCCGTAATAGGGGATGAAAGTTGTACTGACCACCAAATACACTGTGTTCGAAATCCATCCCGCGCATATTCGGGCCGAGGTCGGCGGGTTTTTCATACTTCGGTCTAGCGTATCTCTAATAGGTAATTATTATTACTTACTTTCTGAGACAACATTTTATTATTACCAAAAATGCCCTCTATCCCACTCTCATATAAATTGTAATAATATCGATTTTCTTTTATGTATTTATAGGTATCATGTCCTAGATTCCTGCCTTCCTTCACATTTTCTAATCTATAACAGAGAAGAAACATAGTACCTACTTGCCTATGAATACAAAATATAAATAAATATTAAATAAAAAAATTATTGCCTTAAAATTTTGTATCAAAGAAATAAGAATTTTCCCGAACACACGTCAACAACACGTCACACAACTATATCTGTGCAAAAAATCACGTCGATCCGTAAACAAAAAGACACTTTTGCATGTGTAGGTAATTGAATAATTTTCTACTAAATTGACAATTGTTAATTATGTTTCCTGTCTCTATGTAAGCATAGGCATTAAAATGCAAAATGCATTCTGAACTATAATTACGTGCAAGTATTGGAGGAAGAAGTGAATTGTTGGGGAGCAATTAAATGCACCATTTTTGTCTATGCATTATTATTTTAAAAAATAGTGAACTTTGTAAATAGTCTACTAGATATTAATTACAAAATAAAGCTTAGTTGTAAAGTAGTCATTTAAGTAGTAGTTTAGGATTTTTAGAAGTTTTGTCAACCTAAAGATAGATTAATTGAAATATTCTCACTTGTAAAACATGTGACAAAGCTTTTTTATAGTTTTTTGATGATGAAAAAAGTGTTAAATAATTTTCTAAGAATAAATTATACCCACCCTAAAACTGACTCATAAAAATTATCATGCACGAAAATTAAACAGCTTTTTCATGATTGCCAGTGCAGTAAAACTAGCTGCATGTAATATGCAAATGACTACAAGTTACATCAACTTATGATTACTACCGGTTGCGGTTATAGAACTTATGGAACAATATATAGAAATACATAATATAGTGGGTTACTGAGTGGAAACCTAGAATGGGCCACAGAAGTGTCTGCAGACCATCAGCGAGATGGAGGAGAACTACGGAAGATAGGGAGAAATGCATCAATGCTCAGAAGGCCTACGTCCAGCAGTGGACGAATACAGACTGAGAAAGAAGAAGAACATAGAGGTTGTAAATGGTAATGCCTGATGTATGAACAAGGGAAGTGGTGCTTCGTCAGTGAAATCTCTGCTTACTCCTATGGAAAACAGGTCAATTTTTTTTACTAGCGACCCGCCTTTTTTTCGCATGGGTAGACAAAATTGTCCAATAATATCGAGATAAAAAGTAAAATCAAACTAAATTCATCCGTAGATCCGTTGCCCCGTTTGATTTGAAAAGATACGCAGAAGTTTGAAGGCATGACTGAAAGGTAAAAATTGTAACTATAACGAAACAATCCTATGACCTTGGCGAACACATTATGCAAAATTTACCAAACGATTCACCACAAAATCACGACACGCGAAACATCTGACAAAGACAAACGCTTTCTCACGATTCGCATTGTCTTTGGCCGAAATCAAATTGTACAGTCAATGCCAAAAGTATGCTTACTTACATTCTCGGATTTACGGGCTTAGACAGACTGAATGTTATGATCACAAAATAGGATGCATATCCTATAGTCTATCTATACAGTACCCGTCCAAAAGTAATGCACATCGGGCAGTAAGAGACTATTGACATAACTTAAATGTAGCAACATCACAATATGACCTACGAATTTCAGAGATGATGCTCTATAAAACCGAAGTGTCTAAGCACTGGTACTGTGGGTAGATACTATCAAACGTTCAACTAAATGCCGGGTATGGTATGATATTAGATTTTTAGAGAAAGAGAGCAGCGAAGGACATTTGATTATCTCAGCTTACCTCTCTTGAAATACAGTACAGGGCGCGATGCATGATGATAGATAGAAATAACATCCATTTCTTCTTCTTCAGGCTGCATCATTTCTCTCTATCCTCCGCAGTTCTTCTCCACGCTCTACCCTTTATCTTCACGATGTCATCACTCCATCTCGATGGTAGTCAGCCGCAACTTCTTTGGCACATTCTAGGTCTCCACTCAGTAACTCTTAATGTCCATCTACCATCGTGGCGTCCTATTTGAGCTACGAGTCCCGCCCATCTCCACTTCAGTGTTGCAACTCTAGTTTCATTGTTATTTTTATCATTTATCCACGTAGGTAGAGGCTATGGACACGTTTCTTTTCTATACATCATCACAACCTATTATAAAACATGTCTACCACTGTCTTCTCTCTTATTTGGACATTGGGCACTCGATCACTGAGGGAGACCTAACCTAACCCAACCTAACCCAACCTCCTTTGTCAGCATATGTGGGAAGTACTTACGCACTGATAAAATATTTTTTCTTCCAACATTGGAGCATGTGAAGATTATATAGACAGAAATACCTAGCTCTATATATTTTAACCTATTTAGTTTTTATACAATTTGAAATTTGCCTGTTTTTAATGCAATAAAATTGCCTTGACTGTACATGTGGGCATGCACGCGAATTTTGGTAATTCGTCAAATGAAATGAGCAGCAACAACGCTTAAGACTTTCACATATTTTGCTTTCATATCCTGTCACGCGTGTCTCTTATTATTGGAAGATAAGCATATGTCTCAACTCAACAGCAGTCGCAGTACTCGCAGTTATTGAGACATCTTATCTTCGAATAAAAATCAGCATTTAAATCTAAAGCGAAACATTGTTGACCCAAAAGTATAACGTGGTTAGACTGCGCTCCATACGATTTGTACGAGTGTCCTTCCCACTCTAGCGCTCAATATTGGCTATCCATGGAAATAGGCTTCCCGTAGATCCTCCATTCCGTTAAAGTTTGCAAATAATATCGCAATAAGTCAGTTCAGTTCTGATGCAAGCTGACTTCTAAGTATATATGTATGAACTTGTAATCGATATTAGAATAGTTTTCATCTCAGAAAAGCCCACAGTTCCTTAGACTACGTATCAAGTAACCCAGGAGTAAAAAAAATACACCTGGATTATTTGACACCCGTTATCTTTATCATATTCCTCGAGGTCCAATACAAATAATACAAAAAATTGACCTGACTAAGGTATCTGAATGTAAGTAGTTTTCACGGACGAAGGATTTAACCACTTTGTCGATAGAACTACTTCCCGATATCTAATCTACATTCGCTCGTGTTCTTAGTATGATTTACAAACCTTAAGGTCACTTTACCTGTCGTTAAGGGAAACTTATATCGACGCCGATTTACAGGTCATTGTTTGAAAGTGTTTCCTATAAACGTTTATGAGTTTGTTGTTCTTTGTGGAGACTATTTGAACTGTGGCTTGTACGTGGCCCCGAGTGCATTGTTTCAGGATTTTGTGATTTGTTCTGCACGTTTTAACATCGCAATGAGCTTTGCTTTGCCGTTTATTGTGGTTTCTTTAGTGGCATTAGTTTCTCAATGTGAATATTGTTCAAGCAGTTTTTTATCGCTTTTCTATATAATTCGTCCACACACACTATAATGCTGTTAAGTCTGGCCTGATGTCGTAGAGTCGTTCAAGTAATGTGTCAAATTCATATTACCATCATATAGATTAGTCACAGGAAAGAACAGAGACCTTTCAGAAACATAGGGTCAGATTTTTCTGCTAGTGACTCTACCCCACTTTTGACATTGATTTTATTCGAAAATATTTTTAAGGGGTACCCTCGACTTATGTTCTGTTTTATAATATAGGTACTCAACTCATACTAAAAATATAGGTTCCATTGTCATCCAGTCGTTACGGATTAATTGAATAATTACTAAACCGCTTTAAACAACTTCTCAGATAAATAATTTATCGTAGGAAATATTATGGATTATCATATCGTGTAGTTAAATTAATCAACCTTGTTTAATTGAAACTAACTGAATTCTATTATGCAGGCACGCAAAATTATCATTCGCAGATATGTACATATCTCTGTAACTGAAATATGAACAATAAAAATTGAATAAAATGTAAAGTGCTGTTTTACGAATGAGCATTTTAAAATAATTTTAAGAGCATTAAAAGTGGATAATTTTGGATACTTAGTAGAATATTTTATCATATAAATCGACCCAAACAACATAAAATGAAGCTAGTAATATTAAATATTACTTTATTTTAATTTAAAAAGTTAAACATCGTTCTTCTCTCAGGAGACACCAGAGACAAGATTTATTTGTGGTCTTGACGTATTTATGAACGTTACAACGTGACGTTGGACAAGACACGACGCAGGCGTATCCTGCTGTCTACATGCGATATCCAATGATCCGCGTAATCATCGATTTATTACCTGTAGTGTAGAAGACTTTCAGACCTTAGGATTCCCAACGGGGAATTTTAGATGGAACTATGTAAATAAACAAGTGAAAACACCATTATAATGCTGTTACCATGGACACTCATTTTTAATTCACTATCAACTTCGAGTCGGTTGATATCAAGATTTATTAAGGATAATTTCTTCTGGTAGTGCGTCGGTGGGCGAGTGGTTAAGACGTCTGTTATTAACTAGGCAGACCACTGGTTCGATCCCGGATACCGGCCATGTGCCAATGGGGTTTTTATTATTAAAAACTTATGTACATAATCCGACAAACCAAAGTTTCCGTCTAAATATACCTCAACAGAACTAGCTACTCGTTAGGTATAGAGACTCTATTTTTTTCTTTTATCATGTTCACCTTAAATGCCGCCTATAAAGTACCATCAGAATCTAACCTTCTTGGGATAAAAGGCGTAATGATAGATAGGTTTCCAAATCGCCAGACATTTTTTTCTCTTTGCATACCTAACAATTAACTTTTAACGTCAAATGGAATTCATTCTAGGGTGAACTGTTTTTAATGTTTTCACGCAACCTTATATGTTGTGTGTTAATTCTAAATGACATTTAAATAGGAATATTTACCATGTATTTAGTTTATAGCGATGCTAGTTAAATCCAGCACTTTCATCGTCGTGTGCTAAATCCGTAGCTATGCTGGGAACGCGGACTCGAGATGGCACGAGTTTATAATTAGCAAAACTGTCCTTTTGTGACGACGCACGCTGACTGCTTTCTCTTGATTCTGGAGTACAACCTGAATTTGTATTATCAATTTGTGTATAGAAGTTTATTAACAAAGAAAGAGTCAATAGCGCAATTGGTTAAACATAACCGGTGGTCCCAGGTTTTTATTAAATTTTAAATCAGTCGAACAGCATAGAAAACATAGAGCACTTCTTCCGTAAACATTACGTGTATCAATGTGATGCCACAATGCAAGTTGTAAAGGTAAAAAGATTTAAAAATACCTTGCATAAATAATAAGCTCACTCCAGACACGATCTCGTCTCGTCAAATAGATTTGTCTACTTTAAAAAAAGTTTTGCCCGGTAACCCTAAAACCAATGGTGAGTTTAGAGAAAGCGAGAATGTTATGTCAAAAAACAATAATACTTAAACCTGAGTAAAACCACAGAATACTTGCAATACCTACGTTTTAATACTTCGTTGTCATGTTTCATTGCGAGACAGTAGGCACAATCAATATGCATACGCACGTAAAGAGATTCCTGTTCATTTCATAACTCAGCAGCTCCGTCCATAACAGTTTATTCCGAAGCCGTTTTCATCGTCCAATGCTCACAATCTACATGCACATCAATTTACTTACTTTGCATACTATTTGAATTAATTAACACTCTTTTTTGTTAGTACACATTATGGTTGTTATTCAGTAAGTAGTTGATTATTATGATAATTCATCTTCCATGTTAATTATGTTTGATTACCTAAGTATTAGAATCGACTATTTCTGATAAACTAGTTAAAGGGTTTCAAGGGAAAATATTATTTTTATCATATAAATATTTTGCTCTCTTAGTATTCAAATCCGAGTCCATTTGCTTCATTAATAGTTTCCCTTAACAAACCTGTGGTTGATTAATATCCACAATAATCCACATTGATCTGACTGTGATGCATGCGCTGGCATAATTTACTTTGATCACTACCAAATACGATATTAAAAGCCTTACCATGCTAGGATAGGAATAATGTCAACTATTACCTTGACCCTAGTTCACTAACTTACCAAATATTTAGTTCGCGTGTCGATCGTAGGGTTTGTTGGGGTTTTCTGATTTCACTGTAATAAAAATTCTCAATGTACTACACGCAATGACAAGGCAGCGCAAAAGAAATACTAATCTTTCGAAACCGTGGTCGATTCACTGCACGTTGCTTGGGTATCGATCGACTTTCGCCAATGTCATTGGTGTTCGCCCCGTGGGATCGGATCGAGTATCTTCCAAAAGTGTTAACGCGATTAAAACACTTTCCATAAGCCGTGCATCACAATAAAACGAGATTTCTTTGGTCGTTAAAATGTTTGGTGTGCCGATTGCCTATATTCTTTAATCACATGATGGTCTCGGATTGAATTGATAACATTTTCTCTGTCGAATTTAAGATGGCAATTGTTAGTTTTATTGCCAAATTGTTTTGGCCCTACATGAAGAGTGGTGAAAGCTTAAATATTAACTAAAATAAAAGTGTCAATTAAGCGGTTAATGGTTTAAAGTCTACATAGTTCACTAACCAATCATATCCTAGAATCAAACTCGAATGTCTCCTACATAAAAGTTTGTTATACATACTTACAATAACTACCTATTATTGTGTCTAGGAGTTGCCCACGACTTCGTACGCGCAGAATTAGGAATAATTACGTAATTTATGTCTAGGTAGGTAGCATAGATATGTTTAACCTTTACCCCCGTAGAATCATAAGTTCAAGATACCTGTGTGACCTGTGTTTATATTAGAGTGTTTATCCTATACTTTTTCAAAAGTTTGATAATATGTAAATTCCTACGAATAAGGGGGGAAACAAGTGCTCCAAGTGGTCAAGTAAGACATACCTGCCTTTTCCTTGTCGTTTCTTTGATTGAAAGTAAGGAATATAAGCAATCAGTACTGATTACCTCTATAGGTGGTCGTAGAATCGTAACAGTAGGATGCTTGAACGACTGTAGAATGCTTGAGTACTCATTAATTAGCCGCATCGTGTTCGTAATTACTCGCCGAATTGCACTGTGGTTGTACAGAGAAAGTATGTGGATCATAATGCTTACTTGACTTCAGCGAAACCACGTGATCTAGTTTCAATACGCAATTTTTCAGTACAACCAGAATAGTTATTGTTAATTTATTAGGAAGCTGTGAGGTATGTTCCGGGGTTGTTTGTTTGGGTTGTCATTGCCAGTATATTTACGCCTAGCTATGCCAATTTTTCGTCTACAATTAACCTCAGCTAGTATGGACCCAATAATACTAATTCTTCTCTTGATCAGAATCTTTGTATTGTTATTATTTAAAAAAACGTAAACAGTAGGTATTATTATCAGCAGAGGGTGCCGCTAGTCCGATTTTGCGAATTACATGAACGGACAGAGAAACAGACGCCAAATGCCATTTGTTACGATCCTGACCACACCTCTTTCGCTTCTTTTATATTCATCATACCTTTCATACATACTCAGCGATTGTACTTGTGTACTTTTAATATTTCCATCGGTCAATACATTTATTATATCAAATATCTTTATTTGCCAGCGCAGTCATATGAACACAACCCATATGGGTGCACAAATATTAAACAATAGCGAAGATTGTGAAGTTACAATTTAATATTTAAATATAGTTAATACAGAAAAGAGAAAAAACCAACATATATATGTTCAATAAATCAAAAATTCAACCTACTTTAATTAAATATTTATCTCATGAGAAAATCCGAGCTTAGTCCCTGTCTACACCGCGTGATATAAGATAGGTACTATGTATGATAAAAAATATTGAATTAGAATTAGATAATAAACACGTGTAAAGGCTGTATGCAGTTGTACAACTTTCACTTAAACAATGGAGTCGGCATACATGCAACTGATGTGAATATTGGTTTTTACCAACATGTGAGAATTATCAACTGTGTCATCAAATGAATAGGGGCCTTTTTTGTTGATGGAAAAATGGCTGCATAATAGGAACCTATTGTACTAAATATGGTTGTAAAATTATACTTGCCATTGTTTTCATTTACATGAATTAAGCAAGAAAATCAATACTAACTTCGCTATAGATATGTTTCAGAGTTTGTTTTTTTGTTCAAATTTTGCTATGATGGCTTATCGAATATGTATGAAACTTGATGTAAAATAATGCGTGAAAGAGTCTTACTTTGTTCACTTTTGACCTGAAAGAAGGACAAACAAACTCATTTTAGTATATATCATATTAATAGTTTTATGAACTTTATTATTAAAGGGGTATTTGGTGATAATTTTAGCGTGACTTTTTTATGTCACGGCTGTGCAGTGTGCGGCGTCGTGCGAACATGTTGACCTCTCGCCGCAATGGACGCAGCCTCCGCCGCAACCCGCAGAACTAGGTCATAGGGAAAGATACCCTACCTATTTAATACTCTCGAATTAGCTGTAGTGTTTTCACAATTTGGTAGGATGTGTCGGAACTATTAGCAGATTTAATTGACTTGGGGAAAATGTCTATCTAAGCCTGTCTTTCGAAATTTGAAATATTTTAATGTATCATTGACCGATTTCGGATCTCTTTGAAAACATTCATGTCTGTAGACGAAATTGGGGGATTTATATCATTGGTCTATAAATAATAATTTGGATCATCCTTTTATTATGTGTTTATTTCCTATGTGTCAACGCGCCGCATTTTTACACTTTGCATTCGCTTAATCATACCATACCACAGAAGTGTTAAGAGTGTAGTGTACCGCGTTCATGTCCATACAAACGGAGAAAACGTTTTACTACCCCTAAATATCATTTAATTTTAACGATTTTGTAATATGTTACTGACATAATGAAAAACTACGTACGTATTTTTTCCTTTTTTCAAAATTCGTAATAGGTCAAAAGTTATAAGCCCCTCAAATCTCGGTTTTTTTGGTTCATAACTTGCTCGTAATAAACCGTCTGTATTTGAGAAACAAAGCAAAATTTCAAAAAAAGCAAAACGTACGTACGTAGATTATAATCTGCTAAAACGTTTGACACCAAAATTATAAGGTTTCGTTATAGTTTAGTAGGTGTAAATAGTTTTCCCCCAAAACGCAATTTTCAACGAAGAACATACCTACGAACACTCACGAGCTGCAGTGTTCTCTGTCGCACTGATGCCCGTGGGAAGAGCGCGCTTGAGACAGAATATGATTTTCTAAATACCTATTTCGCTGCGTACGCTGATCTACACGATCCTCTTAATAATTTCCGCTATTGGCGCACGACTTTTTCTGCTGATTATATCCACAGAATTACTGAGCAGTAGGAATATGAGGATACAGATAGTTATTTCACTACAGTTCTTACTATCATGGCCAAGTGTGTGTCGGGACAAAATTTTCCAGGTTAGTAAATAAAAAAATCCGATTTTAAGTTTACCTATTTTTTGTAACAAAAATTAAAAATAAAGTCCTAAAGCTTATCTGTCTATACTAACTAGAACTATACCTGTGTGAAATGTTAGATATATGACTCTCAAATAGAAAATTTTATTTTTATAAAATACTTTTTCAGTTAACATATCAATTAAATCATGTCGTTTTAGAAATATCATAAAGTTTAGGAATAAAAAAAAAATACTATAGGCCAATATTTAAGGTAAAATATTTTGTTTATACATTATTATATTATACATATTTTAGTTTGGTAAAATTTATATTGAGAACGTGTTTTTCAAGTTATTCTTTCTGTTATGTTGAAGACGCTTCTTGAAGAATTCCATGTCATTGAAATAATTCTCGTAAGAGGTTCTTTGCTTGTTTGAGATTTAATCGATGGACATTTGAGACTGTACAATGAAATCTCATTTATCATTTAATTATGATTTCATTACAAACGTCACAGAACTGAAATCTGTGTAGTTGCAACCGACATTTCTCACATGAAAACTGTATTTTAATTCAGAAATTGTGATTACGTCTTCTCATTCATAATAATTAATATGACGCTTCGGTTTTTCAGGAAAAATGCTGGTATATAGATAGTTTTTGTCTGTCTAGTGTTAGTTTGAGGCTAAATAAATATTTTGTGCCTGAGTAAAAGTGGGAACCTGTCGCAAATTCAGGAGGGCATCAAAATTAAAAGTTTTCTGTTTTTGTGTGGTGACATTTTATATATTTTTTACATTAAATAACAATATAATGGATCATTTCCGATATTTTGCTCCCTACAGCGTTATAAGATAGACTCTACTTGTCAGTTGGTTTGAAGAGAGCGTTTCATCAAGACGTATTCTCTGAAATATCTCAGTTCCATAAAGTGTGTTTGAAAATAGGTTACCAATTTATTCTGGTCGTATTTTCTTTATTTTGGATGTAAGTAGTTTTTTTTAATTTAATTATGTATATGTTATTATCATTAATGTATTTCTTATTTTTAACAAGTTATTGCGATAATTCAATAGCCCGGTTTGTTTGGCTTGCTTTGTAAATATTTTGAAAATACGAGTGCGTGATTTTACCTTGAACTTGAAATAGAAGGCGATAATAAGTGCTAATACGTGATAAGGAACTAAGTAATAACTTCCTAGATTTTTTTATTAATCGATTTGAAATGTGTTGTTATTGAGGCGTGTAGGTACTCTACCGTCGAGCAATGAGTCTCATCAGACCGGTTAGAAAGTTCACTTTTGTTAACGAAACCGGGCCGAAAAATAATTTGATTATGCTACATATTAAATTAATATTATTTGCCCGTATATCCGGTATATCGTTTATATTTTTTGTATCACTGGATAATGAAGCCTATCTTCACTAGCAGATGTATGCTAAGTTTATTCATAGATGCAGTGGATACGTATTTGTAGAAAAACACTAAATGTAAAATATTTTTCATCGTTTCATTCTTCAATAGACTTCTTGTGCTTCGAAGGACATGTAAATTCATCGCGAGCCACTTCTGAAAATTGTTCCATTATTTATAAGGGATTTAATAATAGTCAGCTGCAGCTGCAGGGCCTGCAGGTCTAGAAAGTGCAACGACATACTTGCCACCTGTCATGTTCAATATGGCCCATGCGGCAATCATTAAGGGCGTGATGGTATAAAATATAAATCTATCTATGTCGGGGATTTATTTGTTTACACTATCTGTCCGCCTCGGCTTGGTCATTGGTTTTTTTATATATGAATAGATTTTATCCTGAAAAAATTCCAGGATAAAAATTAGCCTCATTTGTCATTCACCGGTCCGCCAACTATCTCTGTGCAAAAAATATTATATCCGTTGCTCTGTTTTGATGTGAAAGAAGGACAAACAGACTTTTGCATTTATAATATTAGTTAGGATGAATAAAAACTGTTATGTAAAATTGTTAACATAAGCACTCGTCTGGGCACCGAACCCGTTATATTCATTTCTAGTACGACGACCTTGTGCAGACTGCTCAAATTGTTGTCGAACTTACACAGAGATGTGAAATGATAATTTCTAGACGTGAGTGTTTTTGTTTCAACTAAAGCCTTTTACCATTATTATTTAATCTATGCTTTTACTTCAAAACTTCTACCAGTTATTGGGTTGTTTTGATCATTTCGTTACTTAAGGGTCGGTTTTCTTTGGTCCATGGGAGTGACTCTATTTTTTCATAGAGAAATTAATTAAAATTTACTATTATGATTATGTGACTGACTTTTTCCAAACTAATGCAGTAAGTAGGTACATAATATAATATTCTATCTTTGTATGAATTTTCACCCCAATCGGCTCAGTACGGCGTGAGGTTGGTTACAAACTCTTACCGTTATAATCGTACTGTTTTTCGTTTACCTTGTTAGTTTACATTAGCTACTCTAATCATGATTTCATACTTAAATTAAGTATGGGATTGTTAAAAAAAATCAGTCGAATCTAGCGATGACGAAATATTAATGACGTAAGTCTAAACTCGGCACGATATAATCTTTTTGTGCGTGATTCGCCATGATACCTAATTGATTCTATTTTCGTTTACGTTTGGTGTCTCGTGCTAATTTATGCTTTTCTCGTTTACTGGATAAAGTTACTTAGAGCGTAATATCGTATTTACATTCAAAATTGTTATGTCGCTTTTTCTTTTCGTCAGTTGGCAAAATTTATTATAAACTACTGCATGGAAAACAAAAATAGTCAAAAGAGTTTTTTTAAATAGTTTAATTCGATTGTCTCTGCCTACCCCTCTTGGGATGAAAGGCGTGATGATAGATAGATAGATAAATAGTTTAATCCTTGAAATATAAATATAAAAAAGAAATCATCAAAATGGGTTCACAACTGGCGGAGTAATCGATGTCCATACACATACATAAAATAAAAATAATAAAAAAATACGGTCCGAATTGAGAACCTTCTCCTCCTTTTTTGAAAGTCTGTTAAAAAGACATACATTTTACATACCGAATTGTGGATCGTGTATAACGTGTGTCGAATTATTATATCTTATTTTTCCCATTTCCATCATGTTTTGATCTAGTCGTTATCGTTAATATTTTATTTGTGTGCATTGGTATATTTTTATCTGGCGTCTTGTTTTACGGATGCACAAACAAAACTTTTTATAGTCCGGCAATGGAGAGATCGTAAATAATCACTGTGTTTGCGTTCGAACATGTGGGCTTTTTACTTTGTGGTTGGAGGAACAAGCTTTTTGATTTGTGAACATCAAAATGCGGGGTCTGTTTTCCTTTGAAAGCTGTGTTGATTTTATTGTGACATTTTTTGTTGGCGCCAGTCTGCCGAACTTTGGAGACTAGCTAGGTCGCGATATAGGTTATTGTTTCGCGACCTTTTCGTGTCGCTTCCCTTGGGAGTTATATTTCATGTCCTCCATACATAACAGTATGTAGTATATGATTTATTGAAGGCTTTGTTAGTGAAAGGTGAAGCAGAAATTGCGAAATTCTGACTAGCTTTCTGGCCCGGCTTAGGTCGTGGAGCCCATATTAACTTTCATTCCCTGTTATGGGCTTGAGTTCATACAAAAATCCCATAGAAAACATCACCTTCCATCTTTCCCGAATTTTCTAATTTTCCGGGCAACTCTTCCAATTTTTCTATCCCTAAAAACCTTATTCAGACTGATATCTAATCGGTCCAGCCGTTCTCAAGTGATGCGCTTACAACGAACAGCATTCAATTTTTATTTATATAGATTACTAGTTGTGCCTTGCGGTTGCACCCGCGTTTATGCTTAATGCCTTTTGAGTCGTAGCGTGATGTTATTAGCCTACAAGAATTGGATTGACCTATCAAATGCAAACAATATTTTTAAAATACAATGGTAGTTCCAGAGATCCAGCTTTATTATTAGTATAGATTATTTTATTCCATGAATATTACCCTGTAGTGACTAATCGGATTTGGAAAATCTGGTTCAAATTTTATTATTTAGGGTATGCAGTTCCCTTTGATTCTCGATAAGAAGTAATAAGAACTAATAATCCATTTAAACATATACAGAAATAGCAAAGTCAGAGATAATTTCAAAATCCAAGAGAAAATCTTATTTCTTAGTGGTATACTTTTGCATAGTTATTGGTTACTTAAAAATATCTCAGGTGGTACGCTATGGGCGCATTAAATAAAATCGTTTCCCCGCACTTTCCCGGATGTAGACAGGTCGGCGCCTTAACACTTCTATTGTATGCAGCAGTACTCGTAATAGTCAATCACGATCATTATGATGACGTAAGGCCTTAACAAGCGTGAGTGGCACACTGCATTAATTATTTAGACTAGGTGAACTTAATTTGTGCTCGAGTGTGAAACATACTCGCTGTAAATGTAGATATTTTTAACCCCCGACGAAATAATTTTAACGTGTGTATGTGTGTCTGTCTGTGGCATCGTAGCTCCTAAACGGGTGAACCGATTTTGATTTAGTTTTCTTTGTTTGAAATTTGAAAGGTAACTTGATCGAGAGTCTTCTTAGCTATGTTTCAAGAAAGTCTGTTTAGCCGTTTAAAGACTCAGGTCTTTTCTATTTGTTGTGAGCAACTAACTGGTTTGATCGATTCGAAATTTAGTATCCTGTTACTTCAATGATATTACAACAACATGGTAACCTTGACCTGATGCTAGCAAACTCCTCACCACCTCGGGTGCTTTTTAAATTTTATAATTATAGTTACAAAACTTACAACTACATAAGTTGCCTATTGCTATATTTTACTAAACTATTCCAAAGCTAGTCAAAACAATTTTTTATATTCGTTCCTAACACTTAAATAAATATGCATTTTATATATAAAGTAGATTTAAATTAATTCTAAACGGAAAATAAAAAATGATTCGTTTTTAATCACAGGAGATTTTAAAATTCAACTTGCATCGACCGTCTCTTAACTCCTTGTAAAGTTAAACAATTAGAGAGCAACAACCTCGTCTGCCTTCTGGGTCCTGTCTGTAAAGAGATGATGATATTTTTAGTTAGATTATCTTGAACTTTTAGTTAAGATTGCTATTCATGATGAAGTGCTTTGCCACAATTGCCACCCACAGTTCCTTTAATAAGAGCCTGTTGCACAAAGGTTTACAATGTTAGATATATGCAATTGTTATATTTGTGAAACATGTCGTCCTAAATATGTATTATTGAACATGTAGATACCTTAGGTATAGAACGGCCTGTTCTCACGTAGTAAACTTTATAGAACGAAACATTACTGGTTTCTGGTCAAAATATTTGTTTTTCTTTTAATTAAATAAGTAATATAATAACAAAAGTTTAATTCCTATAAAATTCTCTTGTTAATGAGGCTGTTCTCCATAATTATACATTTTTAGAGAGACTATTCCCCCTCCAGGCCTACTACTCACTCGAGCTCAACACAACTTGCCGGCCCTGTTTATATATGATGTAAATTCCATCTAAGTAAGAAACACATGTTATTAATCTACCTAGCTAGCGCTGCAACTAGCGTTAGGCAGTAACTTGTGTAGATACTCCCTTATACAGCTGACAAGACAAGTACCGCACCTATTCTAAAATACATTTAATTTATTGCTACTTACATAAAAGTTAATTTTTTTAGTATGCTCGGTGTGTGCCTAAGGTTTTGGTTAAAAATGAAAGACCTTGTTAACTTATTAATTTTATATATATCTATACTAAAATAAAATACTTATATAGCTTTAAAGCTTGTCTCGACGTTTAGCTTCGTTCAACTGGTAGATTATAAAACCCTATTGTTTCAAGTCATTTATTCAAATCCGTCGGCTAAAGCAATCATGTAGATTTCCAATATTTTCGCTTATGTAGCGAATTTGTAACCAAATAATGCGAGTGAACGGCGAAAATACGTTTTATTTATATCAAACCACCGAGTATAATGCCATAAGAATAAAATAATCATTATTTCTTATGTTACGTAGTGCAATGACTTCTTAATTTTTTTGTGGTGTGGGTGTGAATGGGCTATTCAACTTAAAAAGCAGAAAAAGTGGATAAATTCTTGTTTGACTTGTCAAATTGTGATCAAATTCGAGTAAAGTGTATTTTTTTGACTTATCTTATTTGGTAAACAAACTTTGCATGTCTTTTTATTTAAAAAAATTTAAATAAGAGTTTAAAAATATTATTAGTAGTTAAAAATGTTATAGTAACGTCTTTTAAAAATTTTAAATGAAAACTTTTTTTATTAAGACACCCAAAGTTTGTTACCAAATAAGACTTGAAGTAAAAAAATACACTAGGTATAATATTATTAGTATTTAAATGTCTGTCTGTATAAATTAATACCAATATCTAAGTGGTATAATTATGTATTTTGGAGTCATATATTTGTCTAGAATTAGAATGGTGTCCGAAATGGCTGAATTAATTTTGATGAAAATTACCATAATTCTTTGATTTATTTGGAAAATAAAAAATATTTAGTTATTAGGTACTAGTTTTAGAATTATTTTATTTTAACTAACCAATTTAACAAATTACAATGTCAAATATGTAGTTGAAATTGCTATTATAATAGGAAACCGCAACGTTTCGCGATAACAGAAACGAGGATGTGAATTTTTGTATTCAACTTTTGACCTTCACACAAGTTTAGTTTGTGTCCATCCATGTATAAATAAAATCCACCCAAAAAGAATTGAATAGCGTGGAAAAACTTCGTGAAATAAAAGGTACATAGTTAGGATTCAGTAGATAAATAAATTATGTAAGTACTTACTTATTTTTCATAATATTATTGATATTTTTAGAATGTTAAATGATATTTTATTGACAAGTTTCAAGATTATTAGAGATTTTTTGACATAAATAGGTTAACCCACCCGCACGGTGTAATCTTATCTTTGTATTGCTTTCACAAGCACTTCTAATGATATCAGTTACCTAAGAGACAAGAGTACGATGTCCTTCGGGGTATCTGTTATGTAGATACAAGTTTAACTCACTCACAAGAAACGAAGATGTTACAATAGCTATCTAATATTTATCAAGATTAATAAATAAAGCTAGCAGCTTTGCACAGTGATGCGTGCATCAAGTTGGACCAAAATAAAACTATTTCAGCCGAGGCCATTTTCAGAAAAAACTTTTAAATAAATGGAAATAAAATATTCCTTTACACTTTATATCTATCATCACGCGTTTTATCCCAAGAGGGGTAGGCAGAGACAATCGAATGCCATTTGTTACGATCCTGACATACCTCTTTCGCTTATTTTATAATGATCATACCTTTCATACATGCTCGGCGATTGAGTGTACATTTAATATTTCCATCTATCAATTCATTTTTTATATGTTCAATAAAAGTACACCTAGGTCGTCCTCTGCCAGCATTTCCTTTCACTTCAGCCATATAAACCTTTTTAGTCAATATTTTATCTTTCATTCTTTCAACGTGTAAAATATATCATAGTGCTGTCGCCGCTTTTAGTAAATGAATAAATTATTTGTAGGTTCATCGAAGTAAGTAGCTAATAGAAACCCATGCCCGCGCATATTTCTTTAATCAAGAGAACCGGAAGGTTTTACCCGCTCCAGAGTCCCGAGTGGAATAGTCTTCCTTATGCCGATGATATTTTTAGTGGCCAGTTCTGTTGAGGTATTTTGAGGTCGAAAGGTTAGTACAGACTGAAATAGCTTTATTCATGTATCAATTTTGTTTGTTCTTGTTTTTTTTTTAAATTGTAATTGTATTTTAGTGGCATATTATTTAGACATTATATTATATAAATTGTATTTTAGATTGACTATTCCTGACAAAACGTAATTTGTACTTTTTAAAATTAATTATTTTGGACACCCATTAACATTTATAAAACATTGTATTTTTCTAATTTGCTAATTCAAAAGTGTATTGTGTTTCTAATTGACTGTTTCAAGTGTGCCTTGTGTACCTACGAAATAAATATATTTTGAATTGAATTTATGAAATGCAGAAGAGAGCTCCTAAATAAATTGGTCTATCGTATTTTTTATTCCGATCATTAATAACAACATACAAATACATGTGGAATTTTAATTATGACCTGCTATAATTCTTAATTTGTCACTTTTATGATATGTCCAAAGCACGGTATGCGGAAATTATACTCCACAAAATTGTGTTCATACAAATCTGTCTGAAAATCAAGAAGAAATATTGCCGAACGTTCGTGCTTCGACATAGATAGAAAATCCTCAACGTATCCGGCGACTGACGCATATTAATATATTATACGTCCTCATGTTTGTACTAGAAGCTCAGTCCAGGAGATATATTCCGACAAGATAATCCAGCTATTTGTTTTTGCCTTAGTTTTATTGCATTGCTTCCTTCCTTGATAAATACGTTGCTTCAATCTTGTGGGTCTTTGGCTGTGGAACCGGTAACTTTCCTTTTACTGTACCTTTCGATTTAAAAAATACCTAATTGAAGCTGGCCACTTGTTATGTAGCTTCAAAAATAACACCATTTAACGTTATCAGGATTCTTGGGATTTGCTTGGGACCTGCAGTAAGGGCTTTAAGCCACCCTTAATGACATAAATATCCATTCCTATCAGGTAGATTCCAGACGGTTCCGGTTTCTAATCCTGGTCGAGGGAATTGTATACCAGTAATGTTTTTAGGGTCACTCTTGTGTCTGTCTGTCCGTCTGTCACAGCTTATTTTCTTTACTGGAGGAAAAATGTAGTGATGTGCCGGATCGTAAAAAATGTATATCCGCGGATACGGATCTGAATACGGATATTTGGTCTCAAGATCCGCGAATACGGATACGGATCTTAACTTTCTTAGAGTACGCGGCGGTAAATATTGCACATCGACCTTTGGAAAGAGACAATCTGTTATGAGAGTTAACTCTTAGAGGTCAAAAAATAATCTAAATGGAATTTAACAGTTTTACAATGTTACCTAATCACCTATTGTTGAGATAAGTTAGGATGCAAACATAACGTCTACTTAAATATTACTAGCAAGTCGCTATCGTGTATGTTTCTATCAGGCGTTATAAACTATGCGCTGTTCATTTTCGTTCCTTAAAGCCACTCACATTTTGTCATTACGTTTTTCATCATTAAATTAATTATACATTATATTTGCATAAAGTCTCGTTTCATTTCATCAGGTTATGGGCCGCCCCATGCCTATATAAAATAGTTTTAGCGAAAGTAATAGTATTTTTTGGATAAGTGAATTTAAAAATTTTAACCTCAAAAATTATCACGCGGTCTGAAAAAAAAAAACTTTTTCTTCAGTTATATTCCAGCAAAAATGACCTCAAATAATGGAATTATGAGCATTGATAAGCTTTCTGGAAGAGAAAACTATTCCACCTGGAGTTTTGCAGTGAAAGCGTATTTACAGTTAGAGGATTTGTGGGATTGTATACTTGGAGAACAAACCGACACAAAGAAGGACATTAAAGCTAAGTCTAAATTAATTCTATTAATAGACCCGATAATTTATGTCCACATAACTGAGGCAAAGACCGCTAAAGAGGTATGGGATAATTTGTCACGAGCATTTGAAGACTCCGGCTTGACCCGCAAAGTAGGTCTGCTGAGAGATCTCATCAACACCGATCTAGAAACAAGTGCAAATATAGATGAGTACGTAAATAAAATAATGTCCACTGCACATCGTCTAAGAAATATAGGCTTCAAAGTGGACGATGAGTGGCTAGGAACACTGATGCTGGCGGGCTTACCAGACACTTACAAACCTATGATAATGGGAATTGAGAGTTCCGGAGTAAAAATATGTTCAGATTCCATAAAAACAAAACTACTTCAAGAGGTAAAAAAGGAGGAATCAAGTGCTTTTTACTCAAACTCAAAGTCTAAGTACATAAAAAAAGTACAACAGGAAATTAAAACAAAGGGTCCTAGATGTTTTAGTTGTAACAAACATGGACATTTAAGTAAAAATTGTTGGTACAAAAATAAAAAATCAGATAATAAAAATGGATTTATTGCTGCTTTTTCAGCTTCATCATTTAAAGATTCTCTGAACTGGTACGTTGACTCCGGCGCGTCCATGCACATGACGATGCACAGGGACTGGTTGGAAGATGAAGTACCTCCACCTGTGAGAAATATAAGGATCGCTGACAATAAAGTGTTGCATGTTGAGAGCTGTGGTAATGTAACTATAAATATACAAGATGGACATCATATCAATAATGTTCTGTTTAGAAGCGTTTTATATATACCAGAGTTATCAACAAACTTACTGTCCGTGAATAAAATGATAAAAAGTGGATGTAAAATAGAATTTAATGAAAATGGCTGTAAAATCCTAAATCAAAATAGACAAAAAGTAGCTAATGCCAATCTGATAAATGATATGTATAGACTAAATGTAATGAATAGAGAAGCCCGTGCTATGCCAGCAATAATTGAGAATGATACCTACCTGTGGCACCAGCGTATGGCCCACTTGAACTTTACTGATATGAATAAGGTTCCGAACTGCACTACCGGTGTAAAATTGTCTCCGACGAAAGAAGATATAACTTGTATAAGTTGTATAGAAGGAAAACAAACGAGACAGTCTTTTCCAAGTGAAGGCTCCCGAGCAAAGAATTTGCTAGAGCTTATCCACTCCGAAGTATGTGGTCCGATGCAGAATGCATCACTTGGAGGAGCCAGGTACTTTGTTACTTTCATAGACGATTTTTCACGTAAAGTGTTTGTATATACAATTAACAGTAAAGCCGAGGTACTGGAAAAATTCATAGAATTTAAAAACAGAGTAGAAAATGAATTAGATTACAAGATTAAAACTCTGAGGACTGATAATGGCAAGGAATACAAAAATCAAAATTTTGACAATTATTTAAAAAAGTTTGGCATACTGCACCAAACTAGTAATTCATATACACCTGAACAGAACGGCTTGAGTGAGAGGATGAATAGGACGCTTGTCGAACGTGCTAAATGCATGATTCTAAATGCTCAGGTACAGAATAATTACTGGGGTGAAGCAATAGTTACGGCAGCGTACATCATCAACCGTTCTCCAACGAGAGCTCTCTCCGACATCACCCCCGAGGAGATGTGGACAGGCAAGAAGCCGGATTTGACTCATATGAAGATATTTGGATGTAAGGCTATGGTGCACATACCGAAAGAATGCCGTAGAAAGCTTGATGCTAAATCACGTGAGTTGATTTTCGTTGGCTACAGTAACTGTATAAAGGGCTACCGTTTTATAGACCCGAAGAGCAAACGAGCTATTCCCAACTAGCAAAGTTTGGTTGTATAATAGTCTGGACAACGTTTTGGTTCCAACTTTAGGTTTTTAAAAATTGGTCGTAATAATGTCACGAAAACGTTTATACGACGCGAAATAGGCGGAAATTATTGGACTTCAATTTGTAAAGCAGTTGTATTAAAGTCATATTATTGTCTATAGCCGTCGTTTAAACGTCAGGATTGCGACTTATAAATCCTATACTAATCATGATACTGCGGTTTATATGACCATTTGGTTATATAGTGATCAGAAAGATGTCATAAAACATACTAAAATTTGTAAAGTGATCATTTTAAGGATCAATAAACAAGCAACTGCCGTGTTGAAGTGCGTTATTGAACCAGGGAATTACGTTGCATATTAGAGTGAAGTAAAATACGAATGTAAGTGTATTTATATCTGCCATTATTATTATGTTGTTTATTTTTGTACTGAAGTTATAGATGGTGTTTAGTACATGTTTTCTTGAATAAATCTCTATGGAGAACTTTGTTTCTTGACAATCTATCATATTATTTATGTCATATTTTTAATGCGCCCTTCAAAATATAAAGTATAACAAAAATAAAATATTTTTTAAAAAAGGTTAGACTTAATTTTGACGGCTATATGACTTAGTGTAGTGGTGACGACTGTAACATGACGTCTTCACGACTAGTCATATATGGACCAACCCACCAACTGCACAACGCCACAATGGCCGTTAATAATTTTTAGGGTACCTTAGGGACAAGAACATGATTACAAAACCTTGCTTATTTTTTATGGAGATTTATATAGGTAGTAGGTACTATTGAATATAATATTATTTTTATATTTGTACTGCTATATTTTTACTACTACTACTACTATAATATTTTTACTACTATTTTTATATTATCCTACATGACACGTTCCTAAAAATTGTTCCAGGATAAAATGGTGGTCGTTTCAGACGTCGATAAGTTTTTAACAAAAAATGATTTTATATTATTAAAAAAATCCAAATGGCCATGGTCAGTAACACGTTTTATTCTTGCTGAAAAATATCGTGGATGTGGTTATTCGACTTTTTCTGATAAATATAAGCAGATCAGTTTGTAATATATAACAAAAAGGAAATAAAATTATTATTGAGCTACAATATTTTCTGGTGTCAATATTGTTCATTATTTGCCATATATGACCACTACATAGATGACGAATGTAAATATTGTTGAAATCATAGTTATATAATATAATTGTATGTATATATCATTATAAAAGAAAACCTGGTACCTAATTAAAATATGTCTCAAAGTCAAAACTCAAAACCAACAAACACCTAATATGGGGGAAACATCTACTTATCTATCATCTAGTAGTCAAGTGACACAACCTCTTAACTCTCAATATGCAACCGAAGAAGTTAATAAGGAAAATATTGAACCCGCAGCTTCAAATCAACAAGTCTCGTAACAAGTTTATTTTAGAGCCAAGAAGTACCATGTACAATAATTGTATATTTACATGATTAGACCTATAACAGGATTGATCTCATTTTGTAATTGTTAATTTTGTTAGTTTTCTATATTTTATAAATATTCACACAGAATATTTTTATTAGTAATAATTTTTTATTATTGAATTGTTTAATTATTTTAGTACACCAGGTCATAAAAATAAAACTATATTAAATTTCATTTAAACGGTTGTTTTATTTCTATTCCTTATTAGATACTATAACATATGGATTAGCGGTACAAAAAATACATTTGTTTTATAAGTAATAGCAACTAGTTTTCACTTTATATTTTTGACACTACATACTATTGCTTCAGAGTTATTCAATTCGTTTATATTACATTTATAAATATTTAATAAAGTTGATTTAATTGGAGTAACAAAGGCGTCGGTAAACATTTGTAAACTCTTGCCGACAAAAGATATTTCTTCGTCGGTAGATAGGAATTAAACGTATAGTAAGACGGCTTTTAAGTTGGTTCACAATAAAATATGCTCATACACCTTTTAAGATTTCACCTTAAAGTATGAGTAAGAATTTCGTGAACAAATCTAAAGTAAACTCACCTTTAATAAGAGCCCTAGCGGGTGAGTCACAAATAAATGCTCGATTATTCACTGATAATTTTTTTTTTTTAATTTCTATTGTTATTATTTGTAGTCCAGATTGTATAAGTTGTTTCATTTCTGTTACAAATGGTCGTAAATAAGTATCAATATTAGTTGGTTTTCCTTGACCTTCGAAAATACCAACTACCATTGGTGGTACACAAGGCATCTCAAAAATATTACATAAAATAGGCCACACTTGATGTCTCGAACTTTTATAAATAGGTAAGCCATCAATGTTAATATTTAAATAAATACGCTGGACTTCATTAGGAATATAACTATTTAATATATTTGTTAAAGTTTTAGCAAGACCGTTATGCCAGTAATTTCCATTTTTAATGGGAACGATAGACACTTCAATTTCATTAGTTCGAAGAAGAGTTCTCGGATCTTTGGGTAGCAAAAAAATTATTCTCTCATTAATAACTCTGCTTAACTCTTTCAATGCTGTATGTGCAACGTTAAATTCCACCGCTCACTTTTTTAAATTAATCCGGAACTCATCATCACTTAATGTTGTATCAGGAGTATTATCTTCACCATGATCATCATCATCAATATCTATATTTATATCGTTCTCTTGTTCAATCTGATCAGTTTCGTCAACGTCATTGTCATTTTCTAAAATATTTACCGATGAACAATAACTTGCTAAATAAAAAGAAAATAAGTTATTTTTCAAAAGTAAATCATTACAATCTAATTGTATGTATATAACTACTAAATAATGTGATTCATAAACAAACACAATTTTCTTATTAAAAAAAAATGATATCTCTTGTACAGGAGGGTCGTTGTAAATATTATAATCTACGGAACCACACTTCTGTTTTTTAACCTTGTCTCGCATTGGTTCAACGCATTTGTTTAAATCTAAGTATGCTTTTCTTACTTTGCGCCTAGAATTACCACTGTTTCTAATTTTATTCCACTGTTCTAAGTTCATTTTGATCGACTATCTTGTATTTATATTAAAGTACAAAATATAGTGACTGGATGAAAAAGTCGATAAAACATAACGGATGCAATGCAAATTGAGTAGAGGTCAACAGATAAGACTATAAATTGTATAAATGTTACACTTCTGACTATTACTTTCTTAAAGATTGGAAAATAGTCATCGAGAAAATGTTTATACTAATAAATGTACTGTAAAAGATAAAACTGAGACCTTTATAAGTCAGCGTTTTATAAAATAGTCTAATAAGTGACGCAGTAATTACTGTTATACAACTTTTCATGTAGTTGTTGTCCCAGATACCACTACAGGATTATCGTATAGCTTACGTTTATGCGGTTATAAGTTGTATAAAGTTGTCCTATAGAAGTCGCTAGTGAGGCCGTTACAAGATTGTCGTGTAATAGTCATGTACACGACTACAGAAAGCGCTGGATTTATCTTTATAAAAATCTTATATATTTTGTCATTTAGTGGGTTAAACTCAGACCTTTATAAAATTGTTACATAAAAGTCGGTTAAAGGACTTAACGTCCTACAAAATAGTGTAATAAGTGAGGCAGTAATAACTGTTATACAACTTGTCATGTAGTTGTAGTCCCAGATACCACTACAGGTTCATCGTATAGCTTACGTTTATGCGGCTATAAGTTGTATAAAGTGGTCCTATAGATGTCATATCTGAGACTGTTTTACAATTGGTTTTATAATTTGGTTGTGTAAACGTTTACTGGACATAATTAAGCAACTAAAGTATTATACAACTTTTATGTCTTATAAATCACTTTTAAATACCTTTTTGAAATCCAAAATACCATTACACAACTCCTATAAAACAAATAGTTGAATAATCTCTATACTATATGACTACTTTGCTACTTGGGTTGTCAGTAGAGATGTTGTATTCCTCGAAGCCACTGTAAAAAGAAATAAAATTGACAGTGAGATCAATAAAACAAAATCTGAAAAGGAAAACATTAATAAAAACAAACAAATAGAGAATGTAACAAATAATAAAGTAAAAAGTATGAAATTAACATACTTACCAATATCCATAGACTCACCTTTGTCCGAAGAAGTCCAGATTGTTGAAGAAAATTATGATGGTACAAATTCTACCTTACAAGAAGAAAATACAAGTTTGTCGACGCAATATACCGATCCAGAAGATGAATCATACGTACCTGAAGAAAGTATTGACACTCCAACTTGTAAAATGACTCTTCGATTGGCACGGCGAGAAGAAATATATAATAGTTCTCCCGTTGAATATGGTGATGCTAATGAAGGTACCGAATCTCATACTAGTTTTGTATGCATGAATGGTGAATCATAAATGAGCATTATTGATAGTGATTCACAGAGTTTGTCCGAAACCATAAAGGGTGATAATGCCGAAAAGTGGAAAGAAGCTATAAATGAAGAATACCGAAGAACAAAAAGGTTATGTCACGTATTAAGTCGACGGCCAAAGGTAAAAATGGAATTATAAGAAGTTATTAGATGTCTGCTGTATCTATCACAAGTAACCAGACCTGACATTGCATATATAGTAAACACACTGAGTAGACACAACAATGAACCGATCACTGAACACTGGGTCGCTGTAAAAAGAGTGCTGCGATATTTAAAAGGGACGATAAATACAAAACTTACTTTTAAGAAAAACAGCGTCAATATTGTTGGTTATTGAGACGCTGACTGGGCAACAAACTGTGAAGATAGAAAATCTTGCACCGGACATATTTATGTTTCAGGGCGCCGCAATTAGCTGGTGTTTAAGAAGACAGCCTATTACAGCTTTGTCTAGTACCGAGGCTGAAGCATCAAACTTTTACACAAGCAATGGGTTTGCATCCAGGAGGGGATGTTGAGATAAGTTAGGATGCAAACATAACGCCTACTTAAATATTACTAGCAAGTCGCTATCGTGTATGTTTCTATCAGGCGTTATAAACTATGCGCTGTTCATTTTCGTTCCTTAAAGCCACTCACATTTTGTCATTACGTTTTTCATCATTAAATTAATTATACATTATATTTGCATAAAGTCTCGTTTCATTTCATCACCTATATATATCAAATTTCATCTATGAATTGAAAATTAATAAGATAAAAGATCCGCCAAAAACTGACGGATACGGATACGGATCTTTCTTCTCCATCGGATATCCGCGGATGCGGATACGGATACGGATATCCGGCACATCACTAGAAAAATATTGAAACTGAGTACCCCCTGTCTATCTCTGAAACTACTATATATAGGGTCTTTCTTATAGTTCACAGGAAAACCTAAACAAAAATTCTGTCTTAAAGTTCTGACCGAAAAAATGGTACGGAACCCTCAGCGCGCGAGTCGCAGAAATATTATTCTCTTTTTTTGTCTCGTTGTCAATTTTCATTACTTATTCAAATAGTATAAACCTAAATTACATCTGCTCCCCCAACCATAATTTCACGTTCATGATCGCATGTAGTCAGTAAGTACGAAACCAGTCTTGTTAGAGTTATTATTAGAACAGATAGTATGTCTGCTCTACCCCACAAGTTGTGCTACTTACAAATTCAGTCTGTAATACATGTATTTACATTCAAACATTAATCTAATGCTAACTAGAGACCCGCCACGGTTTTTGTAGGTTTACAATTTGTATAAGAAAAAGTGGCCTTTTCGGCCCTCCAAATTTATCACTGTGCAAAAATCACTTCGGTTGTTGCTTAGTCTTGACAAGAAAGAAGGACCAACAAACAAACAAACAAACATATTTTCGCATTATTTTCTATCAGTAAATTGATGGTTGTTCTCTAGACTAAAATGTCAAAGTTGAAAATATTGTTGCCAGCTCGAACTTAGTGGAATTATACACTTGCTTAGAATCTATTGACTTTATTAATTACTATCTGTCCGCCCCCGGCTTCGCCCGTGGATAATTTCGATCAAAATAAAATATACCCTATAGCACTCAGGGATAATGTAGCTACCTATTAGTGAAAGAATTTTTAAAATCGGTTCAGTAGATCCAGAGATCATAAACTTTACCTCTTTAAAATATTAGTATAGATATGTAATCAAATTGTATATTATTATCAATGTTAGGCTTATTATGTCGCAATATTCCAATAGAGAGATTATTTTTAACAATGACATTTGTGTCTGTCATTTTAGATATGGAATCTTAAATCGCGTCGCATGTTTTTTAATCAGTGCAATAGTTTTCATTTTTTCTCATTTCATATCTGCTATATATATATATATATATATATAGGTACATGCATACGTGTTTAATTCACATGAAAACATGTTGCAATAACTTATCAAAGTCTGTAAACCTATTTACAAAGGTATACCCTAGGTTTCTGTTGCATAAGTCAGTTCACCTTTGTCAACTCTTAAGAGCACCACCCGAGGCCACAACGTATTTGTCATAAGGTTCGTTAGGTAACCATTATATATCTCCAGCCGTCTCGTTATATCGTTGCTCTAGCAGTCTAGCACTTCCTGTACATATGGAATCTCTTTGTTTGTAAATTAATGCACTTACTCTGAAATTTTGAAATTGTGGCGCCCGTATAAATTACAAAGGGACATGCAGATTTTCTTTGTGATCGGTATGATTAAATCTTTGTTCACCCTATGCCCTATTTTTTATTTGTATCGGGTGTGTACTCTCATTCGTTGAAGAAGTTTGACTGGCTAATTGATTCTTGAGTAGCAGTTTATACCTAGTCCTCTGCAAGCGATGATTGAAATATACGAAGTTTATGGTGTGCCAAATCGCCTGCATGCCACTTGATTATTGACATGCCTGTTGTTTTGTTTTCAAATAACAAACATAAATAAGCCTTTGTACAGACTAAACTTGACACTTGTTAGGTACTCTCAATTACTACATAATTATTATAAAACAAAGTTCCCTATACCGCGTCTGTCTGTGACCTTTTCATGCAAAAACTACCTCATGCATTTTATGCGGTTTTCGCGGTATTACGGGTATTAAACATGGACCTATGGACATTAGGAGCTGAGCATTAATAGTATAAGTGAATCAAGTCGCGAGAAAAGTTAGCCCCAGTTAGTTTTCATGATGTATGCTGTCGAATCCGTCAAAGACATGCCAAAACAGATGTAAGAAAGTATGTAGAATAAAGTGATATACAAAAAAATCCGCGGTAGCATATATCTATATCGAATAGATAAGCGTATTTGTGTGGGTATTACAATTTTGTACCCGTGCGTAACTGGGGGCGGGTCACCAGTAAAATATAATTGGCTAAGTGAGGTGCTGACTTTAGTTCTGGTAACACATCCCGTATTGGTTTTTCAAATTAACCGTCTAAGCTTAAAATAAAGGTATTGCATAATACATACGATTATATGTAGATATAGCTATTCCAAATACTATTTGCACATAGTAATGATCCAAGACTATATAAAGAAGTTATTTAATATTAATTACCGATGACTATATCGTCTGTAATGTAAACCCTAGTATCAAGTGCTCCCGTTCCGCGTTATGCTCTAAGTGCTAATGACGCCACTGCCATCAACTCCCTCTAGGCCAAGTGGATCCAATGTCGCTTTATCACGATTCCTTACTACTTTCTCATGTTTGCGTTACCTACTGACATTAGTGCGGTTAGGTCGAAGAGATACCGAAAATGTTAATTTTATTCTGACAGCGTAGCCATTCATATGGTAATTAAGAATAGTTGAATTTGCATGCCATTTAGATAGCATTAGAAGAAATCTGAACCCGTGTAGCCGCAAACAATATCGAGTTGTGCGTCTTTAGAAATATTTGGTCTGTAGACATGGATGTTCAGTCGTTATGTAAAATGCTTGCCGGTAATAATATGTTGTAATTTTTCCAGTTGTGCCTTTGCATTATAATTATATTTAATTCGATTAATACAAATCTTATTTGGGTTTCCGTGAACCTTGTTTCCTTCAATCGTTAACTACATAATCTTGCTAATATTGTAATTGTCATTTGGGTAACAGATATGTTCATAGGGCACGAAGCCACGTCGTCATTGAACTTCTTCACCTTTACAATCTTTTAAATCTAAGTCTCTTTCCTTTCGAGATATATTACGTATCGTTCGTGGCCTTAGCTGTAACTTTTGTTGCAACTTGTAGGTCCAGTGCACCATGTAGGGCAAGTGCACCATGTAGGGCAAGTGCAAGTCTTACAAACTGGAGTCGAGAGCCACATGGCCAACGTACGACTGGTCAAGGGCGAGAGTGATCGCAGCTCTTGTAGGTCAACTATCAATCTTCGTGTTTTCCTTGTAATTGCTTCGACTGCTTTGATATTTTTGCAAAACCATGCCGAACAAAAGTAGAATTTTAGGAATCAACAAAGCACTAACGGAGCCTTTATACTATTTAGTTTATTATAATACTTTCAGAAACATAATGAACTGTAAAATCAAGAAGCCAAGATGATGTCTAAATTATAGCACAACGTATTTTACTTTGGAATATAGCCTGCTTGTATATTTAATCGAAAATGTACAAGAAACTATAAACGATGAAAGTTGTGAATAAGTTGTGAAAAAGTGTGCACCAATTACTGCTAAACAATGTGAATCTCTAACAATGAATTTTACGTGGGAATTGATAATTGAACTAATAAGCGAATTGTGTTTTGTTAATTCGTTAGTTAACATTTAAACTGTCTATTGTAGTTTTAATAATAATTATTTGTAACCGAGAGTATTAATTAAAAGTACAGCTAACGTCAAAATTATCTACACTGTTTGATGAGGACTTCATTACATCGCAATGAGTTTAATTAAAATTTGATGTGGAAATACTTATGATGAATTGTCATATAAGTCAGCAGAGGCCAAAGTAGGAATAGATTACAATTAATCTTATTGTTTAATGAAAATCTAGTTTTGAACACGCGCCAGGAGGGATACTATGTAGTAATATAGTGACACAGTTCATATAGGAAGTCCCTTATTTAGGGAGCTCAGACTTCAATATCCGGTTGGTCCATCATTCGTCCAACAAGCTAATATACAAGTAGAGAGAAAGGGGCCCGTAATCATATATTCCCCAGCAAATTAAGGGATAGTGAGTGTCGAATGGAGCAAACGTTGGGAATTGGTTCTAACTATTGATTGGATGTTATTGGCCTAACAGATGCAGATAGGGGAAATCAACGACTTAGCAGACGGTAATGAATCACTTTCCAATTTCCTTTGCGCTGTATCGTAAAATTTATCACTTGCAAAACTTAAATCATCAACTTTAATAAGTGGGAGTACTTAATTATTATTTTATTGCATTTACGTTTTATGTTACCGTTAGCTGTTAATATTTGACCTCTTTAGCCAATATAAAAATATCCGTCTGTCTGTCAGGCTAAAGTCAAAAATTTTAAGATTTTTTTTAATTCGCATGCTTCTTTAATATTCTTTATTTTTACAATTAGCTGCATCGGTTTTCTTAATCATACTTTGTGTACTGTATGTACTACTATGTTAATATCCTTTAAAAGTCCATCAATATGTTTATGTTGTGATAGCTATACATTTTATTTCCGCTTTATTATTCGACTAACTAGTTGTGTTGAATTTTACGCAGCATCTCACAGCTGTAAAAACACTTCGTAATTTCCTTATGGTATTTTATTTATATTGGAATTATCTTTCCATTTGGATTTGTTGGAACGTGTACCGTATTCGTTTCGATATCGATGCAAAATATTGCAAAGTTATCGAGAAAACCAGTGGAGCGTATAATAATGCGAAGATTGACATCTGCTTTTCAATCAAAGTGCAGCTAGCGGCAAATGATGGTCATTACAATATTAATGCTCGGCTACTGTTTTGTTGTTTATCTACTTTTTATCTGTTATATGAAATTATGTTGGAAATGTTAAAATTAGCTTTTCGATGAAATCAATCTCTACACAATTTGCTTGCCAGGTTTTCATAATAACGCTTTTAAATTTATTAATAACTTACTTGTGGAGCCAATACTGACTTTCATCCCCTATTATACTCCCCTATTTAAAAAAAAGTAGCCTATGACTCCCTAGGGTTCAAGCTTACTGCGTATCAAAATCGGTTCAGTTGTTTAGCCGTGAAAGCGAAACAGACAGACAGACAGAGTAACTTCGCATTCATAATTTGTATGGATAATATATTAATTATTACCTGAAATATTTTGAATTAATAAACAAACGGACGTAGGGACTTTTTGCAAACGTTTTCCGATTATGACATTTAGATGGCATCAAGATTGCGCCTACAGTTTTTTAATTGAAGCTAGCTTGCAGCTGCATGAAGGATAATAGAGTCGAATTATAACTCGACCAAGTTGCAGGTGTATGATGTTTGTATGACGATTATACTAGAACAGTAGACGTATATTATTTGCTGGGTAATGTATGTACAAGTGGTACCATGAGGCCCCGCCTGCGTCTGCCGGCTTTTCGTTCGTTTCTTTAATACAGTGTTGCTAATATTCTCAACGGCTGTTGACGTGTTTAGTGAATGCCATAACTTTGAGTTAAGTCCGTTATATTTCGTCAGTGTAGTGTTAGTGAACTTTATATTTGGATTTGGGATTGTTTATTTTGTAAGTCGTAATTAATATTTAAGTTATTGTTTTAATTTTATATTATTTTTGATCACACGCCGTTATTTTATTTGTCAATAGGACCTTTCCTAATGTTTTAGGTACCAGTAATTTGCTAAAATGTATGTATATAAATTACAAGCCATGTGCTTAACTGGCAAAAGGGTTGTACTATTAGATTTAAATAAAGAGGGGAACATTTTTACAAGTTTTATTTGTTAGGCCTGGCTAAGTTTTAGGCATTTCATTTAACCTTTTTAATATCACATTCTATATCAATGTTTTTATCATCACAGGCCACAAGTGCCTTACGGTTCCCCACAACCGTGTTACCATACCCTAGGGAACTCAGCGAAAAACATAAGCTTATTCTATTAAACGTTATTTTGAGATGGAAAAGCCTCTAGGTCAGTCGTCACTTATCCTTAGTCTGACCTTGTATGCTGCTTAACCGCTGTTATCTAATCAAATGATGTTGTTCTTTCAGATTTTTTTGCAAATTTTTCACTTGCGAGCACAAACACTTCTTAACAGCTATGGTAAGTGTCCACCTTAAAATGCTAAATATTGTCTTCTTTATATAAATTCATGTCAATACGCAAACATTTTTTATTATCATTGTTGTTCGATTATCGCTTATCAATTGCAGATATCTAGGCAGTTAATTCATTGTAAAAATAAACTATTAAAAATATCGATGCATGTGCTATGGATGATAGAGCGATTAAGGGGCAGATAACACCTATATACGATTATTTAAAGAATATTTTAGCAAAAACAAGACAATTTCCAAGATTGAAAAAAATATATATTATTCTACAGGATATAATTGATATAATTGTCATTCTGAAAACGCGATTACACAATTTTCGCTCGATAGAAAATAATCCCAAAATGTGGTCTCTGAAAGTTTTCAAAAAAAGAAAACGGCGGTACTAGTGATTTTAGTACTATGACATTTAATTTGTTTTTGTAATATTCAATTACCCATATAATTGTCATTTGTATATTCAAATAAATTGTATAGTTATTTAAAAAATAATGATTATGTCAAATGGCGCTTACGATTTCTACTCTGAGCGGAAACGCTTTAGCTCTTCTTTATTCACACTCGCCTTGTCGGCAGTGACGGCTGAATCGTGATGCTAGACGGTCGCGGCCACTCGATCGCTCACAAGTTTTTGTATTATTTGTGTATTTTTTGGCTCAAATTTAATTTATTAATGGTAAACTTTATTAATATATGACATTACCGTAGCGATTAGGCAATATTTTCATAAGGAAGTTGCTATTTGTATACTTTAGTCTAGGAGTCAGCGTTGCTTTTTGTGAGCGTAATTATATTAAATAATTAACTCCAGTATTGGAAATAAGTTAATAAACAGCAAAGTAGGTAGGTAGGTATACATAGAAAATGCGTACGGGAAACATATTGCAGAAGTCATTGCAAGGCAAATAAAATTATGATATACTAGCTTTTCCCCCGTAGAAAAATTTAAAATGTGCCAGCCCCAAGGACTTCCGAAATATAAATTAGCTCATGTCATTATCTCTGTGTAAATATCACGTCAATCCGTTGCTCCCATGTTGCTCCGTATTGATTTGAAAAAAAAGGACAAACAAACACTCTTCCGCGTTTGTAATATTTTATCCACGCACGCTTGATGGAAAACTTATGATAGACTAGCTTTTCGCCCCGGCTTCGCGCGTGGAAGTATTTGAAAAGTGACAAGCCCGAAGGATTTGTGGGATATGTCATTAAAATCAAGTCAATCCGTAGATTAATTAAAAAAAGGACAAATAAACACTCTTTTGCATTTGAAACATTACCTAATAAGGAAGTTAAAATACCTTCCCTTTATCCAAGCTTGATGATAAAATTACGATAAACAATGTTACATACGTATTGGTTTTACATAGACCCTCCTACTAGCTATTCGCCCCGGCTTCGCCGTGGAAATATTTAAAGAGTGGCAAGCCCGAAGAATTTTTGGGATATAAAGTAGCCCATGTCATTATCTATATCTCCAACTATCTCTGTGCAAAAAATCAAGTCAAACCGTTGCTCCGTATTAATTTGAAAAAACAAACAAACACTCTTTCGCATTTGTAATATTAGTAAGGAAGTTACAATACCTACCTATTATCCATGCTTGATGATAAAATTACGATATACTAGCTATTCGCCCCGGCTTCGCCGTGGAAATATTTAAAGAGTGGCAAGCCCGAAGAATTTTTGTGATATAAAGTAGCCTATGTCATTATCTATATCTCCAACTATCTCTGTGCAAAAAATCACGTCAATCCCTTGTTCCACAAAACGTGAAAAAAGTAAAAGAAGTAGAATTATAGAACCTCTTCTACATGGTTGGACAACGCCGCAACGCCGCTGGTCAGCCAAAATTTTTAATTCGACATTATACTAGATTTCGACTAATTTTAGGGTTCTGAATTCGAATTTGATATCGATTTCAAAATTCAATATCACGACATCTGTCAATTTCTTAAAATTCGACATTATACTAGATTTCGACTAATTTTAGGGTTCTGAATTCGAATTTGATATCGATTTCAAAATTCAATATGACGACATCTGTCAATTTCTTAAAATTCGACATTATACTAGATTTCGACTAATTTTAGGGTTCTGAATTCGAATTTGATATCGATTTCAAAATTCAATATGACGACATCTGTCAATTTCTTAAAATTCGACATTATACTAGATTTCGACTAATTTTAGGGTTCTGAATTCGAATTTGATATCGATTTCAAAATTCAATATCACGACATCTGTCAATTTCTTAAAATTCGACATTATACTAGATTTCGACTAATTTTAGGGTTCTGAATTCGAATTTGATATCGATTTCAAAATTCAATATGACGACATCTGTCAATTTCTTAAAATTCGATATTATACTAGATTTCGACTAATTTTAGGGTTCTGAATTCGAATTTGATATCGATTTCAAAATTAAATATCACGACATCTGTCAATTTCTTAAAATTCGACATTATACTAGATTTCGACTAATTTTAGGGTTCTGAATTAGAATTTGATATCGATTTCAAAATTCAATATCACGACGTCTGTCAATTTCTTAAAATTCGACATATACCAGATTTCGACTAATTTTAGGGTTCTGAGTTCGAATTTGATATTGATTTCAAAATTCAATATGACGACATCTGTCAATTTCTTAAAATTCGACATTATACTAGATTTCGACTAATTTTAGGGTTCTAAATTCGAATTTGATATCGATTTCAAAATTCGATATGACGACATCTGTCAATTTCCTTAAATTCGACATTATACTAGATTTCGACTAGTTTTAGGGTTCTGAATTAGAATTTGATATCGATTTCAAAATTCAATATCACGACATCTGTCAATTTCTTAAAATTCGACATTATACTAGATTTCGACTAATTTTAGGGTTCTGAATTCGAATTTGATATCGATTTCAAAATTCAATATCACGACATCTGTCAATTTCTTAAAATTCGACATTATACTAGATTTCGACTAATTTTAGGGTTCTGAATTCGAATTTGATATCGATTTCAAAATTCAATATCACGACATCTGTCAATTTCTTAAAATTCAACATTATACTAGATTTCGACTAATTTTAGGGTTCTGAATTCGCATTTGACATCGATTTCAAAATTCAATATATCTACATCTGTCATTTTCTTAAAATTCGACATTATACTAGATTTCGACAAATTTTAGAGTTCTAGACAGTAAGTATAGTGTATGTGATTAAACATGTTTTTATTATATCAGGAAGAAACAACAGTTGGACGAAAATATTACGTGTGAAACAACTGAAACGTCAGATTTTTCATTGACAGAGTAAGTTTCTTCGTACGATACATAAAATTGAGAATTAATAGATTTACAACACACTTGTTTTTGGAGTTATTCTTTTACATCCTGTACTTGTCGTGTAATGTTTATAAAAAAATTTAAATTTTACATATAACTGTAAACTTTATTACAGGTTAAATAATGTGTCACTAGCAGAAACTAAAGAAAATGTTTTGACGTTTGAATGTTTCGCAAAGACGTAAAGTACTATTTGAATATTATGTTATGGGTTAAAAATGTGAATACTAACTTGTCTATGCAATGTCAAATTTCGACTAAATAAGTTCAAGCCGAAGTGGCTAGGTGGGAGGCACCGCGCTGCTAAATCCCATACGTTGCGAATTTTATTTTGTTTTGATTTATATTTTTACGATTTGAATAAAATGCAGGTAATTTAAAATATTCATTCACTATGGAATTTTGATGTGAGCAGCACATATTTATATGAAAATTATTGTTATTATAAGGAAAGTCACTATTTTGTGCAATATTAATGTGTTATGAATGTTAAAGAAAACCTTAAAATTCGTCGAAATTTAGTATAATGTCGAATTTAAAAAAATTACAGATGTCTTTTGAAATTAACGTCAAATTTTAAGAAGTTGACAGATGTCGTCATATTGAATTGTGAAATCGATATCAAATTCGAATTCAGAACCCTAAAACTAGTCGAAATCTAGTATAACGTCGAATTCAAAGAAATAGACAGATGTCGTCATATTTAATTGTGAAATCGATATCAAATTCGAATTCAGAACCCTAAAATTAGTTGAAATCTAGTATAATGTCGAATTTTACGAAATTGACAGATATCGTCATATTTAATTTTGAATTCGATATCAAATTCGAATTCAGAACCCTAAAATTATTCGAAATGTAGTATAATGTCGAATTTTAAGAAGTTGTCAGATGTCGTCATATTGAATTGTGAAATCGATATCAAATTCGAATATAGAACCCTAAAACTAGTCGAAATCTAGTATAATGTCGAATTTAAATAAAATGACAGATGTCATATTTAATTGTGAAATCGATATCATATTCGAATTCAGAACCCTAAAAATAGTCGAAATCTAGTATAATGTCGAATTTTAAGAAATTGACAGATGTCGTCATATTTAATTGTGAAATCGATATCAAATTCGAATTCAGAACCCTAAAACTAGTCGAGATCTAGTACAATGTCGAATTTAAAGAAATTCACAGATGTCGTTATATTTATTGTAAAATCGATATCAAATTCAAATTCGAATTCAGAACCCTAAAATTAGTCGAAATGTAGTATAATGTCAAATTTAAAGAAATTGACAGATGTCGTCATATTCGATTTTGAAATTGATGTCAAATTCGAATTCACAACCCTAAAATTAGTCGAAATCTAGTATAATGTCGAATTTTACGAAATTGACAGATGTCGTTATATTGAATTGCGAAATCGATATCAAATTCGAATTCAGAACCCTAAAATTAGTTGAAATCTAGTATAATGTTGAATTTTAATAAAATATTAGATCTCGCTTGTCACATTTCAAACATTTCCACGAGCAAACCCGGGGCAAAAAGCATCATTTTATCATCAAGCGTGTAAATAGGTAGGTATTCTTACTTCCTTACTAATATTACAAACGTGAAAGAGTGATTGTTTGTTTGTTGATTTGTCCTTTTTAACGTCAATACGGAGCAACATCTTATAAAATATTTTTTGACAGATTACTAAACGACAACTAATCCCATACAGTATGTATGGTATTAGGAGACAAATAATCACATGCAGTCCTGTGTGAGACGACAATTACTGATCACATACAGTCTTGTATTAGACGCCAGACGGCAACTAAAAGCGTAGACTCTCTAACTATGATAGTCTCTCGCAGGCTAGGTCGGAAAAAGGGCGTGACTTAAAACATCAAATCGTCAAGGACGCTGACGATTATCAGCCCCTTAAAGATATTATTATTTTAATGACGTAAAGTTTTGTAAAAAGATTATTCAAATAATACCTATTTCTTGATTCATAATATAAACATACCACGCGCTGAAGCTGTTGGGGTAGGCCAAGGACTTTTACAGCCACCACAACCCTGACATTTCTGATTCGCCCCTTCCCCGCCCGTCTTTCTATTAAACATTTTATTTATATATATATAAATATATGTCTGTACTGTATTTCCGGAAGTCCAATAATTGTCTCTATCACTGAAATTAACGAATTGAAATGTCAAATCGGTAATGAAAGTTGTTATGTTTGGGCTTATAGTGTTTTGATTGGAACTTTAGTAGACGTAATATGACGCGGGATACAATCTCCGTCTACTCCCATAAATCTCACATTAATTGCGTTTACTTTAGCGAACCTATATTGAACTGTGAATCCAAAATACTTCGATGGCATCATTAACTTTTTAACTGCTTGTAAAAAAGGGATATATTTAGCTGTTACAGTTTTTGCTGCATATTCTGTAGTTTAAGTCAATTTTCCTGTTCAAACTTAACTTGCTGACAAGCTTAGTGATAGTTTTTAAACGTTTTATTGAAATGCTAGCGACCGCCCGCTGCTCCGCCCGCGTAGGATCTATTGTGCACAGGTTTGTGATAAGTTCGTATTGTGTAAATCGGCCTTAAATCGCGAAACCAACTAAAGAATATATTGTGTAAACGGCCTTAAATCTCGAAGCCATCCAAAGAAATGTTACGACTTTTTCAAACGACCGCACCAATGGATTCACTCTTTTGGCTCGAAATTCGAATTTGCGATTTTATTTTGCTTACTATACAAAAATTACACTCCCAATATCATATTTTCTTAAGTTTTCCGCGATTCCCGAGATCAAGGAATCGAAATACATACAAATTAGTGATCCGCGATAGTGTCATCCCGCTCTCGCTTTTTGTCTCTTTTTTTATCTCGTTCTGATTTTTCGTATTTATTAGATATAGATTACAAATTGCTTAGATGCAATCATATGATTCAAAATTTCAAAATAACGCATTTAGGAAACGAGGGAGATTTTGTAAATGATATATTTTTTGTGGGTATTATTTCAGACGCAGTTAAAATCTCAAAATAGAGTATCTCTATTTTATTGAAATGTATAACAAAACAACTTTCGGTTTCGCTTGATTAAATTAAAATATTGGTAAATTTAAACGTTGACTTATATATTTTTGTCATAATGGAAGGAACTATGCCTCATAATATGGGATTTTCCAGTTTGTAAAGTGGTAGATAATAGAAATATTTATACCAGTGGTGGCGTGCTGTGGTTTAATACGTCATTTATAATAAAAGTAACCGAACAATTTTAGCCTAGCTTGTCACTATACTTCTTGAGATGTAATTTCTACTATAATAATGAGTTTATAATTCATAAACACAGTTTAGAAGCGTTTTAGTCCAAATATGTTTTATCACTCTCTAACAAAGTAAGTAAAGTAAAGTAAAGACAGGTTCTTTACTAATATTAGAAAGGAACAAAAACACATTTTAACAAAAATGTCGCTAAAATACGTTTATGAATAATGGCCTTATTGTATTGTATCCCAATGATATAGAATGATACAATAAAATGGATACAATAAATAAAATCTTCTAACATTAAATAAATATAACACACTTGTTTTTATTACAATGTATCATGTATTACATTGTATTTTAAGATTCCTTAGTAAAAATATCTTATTGCAGTTTTCGGTTTTTGTATGTCTGTCTCTGCAGATGATATCAGAAAATATTTTGATACAAACATTTTGCTTGACCTAGGATTCGAATCCGAGACCGTCTTTTTGTACGTAGAAGATTACTAAATTAGACTGAACATGGGTGTAATTATGATCTCTCTATGGATTTAACTACTAGAAACACGTGCTTGCTTGCTGTTTAAAAATAGATGATTCGAATATGCGAAAAAATTAAGATTTTATTGCCTAGATATTGCCCGCGACTCCGCCCGCTTGAAAATATTACACGGAATACGGAAATAAACCATGCCATGGCCTTATGACTCTAATATCACTACAATAAAACAAAGTCCCCCGCCCTGTCTGTCTGTGACCTTTTCACGCAAAAACTGCTGAACGGATTTTGTTGCGGTTTTCACTATTAGACAGGTTGATTCACCGGGAAGGTTTACGAGTATTAAACATGGACCTATCATGTTTAGGAGCTGAGTATTAACAGTATAAATGAATCAAGTCGGGGGAAAAGTTAGCCCCAGCGAGTTTTCATGGCGTATGCTGTCTAATCCGTCAGAGATATAACAAAATGTTGTAGGCTATATTATAACATCACGCTACGACCCAAAGCCGTTCATAGCCAGTCAATAATATAGTTTACCCCAAAACCGTCTCTTACGGCATGATTGAGTAAGATTTTAACTTTCACATTTCTAAAAGAGTAGACTATTTTACTAATAAGGAAGGTAGTGAAAATGAATTTAATAAAAAAAAATTATAATAAGAAAGTTTTTTTGTCAAAATATTTTGCATAATTTTATGGAAATGGCACGAAATAATTTACATAACTCTGAATAGTATGTATTTATGATGGAATATTAAAATATATAATAGTTTCCAATATAGTTTTCTAATAATAAGCATTGACGCCGAAAGGCAACGACAACCTAACGGCCTGGCTATCTATCATCACGCCTTTTATCCCAAGAGAGGTAGGCAGAGACAATCGATTTTAGTGTTATAAAGAAAGAAGTGGAACGTGAAAAGAACATCTCTACAAAGGCGATGGTAGAGCCATTTGCTTGGCTTACAAAAAAATCTATTTCTACCTATATGTATTGAATGCGGAGCCGTCTTCTTTGTGGGTCTCTCTAACCACTCAGCCAAACATGCTACATAGTGTTCATTGGTAGATTGTTATTCGGAAAAAGGTGCAGATAACCACATAATCAGTCGCACCCTGTCTGGTGGTATTGAACGATAGGAGTGATTAGTCCGGTCAATATAGTATTATAAATGCTAAAGAGTGTGTGTGTTTGTTTGTCCTTATTTCACATCAAAACAGATCGACGTTATCTGACGAGGGCCAGAGAGTGACATGGGAACTTTTTATCCCGGTATCTTTTAGGATAAAATCTTAATAATTATGTCGCATTACAAAAAAAAAAACAAATTTCATTGGCCTGATCCTTTCACATATTCACTGCTGCCGGGCTAGCATAACCACACGAAGAAGTAGCTAAAAAATCTCATTGTAGGCATTTTTTACTCCAATGTTATTCCTAAAACATACATTTATAAGAGCTGACACTTTCCATATTTGAATTCTGCGTTCACGCCAACTCTTGCTAACCAACCTATACAGTAGTATTTCATTATTATAAACAGGATTCAGTGAATTTAGTATATTTGGCACTGTATGTGGGTTGGATTTATTCGGTTATTGACTTAGCTATGTTGACCTAGTGGAAACCGCGCCCATTATAACCTGCACACAGGCTGGTTGAACTCGTTGCTTATTTTATTATGTTTAGGAGGGTTATAGACCTCGATTATAAAAATCAGAGATAACATTTACTAATGCGAACACGAACCATACATATTTTATTGAACTTTGCTTTTTCTGCCATCCCCAAAGATTATTTAAGTAATTAGGTTTCCGTAGTAAAACAAGGAACCCTTATGGCTTATAAGACCGTTCAGTCCGCTCGTCCGTCCGCCTCAATATTTCAAAACAATTCGAAACCGAATTTGATATCTTAATTAGAGATCTCAATTGTAACGCAATAAAATATTATATATTTTATTATTTTATGTACCTCCTCTTTATGTAAAGTTGAGAAGAAAATCTTTTGAAATGATTATGAGGTTTCATTAACAATTTTTTCATATTAAGTTTTGTTTACGAGATATTAAGCATCAAAGTGGTCCCCACCGTGAAAATCAATTAATTAACTAGTGAAAATTATAAGGGACACAAATAAACTTTCCCAACTAAAAAACTATATTGCAAGTTGCAAAATCATGGTTTGGAGCAGAGTCCTACATAATATGCGTGGCCCGACACGCACTTGACCGGTTTTTAAGTTTAAGTAAGTTTTTTTTCAGTAGGTATATCCGTTTCACTGTTGTCAATTAAAAAATTGTGCTAAAATGATTAAGACTGACATTTCAAAGTTCATGTTTTTTTTCTACGTAGAAGTAGTTTGGTCGTTGTGAGGAAACATTTACTCTTTATTATGCCAGTGCAGTACAAGGTGAAAACAAGTTGTCGAGGTAAAATTACACTTGCTGACTACTTTCAACTGTTCAACACTTCAATAGCAAACCGACTGAATAAAACTTTAATCACACCAATAACAAAGAAATAAGGAAGGACTCTAAAATTCCGAGACTTATTATTGAATAAATTTTCTGTATTTTTTTTTCTTTACGGGTTGCCTTACAGCTCCCGGACTGTTATCGGTCCCAGGGTACCCAGCGGAAGACCAAGTCTCTCTCTTTTAGCCGATGGTATTTGTGAGGCTATACCTAACGAGCGGTCAGTTCTGTTGATATATATTTAGATAGAAAAGCCTCTAAGTGTGGTTTGTCCCATACATAAGTTTTGAATTATAAAAAACCATTGGTACATGGCCGGGCTCAAACCGTGGTCCACCTAGTTAATACCAGATCTTGAAGCAAAACTGAAAAGTGACAGGTTGTATATATACCATAATGTAGCGACAGGCTTTATCATCTGCCCTGAATTCCTGATTAATATGGACAATTGGTTGAATATGAAAATTTAAACTTTTTAAATTGAACCCTGTCTGAAAAGTTTCAAATTCGCCCCCGAGATGTCAAAATATGTAGCAATTTCAACATTTTTCATTAAAATAAAAGTTTTCATTAATGTTTTACCGTTTATGCTATCACGCAAACTTATGTCTCGTTATACTAATCATACTAATATTATAAAGAGATAATTTATCTTCGAAACTACTCATCTGAATTTAGAATGGACCTTTAGGGTGGACATACGCTATATATATCCCGTTAAAATAGTTTCAGTGAACTTTTAGTGGAGGCCAATTTTTAATGATGTAAAAAAGCGCCTATTAAAATTAGCAACGTTATTATTGTAATTTTTTCTCTAAGGCATTACGGTATATTCTATTTCCACGCGGGTGAAACCGTGAGCAAAGCCTAGTAATATATATTTTGATTATAAAGGTGTGGCTTCATAGCTTTATGCTATTGTACATGTCATTGTGACCTATTTACTAAACAATTAGTTGGCCATCACTGTATACATACTTATAGTTTAGTAGGTAGAGAGAGTCACCTCCAGTGAAATCTGACCTGTCTGACTATCGGATTGGCGTTTCTGACCGTTAAATGCTCATTTTCCTGTCCCTTATGATGATACTCGTATTATTATATTGTCTTTTTATTGAGTTTAACCTAATAATGTTCGAACAAGTATATTTTATTAGAACATATTTAACTGCAGGCGAGTCTACGAGCAACAAAAAGATTTATTTTTTGAGCACAGGACTTATTACTTTCATGATTATCATGGTTGTTAGTTGCTGAAACTTAGTACACTTATACCTACATAATCCGACAAACCGCACTTAGAGGCTTTTCCATCTAAATATACAACAACAACTGGCCACTCGTAAGGTATAGCCTCATAAATACTAAATCGGATACTTTGTCTTCAGCTGGGTACCCTGGGACCGATAACATGGTTTCGGGAGCCGTAAGGAAACCCGTGAAAATAAAAAAAAATCTAAACAGTTTCCAAGATTTGAAATCATATTCACAGTTTTGTTGTTTATTTTTATAGGGATTCGCACAAAACAGCTACGAATCTAATTGAGATGGAAATTTAATAATATTAATACTTAAATCACCTTTAATGTCTCATTTAACTCAAGCAAATTCGGGGCGAGTCGCTAGTTTTATCTTTCATTGATAGAAATGTTTTGTTAGAGAAGTTTTCATTGGTGGAGCACTTTTGGAGATTTTTATTGTCGGTTCTGGACCGTACTTCAGGAATTCATTGCTTTACGTTTTATTGTTGCGATATAAAACGTTATGATGTTTTCCTTGTCCATATAATAACAGTAAATGGTGTCATGTAAATGTTTTCCTCCATTTAGAGAAGTCACAAATAGAAGTGTTTGTGCCATCATACTCCATCGTCGGCCACTACTACTGGCCCATCATTCAGTATCTCATCATTCCTTTGATATGCATTCAAAAAAACCGACACCAAGGTCACCGTCAGTCATGCTTGGCCATCATACACCATTCTCGACACACCGAGTGGGGCCATGACAAATTATCTTCATTCATCGTTCGCCATATTTGCTAATCGTCGATAGCGGGATCCATAATAACATACCGATTGTCCATTTACCATTAAAAGTTAAAAAAATACATGTGATCAAGTCTGTCTGAACTGAACTTAGGAGTCAAGGATGCGGTCTTACCTATCAAATCTAAATCGAGACATGACAGTCTGCGACTTATAAATCTTCGTTCCATCGCGTTTTTTTACTCGGATAATTTTGGGTTTTGCTGGTCGTTTTTATGACTTTAATGGCCACTTAATAACACGCCTTAGGTATTGTACAAATTGCATGATATCATAATAATTTCGTGTTGTTGATCTAGTTACCTTGTTGCGCAGTAAACGACTTTTAGCGCAATTCGCGAGATTATGTATGGTTTTTGTAAAAAAAAAATGTTGTAAATGTAGCTTTAATGTTCGGATTTACAGTAATTTATTGTTGACTATAGCGACACGCCCTGCTTCGCACGGATATAAAAAAGTTCTTTACGAAAAATGCAATTTTCCCAGGCTATGAGGCAAAAAGTAGCATAATATTATTATATTACTCTACTATGCGCTCCGTCTACATGTCGATCTTGCATTATTAGGTTTCGAACTGCATCGATGTTCTTTGGTACAACCACCGATTTTGGACGACCTTCTTTCAACTCATCCGTGGGCGACCACCGACCCCGATTAAGACGAGGAACGACTCAGAAATTTCTAATCGTAAGCCACACCCTAAACTCGTGGTTCGGGCTCATGAGTGGTTCGAGCGCAACGATCACGTCATGCAAGACAACGACGGCGCTTTGTCCGTTCTTCCTGCAGAAGTGAGAAGGGCATAATGTATCGCCTCTCGGAATAAATGACGTAAGCGGCACATTACAAATAAATAATTTATTAAAAAACGATCACATGCAGGGAAACATCTTCTTAATCAATACTAGGTACTGAAATTACCTACCGATTCGTATAAAATTTAAACGTAAATCCCTTCAAACTATGGTCGTATGACTAAAAAGGAGTTTTCGAAGAGGTGATTTCAAAAAATTAAGTTATCGAGAAAATTTTCACCAATCATGTTTTCATTCTGCACAATACTAGATACTATATATATAAAAATGAAACCCGTTTTCCGTTGTCACGACATAACATGAAAACGGCTGAACCGATTTGGCTGATTTTAGTCTTAAAATATTCCTAGATATCCAGGGAAGGTTTTAAAGGTGAGACAATTCGAATAATTGCCGAAAAACCCCTAAAAACAGCCCTTTTATTTTTCCTATAATAACAGAGTCAATTTGAACCTTATTGCTATTCAATAAAGTTCATCTTCTATATATATAAAAATGAAACCCGTTTTCCGTTGTCACGACATAACATGAAAACGGCTGAACCGATTTAGCTGAAAATTGGCAGGGAGGTAGTTTAGAGCCAGGAGAAGGACATAGGATAGTGGTAGGGGTTGGAGTAGTTAAAATTATAAATTTTAATTGTGAATATATGGCGTCATCTTGAGTTTTACATGTGTACTAAAATGTATTTGCAAACGTCAATAGATGGCGCTGTATTATACTTTCTACCACGGAAATGTGTTAATTCCAGAGTCGGTAGGCCAGGTAGGTTAGTTAGGTTATTTATAACTCAAGAACGGCTGAACCGATTTAGCTGAAAATTGGTAGGGAGGTAGTTTAGAGCCAGGAGAAGGACATATGATAGTAGTGGTTGGAGTAGGGGTAGGGGTAGGGGTAGGGATAGGGGTAGGGGTAGGGATAGGGATAGGGGTAGGGGTAGGGATAGGGGTAGAGGTAGGGGTAGGAGTAGTTGTTTTCCACGGACGAAGGAAAGAAAATAGCAGGCAAGCCAACGTTTGGGCAGGACAACGTCTGCCGAGTCCGCTAGTACTAGATAAAATCCTCTAGTTTTCGATGCCCAAATTGTATGTTCATAGCATTCGTAAAATTCGGGAACTTCAGTTCAGCAATCAACCGAAATTATTCGTTCCTCCCCTTAAATTCGCCAAACCAGTGATAGATTAGTTTTAGATGGTGCTTCATCACCAAAAGTCGAAGAAAGTTGATCGATACACTGTTGTTGAGTTAACCCATAAGTCATAATACATCTTCGCGCGAAAATTTTCACTAGTTCCATTTGGACTTGCAAAAAAACAAATGAAGTGCGTTCGCATGTCAAAACTTTTTTTTCTAATCCATGCGCCAAAAAAATAAATTTTACCATGGAGGTTACATATCGCGACTAAACTCATTATGTTGGTCAATTCCGCATACATAAATAGCCAACCTATGTATCTCTGTGCACATGTGACTTAGAAGAAGGACAAACAAACGCAATAATGTTAGAGCAAATTGGTCTTTTGAAAAATAAAACAACTCAGCAACTCCGAAGAGTTGTGACGATGATGAAATATCCACTCAGTTGATGTCAAGTTGAGCTGGCCAGAATTAAGATATTTGGCAGGGCGACAACAGACTGTCAACAACATGACCGCTTGAGCAGACACATTTGTTTAGTCTCAACTCTCAAATTGACGGTCACGTGCAAAAAAGGCCAGACGAAGGATGCGTGCTTTGTACTAAGGTCTTATGATCTTAAAATACATCAACAAATGTTACCAATGGTAGAGCGTTGGACTCGAAACCGGGGGACCTGGGATCAAATCTCACTTGTCTCAAAAATGCTAAGCACCAATTTTCTTTAAGGGTCCTCCTATATTGGGAATTTTTCTGGGATAAACTATTCCCAATTTCTCTGTAAATAATCCACCTGTGTCACTGTAATTTAGCATATAGTTACTTATTGAATATATCTAAGTGAAATAGCTCTTATTTTTTCAATGGCTTTTATTGAATAGGAAATATGGGTAGTTTAACTTTGCCCCTGCTGTCTCTTTCATAATCTATCACAAAACTCTAATTTTTTTTAAAAGCGCTGTTATACCATTACCCTTCAATTATATATGTCGAATTTTTTGGTAGCTTATTGAAAATTTAAAATAATAATTATTTTATTATTTTTGCCAAATTAAAAAATCATAAAATATTTTTTTTTTGAATTTTCAATAAGCTACAAAAAAAAAAGCGATATATATAATTGAAGAATAATGGTATAAGAGCGCTTTAAAAAAAATTTAGAGTTTTGTGATAGATTATGAAAGAGACAGAAGGGGCAGAATAATCCTTTATTCTACCACCCATATTTCCTATTAAATAAAACCAATTGAAAAAATAACCGACTATTTCAGTTAGATATATTGAATAAGTAACTATATGCTAAATTACAGTGACACAGGTGGAGTATTTACAGAGAAATTGGGAATAGTAATATCTCCATACAAATTCCCAGTATAGGACCCTTAAGAATTGACTTCGGAGTGCACGCATATCCGCACTTCTTCTAAAAGAAGTGACAAATCTAGGTTCATTAGATGCAGCAAAAGGCTTGCCACTTGTTCTGTTTAATATGGACAGCTGGCAAAAAGTGGACACTGTTACTGGTATGTTTGGCCACACCGTAAGGTATAAAGGCCGTGAGGTGTGTTTGTTTGTAGAGAAGTGGAACGGTCTGCCTTGCTCCGCGTTCTCGCAGCTTCATTCATAGAGCGCTTCACAATGCCGGACTTAGAGGTCAGGAGGCCTCGGGGCAACAAAGGAGTGGAGGCCCCCTAGCCCCAAATTATTTTCCATTGGAGTGAACAAATATAGATCGATGATTTCTGTTAATATTTAATATAAAATGTTTGTACAAAGTACTGTAATTAAAGGTAAAATGCGAAAAAAAAATTCAAAGGAAAAGTTGTTTACTATAGTCTGAATTTGAATTATTTTTCCGAAGTCTATTTGTGGGGGCCCCTCTTTTGTGGAGGCCCCGGGGCTGTAGCGCCGGTTGCCCTCCCCTAAATCCGGCTTCAATAAGCTAAACGTGAAAAAGGAACGTATTGATCGATGGAAATATTAAAAGTACACACAATCGCCGAGCATGTATGAAAGGTATGATGAATATAAAAGAAGCGAAAGAGGTATGTCAGGATCGTAACAAATGACATTCGATTGTCTCTGCCGCCCCCTCTTGGGATGAATGATGGGCATGATGATGATGATGATGATAACACTAATAAGACAATTGCGATCCTCATTGCAATAGTTGCCTTAAACTCAAAGGAAAAGTTGTTTACTATAGTCTGAATTTGAATTTTTCCGAAGTCTATTTGTGGGGGCCCCTCTTTTGTGGAGGCCCCGGGGCTGTAGCGCCGGTTGCCCTCCCCTAAATCCGTTGCTTAATGTCTTACAATAAAAACAGTTATTACGTTAAATACATATAAAAAATATCTACACCCACATGTGTATGACCCGTTTTCATAAGTAGTCATCATCATAAAAAGACGTCGAAACATAATAAAGTGTGGCGGCACATCGCCTCGATAAATGTCGCATCCTTACTGTCTCTCAATATTGAAATTGAAACCTGTATCGCGCCATTGAAAATATTTAATAGATTGGCATATATTATGCAACTTTCCAGCGACACGCGTTTTACTCAAAATCGTTCGATTGTTGTTTGTAGTTATTTCTATAGAAGAAAGGAGATAAACACATAATGTTAGAGGGGCAGGAAAATGTACCTTATTGGTTCGCATTAGCCTTGTTGGGTCATATTTCACTGCAGGTGACTCTACTATTTTATATAAAAAACCAAAGAAGACATTTTACCAACGTGTTCTTTAATTCTATTAATGGATTGTGCGTAGTATTTCATAAAATATCGTGGTGCCAGAGACCAACACATCGCTAACCTGGAAAATCTGAGTACCTTCTTAGTTTCAATTTATGCCACAATTGGAAATGGGAGAGTAGTTCCGTCGATGGTTATATGACTTTAGGATACGTAAATAATCTATTTTAGATCATTGTGTAAATATTTGTATAGAGAACAAGTAAACACGTTTAGGATCTGGATCGTAGATCTGATGGGAGCGGACTACGGACAGCGGAAGTCTACACAAAACTACAATGGGAATCCAGCTTCAATTGGTGTCAAATTGAAATATAATTGAATTAAAATTCACAATAGATATGAGGTTGAGTCTAGATGTTTTTAGGCTTTGTTGGCTTGGGTAGGTTAGATATACGAACTTTTTTAAATCAGGTATTTTATTTGGCCTGGGATTTCGAATCCGGGAGGCCTAAGTGGAGGTCATATCATATGCCTATTCTCAGAAGTAATACCTGCCCCCATAGACAATGTACGAACGCAACGAAAACATAATATTATATGCAGAAACTTATAACCGAATTATAATAATTATATGAAAAGTCAGCCCATAAGAAGCTCAATTTATGCATACTTAAATAATAAAAAAATACGAAACACAACAACCGGGCATAATCTCAAAAAAGCGGCTGATCGACCGAAATCTTCGCCATACTTCAAGGAGTTTGTAGAGAGTAGAGGTATAAAATAAGGTATATAAACTTATTTAAACCTTGGTTTCATTATATTAAAGTAAACGACAGTTTCGTTTGGTCACGTGGTTGTATTTCAGTCGGTCCCGTACATTTAAAGTTATCTATTCTATTCTATTCTATTCACTAAGTTGTACATTGTCTAACTAAGCCCGCTGGTATACCTACATTAACATACTACTTTTATACCTTCCCGAGCCCCAGAGTACTCCGCGCAAGCCAAGGTCTCATAAATTTCGCCGTTGTTATTATTTGAGGCTACCTAAACGTGAGCCAAATTAATTAATTGGTTTCGAGAGAAAACCTCAATGCAATTCCAGATATGGATCTCTGCCAAAGTTGGCCAAAGGCAATAATACGTCTGCGGTTCTATTGACTAAGGAAAACTAGATAATTCCGAATATGTCTTCATATTATTTTGTGGTTTTCAAGCTGAAAACAGTTGTAGGACAAGAAAAGAGTCATTAGTTCGTTGTGGCAACGTGTTAGTGTTTACATAAATAGAAGAAATGCTAATCTTTTCTGAGATTTTAATTGACAAAATTCTCGTCTCGTTCAAATTTTTTACCCATAAGAACTGACAATTAAAAGTATACACGAGGTTAGCAGAACGTGAGAGATAAATATTCCTGTGAATATAATGTGTGTTTTGTCTGTCTGTTTCTTGATGTCTGTATACATCTACTTACTACTTAAATTAATTTTATTAGATTTTATATAGATAAAGCATATCGCGGGCAATCATATCAAATCAAATAATATCCATGGATTGTTTATCAACGTCAAATCAAAATAAATAAATAAAAATTAATTTATAACAATTTAGTTCCAAGCTTTTCCATCCTCAAATAATCGTCTATATTATATGCCTTGGACAGAAGTTTATCTACTTTTAATAACAATTTTAAATTTCTTAATAATTGATAAATCTACTTCTTGTATTTACATTATTATTTAAATATTTTTACGGACATACATTAAATTTTCAAATATATACCGATCATACACAGTCAACTTTTAAACTTTTCCCAAAGTGATTCTCGTGGACCCATTTTGTATAGTGCACAATAGCCCTCTTCTGTAGAAAAAAAATACTATTTACCTCAACATGACATAACACTGTGCAAATAAATCAATCTAGCCGTGTGTCTATATCAGTCAATTGTTGAATCTTTTTTACTGAAAAAGCAGCAGATCCTACCTCTTTCACTTTTCCTATATCCATACATGCTCGGTGATTGTGTGTACTTTTAATATTGTCATCGATCAATATATGTCCAATAAACGTACACCTAGATCGTCCTCTGCCAGCATTTCCTTTCCCTTCAGCCATATAAACCTTTTAGTCATTCTTTCATCCTTCATTCTTTTAACGTGTCCAAACCAGCGTAAACTACTTTTCTTCATTTTAGTCACAACATCATCTTTTACTCAGTTTTAAAAAAAAATGACTTCAAAAAAAATCCTTTGCTCCTATCTATCAGTATTATTACTTGCTTCGGTCCTACTTTCAGCAAGCTAATATTTTCTTCTAAAATGATGCTAGCAACCTTTCTAAACCTATCGACGTAACGGTAACCGCACTGCCGACAAGGCCTTCGCCGTGGCCTTTCCAACTTCATTAATTAATGACTCCACTGCATCACACCCACGGTAGTATGTATAAATAGCCACGGGTTGATTAATGGGTAATGTGGCTGCGTACGCGCAGACGGCGCGACGGCACATTGTACTGGTATATTAAATAGCACAATGAACCGTGGACGATAGTTGGACATAGTGTCATGTTTATACGGCCGGGTTATAACGCCCCCCAAGCAAATTGCGGATCGATGACCCTAGCCTATGTTCCTTCCTACATTCAATGTCATTATTGATTTTATACAGATTGATTATTATGATAGCTACCACACGTGGGCATTACCATTAGATATTATTGAAGTAGTATGTGCCCACGATTGCGCTCGCACCTTAAAGTATGTTTTTATTTTTTTTGTACTAGGCGCCTTCGCTCGTGGAAATTTTTGAAATGTGACAAGAATTTATCCCGGGATAAAAAATTACCTATGTCACTTTCAAAGTACCTATCTCTGTGCAAATAAACACACTTTCGCGTCTATAATGTAGGGCTCTGAAGGGCTAGCATAAGTTTTTTGCGTCTCGTTCTATCGAGCATTTTCTATGGGAACCTCAAATACCCATGGCAATTGGCTCAACAGCAATGACGACTTAGCCGCCAGACACATTGAAAAAAACAATAAATGCGAATCAGTAGCTAAAAACTCTACCGTGTCTCTCTTCATCGTTAAAGGTAGTTCCGTCGTTATCACTGTCGTGGGTGAAATGAGAATGACTGTTGTCTTGCCTTGGGTACCCAGGGGACTGGTGACACGATTATACCGAGCTATGTATGAGGCTGTTAATCTACAGCCTGCAGTTGAAGTTTATTTATTTATTATTTATTTATACCTATTGTTGAAACAAAGTACATATAGTAATTCCCTGATGTAAATTTATCGACTAGCAGCTTATGGTATGCAGGAAAACCACAGCGTAATCTAAATTTAATAATTAAAGCACTTATTATTTTTATCGTCTCTTATTCGTTTTAATGCATAGTTTATTTGACCATTTCATCTAAATCCTATCAGTGGCAACTGGCCATCAAGGTTTGAGAAAGAGCCCAGTTCAATTTTAATAAATGTATCTTAATTGAACGCACTAATCTCTGGAACTCCCAGTCAGATTTGATAAATTATTTTTGCATGAGATATAACATCACGCTTCGACCTTAAGGCGCAGAACAGTAACGTTATAATATAATCGTGAAAGATGCTTGTGGAACGAGCTCATAATATCAAAGAGAAATTTATAATATGTCCTTAGCCGTTGCCTACCCCATTGGGATTGAGTGTCGTGATTGTATGTAACCTAGTGCGGTTCGCTGTAGTTTGACAATAGCGGTAATTCACAGCTCGACGTCCTTCTGATGTATAATGGCTTCCCCGGAGACGCGTCGCTCGTGCGAACTGCCTTCTCTGTGCAACGACAGAACATTAAATAATGATTCACATAGGCAAAGCGAAGACTGTCAAATGCAAACTACTACTTCTCTTGAGTATTTAATGGTTTTCCTTACAAGTATATGTTAACAGTTATGTGCTAAAATTGTGCCTTGTACGTGGGCGGGGTAAGGGCAGTTCGCACCAGTTCAATCGGCTAGTACCTACTGCGTATGTTCGCGATCCTTTGCTGTTCAGATTTACACACACTCTCTATCAACTTATGTTTTTATGAGGGTAGTATTTAACTGCAAATTTAAAAAAATGCCTATTACCCATCAAGAATACTGATCTGTATACTTAGAAATTATCTTCATGTGTTTTCTTTTTTCATTACAGATCAGATCATGACGTAATTGAACAGTCATGGCAGAGGACACAGAGACTACAAGTATGAGTGAAGTTCACGGTCCCCCGTTAACTAATGGTGGGGATATCACAGTCGATGAACCAAATACTGACAGCGGCGACATCAGCGCTAAAGTAAAAGAAAAATGTGATACACAAGACTCGTCCCCAGAATGCGGCATCGTCAGTGTTGCTGCCCAAGTGCGCAAATTAGACTCGTTCATCGAGAAAGAGTGCGCGGAAGACGTGCGCTCGTTGGGGGAGTTGGACAGCTTGCCGGTTTGTGAAGAAGTGGTCTTGGGAGCTGCCGGATCCGATAGCGGAGTCGAGGGATGCGGGCGAGCTTTGAGCAGCGGCGGCGGATCTCGTTCGTGCGCTTCGAGTGTCGTTTCTTGCGGATCCGGATGCGGTTCTGAGAGCTCCTCGTTTGCTGGCGCACCCCCGCGTCCTCGCCGACGAGTGAACGTCACCCTCACGGAACCTCAAAAAGCCAGAACCTCCCCCGTCGGAACGTCTACCCCTCGCCCCGCCACCGCCCCTCGCGGACCCAATCTAGCCACAAGAGAGCGAGCGAGAAGTCGCGAGAAACCCATTCCACCAGAAAAGCCACGCCCGCTCACTCCCAAACCGAGAATTCGCCCATCAACAGACCTACCCAACTTGGTACGCGAGAGCCCGGCGCTGAGAGCGAAGCCCACCAAAACGTCAGCGGCCAGATGTCGAACCCCGAACTCTCCGTGCGAGGAGAAGAAATGGCCTACCAACGGATCTCTACGGACAGCGGCCGAAGTGACTGCTACGCGGATCGCCGCGGACAAGTACGGAACCCTGCCCCGTAGAAGACGCGACGACTGCGAAGGATCTCCGAAACATGATATCACGCCGCCCACGTCCCGCCGACCTACTGTCAGTAGATCGGTATCGTCCCGGTCGACTACCAAAACCAGAGTTAGGATATATGCAGAAAAGATCTCACAGACCATCCTATTGGGCACCGATATTGAATCAGCACTTGCGGGAATAACGCCAAATATTGAAAGGTAAGGAGTCATTTGAACTTTTGCTTTAGGTACCTACACCAAACCATTGTCTTTGAACCATCGTCTCTAGTAACAGGTAGCGTGTGCTAAAAGGTGTTTATGTAATGGTAACGAAGAAATCTTATGACCATACTACAAAATTATGAAACTCGGTCAGTTATGGATTGGTACCGCATCCCTGGTGCATTTCTCAGATCACTGCCTACTCCGTAAAAGTAGATATTTTTGGCCATCACGATCACGGGTGCCTAACGTCCCCCGGAAAAAGCTAAAGGCAAGGATTCCTTATTTAACCGATGACATTTTTCGATGTACTTCTGTTTAAGTGCTTCTGAATACAGTTTGTCGAATTAAATTCAACCCATGACCCCGTGTGAACTCCACACTTGCTAAATCAACTGTCTATCCTTTCAGCCGAGTGGAAGTTACCAAATCGCACCGCGGCGTGCAAGCGAGCTCCCGCGACACAGAAATGATCCGTTTGACGGAGCGGGTGCAGCAGGCAGAAGCGACCGTCTCAGAAGAACAGGACCGGCGCCAGATAGCCGAGACACAATTGGCTGAAGAGCGGGCTGCCAGGTTGGCGGCTCATGCTGAACTGGAGAGGAACTCGCTTAGACTTCTGGAGCTCGCTGGAGCAGGTACTGTAATCTAGTGCCTAATTATTATTTAGGGTCCGTTTTAATGTGCAATAGTTATCCAACACACAAAATAAATGTTAGATAACAATTTTGTATCGCTATACGTTTGTGAAACTCTCTCATTGACAGGTTAGTTGCAGTTAACCTAACCGGTTTATCTTCACATTGGGGCCTCCCTTAAATTAATTAAGTTATTGCAATGTAGAAAGAGTTGCTTTGGAAACGGGTGCATTGTAAACAAGCTGTGAAAGTCATAATATTAACCAATCTCTAGAACTTAGTTTAACCAAATACAACTATATTATTGTAAGCAAGCTTAGGTTGTTCCTTTTGAGAACCCTACAAGGAAGTCCAACAGTAGACCAATAACACGAGTCACATGGTTAGCGTTTTCTTTAAAAAATATTCGTCTATTTTATATAATGATGAAGTAATAAATATGCTTTACAGGAGCCGACGCCGGTGCAGAGGGTTGTCTTCGCGCCCTAGAAGAACAGTTACGCGCGTCTGCTGAGTTGACTGCGTTGCAGAGAGGCGAGATTGAAAAGTTGCGTGAACAGTGTGCGACGTTGCAATCTGTTAGTACCACATTTTTGTATTAATAGAAAAGCCCCTTTACTAATAAACACTGTACAAAGTTATACAATGGTCTATTTCCCTCTAACAGTATCATATTGAATGACAGTTTTATCAAAGATATACAAAACATTATATAACTTTATGCAACATTTAAGTCTCGATTTAATGATGTGTAAAATATTATGTGCTAATCTAGTATACACGTTTAAATTGAGTACCACACTTGAAGCTGGAGGCCGAGTTTCAATCCTCACTCGACCTTTCACAAAGAGATTTTATCGACTTTCTTACTTCGGATGGCACGAAAATATAATAATTGTCTCTATTGAAGCGATGCTAAGATCATCTTATGCATCATCCACTTGAATATTGAATTAAATTGAATGACGGCCCGCTTTTGACGGGAATCAACAGTTATAAAGATTTTCCATGTATTTATTATCTCCAAGGATGCAAGCAGTAGTCGTTCCACGGCCCGTATATTGGAGGCGCGGTTGGCGGAGGCGGAGCGCGAGGCGGCCGAAATGCAGGATTTCCTCGCGGCCGAGACTGGAGCACTGAATGACTCGTTACGAGATGCTGAGTCGGAATTGTCTCGGACCAAGCAAGATTTGGATAGGAGGTATATTGTTTGATGTCATGATTTAAAAAATCTACTATTCTAAAGTATCTGAGACTAGGTAATGCCGTAATGCAGTAGAGTAGCAATATAATAGCAATACAAGTCATTTTAAATGTCTTTATTAGCTCCGGCCGATAGAGCTTGCATTGAATAATGGCACTAATTGCCTTCACCGCGTATTAAACACTTCCAATATTCAGTATCACCGCCTATCTGCTATTCAACACTCCTAAAAATTTGTACCCGCGTTGAGATCTATCTTTGATAGAGTAGAGGTTTGAAGCAAATATTTTTTGAAATAACTTGAAGCTTCACATAGGTGACGGTGCTGAATACTGGAAGGGGATCCATAAACGCAGCTTCGTATTTTTTTTGAAATCGGATCATTAATTCCAGATATTACCCCAAAACTGTAACTCATAAAAATAGTCTCATGTGATTTTTAGTGATAACTTTTAACTTTGCGTGATTGGTTGAACCAAAACAACTATTATACCAATTTCAGACATGCAGAATGCCGTCAACTAGTCCGCATGTGTGAACAGCGTCGTCAGGAAGCGCTGGCTCTAGCGGCGCGGGCACGGGGAGCGGCAGGGGGCGCGGGACCAGCGCTGGACGCTGTGTCGCGTCGTCTGCGCACGTTGACGGATGCTGTAGTACGCGCATACAGCCTGCCGCATGACGCGCTCGAGCCTACTGTCTACCACAATGAAGTCTATAGGTACGACTAGGTCTTGCACACTTGTTTGCTCATATTATTTTGATTATAATCAGATTTTATATCTATACAATCGAAGTTGGGTAGAGCGTCATCTCTGTCATTCGTACAAGAAGCTTGAAGCACGAAGTATTAGACCAGTTGGATGCTGTAAAAGCTCAGTGTAAACTGGATGCACCTGACGTAACGCTAAAAAACTTTTTTTAGGATTCTTTGTACGATAGAGAATATAGATCCGTGGGTTGCGCCCCCTCGAAGGTACGCAAGCTTCATTGTTATATGTATGATATATTGAGGTAACTTAAGCTAAAGTTTCGTTAAGCTAAGATGATTATTAATAACTTTAAAAAATTCGAGAAATTTCTTGCATTTCTTCGATTTTTTTATAAACAATAGCCATTTCAACATGGTTAATTGAAAAAACGGGGTATTAAAACCCACATATCTTGTGTATTTCTTTATTGCGAACAACTTTTGTCTGATGAGATTTTGGCCTAAAACCCTCAGATTCCAAGTTATTCGTGCAAACGTAAAAAAAATACGCATTTTTCATATAAAAATCATATTTTGTTGATTTCAACAATGAAGCGGGTACCTTCGAGGGGGCGCAACCCACGGATCTATATTCTATATCGTACAAAGAATCCGAAAAAAATTTTTTAGCGTTACGTCACGTGCATCCACTCTGAAACAGCACCCGACTGGTCTGTATATTCAATTCGGCCGGGTAAACAAACTAAATCGGAAAACGCTTTGTAAGACATCATCACATACACAACATTAAAACGGTTCATTAGAACTAAAGAATTATTTCGCTGCCCAACCTTCTCTTCTCAACTTGGCGTAATAATACGTAGCTCTTGTTTGAATCTAGGAAATATACTTTTGCCCGCTTGGGAATGGAACCAATATAATTATTTTCATGGCTGCCCCTCCTTCCCACTCGTTCAGCCGTTTAGGCGTGAGTAACAATATGAACTTTCGCATTTATAAAATTACTGGAATTGCAAATCCATTCAACCATGACGAACTTGCAATATTGCACTTTTAAATTCTCGTAATTTGTCTCTTATAGTCGCAGCGACAGTGGCGAAGCTCTTTCCCCGCTAGAAGAAGGCGGTCGTGTTGGTTTGTTGGCGGCCGTGACTCGCGCACTAAGGACCAATCCTGCGCAGGCGCCGGCCGGCGATGACGACAGATCTCGTATTTCGGATGAAAATGATAATTCTGCGGATCTACTCGACTCGGAGACGGAGCCCTGCTTAGTTACGGATCCAGGTATCTATATAGTTAACAACATACCTGCTAAACAAAAAACGCCTTATACTTCTAAAATCCTGACTTAAATTTCGTTGCGATGGCGACAGTAGCGACAATTTTATTGAAATTGAATTGTGTTTAAATAAGTTGTTTCATGCTACTCGATTTAAATAAAATTGTAATTGTTGTCGTCATCGCAACGAAATTAAAATTAGGATTTGAAATTGAAGTCAAGAGTAATATAATAAAATTATTTTTGCAAACAACAAACATGCGATTTCTACACATACATTATTTCGGGGCTATCTATTGATTATCATGTATTGGGTTAGGGATTAGGGTAGGCAGAGACAATTAAATATAATTTGCTACAATCCCAATCTTCATGCCTTTCATGCAGGCTTCGCTTCTAAGGCGCCCTCTGCCGGCATTGCTTTTATTTCTGCCATATAAACCGTTTTAGTTGATTTTATATATAGCTAATTCGACTATCCGGACTGTTTTACTTGCTACCTCACTGTTTTTGATAATAATTTACACTTGATATAGGTACTTTTTAAACTGTTGATACCTTGATCCTGAATTAATAAAAAAAAATATTTTCCATGAAATGACTAACTTGGACACTGTATTTTTACCTTCCAGAATGCGCGGAAGATTGGTGGTCGGGAGCAGATGTGGCGGGCGCTTGGAGCGGTGACGAACTATCTCCGGTGCGGGACGAGGCGGCCGCTGACGACTCGGAGCGAGAATCTTTACGTAACTTGTCGGCGGCCATCGCGAACAGACAACGCTCTGAAGCAGAAGACGCGGAAAGGGGGTCCCTGCTTGATAGGGTGTTAGCAATTGGTGAGCTCTAATATCGCGAATAAAAATTTACCCTACTTTTTTTTCATTATTCACGGGTTGCTATACAGCTCCCGAAACCGTGTTACGGTTCCAGGGGATCCAGCTGAAGACCAAGTCTTCTTCGTTTAGCCGATGGATTTGTGAGGCTATACCTAACGAGTGGCCAGTTCTGTTGAGGTATAATACCTCTAGTACATGGCCGGGATCCGGGATCGAACCCGTGGTCTGCCTAGTTAATACCAGACGTCTTAACCACTTGGCCACTGACGCACACATAACTTGTGGTTATGAAATTAAAATGCTAAAGTGTGTTTGTTTGTTCTTTTTTCGCGTCAAAACGGAGCAACGGATAGAAATTTTTTTATCACGAAACTCCTTCGGGATTTTTATGTCTCATATCAAAATTCTCCTTACCTTACCGCTGATTATTTATTCGTTCATCGAATATTTTAAAAGTAGAAAACTTTTATGTCTCCATGAATTGCCAATTTGCTATACGGTTCCCGGAATTGTGTTACAGACCCCAGGGTACCCAGCAGAAGAAAAGTGTTCCTTATTTAGCACATGACATTTTTGAGGCTTTACGTTTGTCGTTGATATGATGGTGTGTACTGCCATTTCTTTACATAGTTTTTTTTTGTTCTTCCAGATAACAGACTGACTGAGTTGCTTCGTGCTCTAAGAATGGCAGCCTCGTCTACAGAGGACGCGGAATCTGTTCGGTTAGCTTCGGCACTTAGGTTAGTTCATTTGAACATTCAAATTCAAGCCTGTTTTCCATAGGGGTATGCAGAGAGAATGAAGCATATTTCTTGTTTTATTCAGCAACTTTCTTATAACTTATTAGCTACCCGCATGGATACAATTTAATTTGTACGCACGTATTTTATATTGCAAACTCTTATTAATACTTATTTATTAAACTTTTTCCCTGACTTGGTGCACTAATACTGTTATTTCACGCCTAGATAGTATCTACTATAAAATATAGCGCAATTTCAACAATCTAAAACAAATCTGTCCAGTAGTTACGGAGCGCACAGACAGATATACACATCTAAGAACATGTACTGATATAGATATATCTAATTACATTAGCGAGAATTGTCTTCCGCTGGGTATCCAGAGGTTCCAGATGATGATGGTTTAAGATTATTTTTCTTCTTAGTCGTGGTGCTCCTGACAGAGCAGTCATGGTCAATCATGGCGGTCCACAGCGCGACGCACCTTATATTGACTCGCCATGGTTAACTTTCTTGGGAAGAATAGTACAGTGGTTTCCTCTTGCCTTCTGCACCATTTAGGTCTTCAGGCTCGCTGTAGCCTCTTCCAGGTATGGTTATACCGCCATTTCTCGGTCGCCAAAGCCTCGTTTGTTGTCTAGCAAAGGGTACCAAGCTTGCAGGTGATGATGACATTTGGGGTCGGATAGACCTTATTCCGTTCTCTCCCTTACCCCCCATGATGATAACATGGAGTTAATCCACAATTGCATGTTTTCAGAGATAAGTTAGACATCACTGAGAAAAACGTCGCCGATGTAGTTGTTAAGAAATTGGCGGAACTGGACGCCAGCAAAAACATGATGGAACAGTACAGGCAATCTATTGAAGTGAGTATTTTAACGTTGAACGTCTCGATTCGATACAAACTTTACTCTCAATAGATAGTGCTAGATTTCAGTTTTTTTTTACGCGAAATTTAATGAAGGTAGCATAGCATTATCCTTTTTGTAAAATATATTGAAAAATCTGTCATGGTTTTGTATAAGAAATTTTCAAAAGTCGAGTTAGATTTTTATTTATTTATTATTATTGTTTTAATTTAATGTAACAACTCGTTTTCCGCATCCGGCTCTTGTCGTTGAAATTTTCTAAAAGTGACGTTTATGGTTATTGCTCCGGCCCTTTGGGTCGTAGCGGAATGTAATATATCATTCCTATATCCTCACCATTATTTTGAGAAAGTACGACTTTACCTTTTATTACATCTTTTCTGTAATAGGTTAATATCCTAGCTCGCTTGACTCGACCATGACAGCTCAGCTGAACTGATAGCAATTACCTACTTTTTAAAATTCTCAATTTCAAAAAGTGTCGGTGACGGATTTCGGGGGGGGGGGGGGGGTCCGGACCCACTGGACCCTCCCCCTGCCTACGTGCTTACCTCAGGGCTATTTAACGCAACAATGTTTTTAAATCAAACATACAAAATCATCAGCTTTATAGAGTTATTCAGAATTATGGACTATACTATGCGATTAAAATAAGAATAGGACTGGACCAGCGCCATTTTGTGACGGCAGGCTGTCCAACCAACTTCACTTCAGTATGGTGTGCAAAAAATAAATTTAGGAAAATAAAACTAAAATTGTATGTCTCTACTATAATGTCTTCTTTAGATAAATCTAAATAAATACCTACTTATGTACTAAAAACAATAAAAATATTACAATCGACTGTACTTTGGAACAACCGCTCCTACCACCAAAAGGACCCATAAATCGTCTACTGCACAAGTATAATCACGTGGCGCGTCAAGTCCACACTTATATGGCACCTATTATAGCGTGTTTCGTGCTATGAAATGCGATAAAGAAGTGTATGAAGAAAAATATATACATGAAAAAATATTTCTTTTTTTTTTTGCGGACTGTACTGATTCGAGTGAAGTTAGTCAACAGCCCGTCCTATTCTTATTCTAATCGCATAGTAGATCTACTAAGTAATTTACTAACAAAACAATATGATTTATTTAATTAATTTTCGTGTAAAAAAACAATATTAAAATGAAAACTAGCACCATCTATTGCCAGGTAAGATTCTAGGAAGATTTATAGCGTTACATTTTTTTTTATCTCTAGTTAATTGATTTAATGTGAAACACAGGTTATTACACCATTCAGGGCCTGCTTGGCGATCTCGAGTCAAGAATAAAGAGCCAAGGTACAAACACACGGCGGGATTCATTATAGCTTGCATTACACGCAGCTGCATTATATTTTTGTCAAATAACCGAAAAAGCTTATCGTATTTCTATAATTATCATATACTAGCTTCCCGCCTGAAGGTATTCAGAGGCAAAATGTAGCCTTTGTCACTCTTCAGCCCTTCAACAATCACGTCGATCCGTTTTGGCATGAAAGAAAGACAAACAAATACACTTTCGTATTTATAATATTTGTTAGGATAAATCTCAGACAAATAAAAAGATAGACAGGCCAATGATTGAGAGAAGTGATGCCCAAAAAATAGAAATGTGCGTGTATTTACTTGTAGCGGCATGTTTTTTTAGATTAACTTATCTCTCGTGATCTTTTTTTTGTTTGTCTGAGGTGCCAACCATTAGTCTCTAAATACATCCATTGAGATGATGATTACAGAATCAGAACAGCAGTCCACATGCTTTTTTTATCTATATTTTTTATTAATTTTCGTCTATTACTAAAGAACTAATAGAGCTTTTATTAAATAATTACCGCCTTAGTAATTATTGTAGTTGAACAACTGATAAGTACTTAATTTATACTAAATTAATTGATAATTAGTTTTTTACTGGAAACGGAATACATCTTCACGGCCTTTATACCATGCGGTGGGGCCAGAGACATCAGTAACAGTGTCCACTTTTTGCCAGTTGTCCATATTGAACAAGTGTCACTTCTTTAACAGACGTAAATATCAGTTATTTTTAGAAGAAGTGCGGACGCGGGTACTTTACTTGCCCTCCGAAGCACGTAATTTCAATTAGTATTAAAGTACCGGAATATTTTTAACCCATGCAACTATCTGTGTGAGGCATAGATATTCAATCCTACTCTAAAAACAACTGGCATTATCTTGCATTCTGTTTGTAGTAAAAATTAAATTATAGAATTTGGGGCTGTTTATGTTAGATAGAGGGAGACAAGACATATTATAACTAATCAGTTGATCAACTGCCTTTATTTCTAAGACCCTTTTTGAAAAATGCAGCTGAGTGTACCTACTTTATATTTCACAAAAAACCCCACAGCAAGCTTCTAACGCTTTTCAGCCGTCAAAACACATTTATGGCACTTTTTATGTACATATGGAACACTAAATTGTAAATAACATATATGAATATATATTAATTGTATATAAAAAAATCGCTAAATGGGATCCGTATGGAATTCTACAATTTAAATACTTGTAAATAATAACCTAGGACTCTTGAACTGAATGCGGTTTATATATGTATGTATATCATACTTATGTTGTATCTCGCTCTGGCTTATAGAACACAGAGTAGTGAGATATCGCTATCGCCATATTACCGCAGTTCGCAGTGTTGGTGTGCTAACAACGTTAAAATAGAAAGATATTCTTTATTTGTTACATTTTAATATAAATGGAGATGGAAAACGCTGTTTAATCCTTTTTCTTCTAATTCACACCAAAATACTTTTTCGTTAATTTAACCTAATGTAAGTATTTTTTAATGAAATCAGGTCAAAAGTAATTCTTTCTTCTTTTATTGTGGCACCATCAATGTTAATCGATGATTTGCCAATGTCAAGTTTCAATATGCGATTAATCGGTATCTAAGATGATCCCGCCGACTGTGATATCTCTTATTAATCACAACTGTCACTATCAACATCATATCACGACGGAACGCGTGCGTCGGTCGCCATGCCATGACGTAGAATCTATAAGTAATTCATATTGAAAAAAGTAAATTTGATTTGGTACTTATTTATCGGAATAGAGATATTTTACAAACTCTGGGCACTGAAGGCAATGTTAATTTAAACATAAACATCCAATTCCCCATATTTTGTTTGTATTAAGATTCGAACCAGGAACCGTTAATTAATATTTATATCACTACATGGAAATTGATTTGCGAAATGAAACAACTCTCCTATTTTTAAAATTACGAATAATAATTAATATAAAATAAATAATCGAAATAATAAATATCTTACTATGGATTCTTTAATTTTCATTAGATAATATTTAAATAACACAAATAACAAAAAAAATTAAATATAACTAAGTAAACCAGGTCCGCGTGGAATACTAGCATACAGCCACATTTCTCCGCTGATTCCTTGTGCGAGGAAGGAGCCAGCCCTCTTGTCACCAGAGGAGATGATCAGTCGTGGGGATATTTCTTTAATAAAATGTTAGGCATTTGAAACCTAGAGTTTGTACACAAATTTATTTTAATAAAACACCTTATGTGTATGTCGTGTATATGGAAATGATGTAGCATCATAACAATGAACAAAAACAAAACTCTCTTAGTTCTGTAATAATTTTAATTTCACAATATTTAATATCAGTATTTCTGTACAACCCGCAGAAGTTAACAAGGCACCTCGGCTCTGTGATGTCATGCGTGTAACTTATGAGCCATAAAGTGCTCGCGCTATGAACATTTCACGGAAAGGCGTGACTAGTCTAGGGTTAAGTCTGACGCGTCGAGGACGAAGAGCGGTGGCCGGTGTCGGTGGCGGGAGGGGAAGAGCATTCCTCGCAGGTGCCAAGTTAACTTCTGCGGGTTGTACCTACTTGTCTTATTTGGTAAACAAACTTTGAAGAAGAACCGTTTTAAAAATATGATTATTAGTTCTGCAATTAAAATAGGTTAAAAATATTAACATGTAAAATTGTTAGTATATATCGTCTTTTAAGAATTTTATTTTAAAAAGACATACTAAATAAGACAAGACTAGAAAAACGGACAGTTAGGTACATAATTTGTTATTCAATATTTATTTTATTTAATATGTGTTGTTATTTTACTGCCACAGACTTTAAAAAGACAACTAATGCAAGGTGATGAAGATACTCTGGGAGTGTTTGAAGAGGTAAACATTATATATATTCATAACTAGATTTCCGCCCCTGAGCTTCGCCCGTTGAAATTTTCGAAATATAAAAAAATAATTAGCCTGTATTACTCAGGGATAGTGTAGCTTGCTATCAGTGAAATATTTTTTTAGAATCGGTTCAGTACTAATTCAGTAATAAAAAAACTAAAAATAAGACGCAAATTTTCTGGTAAGTTGGCTATAAGACTGATAAGTAACTTTAGGTTTCGTTGATATCGTTTTGTGTCCCATCACACGGTTCCAAATATCCAACACCTACATGATCCCTGAAAGTTTCATGAATATCCGATGAGCCGTTTCGGTACATATTCTGAACAAACATGGGCAGATATTTATTTATTTGTATTTAATATTTTTAATGATTTATTCACAGGAGCTGATATCCTGCAACGAGAACGAGAGGCGAGATCGCTACGAAGCTCTCGACGCGGCGCTATCAGCTCTTGGTACGAGACAGCGCACAGTTGGCGCCTGGCCGAGACTTGCCGCGCTGCAGGCCACGCTCGAAAGACTTGCCTTCGCTCTTGCCGCGCCGCCTGTCTCCACACATATCATACAACAGACTTTGCAAACGTCTGCTTAACATCATATTAGTGGCTTTTCGCCCCGGAAAATCGCCATCGCTTCTTTGGGTCGTAGCGTGTGATGTTCCTCAATAAATGGACTTTATTTATATGGCTATAGAGATAATGTCAGTTCGATTTGATTTTTTGCATTAAATAGTTTATTGAGGAAGGTTATAAGCTATATAAGATCACGCTACAACCCAAAGGGGCGGAGCAGTAACGCCAACCAATCAAATAATTTCACGGGCAAAAAGCTAGTCTCGTATAAAGTATATAAACGGCAGAAAGATAAAGCCTGTTGCACAAAATCATATATATACGAATGACACAGAAGATGCTCTACAAACAATACCGATGGGTATTATTTTCAGCTGGGTATTGTACACATTTCTTTAGTAGTAGACTACTGCGCAGGTGACCTTATGGCCTCGAAAACAAATTGTATTGAGCGCTGTCTTCCACGTGATACTTTTCGGCTCCAAAATTTTTACAAGTAAACAATTTCTGTCAACTGCTAACGGTGCTGTACACTACTTAGGCCAATCTGAAGAGTTTACAGACCGCAAAAGTGTGGCCGGACCTGAGCGTAGTTAAGTAGGCGTGTAACACCTATTTGACTGATGTTACAGAAAATGTTTGCCTTGCATTAATAGTATATTGATGGTCAGAGTGGGTCGTTGAAATTAATTAATTATTGCATTTACCAAACCGTCGAGTCAGATTTTTTAAAGTTAAAGTTATGAATGATTTTCATAACTTTATATATTTCAATATTTGAAGCTGTAGCATTGACAGAATTAAAATTGAGCTGAAAAAACCTGATTTGACGGTTAGGTTAATTTGCATCGACCACCAATACCTACAAGCATTGTCAAAATTATGACGCCTTTATAAATATAGTATGTTTCATGTAATTAATGTGAGTGGTGGCTTGCCCATTTTTTTTTCTTCGATTTTGAAGACGGTTTCGTAAGTTAAATCAAAAAGTACAATATTTAGTCATTGGATATTTACTACTTACAATTATATAGGTTAGCTATTATCTTCACAATTTATGTCACAAATGTGTTACAATGCAGTGTTTTAATAATGCCTATATAGTGGATAAAAGAAATAATTTAATTAAATAATAATTAGAATAAAAATGTTGTCCTATATTAGATTATTTTAATTAAAAATTAACCTCCAAATTCATAAACTTTAACAATATTTTGGGTAAACTCACTCTCTGGTAAACCTGTTATTTTAGAAACAATTTTATGCAAAAAGTCGTTTATATGGATGTTTATGAATTTGGGGAAATAGAATAAAATTTGAGCTTCGATTAGCTAGATACAATGTTTTTTGTATAAATATTATGCTAACGTTAATGTTCTCTAAGTATTAATGATATGTCTGCCTGTACTAATAAAATTATTTTGCTTGGTTTCTGTTAGTCTTAGAAGGTTCCTTGTGCGTGATCTCCAATTTTCTGCACTGTGTACCTATTTTAATAGACAATTCCTTGAATGCATTTTAAACTGATCTCAAAATTAATTTAACTTCTATCACTGTACTTTCTAAACGAAGGTATCACTAAAATGTATCCATTCCTGTTTTTTCTTACATTTTCATTGTTAGTTGTGTAAACTTTTAACAAGGAACTTTAGTTTTGCAGAGCACTTCAACACAAATGTTAATAATTAAGATTTTTGCTGTAAATTAAAATGCAGTGATAAGATATTCTTGGTACCTAAATCAAGTATTTGTAAGTGCCATTAGTAATAAGTTAGCTAGGTTACAGCTTCGAAGTGTTGCTGTATTTTATTTTAATTGAAGACTATTTTGTAGTGTATTGTTTTCTTAAAGGCCATTTTTATTGTCTTGACATTAACTAATCATGTGTTAATATAAGTAATCGTATCTAATTTTGCAAGGATTGTTTATCCAGGATGATATGTTCTAATCAACAAATTACTCTCTAGTCAGATGTGTTTATAATTTGTTTATCTCTCTTATATCATGAAACTAAAAATATATTTTTTTTTATTTAGTATCTATTTGCAAACTTATTTTATATTACATGTTTGATGTGTAACATATTTCCTCTCGCTTTCCTGCAACCTGTGGGAATTTCGTTAAAAAGGACGGACGTGTGTAACAGGAAGCCGGAGAAGCAGCGCGTGCTATTTGATTTGACCCAGATGGTACCAACCCATTTTCCAAGAGGTTGGTACTGTCATCCAACAGTGTGTGCGTGTGTGTGACGAGAAAGAGTTGATGTGTTCAGGATATAATGTTAATGTTGCTTATTACCAAGGTGAGATGTCAGATGTTACATATCATATGCGACACTGTAAGGCCGCTAGTTTTTTTTAATATAAAATTGAATCCTTGTAAATGTCCAATAAATCAACTTTCTGATTGTTTAATTAATACAGTCCATATTTTAACTTATAAAATATTGTGAGTACAACTAACCCTTATATTTCAATTTATTAAGTATTCCCTAAATAGGAACTGTTTAAGAAATTTCCAAAATACTGATTAATATAAATAATTCTACGATTTGCGAGATATACGTAATACTTGCGATACGAATTGGTCCAACGTTACCTTCTTAATCCCTAGATTAAAATAGGTAACCTAGACTGTCGCCAACATGGTTCTTCAGTCGTTTCGAAAACAGATAGTTTGTACAAAGTGTATTGAGTTTACGCAAATTAATATGGTAATTAAATTACTTAAGTTTTATAAAAAATCTGATTGATGCTAAGAAGATATTATTTTAGCTATTGTCAAATTAATGTCTATTATATTATTACTTATGAAAGTCGACAACCATCTTGACTTTATATATATAATAACTGCCATTTAAATGTACATCCGACCATCTAGAAATAGTTTTAAAGAGGAATTGAATACAATAATTATGTACATCATTGTTCAGTTCTCTGTTGAAAATGTATGAAGTTATCTATTAAAATATTGACATTTAAAACTTTAACATACTATGTAACTTTATTCGTACAAATTGATAAAATCAAGCACATGGAAAATAAGTCTTAAAATATTATGTCGAATTTAAATCAGCACTATATTGTGTATGCTTATTTATTTTTTTGGAAACTGAAAAAAAATTAATGATTCCTGTTTCCTTTATATTATGTATGCGTAAGTACAATCAAGGCTGAAGTTTAATTAGTAAAAAATAATATGATAATTAATAAACCATTGGCAATTAAAGTTTGTAGGTACGCTTTTGTAGTCGAACAATGTTAATTACTTTTGGTTTAGTGACTGAATTACAGCGATAAGTTCAATGTATTTGAATTTGATGAATAGTGTTTGTATTGTAAATATTGTGTAAATAAAATAATTAATAATACCATTTTTATTTAATATTCATATAATTCAACATTTTTTCCCACCCTAGCAAGTATTTGTAGAAGAGAGACCCACCCTGAGACTTCAGGATTTACATAGGCAGAACCAGCAAGTTGTGTTGAGCCAGTGGGTAGTTGCGTCTGTTCCACCTAGTTAATTAGTTAGTTACTTAGGTAGTTAATTAGGTAGTTAGTAGTTAGTTACATTAATGTAACTAGTTTGACATTTTGTATTCCAAGTAGTTACATGGCCTAGAAAATGGGTCTAGACGTGGATTTTTCGAGTAACTCGTCAAATTCCGAGTAGGTAGAGGTACTCACTATACCCACATTTCCCGCCGGCCCTGTACATAGGTGCAGTTCTATTATCTGTGGTATACCAAAATATACTAAAATTCAGTCAGCCGTGTGAGCATGACTTCATATATATGAGTCATGCTTATACGGCAGCTCCTCCCGATAACTGTTCCTCCCCCCTCGGGGAGGAGTTTGGTGTCTTTTTATTTCATACCTGTAATCGACATTCGACTAGTCGGTGGTAAAATTTTTCATTGTACCTACTACCAACTCTTCAAATCAGTTACAAAATAGTAACTATAACTGAAGTATAACATCACAAAAACAAAATACCGATTTAAGATGTTTTATTACGTTTTCCAATAGCACTAATATTTATAAATTACACATTTGTCTAAAAAAGTTAGACTTAACAGTGATGCTCTTAACCTATAAGTCTTACAGTTTTTCTATTTATGCAATTTGGAAAATCTGTTCTAATGATCTGTATGAGTTTATACATTGGAGATTCTCGACTATTCGACAAACTATGACATACAGGAGCAAGTAATACATTCAGCACCAGGTAGATATAAATGTTTAGACAAGAAAATCTGAATCAAATTGGATTATATGCAATAAGAATCCCCAAAATAATATTGGTATTCAACATACATTTAATATTGATAGAGAAGTACGAACTAACTGAACACAATCAGACTACAGTATCAAAAAGTGTAATAACAACAGTGTCATTGTAGACTATATTTGTGTTTACATTAATTGTAATAAATCATGCCTCTTCAAATAACATTGCACACTCCGACCACAGAGTAATCATGACAATTGCGAGCAGTGCAGAGTGTTCACTTAATTTAACGCTGTATATAAATTATTTTTGTACCAGTCGTCGCCGGTGGTAGCGAAGCCAACACTCTGTACAGCGCCCGCGCGATCATCGTGATTCCTTTGAGCTCTTACTACAATAATGCAGTCATGCTCAAACTGTAGAATAAGGGTAGGATAAAAAATTATCAGTCACTTAATTTTCAGTTCATTCAAAAATATGTTTCGTTTGGTCTAAAATATAGATTTATGCGATTACAGTTTGAGCACCACTGCATTAATGTATTACTTATAGTTTTTATAATTATCAGTAAAATATACATAGTTGATCGACGGCATAGACAATAAAATACCATTATGAAAATAGACATAAGGTCCAATTATTGCCACACTCATACCGTCTTCAAAGAAATTTGAAAGAATAAAAATAATAGTGATAACATGTAGAAAATTGAACCGTAGAAAGCAATCTAGACCATAACAAACTCGCTAATGTTATTGTAAAATAACGAAATTAAATAAGATGAAAAATATTAAAAGATTAATTTAATTTAATACGAGTACGCAATTTTGCTTACAAATGATTTTGAAAGTGTATAAATAACTAACAAATTGTTTATGATTCTTAAATTATAACAAAGTATTCAACAAGATAAAGCCAGCATTTACCAATGTCTTGAATTTAGCAGAAAAAAAACTATTAATTAAATACTGAAATATGCCTAGTTGTCACAAAGTTGTATAGAGAATCTAGCGCTGATTCACTTCCAAGATAAACATAGTCTAACTTGCAACAATTCGTTAGAACAAACAATATGTATTTTAATTACAATTAGCAGCAATTATCTTTCTATGGTTCTTACTATGTAACTGTGGTATAAGTTTTGTAACTACATACATCTAAACATTCATTTTCATCTTGTCATTTGCACTATTAGTATGGGGATCTCTCCCCGACTCGAATCCAGATCGCGAGATATAGAGAGATATATTACACAAAATTAATTGAAAACTATACACGAAGATAGAAAAATATTAAGGTCAACAACAGCAATTTAAATAATAAAAAATCGGTGTCTAAAAATGGGTAAAATCACAAATATAATTTATAAAATCGTAGAACATTTTGCAATGTTAACGTTCGAAACGTTTGTGCGTAAATCACTAAAGAAAAACATAGAAAATGTGTGTCTACAGAGAAAAAGAAAGCGATAATTTAAAACGGTAATTTGAACTAAAATGCATCTAAAACGAAGAAAACTAAATAAATAATATACAAAATTTACACGATTCTATAACGTTTCAAACGTTGACATATTTCCAAGTAAATTCCACGTAGTTGTATATACGGCGATGTGCGATGTACGACGACTGAGGAGTCATGTTTGTCCAACATGAGAATACCATCCATCAACTAAATACAGAATAGTTAACACTTAATGTACACCTAACAAATGATTCATTGTTCGACACCACAATAATTGATTTATCTACAACATTCATTCACAAATACAAAAATAAAATGCTTCACGTGTCATATATCATATTGATACATCGTACTGTTTAAACGCAAATAGGAATGAAAAGTACAGAGTCTGTTAGTTTGGTAGCGTATTAGCATGAGACTCCGCTATACACTTTACTGTAATAAAAAAACAAGTATCACATTCCTAAGTCATGCTCTGCGCGCCCGAGCGTCCCACACATCCACATAAATACCGACAGACGCCCGGACGCACTCACTTCTGTACAACTGTACAACTCGCGCACTCACTCATCATATAGACAATTATTATTAATCTTGCACAAAGAGCGTATAAATAAATAATATTTATTTCTAATAATTTCATACCTACATTATACAAGGTCTGCGCTATCGTGTCACGTTCAAAGTATGTTTGCATTAAGAAAGCAACATTTGAGCCATTGAATTGGAATTTAAACAAAATTAGGTAAACCGGGGAGTTATTATAAGTGTAACATCGGCCTACTTAGCGTAGCGAAGTTTGACTTCATTTCTTGTCGATCACAAACATACTTTCACTAACAAACATCGCGACAATCATTTCAAAGATACAAGATCTAACATTAAATTCGGTATCCACCATATTATGCTGTAAGGATCAATTGACTATAATTTACTAGAGGTGGTTTACGATGTCTAACCTCACTTAGGAGGTGGTTACTTAACAAGCCACGAGCGTGGTGGTCCACGCGGCGTTTAGGTGGACAGATAAAGTCGGTGGTAGTCGTTAGCGCCGAAAGCCGCGTTACATTTGGGACACTTGCGCTGTCGAGTCTCGTAGCGGGTGCGGACACAGTCCCAACAGAACACATGGAAGCACTTCGTCAGCACGGCGTCTTTGCGTTTCACCTGGAATTTTATAATAAAAATAAATTAATTAAATTGTAGGGCTTTAATAGTAGTTTATGAAACTGGCGCATAACAGGGGGTAATAAAACATTGACATGAGAGATTGTAGATGCGTGCGAGGTTTTTAATAGTATCAAACGAGTGTTTCATTACCTAGTTATGTGCAGTTTCATACACTACTTTATCTAAACTCATGCAATAGAAAATAAAAGAATCAAAGTCAAAACAATAACAAAATTATTTATTATCATAATTATTCAAATTTTGAATATTGCAATTGTAGAACTGAACTTGAATAATTGGGCAAAATCAGCAGTCTACCGCGCTTTCTCCGCCCTTGGTCGAGTAAGTAATTTTTTTAAAGTGTTAATTGAGTAACCTATACTTTATTGGGTAACCTATACTTTTTTGAGTAACCTATACTTTAATGAACTTTAAAGAACACCTTTTATAAATATTAGAGACGTATGTATATAAAATGTATCATTAGTCAATATAATTCGGTTTATTTATATAAACTCTATATTACATGATTAGATAAAGTAATATAAACAATCACGAAAATGTGTTACCAGCCCCGGGGTATTCAGCTTCATTCGTTTAAGCTATAACATCCGATACTTTTTTTGTTTTTTTTTACTTGTTCAATGTTTTTCTACCTTCGCGAGATATAAATTTAAAAAAATGTTATTTGGGAACGAGTAAGCATTGACATCAAAGTAATACGGGCGAATCGCATACACAGCTAGTAACAATCGTCACTAACCTTGCACGACGGACATGTGAGCGTCTCCTTATACTCCCGTATCTCCTCCAGCAACACTTCGTCCATACTACTGCCAGCTTGCTCCATCTTCTTCATCCGCTCTGCCTTACGTCGCAGGATTGCGAGCTCCTCCTGTATATAAAAAAACATATACAAACGAGTCCTTTTTTTCTAGAGTCGTCCTGAATAGGCGATAAACAAAAATATTCGTGCTGTCCTCACTCACATCACTACATATTAAAAAACGATACACTTCTGAATGATTGTTGCGGTTTTCATCTATCTATCATCACGTTTTTTACCTTATGAGGGGTAGGCAGAGGAGGATACCAAATTAAAATGAAATAAATGATGCAAGAAAGACAAAACAATTGATATAAGGATGGATATCTCAGGACCATGCTGTACAGTATATTAAAAATACAATACTAACATGAAGTCTTTTAGTTTTGTAGGCCTCAGCTTCTAACGCGCTCGTCTTCTCTGCGACCACTTGCTGGGCCTCCTTCATTTGTGCGTGGTACTTCTCTGAAAAAAAAAACGTTTCGATAGAGTGAGAAAGACATATCAGGCTTCTATTCTTCCGCTTCTATTTGTACACTATTCTCCTTCGATCAACTGTAGATGTAGAGACAAATAATTGTACGTCGATTAATCTGAAAGGGTGGGGTAGGTAAAATGCTAATTTTAGATTTGATTTTTACGTAACTTAATCAAGTTAGAATTAATAAAGAATAATAATGTGGATATTACATCATAATTGCAAGAGCTTGGTTGGTTAAAATCGTAATGGAATTAAATTTCCTTGATAAAATAAATCACAAAGTTACCTCTTATTTTAATTGATTTTCGATTGTTTTTAATTTTGGCGCATGTTATTGGGACAAAAATAATATAACAATAATAACTTAACTTATATCTAATATATTACCTAGCGCTGCTATTAGCGATTTTGGATAATATATTATATTATATGAGTTATTGAAATAAAATGTATTTGACGCTTACTATATTTTATTTCGCTATCGTCTGTCGCATTCCACGCGAGCATACAGATATGTTTTGTTTCACTGAAATTCATTAATTTTCGCAGCATTATACGCAGCCATGAAAGGAAATTACAATTTATACTAAAATCCAAGCATTTATTTTACTTCTGACAGCTCGAGTACTAATCAATCAGACTATATTTTATGTATTAAAATAAACCATTTACGTAAATAATTATATAGTTACGTAAATAAAATTAAAAAAAAATTACACTGGCACATTTTGAATAATCTTCGTTACATAATCTGTGGGGTCAATAAATATCGGAGCTATAGAGCACGTCACTTCACTATTGTAAGTTGCCTGTCAATAATTATGGAACTTCATGTGCTTATGTCAAAAGTAAAATATTTTTTTGGATTTAGTCTAAATAATTAGATTGCAAACATATATAACAATACTAGCGGACTCGGCAGACGTTGTCCTGCCCAAACGTTGGCTTGCCTGCTATTTACTTTCCTTCGTCCGTGGAAAACAACTACTCCTACCCCTACCTCTACCCCTACCCCTATCCCTACCCCAATCCCTATCCCTATCCCTACCCCTACCCCTACCCCTATCCCTACCCCTACCCCTACTCCAACCACTACTATCATATGTCCTTCTCCTGGCTCTAAACTACCTCCCTGCCAATTTTCAGCTAAATCGGTTCAGCCGTTCTTGAGTTATAAATAACCTAACTAACCTATCTGGCCTACCGACTCTGGAATTAACACATTTCCGTGGTAGAAAGTATAATACAGCGCCATCTATTGACGTTTGCAAATACATTTTAGTACACATGTAAAACTCAAGATGACGCCATATATTCACAATTAAAATTTAAAATTTTAACTACCCCTACTCCAACCCCTACCACTATCCTATGTCTTTCTCCTGGCTCTAAACTACCTCCCTGCCAATTTTCAGCTAAATCGGTTCAGCCGTTTTCATGTTATGTCGTGACAACGGAAAACGGGTTTCATTTTTATATATATAAAGATTATTAGTCACTTATTATGTCAAAAGTAAAATTTTTTTTTTTGGATTTCTTCTAAATAATTAGATTGCAAACATATATAACACTATTATTAGTCACTTAAAATTGATTGGCAACTATGAGACAGAAACTAAAGCTGCATTGAAAGTCGAATTATACAGTTTTCCATGTCCTTGACCATGCATTGATTGATTGTATAGAACATAAAGGAGACCAAAGCTCTGCCCACAGCTTTTGTGATAAAAAGCGTAATAGACTAACCAAGATGCAGCTTCAGATCTGCAGCTGACTGGGCAGACTCGATGGCCTTCCGTTTGTGTATCTCCAGGGTCTGCTGTCGCAGCATCAGTTCGTTCTCAGCGGCGGTGAGGGAGCCCTGCAGCAACCTCTCCTTCTCCTCCAACATCCTCGCGACGGCGCCCATCGAATCTATTTGGTGGTCGCGTGTGACCAGCTGAAATGTTCAATTTACATTAGTTAATTAAAAGCTGTAAAGAGCTCCCTTCATAACGTTTGCCCCATACAAATCACATGCTGCAGGTATTGATAAATTACGCGATAACTACATATATTCTTAGGTTCGATATTAAAATAGCTTTCGACAAATAAATATATTGACCATAGAATAACCTTAAAAAATATAATAATCAGTTATACCTAAGCCCTGAGTCCTCAATTTCACGCGTATTTTTTTCAACCGACTATGCTACTCGAGTAATGTACAATTTTCTACATTAACTTAACTTACTTTTTGAAATTGCTTTTGTAAACTTGAATAGCCGAATCATTTCGTGTATTTTCGCAAGTCCGATTTAATGTGAAATCGTTCTATCTCATGATTCTGGTACATGAATCTTGGCATATCTCATCTTATATGCATTTTCATACAATTATTATAATTCGATTATAAGTTTCTGCATATAATATTATGTTTTAGCGTCCGTACATCGTCTAAGGAGGCAGGACGCCCAGCAGCACGAGTAGGTACTCTATATATTCTGAGTACTATGTGCTAATATTAAGGAAGTGCTCATAATTGATTAAATAGAAGTGTACCTATTCCAATTACAATGTGATTGTGATTGCTAAAAGAAAAATAATCTGAATTCAGATATATTGCATTTGTTCTATTTTGTTTCAGGGGCAGTTCTGAAGATGTACTAATATTATAAATGCGATCTATCTGTCTTTTTACGCTTTCACGGCTAAACCACTGAACCGATTTTGATGACATTTGATACGGAATTTGACCACACCGGAAAGCTAGTACCAGAACGCCAACTTACTATTTGTATGTGAGGCAGACAATCTCGCCTAAAAGCAAATCTATTAGGTGTATTATCCGTCTATGTTAAATAAATAATATATACGGCTCCCACCTGATCCTGCAGCAGTTGCTTCTCCTCCCTCAGCAGTTTGTGCAGCGAATTCGCCTTGATCCTCTCCGACATCAATTTGAAGTTGGCGTCATCTTTCTCTCGCAGCTGCTGTATGAGACGAGAGTTCTGCTCTTGCATGTCCTCGAACGCCTGCCCGGTCACCTCCATCTCGTTGAGGAGAGCCTCCTCCTCCTCCAATTTGAATAAAGTAAGGTCAAACCTTGCGTTTATTATATTAAACTGTTGTTGAGGGTAACAAGGGACTGGGGGCGCACCACCCTATAATGTTTAGGAGCTGAGCATTAACAGTATAAGTGAATCAAGTCGGAGAAAAAGTTAGCTCCAAGGAGTTTTTATGGCGTATGCTGTCTAGTCCGTCAGAGATATAACAAAATGATGTAGGAAATAATTGTGTAGAATAAAATGATCTACAAAAAAGTCCTTGGTAGCATATATGCATATCAAATAGATAAGTATTTATAAGGGTATTTATGTAGTTATTCAAATTGTTGTAAACCCATATTGTACCCGTGTATTTTGTATATTAATCTCAGCAACTACTAGTCCAATTTGACAAATTCCTAGCCCGTTATACAACATCACGCTACAACACAAATGGGGCGAAGCAGTAACCATAAACCAATAAAAAAATCTACATATAAATAGTGTGGAGCACAAGTCTAACCACGTGACCCAAATAATCCGGTGCTGGTGGCACCAACAGTTTGGCCGGCTCATTATTATTGACTTTTTTAATGGATATACAAAAGCTTTTTCAAATTCATTACCTACTATATAAAACATACCAGACCCCGTTATCAATGTAGTAATTTGGTGGCAAAAGATATAATTACCGATTTTTTTTAATTTTGTAAGAATTAATCTTCCCTTCTATTGCCGAAAATAATGGACTTAAAAATTAAAAAGAGGTAAGCAATAAAGTTTAGATGAAAACGATAACTAGAAATTATTTTTTTAATTTAATAAAATGGTCTTGCATTTATTTTTTCCTACCAAATATTACTTGAAAAAAAAACCTTCTCTCAAACTACTAAACCAATTCTAAAATAAGATGACGAACCTGTTCTACACTACAAAGTAAATACTTTTCCCTGTCATTGAGCGTACCAAACGCCACCAAATGCTACATCGACAACGGGGTTAAAGACGTAACTCACCTGGGAGCCAGCGAACGGCCTAGAGAAGTTAAGTAGCGGATCGCCCGGAGGTCGCGCGGCCGTCGACAACTGTTTCTGCAGCTCGTATTTCTGCTCCTCCAATTGTTTGATCTTACGGAGCGCGTCCTCGTCGGCCAGGCGACGCTCCCGTTTGCATTCCTGTACATAATCATTAATAAGTTTAAGCAAGAGTTCAAACGACCGACGACAGTGCTGCCATGTTTACTGAATCAGTATGTCTGCTGATTCAAAATCTACAAATCGAAAATAGTCTACTGATTTTTACACAAGATTTCTACAGATTATTTAATTTTCTAGAATTTAATACTGGGTTTGTATCCATATTGATATGGAGGAAGCTGAACCCTAGGGAAGGTCATAAGCTACTTTTTTATTAAATCCAGCCCCCTTAAGGGGATGAAAGTTAGTATGGGCCCACGGGCGAACATCTAGTACTTAATATAATAAAAAAATTAACTAAAAACAATTCTCCTGACAATTTAAAAAGTGCAAAAAAACTGGCAACACTGTCCGACATTATTCAAAATAATACAACGGTCGCAACCTAAAGAAATGATAGGCCTTCATGAAATTAGCAACACACAAAGCGAAAGTGGTGATCATACAATTAACCCAGGCATGCTGAGATAAGTCCTTTCTGGGAATGAAAAAGTCCTTAAAGTGCCTAATGTCTCTTTACAAAATGTCATCTTTTTATACTGAATACTCTGTTTTAACAAGCTATATAGCACTGAGAAAACTCTGTCGCACGCGATTGGCCTCATATATTTTTATTTCTGTGTCTATCTATGATTTTTTACGACTATACCTGAGCAACTTTAGCTTTCTGCCTGTGATCCTCAAGCTCCTGTCTGGCTTTTCGTTCAGCGGCCATCAGCTGCACCTTGTCCCGCTGCTCCTTACTGACACCCTTGTACATGTCCAGCAATAACTTCAACTCCTTCTGCTCATTTACTGCTTTTCTAAAAAATTTAGGTTATTTGTCTATAACTATAACTCAGGATGTAATACAGTGATACAAAAGAACGAATCGTCATAACCTTTATCCTAACTAACTAATATTATAAATACGAAAGTGTGTTTGTTTGTTTGTTTGTCTTTCTTTTACATCACAACAGAGCATCGTGCCGACACGCTAGATGACCTGAGACTGATATAATGCTGCCTTTTATCCCAGAAATCTTTAAGGATCAATTTTTATGACACATTTTATAAAAATCCACGGGCGAAACCGAGGCGATACTTTTAACGCAGAGATAGCCGGATAGTGTCAACTTTTTATTCCGGAAATCGTTCGGGATAAATTTTACGTCAAATTTCATAATTCACAACATTTCATTTTTTGTTAAGTACCAAAATGAAAAATCCGTTTGGAGATCTTCTTTTGCTTAACACGATACACTAATTAATATTATTTTTCTATAAGAGATATTTTGAAAAAACTACAGTGTAAGGAGTACGGCTCAAAGCTACTATACTCTCTGCCTCCAAAGGTACCTGGCAGAAAAAAATATTAGTTGTAGAGGTAGGAACAAAACAGGATACAAAGGGATCTAATTTACGTGCTTCTCTACCCATCTTCGTTGATGAAAGTGAATATTTAATTTAAAATCAATAAACTCGAAAATAAACAATATTGAATGAAACAAAAGAACCATGTACGAACGATTGAACGAATAAAACGAATGATTGAAAGAATGAACGCACGCAGCTCATGTCATTTCTTTTTTTTAATACAGAATACGCAAAGATCAGGTGTCTCGTAAGCCGTTATGGGTTTTTTCTAAAAATCCAATATTTAAAAATTAATTTAAGAGTGTTAAAGTTAAAATTTTAGAAAAACAAAAATTAGGGTACCTTAATTTTTCATCTACTTTCATATATAGGCTAATAAAATTAGGGGGTTAAAATTTTGAAATAGTTGTTTTCATTCTGGAGACAATAAATACATTATTAATTCCTCGCAAATTCTTGAGAAATAAGTTATGTACTGTACCCATTGTTATTTTTGAGAATTATTTGCTATCAATAATTTGTCAATTGTCATAAATTGTACTAAACTGGAGATTGACAACGCAAGTCAGTCTTACTAGGGTGGACATTTGTGCTGAAGTAGTTTGACTTACTTAAGCTGCAACTTGAGGTCCTTGATGATCTGATCTTGCTCCTGTAACTTGACCCGGGCGTGGTCCTTCAGCATCGTAGCTTTAGCGTCCACACCGCTTGTCGCACTCTCTTCACCCTACAATTTTGGGTAAGAAAACTCTTATTTTAAAATAATTTAAGGGCACACCTTCTACATATTATATGTATGAAGTTGGTACGTCTGTTGGATTTAATGTAGCTCAAAACAAGTTGTTATATAAATGGCTGGCTAGCCGCCTTTAAGGTTCACCAATGATAAAGTCAATGTGTTATCAATAGGAGAGGTGACAAACTTAGGACTTGTTTGTAATTTCCATTCATGGACACACAAGTGGGTGTCAGTCACATGTCGTGCTATCTATAAAAACAATATTTTTGTACTCCTAGTATTAATGTTAATATGTTGCTAAACTAATCAAAATTAACTTATCGAAGGGCAATTTTTTTTTAAATTCTAATAAAGAGAATAAGTATCACTAGATGACCCGTGCGAATAATTCTCTATTCTATTCTAATATATATCAGGCGTATATTGTCAAGAAAAGGTACTGTAGCGTAGAAAGCAATATGAATACCTGACACGCGGTGGCGGTAGTTTCACATAAACCATAAAGCCCGTTTTGCCCTACTAAAATAAAGTACATTTATTGATTGTAGGACTAAAATATAAAGCGGCCTGAGTGTGGAATGGACTGTAATGGGTGTAAGGAAACTATAAATAGTGAACAAAAGAATTACAATACAGAAAAACTTCGAATTGACAACAGAAACAATATCAGAAATATGTCAAATAAATCTTTCCTTTTCTTCTATATTACGATGTGGCCAGTCCTCCAAATAAAGGTAATGGAAAAAAGGGGTCCTCAATAAAAGTGTCAAATTGGCGCAACAAGATTTTTTCTGAACTGTCAAAACTGCCATAGTTTTGTTCATTTTTTTTTAAACAAGTATATATCTTGGGATGACACCGGACTTTCTGTTGTGAGTAGTGACCAATTTCTTCACGGGTTCAGCTCCCGAAACCGTGTTACGGTTCCAGGGTACCCAGCGGAAGACCAAGTCTCCCTCGTTTAGCCGATGGTATTTGTGAGGCTATACCTAACGAGTGGCTAGTTCTGTTGAGATATGTATTTAGATGGAAAAGTCTCTAAGTGTGGTTTGTCGGATTATGTACAGAAGTTTTTAATTAAAAAACCTATTGGTACATGGCCGGGATCTGGGATCGAACCCGGGGTCTGTCTAGTTAACACCAGACGTCTTATCCACTCGGCCACCGACGCTTAAAAAAACTTAGGCTATTAAATCAAAGGGTACAGTACCTCTGTGTCTGGTTCCTCCTTTTTAAGCACAATGGGCTTCTCGTCGGGCGTGTCCGGCGGCGCGGCGTTAGTACTGCTCGTGCTGCCTCGTGTAGCGTCCTCCAGATCTTTACGTGCCTACAATTACCATACTTACTAAATATATTATAAAGAAGTAAAGTTTGTATGTAGGAGGTAATCTCTGCAATTACTCATCCGATTTCAAAAATTCTTTCACCAAAACATATTTAGAATGGACCAATTTTGTATGATGTATAAATCACCTACTAAACATAGCAACATCACCAAATATTGCCATTTTCTTTCTTAGGCGTTACGGGATATTCTATTTGCGGCGCGGGTCAAACCGCGAGCAAAAGCTATTATATTATGAAACAAAGTACCTCCGAAACTACTTAACGGATGTTGTCGTGGGTTTCACGATTAAACGATAGATTCACTAGGTAAAATTAAGAGTATTAAAAATGAACCTATCACGTTTAGGAGCTGAGCATTAACAGTATTAGTGAATCAAGTCGGGGAAAAAGTTAGAGCCAACGAGCTTTCATGACGTATGCTGTTTAACGTCTAAATTGTGTACAATAAAAAAGCATATCTCAATCTTTAAGGCTTTAACATCTGCCAATAACCTTGACGCTTTGACCTCTACATTTTGTATAGAAAATGCTCGGGATTATAGGGTGACGAAGCGGCACGCTCGCGCGGATAATCTTCAATTTAGGTGAAAATATTTAATTCACGAAATTTATTTGACAATTATATAAAAAAAACAATACAAATTGTTAAAGAGGATATTACATTTAATTTAATGTAGGATTCAAGTGTATGTCATGAGCATTTATAGAGAGAATTTACTATTTAGATTAAAAATGGCCTGTTTTTCTTTTTTTTTATTTTTTATTTGGAGACTTTTATAGAAATTTTAAACAATACAAGTTATTTATGACGAACTTAACTTTAATATGTGTATTTTTATATATCAAAATCACAAAGGGATTAGTCTACAAACGGGTGTAAGCCAACGTATTTTTGGTGATTTTACCTATATTATCCCCTTAATAGATAAATAGTGTAAATTGTTGTAAAGAAGGTTGTAGATAAAAGAAAGAGCAAATTGAATTTCGTCAAAATTTTAGTCTTCTATTTCTCATATATTATTTGGTGATCTGAACAGTTAAAAATACCTAGATCCCATCTCAATACAATAAACAAAAACAACTGACCTTATTCAGCTCTTGACTCGTGTCCTTATATTTCCTCTTATACCTATGCACTTCCCCTTTCAACTGCTGGTTATGATTCTGTAACGATGTAATGAGATGCCTCATCTCCCGGTTGATGGGACCAGTTTGTTCGTTCGCAGCCAAATTTTGTTCAAATTCTATTCTAAGCATTTCATATTCCTTCCTTAGTTGTCCTAAAACGTCCTCCACTTGAATCATTTCCGCTCGCAGAGCCTTTTGTCTTGTTAATTCTTCACTCTGAAAAAATATTTGGTGTGATAATTTTAAATAGTTGTGGTGACATTGTATGGTGACACGATACATTAAGAAGGTAATGTCAAGGGACGTCTGACATGAGACATGTACGATAGAGACATGTTATTTTAATTTAGTTAAACACGAGGTTTAATATTATGTTTATTGAAATACACCAAGTGAATTTACGTGTGGTTTAATTGTTATAAATATATAGTTTTATTTGGCGCTGCTCACCCCCTTAGCGTTACGGTACGACAGTGCTAAAGAGATAAGCTAAAAAGTTTGAATTCGGTCCAGTTATCCTTCGCAATCTACCCTCTTCTTCAAAGTGCGGCGTGATGCTACACGAGAGACAACTGATTTCCTGCCCTCAAGTGTCGCTTTCGGGTTACTTAGGGGTGCCCTAGCGACGCATTGAAAACTAAAAATGTATTATACTTTTGATGAACAATCCGATTAATTGCAACATTTCTCTGAAAATCTCATCAAAATTGGTACAGTAGTTTTATAACAGCTACGCCAATTGTGATGCGTGTACAGGCAATATGACGTCTACAATTAACACTTTCACATTTTTTTCTTTAGACGGTTCAGGAGAGGAGAGGATACAAATCTTCTTCATTCAACCGATGGAATTTTTGAGTCTACATAGTCTTTTTATTGAGGTGTTTGGAGTTCGAAAGGCCTTTTAATAAAATTTGTCAGAATATGACTAAGGTGGAGATCGAATCCTGCGCTCGATGTGCTTACAAATCCACACGCGTTACTACTTGGCCACCGACTAATACTAATAATGTAAAACTTCAAATACCTCCATCATTTCGATTTGCCTCATGTGTTGATTCTTGGCCGTCTGCAACTGTAACCTCGTCTCGTCGAGCGCCGTCTTCATCTGCATCGATTCGTTGTACAGCACTGAGAACTGACTCTGCAGACATTTGTACTCTGTGGTCTCCACTATTACGGACTCTGGTAATTGTCTTATCTGTGAAATTTTTTATCATTTTGTTATTAAAATCAGAAGATCCTTCCATTTCATCTTTTAAAAAGCACATAACAAGGTCGGTTAATAAGAGCTGGCGTGAACAAATACATACATAAAAAAAGTACATTCCAAGTATCGAACTTGCCACTTCTTGTTAATCGACATAATAGCCCAAGAGAGGTAGGCAGAGACAATCGAATTTATAAATGCGAAAGTGTGTTTATTTGTTTGTCCTTCTTTCAAGTAAAAATAGAGCAACAGATCGATTTTTGCACAGCCATTATATTGAAAGGCGTGATGATAGATTATATTAATATTAGTTAGGATTAGGATTATCTAATTTTTATCATCACGCACGCCATTTATCCCAAGATGTAGACAGAGACAATCTAATGCCATTTGCTATGATCCTGGCATACCTACCTCTTTCGCTTCTTTTATATTCGTCATACCTTTCATGTTTTTAGGGTTCCTTCCGTATTAACATAATTTGCACTATTGTGCTTATAAGCAACATTCAATGCTGCTAATTTTTATCATCACGCACGCCTTTTATCCCAAGATGTAGACAGAGACAATCTAATGCCATTTGCTATGATCCTGGCATACCTACCTCTTTCGCTTCTTTTATATTCGTCATACCTTTCATGTTTTTAGGGTTCCTTCCGTATTAACATAATTTGCACTATTGTGCTTATAAGCAACATTCAATGCTGATTCTACAGAAACAGGCAAACCAACCAGAACATGCAAAATAATAAAAATCGATTGAAAAATGTCTGGCCACTCGTTAGGGGTAGTCTCAAGAATTTTCATCATAGTGGGCTAAATGGAGAATACTTGAGAAAGTAAAAAAATAAATAAACAAATAATGTAAACTTACTTCCATCTTCAACTTCTCGACTTCCTTGAGCGTGTCCCTGTGCTCTCTGTGTAACCTATCCAGTTCCGCGAGCCTATTGGTGGCCAGCTCCCGTTGCTCCTCCAGTTCACCCGTGATCACTTCAAGTTTCGCGACCGAGGCGGCAGGGGGCGAAGCAGTCGGCGCCGCGGTTGACGTGTTGGCAGCGGCACCGGACTGATGGTAGCTCTTTAACTTTTCAATGGCCTCCGCTAAGTGATTCTCCAGTTTGTCGTTACGCGATCTTATCTGTGAACCGGCCGTAGGTGCGCCACTCATTATATAAACGAAGTAAAAAGAAGCTCTAGATTAAATATATATGTGGATTAGGCTGGCTTTTCGTTTTTCAATGCGGGTTGCGGAGAAGTGTAGTCGAAATATGTCAAAAAAGAAGGATTTTTTATTAACCGGCTTCCAAAAAAAGAGGTTCTCAGTATTTGTGACAAGTGTAAACATATTCTATGACAATGCATTTTTTTACTTTAGAAGATGGCGACACCAAATGGGTTAGGAATGGCCTTCGAGAAAAATTTAAAATAAATCCAATCTGTTAAACGAATAACAGTAAGAGATATGTGCTGTACCTTCATCAGCTCATACTGCAGATCATCAATCTGGTTCTTGAGCTCAGCATTCTCGGTGTCCCGCAGATTGAGCGTGTCCTGCAGCCGCGCGACCTGCAGCGACATCTCGTGGTGCGCCTCGTGCAGCGACGTGTTCTGCGCGCTCAGCCTCCGGTTGTCAGCCGTCACTTCCGTGTTAAGCGCACGCACTGTCTCCTCTAGGGGCGGGGCGGGCGTGCCTGTACATTTATTTGTTATTTGACACTAGATAGTTAAAAAAAAGGGCAGTGGAGGGGCTTAGAAAGCCCTTGTAGTATTGTTGTAGTTAGCTCGGGTGAGCTAAGGGCACTCAAGGTGAAGGTGCTCCAACAGAGTTCATTGCAGATACAGCTTGAGGCGTACACCGGTAGCGCTAGCGCTGCCAAATTGCTAACGCGCTCCAGTGGAGAAGAGTACCGTGTGCCTCATGACGTGAGGTTTTAGTCGGTTGGAGTCCGACATAACCCATCATAACTATGTTTTCCCCATGTAGAAAAGGTGTCTGGTCTGTGGATTACTGTAGACCCATACAAACAACATTCCACAACAAGTTTTTTTGGTCTGGTTTATTTATTGATTCTAAACCTTCTAAATAGTTAGATTACATACCTTCATTATCTCCTTTAATGGCCTTCCATATTTTATCATTCCTCTGTTGTACCCTATCAAAGGCCTGCAACACTTTAGCTACGGCTCGCTTACTAACTTGAACACGATTTGCCAACTGAGCATCCAATTCTTCCTTGTCCCATGTTGACAGTTGCATCAAGAATGATGTTGTTGCTTCATTCTCGTCTGTAAAAATATAAAATTATTTCAATATAGATGGCCTTATATTTGTTTGAGCTCGAACTCAAAGTCTCTAGCTGTAATATTCATAGGCCATTATTCATAAACGTATTTTAGCAACGTTTTTGTTAAAATGTGTTTTGTTTCTTTCTATTATTAGTAAAGACAGGTTTGTTAGAGAGTGACAAAACATATTTTAACTAAAATACTTCTAAAATGTGTTTATGAATATGGCCAAAAGTCTCTAGCTGTAATAGAGGCCATATCTCCTGAAACATGAAGATATTGGAAACAACATACACAATTTCTACCAAACATGGCTGTAGCCATCTTCCACCATCTTATTCAGCCATCTGAGACCTCAAACAGGCACAGGCAGTCTTTAAATTTTCAACAAACAAATACATAGAGAAAAGAAAAAATATTCTAAAATTTTCTATTTAGATAAAAAATTGATAAAGTTAAAAATAATAATTGTGAAATCCTTACTTTTATTTTCAGATTCATCAGCAGTTTCAGCATCAAACCGCTGCAATAACACCCTAATGTCTTCATTTAGAAGATTCCAATATCTATTTACAACACACAGCACAGCATCATCTTGTGTTTGTCTTTTTTCTAATTGCTCTATGCGTGCCCGTAATTCTGCTTCGCATCTATGACGTTGTTCTATCCGCTGGAAAAAGGCACAAGTGTGTTTAAATCATAAATTAATAATAGTATATGAAGTGCTTGTAATGCTATGTCCCGCAGTGTAAAGTGGTTTTGGCAGGAATATCATGCAAACTTTTTTGGAAGACTTGGAAAACCTGATGATGTGAAATCTACAACGAGACTGATCAGTGTACACCAAAATATTTTGGATTTGTTGGTTACTGTTCATATACTATTAGAAAAGGTCAAGTAGTTATGCAGTACTAAAAATAGATGTGCATATATGAAATGTATAGATGTGGATGGAGCAAGAGAAGTATGCAAAGATCGAAAGAAGTGGCACTCCATCCCCTCTGCCTACCCCTTTTTGGGATACAGGTGTGAAGGTATGTATGTATGTAACAGTAGAAGCACTCTAGAGCTTATAATAAATACCCTACAGTTTAAACTTATACATTAATTTATGAGATAATTTCATATGAAGTCTAATATTAAGTTTAAAGTAGTTGAAAAGGAAGTTTAAAGCTCTCAATTAGAAATAAAAATAGAGATCCCAAACAATGAAGTATGCAGTACTAAAAAATATGTAGGTACATGTATGGATGTGAATTAAAATAGTTGATCAGTTTCCAGTTGATCGGTTTAGTTGATCAGAACGGGAAAAAGTGGAATTAATCAAGAGAAGTATGTAATGATTAAGATAAAAGTGCAGGTATATTTTGAAAAGAAGTTGTTTGTTTTGTATCCAAGGTAAAGTAAAATGTACAGTTACTGTGGAATAATAAACCTATTCAGAAATATTTATTACTTTTAACATCTGTTGACCATCTTTAAATCCTTATAAAATTATAAGTGTGAGAATGAGAGATTGAGAAAGGAAAATAGGCTATATAACATCTTGCTACAACCTGAATGAGCAGAACAGAACAGAAAACAGGGCGGAAAGCTGGCCTAAGTGTGGGGCAACAGGGAGAGACATTGGCCAGAAAGGGTAAAAACCTGTGACAGCATTAATGGATTTCTAGTTATATCAGCGAACATCCATTTTAATCGGACATAATATATGACCCAATTACTGTTAAAATTATGTTTTTTTTTTAGTTTTCATATTATTAAATAATTTTGTATGCAAAATGTACTGTATTTTATCATAAGCAATAAGCATCTAATGCTTCAACAAATCCAAATAACATTACTAACCTATTATTAAATAACATTAGTTGATAATTATAAAGTTTTCTATGGAATTAAAGTAAATATACCTTCCATTGTCACGTAAGGCCATATTCAAATGCTTTTTGTTAGTAGGTAAATTGGCATTTGACAGGAAATTTCAATGTGTTTTATAATGACAAACAGCTGATTTTATACCAAGTGTGAATAACGCATATTTTTGGAAACAATTTGCATTATTTCTAAATGAGTTTATACCTGCGCCAATTTCTTGTTCTGGTAGCGCAGGACCTTGATGTCCATCTCCTCGAGGGTGGAAACGGGCCCGATGAGGTGCGGCTCAAAGTGCACCTTTTTGATCGGGGGTTGGCTTCCACCGCCATTGGAACCCTCTTCCGCTGGCCGCTTCGACATCTTAATCTGTAATTAAACAATATTTAGCCCTAAAATATACTAAATATGCAAAAAATATCAGAAAACAATTTAGTATCTCTATTGATCGCCATAATACGACTGATTTAAAAAGCCAAACTGTTTGTATTGCTTTTTTGAAGTTAATGACATTCTAAACTAGGGCGTCTAATATCATATACCTGCTGTCAATGTTGACAATTTCAATAAACATAAAATTCACTGTAAGTTGATGTTTATGTTCATTATAAAAGTAAGCCAATGATAGAACATTTTTATAGTAAATCTAGTAATGTGCCCTCATAAAGAAATCAATAAAACAACGTATTTAATTATTAATTAAATGAAATCCTAATACAAGTACAAACGAAAACTTTTGTAATTATTTTATGGCTTGGAATTTAGAACTTTTAGCCGCCAATATATTTTTTTTATTATGGCTTGCAATTCTGACCTAGCCGCCAAAAACAAAAAGGACGTCTGTGTCACAGAGCAAGTAAAAGAGGTAACGACGGTAAATATATTCGAACTCGCATTTCATTGTATTTGTATCGATCGACATTACTAACTACAACAAAATTACTAAAATATTTAATCGATGGCCGATCCTAACCACTTGCTCTGTGCTAACCACTACCCCACTACCCGTGACTGAAAAATAAAATAAATACGCTGGCAAAAAAGTCTAGAATTTTGCGTCTTAGACTTGTTCGAAACAAGGAGTACTAAATATCTTTAACACCACAAACAAGGTCGCTACAAAAAGGAGTTGTACAACTTTAATTAATCCGTCAAAAAAAAAATTGCTGCATTGTTATTAAAATTTCTAATATGTGTAATGGTCTTTAGAGTCCATATTAGTAGGGTTCTTGTCCAATCAAAGACAGTCCTACTTATTGAAAAATAATAAAAAGTATCAAAACTAGGGGAAGCGCACTATACTTGATCAAAGCACAGAGTATGTACCTTTTTAATATTTTTTAAATTTTTTTTACCTCCACTTTTTTGCCAGGCTGTACCAATATAATACTACCACCAAAGAGTACAACCACAGACTATGTCATTTATTTTGTTCTTTCTGATAAGAGTACCTTTTGAATTTTGATGCGCAGATTATTAAGTTACTCCTATGAACACAATTCAAATTAATTTACAAGATGATGTTTATTATTCTAGGAAAATATATAAAGGTTTACCTCAAGGGTCGGTACTAAGTCCTTTATTATTTAATATTTATACATATGATTTACACTATTCTGTTATACCTCACTGTAGAATACTTCAGTATGCAGATGACATATTAATTTATTCTGCTAACAAGGTAGTGTCTAGTTCTGCTGATAGTATTCAAAAAGCCTTATTGTCCCTTAACCAATGGCTAATATTACATGGTTTGGGTATTTCTCCAGCTAAAAGTGTTTTATTAATATTTTCTAGAAAACGAAATATTCCTTTAGTTAATATTTCTATTGATGATGTTTTAATTCCTATTGTCAATGAACATAAATTTTTAGGTCTAATATTGGACAGTAAATTGTCAGGTACCTCTCACATAGATTATATTGTTAATAAATGTGAACGTAATATTAATATTTTAAAAACATTATGTGGAGTCTGGTGGGGTGGTCATCCTTATTATTTAAAAATTTTATATAACGCTATTATTCGGAGCCATTTGGATTATGGTTCTTTTCTTTTAATTCCTGCCAATAAAAATTCACTTAAGAAATTAGATCTTATTCAATCCAAGTCTCTTAGAATAATTCTTGGGGCAATGAAAAGCAGCCCAGTTAATGCTCTACAACTAGAATCTGTCGACCCTCCCCTTGCTTTACGCAGGCAATATTTATCTGACAGATTTCTATTTCGTATTGCCATATTTAAGAAGCATGCTATTTTTCCTAAACTTTCACTATTAACAAGATATTGTGGTTCAAATAGTTATTGGACAAATAAAACGATTCCTTCCTTGGTTAAAAGTTATCAATATTTTAAAAATATTAAATATCCTATAGTTAGATTAAATAATCTCCCTTTATACACACATTCTTTTGATACATGCATTTTTGTTCCAAGTGTAATTTGTAATATAGGAATAACAAAATCTACTTTAGAAGCTAATAAAGAATTTTGTTCAATTATTGATTCAAATTGGCCCAACTATCATTATATTTTCACAGACGCCTCAAAACTTACTGAAAAAGGTTGTGTTGGTATTGGAATTTTCCATAAGAATTGGAATATTGTCCAAAAAATCAAATATCCTCCAGAAACAACAGTATATACAGGAGAATGTTTGGGTATCCTTGAAGCTATTAAATATATTTTATTATTTAAATTAAAATCTACAGTAATTTTCTCAGATTCACTAAGTTCTATTCAATCAGTATGTAAGTCCCCGTTTTATTCAAAAGATCATAATATCATATTATATAATATTAAGTCGGCTTTACAAAATTGTATTGATAAAAATTTAAATGTAATTATTGTTTGGATTCCTGGTCATGCTAATATTTATGGAAATGAAAAGGCTGATAAATTAGCCAAAGAGGCAGTATCATGTGGAGATGTTTTTCCTTTTCAAAATTTTTGTCATGATCTTATTAATTTACCTAGATTATCTCTGTTTGAAAATTGGAATAAATCATGGAGAATTTCTTCTAAGACTAAGGGTACATTTTATAGAAAGATTGTTGAGCAAGTTCCTGCTAAACCCTGGTTTTTTAAAATTCATTATTCTAGAAGTATAACATCTTCAATTAGTAGATTACGCTTGGGTCATACCTGTCTTCCTGTTCATCTCAATAAAATTCACATCAAAGATTCATCAATTTGTGAATGTGGGCTGGATATTGGAGATGCTAACCATCTTTTTTTTTCATGTGAATTATATAATCGGGATAATTTTATGAAATCTTTATTAAGTAACAATATTCAGTTTCCCATCAACATAGTGAGTCTTCTACATATTATGATGAATTCTAATATTTTCATAATATCATGCATATCTAAATTTTTATCGGATAATAACATAAAAATATAAGTCTATCTATATTTTAAATAAAGCTTTATGTTTATTTATTATCATTCTTATTAAATAATTTGTTAGTTTCAGTTATGTATCAATTTCATTGTTCCTATCTTAAGTTGTATTTAGTCATGAATTATTTAATTTAAATATTATTTTAATGTTGAATAATTTTTTTTTGTGTATGTAAATAGTTTTAATTAATTTAGTTGTAAATATAGAAGTAGTATTGTATTATTTATTTCAGATTCCTGAAAGTTTCGATACTAAATTTCGACAGATAAATGTAACTGAATAACGACGTGACACTGGCAGAAATGTACTTATCTTAGTACAATTGCCATCCAATAAAAAAAAAAAAAAAAAAACACAATTTTTGTGTCTGCTTGACAAGAATAATAAGTACGCTTGACGGTATGAGGTATTAATTTTAATTTTACCAGCAGCAAGGAATATAAGTACTCGTTGGAAATATACCTGCCAGCTGGAAGATTCAAAAGGTAGTTCCGATACTGAAGCCATTTAAAAATCTATCACCTTTCCAATTTGGTTTTAGGAAAGGTAGAAGTGTGATGGATGATTTATTCACTACTGATATAAGACTTTCTTTTAGTAGAGAAGAGTCTACTGTGGCAGCATTTTTGGATATAACCGCTGCATATGACAATGTCTTAATTCCTTTATTAGATAATAAAATGAGAACTCTTAAGGTTCCTGAAAAATTAGTCACATTTGTTATCAACATGTTATTAGAAAGAACAATTCAAATTAATTTACAAGGTGATGTTCATTATGCTAGAAAAATATATAAAGGTTTACCTCAAGGGTCGGTTCTTAGTCCTTTATTATTTAATATTTATACCTATGATTTACACTATTCTGTTATACCTCACTGTAGAATACTTCAGTATGCAGATGACATATTAATTTATTCTGCTAACAAGGTAGTGTCTAATTCTGCTGATAGTATTCAAAAAGCCTTATTGTCCCTTAACCAATGGCTAATATTACATGGTTTGGGTATTTCCCCAGCTAAAAGTGTTTTATTAATATTTTCTAGAAAACAAAATATTCCTTTAGTTAATGTTGCTATTGATGATGTTTTAATTCCTATTGTCAATGAACATAAATTTTTAGGTCTAATATTGGACAGTAAATTGTCAGGTACCTCTCACATAGATTATATTGTTAATAAATGTGAACGTAATATTAATATTTTAAAAACATTATGTGGGGTCTGGTGGGGTGGTCATCCTTACTATTTAAAAATTTTATATAACGCTATTATTCGGAGCCATTTGGATTATGGTTCTTTTCTTTTAATTCCTGCCAATAAAAATTCACTTAAGAAATTAGATCTTATTCAATCCAAGTCTCTTAGAATAATTCTTGGGGCAATGAAAAGCAGCCCAGTTAATGCTCTACAACTAGAATCTGTCGACCCTCCCCTTGCTTTGCGCAGGCAATATTTATCTGACAGATTTCTATTTCGTATTGCCATATTTAAGAAGCATGCCATTTTTCCTAAACTTTCACTATTAACAAGATATTGTGGTTCAAATAGTTATTGGACAAATAAAACGATTCCTTCCTTGGTTAAAAGTTATCAATATTTTAAAAATATTAAATATCCTATAGTTAGATTAAATAATCTCCCTTTATACACACATTCTTTTGATACATGCATTTTTGTTCCAAATGTAATTTGTAATATAGGAATAACAAAATATACTTTAGAAGCTAATAAATTGGCCCAACTATCATTATATTTTCACAGACGCCTCAAAACTTACTGAAAAAGGTTGTGTTGGTATTGGAATTTTCCATAAGAATTGGAATATTGTCCAAAAAATCAAATATCCTCCAGAAACAACAGTATATACAGGAGAATGTTTGGGTATCCTTGAAGCTATTAAATATATTTTATTATTTAAATTAAAATCTACAGTAATTTTCTCAGATTCACTAAGTTCTATTCAATCAGTATGTAAGTCCCCGTTTTATTCAAAAGATCATAATATCATATTATATAATATTAAGTCAGCTTTACAAAATTGTATTGATAAAAATTTAAATGTAATTATTGTTTGGATTCCTGGTCACGCTAATATTTATGGAAATGAAAAGGCTGATAAATTAGCCAAAGAGGCAGTATCATGTGGAGATGTTTTTCCTTTTCAAAATTTTTGTCATTATCTTATTAATTTACCTAGATTATCTCTGTTTGAAAATTGGAATAAATCATGGAGAATTTCTTCTAAGACTAAGGGTACATTTTATAGAAAGATTGTTGAGCAAGTTCCTGCTAAACCCTGGTTTTTTAAAATTCATTATTCTAGAAGTATAACATCTTCAATTAGTAGATTACGCTTGGGTCATACCTGTCTTCCTGTTCATCTCAATAAAATTCACATCAAAGATTCATCAATTTGTGAATGTGGGTTAGATACTGGAGATGCTAATCATCTTTTTTTTTCATGTGAATTATATAATCGGGATAATTTTATGAAATCTTTATTAAGTAACAATATTCAGTTTCCCATCAACATAGTGAGTCTTCTACATATTATGATGAATTCTAATATTTTCATAATATCATGCATATCTAAATTTTTATCTGATAATAACATAAAAATATAAGTCTATCTATATTTTAAATAAAGCTTTATAATGTCTATTTTCAATTGCACTAATGGCTACTTTTCTATAATTGCTGTTACTATAATTTTGAAAATATATAATGTCATGTCTTATAATTTTTATAATCTCTAATTTCAGTTGCACTAATGGTTACTTTTCTATAATTGCAGTTATTATAATTTTCTAAATATATAAATTCATTTTCTATAACTTTATTAATCTATAATATCATATATATTCTTATTAAATAATTTGTTAGTTTCAGTTATTTATCAATTCCATTGTTCCTATATTAAGTTGTATTTAGTCATGAATTATTTAATTTAAATATTATTTTAATGTTGAATATATTTTTTTATGTGTATGTAAATAGTTTTAATTAATTTAATTGTAAATATAGAAGTAGTATTGTATATTTATTTCAGATTCCTGAAATGAAAGTATCAATACTAAATTTCGACAGTTATATGTAACGGAATAACGACGTGACACTGGCAGAAATGTACTTATCTTAGTACAATTGCAAATCAATTAAAAAAAAAAAAAAAAAATAAGTACTCGCAATCGTAAAAACAAACACCAATAAATCAAATTATAATAAATATACAAGTTATATTGCCTTCGAATTACATTAAACCTGTATCAAATGACATCGATATACGCGGCGAACGTTTACTAGCCCAAGCCCAGAAAACTTCGCACCGTTATTTCAAGTGATCTCCAACAGATGGCGTCTTTTACAAAATACATAAATTTTGAACGAAACAATTAATTTTGATTTGTTTGATTATTTTTCGTCATTAGAGAGGAAAATAATCTTCAAAATGGAGTATAAAACATTAATTTTGATGAAGTAGGTACCTAAGTACGTAGGTACCTACCGACAAAAAACACCTTGAAAAATAAGAAATAAGTAGGTATTATTATTTCTACCTTAATAAAAAAATATATTAAGCAATTTTAATACAACTATAGAATTTCACTTAAGTAGGTATATCGTAATTTAATAGCAACTCATTATTTCACTATATTTCAACTGATCCTGTAGCATTTTCAAAAACACCCTGTACTTTTTATCATGATATGATTTGATACTACTGTCCGGGTGGACGGTGTCAGCTTTACCACCCATTGCATTTATTGCTTCCTCAACAGAAGTGAAATGCTGTGATGCACATGCACCTAAAATTGCAGCACCAACTAAGACTGATTGTTCTTCGTGCGGTTTTAGTATAGGTATTCCAACAGAATCAGCCTGTACTTGAATGAAGAGAGGATCTTTGGATAATCCTCCACATATTAAAATAGATTTGAATGGTTTGTAGCCTGCTGTGATTAATGCATCAATAATGTGTCTTGTACCATACTGTAAAAGAGATAAAGAATATAAATAATGAGTAATAATACAATTGGTGGATTTATATATATAAAATGGTATCCTCTCAAATGCTCTAAAATAAAATATATAATTTCACAAGCTATAATTTTACTTGCTATAAATATTCATTTTCTATAAATTTAGATCCTGTACCTAATTTTAAAAATCTATAAATTTGTTTGATATTTTTTTTTAAATCTATAATATTAATTCCTATAACGTATTGTTTTCTATAATTGCAGTTGCCATAATTTTCAAAATCTATAATTTCAAGTCCTATATATAATTTTTATAATGTCTATTTTCAATTGCACTAATGGCTACTTTTCTATAATTGCTGTTACTATAATTTTGAAAATATATAATGTCATGTCTTATAATTTTTATAATCTCTAATTTCAGTTGCACTAATGGTTACTTTTCTATAATTGCAGTTATTATAATTTTCTAAATATATAAATTCATTTTCTATAACTTTATTAATCTATAATATCATTTATTCTAATGGATTGTTAAAATAAGGGTACTCACTATATTTTTAAACGTATAACTTCATTCTATTTACATTTACAAATATATAATCATAAAAAATAATTTTCTATAATGTAATCGACTTAAATAAGTACTACTTATTATTAAAAAAACAGTAGATTTTGTTAATGTCTGTTGCAGTAATTTTCGATTCCTATTCCCCTAATTTGTATATAAAAATAGGTTAGCGAGGAGCGAAGCGACGAGCGTGGTTCGAATAGTGCTAAAACAGAGCGCGAGACGAGCGAGCGAAGCGAGCGTTCCGCGGCAGCGGACGGCGGAAGCGCCAGAAACTCATAAATACCTAAACAACCATCACTTGTTGATAACGGATATGATACCTATATATATATTATTTATAATAAGAAAGGAAGATTTTTATATATTAATAAATATTTCGCAAATAAACTGGAAAAAATATAGCAAATTAATCATTAGATTATTAAATGTTGTACCTTTTAATAATTTAGACATCTTGAAAATTATAGAAAACAATTTTAGATAAAACGAAAATTATAGCAAATTATAAATTAGATCATTTAATGTTATATATTTTGATAATAGTGATTTTGAAAATTACGGATATCGATTTTAGACAAAAGAAAAATTATAGCAAATAAATAATTATTGAATGTAATTTTATATATTTTGATAAAGTGATTTTGAAAAATACAGAAATCGATTTTAGGGTAAAAAAAAATTATAGCAAATGAATAATTATAGAATTTAATTTTATATATTTTGATAATAGTGATTTTGAAAATTACAGAAATCGATTTTAGGTTTAAAAAAAATTATAGCAAATGAATAATTATAGAATGCAATTTTATATCTTATGTACCTATATATTCTAAAATTATATCAAAACATTTTAGAGATAATGTAGGAGACCCATATAAAATAGGATAAAGATTTTAAGATAAATATTTTACTTGTTAGAAGTTGAAGTCAGGTAGACTATCTAGTATTCTTAATAAATGTATTAAAATAACTTACGGCCAAAGCCTGTATTGTCCCCAAATATAGTAATGCTAAGTTTTCTTTGCTGTTATCAATGGTCAGTCCAACAATCATCCCTTTCAAGGTGGGGTCGGCTAGTGGTGAACGGTTTCCATGAAAGTCAGGCCACATATGGAACTCATTTGTTAGCCGACTAACGTTTGGGATATTAGCATCATGAGCCATTTTAGCTAGAAGATCACGCAAATACTGCAGTACCCTGGGAAAGTTACAAAAGTTAAATTTTAATTAGAATAATTGGGGAAAATATTGTTTAATGCTAGCGTTGTCAATAAATAATACTAACTGTCCAATAGTCATTGTTTTCAACATCTCAATTCCTGCTGGATGACTTGATAAAACATAGTCTAAGAGCATACCAGATGCACTTTGACCTGCTTCGTTTAACCACATATTTGGTACCATAGCACTGAAATATGGTCCCCAGACACCTTGTACAGAGACTGCTTTTCCATTCACTGCCATGTGGCAAGTTGATGTACCACATATTAAACTTAACCTTCCAGACATATCATGATCAATACCTTTAGCATGTGTACCAATCATACCTAAACCACCAGCATGAGCATCAATAATTGATGTGGCCACAGGTGTACCAGTTTGAAGACCTAAAAGATTTGCAACTTCACTAGATAATCCAAGCCCGCATGGATCTCCAGGCACTAAAATTTCATCTCCAATCTTCCTAAAGTTGTCCCTAATTAGATCCTCCAAACCAATCTCTTCCAAGTATTCTGTATTCCATCCTTTCCTTCCAGATGTAGAACATTCATAATTCCATTTACACACCAGCGAACATAGTGAACGACTTTGAGAGTTTGTTGCTTTCCAGGTCAAAAAATCAGGAAGGTCAAAGAAGTAACCATATTCTTGCCATTTTTGAGGAAGATGTCTCTTCAACCAAAGTAGCTTTGGTATTTCCATTTCAAGAGATACTTTTCCACCAACATATTTAAGTATTTCATGGTTCAGTTTATTTATGTAGTCAGCTTCAGTTTGCGCTCGGTGATCCATCCACATGATAATGTTCTGTTCATTTTTATTTGAGTTATTAACAGCAATGGGATTGGCATTTTTATCTAATACAACTAAAGAACAAGTTGCATCAAATCCGATGCCTTTCACTTTGCTTTTGTTAACTTCTAAAGCAACATTCTAAAAAAAATATTCATATTAGATGGATGTTTATTAATAATTTTATTAACTCATTATAGGTATTTATAAAGTAGTTACCTTTATTACTTCCAAACAACAATGCCAAATGTTATCAGAAGATTGTTCATAAAAGTCAACTTTTGGCTTCCACGTTTTCAATTCTTTTACAGATGTTTTTATGACATGTCCTTTTGTATCAACGAGAGCAGCTCGAACACTACCAGATCCAACATCTACTCCAATAAAGAAAACTTCTGGGTCCATAGCTATAAAAAGTATAAATTTATATCAATAAGTTTTGTAATTGTAATTATTTGGTTTCCATAGTTTCAGGTAATAAGGTAACTTCTAAGAAAATTATTTCATTTAAAACATGTTTTCCAAACAAGTCAATTAGAAAGTACAAAAAATAAAAAGTTGCTTAGTATATAAGCAAATATAATAATACCTACCTTAAGTAACTAAGGTTCAAGACAAAGTGTCTTATGTTCAAATACATGATAAGATTAAGAAAAACAAGTCATTTTATGGCTTGATAACCTTTATGTTATGTTATTATGATTTTAAAGTTTAAACCAGTTTAATGTTTAGAATGCATGGACAAGGACATAATTATTATGACATTCGTCACCAGTTTTATCTACAGTACCTGCCTACCCTTCCTTAGTTAAGGGCGTGACAGCTTTAGATTTAAATTTACCGCCCTTAGCTTTTACCAATGACCTTACAACTATAGACCAGTTATAAGGAGTCTCGACGTAGCAAGCTCAAAGTAAGGTTTTCAACCTTACTTCCTATCAGTCGCTCGGAATCACTCGTGTCGGGTGTTCGTGTCTTCTTGATCGCAAATTGTGTATTAAATCTGCATTTAAGTTTTAAAATGCCTTCGTGTGTAATGCGTAAGTGTGGTAATAATACAGCAACTAAGAAAATCAACCAAAGCATAACTTTTCATTCGTAAGTATGCACAAACAATTAATTACAGCACATTTATAAAATAATAGTTCAATTTTATCCTATTTCTTTTATAAACGTAAAACAGAGATAGCAAAATATATTAACACATATGTGTAACAGAGACCACGCGATAGCGCGCGTGCTGACCGCATTGGCTGACCGGCACTCCGCAGATCTGTCCACCATTAATGGCAATATAATAACATGGATAAGAATTAAATAGTTTAAAATATTTTATTTTTTATTCAGATATTTTCTTAATCCTTTATTAACTTTTAATTACTTATTATTAGGTTCCCTCGTGATGAACTACGGCAACATAAATGGATTCACGTTGTACGTATTCAGAGGCAAGAAGCTGATTGGAAGCTATTGGATTGGATTAGTTTGTGTAAATAAGATATTAGAAGTTATTATAAGTTTGTACATAAGAAGCGGGTTTTAATTTAATATACGAACGCAATACATCAACCAAGGATAATAATGTTAACTTAGTATGGAACAAATGTTATGAGGCGTGTTTTAAACTTAAATTTTCTAACTAAACCATTATTCCGTTACATTATTTTTGTTATATTGTGTTTTTTTTAATTAGATATTATTAATCTTTTAATTTGTTTTCATTAAATCCTAGAAACTTATATTGTATTTTTATTTACTTACACACATGTTGTGAAATATTTAGAAACATAAATAATATGTATTATTATAGATGGCAAAAATATTAAAATTAAACAATGATCAAGTATGGGCTAATCACATTTTACTTACATATCTACAAACACAGATAGGTTCTTAACTAGACCCTAAAAGTAACTTACAGACCCGCATGGTACGTCACTAATTATCTGATACCTATATCCTAGTCTAGACCTATGTACTTAATCGACCGTATACAATCACTAAATGCACAACAATCTGCACACTGCACAACACACCGATATACGTCACGTCCACAATGCCCTATGTCCCACACAAGAGTGTGTAGCTGATTGAGGTCACCGCCGCGCAATGTAGAGACCACCATTACGGGGGGGAGTGAGGCGGGCGCGGAAGACCATGTCACAAATCTCCTAATACGGCCTCTCCTGACGCTCTGCCGTCCTCGGCAGACTCCGTAGTTGTAGGAGACCGATCAGCACTGTCACTGACTGCACAAACATCATCATCATGACGGGAGCATCAGCGTAGTCCCGGTGGCAGCCAAATCAAAGGTGGCGCCGCGTCAGGCGCAGACCATTTCCCGCATAAACTGCAGATAGCCGTCATCGGCGCCAGGCTCCCTGACACTGTGAAAAAGAAGCATTCCATCGAGGTCACAAATCAGACTGTCTGACTCTAGACTGTCGTGCATTGGGTGTACCACGATACGCGGCAGGACACACCATTCGTCGCACATCTATCGCAGATATATAAAGGTAAGTGGCAATGCCTGCCAACGAGCGAGAACGTAATGGACGACGCGACCATGTATACCTGCACACAAATCAACGAGTACAACCGCTAGTTTAAAGGGCCTGGCTTCCTCTATAAACCTGAGGAACAATGGCCTACGACTCGTTGTGGAAAATAATGAACGAAGAGGATGCCCCACGAGACAACTGGCTACCTGATAATGACCGCTTCTCTAATACCCTTACTCGAGCACATTCATGGACATAATGCTGACGCAGAGTTACGCGCATGGAACATTATAGCACATCGAGCGCTAATTCAACGATGGCGGCATACGAGTCGTATCAAAGTGAAAACGAGAACAGACATATTCAAGCGCTTGTCTACCGGGCAGCAGAAAGTATGTAAACGGAGCCGCTGGAAATGACATAGTAGCGGATGTAAACTAAAAATCACATAGTGAAAAAAGTGTGTTTAAAAAAAATCACACATTGTGAATCAACATATACACAATATCTCAAAAGTACTCTTCAACAACTAAGGTAAAAATTTAGTACTGAAAGCCATACAAAAGACAGTCAAAAGAATTATTGACGTACTCAGGTAAAATGTGTACAAATACTAAATTATTGGAAAGTCAAAATGAAGAGTCATGCTTGTAGTTTTATTTTTAACCTTCTGCTACAAACGTTCTGTCAGACCCTGTGACAGAATTCAACAATGCATAAACAAGCCTGCACTTGCAAAGTTAAGAATGTCTGTGTCAAATACATGAAGACTTTAGATTACTGCTGATACAGGGGACTTTAAAATAATGTCACATGCCTACATAAACTTGAAACCATACAGACGAATATCACATATCTGTCAATCCATATATTCCCACAAACAAATGCAACTCGTCAGTTTAGATTACTGCTGATGATAAAATACAGGGGACTTTAAATGTCACATGCCTACACAATCTTGAAACCATACAGATGAATATCTCTCAATCCATATATTCCCACAAACGAATGTAAGTTGTCAGCCAATTCATAGATCTCTACAGGCAAATGTCGCTTGCCTGTCGTTTCTTGGAAGTCTACAGACGAATGTCGCTTATCTGCCAATTTATCAATCTGTACAGACGAATTTCGCATGTCTGCCAATTTATCACTCTCTACAGACGAATGTCGCATGTCTGCCAATTTATCAATTTCTACAGACGAATGTCGCATATCTGTCAATTTATCAATCTCTACAGACGAATGTCGCATATCTGTCAATTTATCAATATCTACAGACGAATGTCGCATATCTGTCAATTTATCAATCTCTCTCTACAGACGAATGTCGAATGTCTGTAAACTCGAAGAACTCGCATTAAACAAGGTAGCTCAAGCTTCCGAAATCCATTCTTTTATCCAAGGCACCACATATTGTGTTGAACATTTGAGTATAAACTCCACTCAAAGGCTGCGTAAGCCTTTTACAATATCCGTTCGCCAATACTTTATGATTCGATGCTCCGAACATACGAGCATCCAATTTTCCTTTCAATTTGACTGCAAATACAAAATAATTAATAAAACAATCCATATCGTCAAGGTGGCTTACACCTTACATTAACATATTTGTCTCGACGTTCAGCCGTCCTTTAATTAAATACCGAACTTTTTTTAGATATATCCTCAGATTACAAAACAAAAGGTATATCCTTCTAATACATGAGTTAATCAGTCATCCAACATAAAAGTTATACAATGCCGATACTCATTCAACTTGACCAAAGCGAGTCTTGGTGGGCCCGACGTGACGTATGTGCTACTATCAGTAGTGTTGTACAGAAATGTATGTGGTGCTGCTTGCCTTTATTTTCAGTAAGTACCTATCTATTATTATCCTATGAGCTTATCCGACCTATGTTTCGTACCTAATGATCTTATTTACCTATGTAGTGAACATGAATTATTGCCGTTTAAACTTATCGGAATTAGACTTCGTTTCAGATTTAAAACAATCATTTTGTTTATGTCCCACTTCGTTGCAGTAGAAACATTTACCGTCTTTTTCCGTAGGAGCATGTTGAGTCCGACTAAACTTTCCTCGCTCGGATTCACTTTTGTTTGTACTGAGCTTAACAAATGCAGACAAAAAGTTCACGAGCCTGACACATTAACATGCGGATCCTTGACTCCATGTATAATTATTGCAGTCGTTAACTCATCACTTATGCCGCGTACTATCTAACCTTAATAATGATTTACTGTCATTAATTTAATACATCGCATAAGTTATACAGTATGTTAGCAATATCAATTTTACTTAAACACAAAACTTTAAAGTCCTTTTTAATATTCGACAACATTTAAGGCACCATTTAGCATCACCCTTTAAACAAAGACCCACTTGAGATAAACATTCCGTATCCGACCGACTTCGTCAAACCACGCGTCGACTTTGTTTACATTCGGATCGAACAATTTGAACCGGCCGAACTTGTACCTTATTGCATCTACGATAACGTTCGCGGTACTGTGGGTCACTGTATTCGACGGAGCTCGCTCTAAAGAACTCAGTCGTTGAACAAACGAACTTATTGTTTCTAATGACACACGTAGTATATTGCCCTTTGACCTACTTCGTCTATGTTTGTTTTTTTTTTAACATCTGTAGTGGCGCGACCTATCGCGATCTTCACTAGGAGTACGCGTACGCGAACATCTAGATCTGCCCATAATTACTTTGCTTGTATTGAAAATGACAATTTTTTTTAAATTATATCTTAGATCAATGCCTTGCGGAAGTGCAATTCTATCCCACTTCTGATATTATAGATGGCAAAAATATTAAAATTAAACAATGATCAAGTATGGGCTAATCACATTATACTTACATATCTACAAACACACATAGGTTCTTAACTAGACCCTAAAAGTAACTTACAGACACGCACGGTACGTCACTAAATATCTGATACCTATATCCTAGTCTAGACCTATGTACTTAATCGACCGTATACAATCACTAACTGCACAACAATCTGCACACTGCACAACACACCGATATACGTCACGTCCACAATGCCCTATGTCCCACACAAGAGTGTGTAGCTGATTGAGGTCACCGCCGCGCAATGTAGAGACCACCATTAGTATTATAAAAGAAACATCCTTAATTTATAAATATGTCCATTAGTGTTACAGTGTACCCTCCCTCTGGTGTAATTTTATTGGTAAAATATTCGAAAATTAATGTATTCTAGCTTATCCACAATATTCTTATTTCAACTAATTGTGTTGTTTGCGTGAGTGTGTGTATTCATTTAGTATAAGCTGCTTTTTTGTTTTTCTTTCTATGGGAATAACACGTCTAGTTAGTTGTAAGGTCATTGGCTTTTACCACGTATGAAGTGAATAACATAGACTAGCTAGACAACACATGAACAAACCGTGAACAAACACTTACTTACTATACTCTTTGACACCTTTGAGACTCAAAGTTTTTATCTAGTGCAAATATAATTTATGAAGACATGGCCTTTGGCCTCAAATAATGAAAACATGGCTGTATGGTTACATAGACCTTTGCATTTTCCTCGGAAAGATAACTACCAAAAAAAAATTTATTGTAATTCTTGTTTTGCTCAGAACTTCCAAGTTACTCTATGGGTTACCCTCATCATAATTGATCTTACCATTATAAGTTACTCTATGAATGAGTTACTCACACTGAACTCTATTGTATAAGACCTCAGATCATTGGTTCAGTGGTTACTCACAGACTTACTTAAAACGTAGTGATCACAGACTATTATATGTACAGGTAGTGATTATATTCTCTTTGGACTTACTATAATGACTCTTTGACTCTATGAACCAACCAACCAAAATAAACAAACAATAATTTATTTTTTTGGTTACCTACTTTTGTAGATAAATCACAATAGAAATAAATACCTGAGAATATTTAAGAAAATACCTTTTTTATTTGGTATATAGACTTGAGAAAAGTAGGTTAATTATTAAGTATAATCAAGCTAATAAAATGGTCAGATTCAAGAACAGGTTAGTAATTTTGTTACATATTATAACAATATTTACCTATTAGTTAAGAATCTTATAATAATTATCATGCTTTTATATCCAGATACATTACTGTGGAAATATCCAGCCCTCTAGTTCCGGAGCATAAACCCCTCACTTTAAAAGCAGGTGTGTTGCAAGATGCTGTTCTGAACAAGGTACAACAAATGCATGGAGATTTTGGTGTTGCATCAATTAGATCTGGATTCTTAGCAAAATACTGCAATGAAAATACAAGAATTGCAATTCTCAGATCAAGGCATGGACCTCACAGATTTCTCACCAGCAGTTTACCATATGTAACTAAAATTGGGAAACTAGATGTTACATTGAGAACTCTACATGTAGGTGCAACACTAAAACATAGTTTTAAATTTATTCAAAAACATCAAAGGGCATACTTGGATTCAATGTGGTCAAAATTAAAGACTGATGAAGAACGAAAAGCTTTAGAAGCTGCAGTAATGGACTTCACAAAAACAGATGTCAATCTTAATATAGAAAAAATGACTTAGGAAATAAAAATATTAAATAATTTATTGTTGTTTTTGTTATAAATAATTTATTTGTGTATAAAAATATATAAGAAACACCAATTCATGATTTTGTATCTAATTCTGGCATTGCCAAATATAACTTTTTACGAAATGTTGATTCACATAAAGGGACTTGCTTACAGTCATTCTGTTCACAAAAATTAATTACGGAATAATTAACTCTTTTAAAAATATCTTCCAAGTGCTCTTTGCCTCCCAACTCATCAATTTTCCAGCAAAGCATTTGTATGAACACCGAACCTTTCTTTTCATCTCTATATGCTAAATATTCAGGAACTGTAGCCCAATAAATAAGGAAATCTGTTTTCCCAATGTGCTTTTTAACAACAGGCGAGTCTGTCACCAATTGGTTAGGTGGTTCAGGTGTAGATTGGCAAGCTTGAATTATGAAAACTTTAGGCTTGCCAATAAGTTTTGCTGCATCATTGCTATCTAAGATGCTTTGAATTTCTCTTACTTTAAGTGGTATTGAATCTGCAGAATAAATGCAACCTTCAATGCCATGTGACAATATGCAAAGCATAAATACACTGTCATGATCTTGCACATTGTATTTCAGAACATGTTTAAGCCTTATTGGAATTTCATCATGTTTTAAATCAGTATCTGTGATAACTTCAAAGTTAAAGTGTTCCATTGTTTTTTTTAACTGGTCCACATCTTGCTGGGAGCCTTTTCTGTCCTCTAATTTTTCATAACATTGTTCAATACTTTTTTTTGATGGATAAAATGTCTCCTGATTGACTATATAGCATACTCCAATTTTATCCTTATTAAAGATCTGATAAATTTCTTTAGTCCAAACTAAACTTGTATTAAATTTTGTTATCACATCTAGACTGTCTTCAGGCACATTAATTTCTTGGACCTGATCCTTCTGTAACTGTGTCTTCGACATATTACTGGTTTCTTCATTCAATGTTGATCCTAAATCATTGATTCGGTCTTGAGTTACTTTTATATCTGCAGATATTTCTTGTAAGCCAGATATGTTTTCAATAATTTTTGTCAAATTTTCTACTTGACATATTAAATTAGAACCACTTTTCAATTTGATGAATTTGTTACACATAAGCTCTAAAAGGATCATCTCACAAGTATCACACTCTTCAACATCAAACTTATAAGTTATTAATGCAGATTTAAATTTCATAAAATAATCAGATGTCATATTTTCACATAACTTATATAGTACTTTTCTCATTGGATCAATATAAATATTTGTATGAATGTTATCAGGTAAAAAGTGTAATTTCACAATTTCAACATCAAATCCCATTTTTTTAATGACAGAATAAAGTTGGCATATTGACAGAGCTTCAAGAAATTCATATTTCCATGATGCACGGGATTGAGCCTGTTTAGCCCAGTCACCTAATAAATCAAAGTCCTTTCTAGAGGCTTGTTGTAACAGACTAAGTCGTTGCAATGCTGTAAATGGTACTTCATATAAAAGAAACACAAGTGACTTGACATCATTAAGTTCTAAATCACTTTGAATTTTTGAAACCATACTAACATTGATTGAATCTATATTACAACTTATATTATCCATTGTATACTAAATAGGAAATGTAACACTATGTGAAATGTGAAGTAGGTACCTACTTATTGTCAAAGAGTTTTAATAATATTTGAATCTCTTTGGTTATTGTACAAGTATATCAAAATATTTACAGTAGGTAATTCCAAACCTGTCTATGAACATACATTTTTGTCAACTGCTTAATATTATAGTCATGCTCATGACAAGACTATGTACTTTAGTAATATATTTATGAAATAAATCCATACCTAATAAATGTTAATATAAAGAAAGATAAGATAATTAAATAGAAATACAAGTAGGTAGGTAATAAAAAATTTATACAAAGTAAAAAAAAGAAACAATTTGTAATTTGACAAGAAGGCGAGGAAGGACGGGAGACGCACAGATGGGAGACGTTTATCTTATTTGAAGATTTTGACGAAGGTATAAAGGGAACAAAAGATTATACGCTTTAGTAAGGCCAAATTTATAATATTCAGTAATCTTGAAATATCATTATAAATTATGGTTTTGTTACCAAAGAACTTCATGTTCATAGTGCATAAAAGACAAAATGTCCGTGATTTTATACTCTTTGACATTATCTTAATTTTATTTTATATTGATTGCTCATTGCTTTTTTTTTTATTATCATAAAAAAAAAACAATACATAAAAATTAATAACAAGAAGACTTGGCTGTATGGGTAAACCCCTTTGCCTTCCATGAAAATGGAGAATGAGAAACAAAAAAAAATAAAAAAAAACATAACATAACCTTACTTTTTTAAATTAAGTTTATAATTTTAATTTTTATAAATTATAAGATACTGTAGGTTTATTATTTAACTTTTAATTAATATAATACCCGCATGTAACTTTATAATGTCTGCAACTGTAACTAGGACTGAAGTTCTAAATTTATACAAGAAGTTGTTAGTATATTCTAAAAATTTAACCTACACGGATCCTTCATATTTCCGAAGAAGAATTACTAAAGAATTTCAACAAAATAAAGAACTTACCAACGCAGAAGATATTACTTTTGCTTTTAAAGTGAGAAATTTAGTTTTTAACATTTTATAAGTAGGGATAACAATCAAAATCAAGCGTGTTGACCAAAATTATTTTGTTGCAGAAAGGAGAGGCATTACTAAAAAAAGGTTCTGTTGTATAATAATGTTGCCAAAATCTTACATGCTTCCTATTAGACTATCGTCATATTATCCATTGTTAAGAATACAAGCGCATAAACATACAATTGACTACACCAAGGTTCCAAAACTTGATGAGAACGACCTAACAGAAAAATTTGTAGCTGGAAGTGGCCCTGGAGGTTCTGCTGTCAATAAAAACTCAAATTGTGTTGTATTAACACACAACCCAACAGGTGAGATAATGTATAAAAGGAAATATTAATTTATATCAACATAATAATACTCCTTACTGTATTTATTAGCAAGCTATAGAATCCATCTAGTGAACAAATGCCAAAGTTTTTGGCATACACTGTTCAGTCTCGCTGCATATTTCGTGCTGTTTGCCAATTTATAAGTCTCCACCCTTTCCATAATATTCTATCATGATCTGAAAAATAATTGTATTTGTATGGAACACCTGCCAACCCTTTTCACTTAAGTGTTTAATTATGTGTCACGCACATGCATGTTATGAGGTGTCACCACTTGAGTTACAAACACTTAAACTTTGTATCTAATTAAATGCATAAAATAGAACATAATTTTTCAAATTCTTTTAAATTATTATCTTACAGGATTAGTAGTGAAATGCCACATAAGTAGAAGTCAGGATGATAACAGGAAAATGGCTCGAGATATGCTGGTGAACAAGTTAGATGGTATACTCAATGGTGAAAATAGTATTGAAGCACAGAAGAAGAAGGTCACAGATAGGAAATATAAAAATTCAGAATACAAAAGGAAGAAATTAACTAAATTGAAAGCGGAATGGAAAGAAAGAGAGGGCTTGAGTTAACTATAAAAAAATGAAAGTGTGATGAACTGACTTTTGTAGAAAATAATATGTAAAATTAGATTTTGTTTTGTAGATTGAAATGATTTTGTTTAAATAAATAATTTAATTTCTAAAATCTTTCTATGGATTCATAAATGTTTATGAATTAGTGTAGTGTATATCTGGAAGCTTGTGGTGATGCCTGATGGGCAGGGTGAAGGGAAATAGACCTGAGGACAAATGGTTCAATCTAGTGTTCAAAAACCTGGACATATCTATTACCACAGCCCTTCATCAGGGATTAAGATAATTGAGGAGAAGCTGGTGAGTCGGAGTCATCAGTAATGAAGGACTGTGGAGGAGGAGTGTATATAAAATGTACTGTACTTATTTGAAATTTTGAAGTAGGTAGGTACTTAGATAGGTACTTAGGTAGTAGGAATCATAGGATAGGTTCTAATAATGAATTTCTGGGGGATTCAATTGAATATTTTATCCAAAGAGACCCTATAGCATGCTAATTTTCCCAAAACAACTTACTTTCCCTATATGAAAAGGTACTCTCACGTGCAACTTACACAACTGAAAGTAGTACTGAAATTTATCAAGAGAGGGCGTTACACTTACATGGTATCAAGAGAGAGAGGGCGTTAAACATGACACATCAACCCCAGTTCTAGACATAGATTATGTATATGTACGGGGGGAAGTTCTAGATGACCCGTGCGAAGCGCTGTTAGTGGTGTCAATATTGTTGTTATAGTTCAATTGATCACTAATAGATGGCGTCTTTTATAAAATAAACAAATTGTTCTAATTTTAAAAGAAACATTTTACTTGTTTGTTTATTTTTCGTTATTAGAGGGAAAAATAATCTTCAAAATAGCGAATCAAACATTTAACTTTGAACAACTCAGTCTCAGCTATAGCATTTAATGGTATTTTTATGGTTCCGCTCGCGTGTAAAACAAATTACTATAAATAAAAAAATATATTTTCACAATTTTTTTTTTCCACCTCCCGGATTTCTGATCCGCAGAGTTGGCAACCCTAGACGTAGCTCTAAACATAATCTCAATGCTCTTGAGTCCGTATGTATTGTCAGTTGGAGTAGGCATACAAGTCACGAATCTAGAATCTATCTATCTATCTGTCTATGTATCATCACGCCTTTTATACCAAGAGGGGTAGGCAGAGACAATCGAATGCCATTTGTTACGATCCTGACATACCTCTTTCGCTTCTTTTATATAGGTAGGTGTTCATCATACCTTTCATACTTGCTTGGCGATTGTGTGTACTTTTAATATTGCCTTCGATCAATATTTTTTTTATATGTTCAATAAAAGTACACCTAGGTCGTCCTTTGCCAGCATTACCTTTCACTTCAGCCATATAAACCTTTTTAGTCATTCTTTCATCCTTCATTCATTGTTTCAACGTGTCCAAACTAGGTAGTAGGTATATCTACTATGTTTTTTTTATATGACGAACCAATAGTGCGTCGGTGCCCGTTGGTATTAACTAAGCGGACCACGGTTCAATCTCGGCCATGTACACAATCCGCCGGCGCCCCGCCATACGGTCCACCGAAATCGACCACAGACTCGTCCAATTCTTGTACGCGTGGCCCACCGTCCGTTTTCAAATCGTTGTATTTGTGGTTGAGTTCGATGAACGATCTGTCACACACACACACATCCACACGCCTTTGTTTAATCGAATCTTGTGTGTCTGTGTGGGTGAGTGAATTGCATGTGATCTAGATCGTATGATTTACATTGCTGTGTCCTAGTGTTAAATCTCGATCATACGGCGGCCGGACCGAAAATTTTCTGTGAGATACCGGACCAGTGCGTGGGCTACTTTAGAGGCTTTAATTGCCATCTAAATATACCTCAACAGAACTGTATCTATAAGTACTATAATGAGTGGTGGTTCTGTTGAAGTGTATAGCCTCACAAATACTATCGGCTAAAAGAGGGAGACTTGGTCTTCCGTCAACAGCCCTGATGGACTTCATAAATAAGATTCTTATAGAAAAGAACATTGGAAAAGTTTATTTACTTAATAAAATTTTTTTTAATTAATTTTTTGGTACATAGTTAATACCTATTATTCAAACTGAAATTATCTCAAAATTGGTAAATCGTGACGGGTGCGGAAAATCGCCTATTTGTTGGACACATGACGCTTTTGCACTATTCACTGCGAATGCGTATTCTGGTTTGTTCAATTTTTTTTAAAGTGTTCATAATAGTCTGAATAAAGTTTTTACGGAAAGAAAAAATTTAAAAGTGGCCCGAAAAATTTGAAAATTAGGGAAGACTGAAAGTGCTTTCTTCTATTAAGTATTTTGTATGAACTTAAGACTTAACTTAAGACCATAAAAAAGCTAGTAGATATATAATATAACTGAAACTGACTGCTCTTTTTCTTCGATAGAAATGTCTCTAAAGGTACCCACCCATTCGACCAATCACCGGCGCTCCGCCGTACGGTCGATCGAAACTGACCACGTTCGTCCAATTCCATGGCGGCCGCAATGGGAAATTTTCGGTGCGATGCCGGACCAATACTTTAAGATTGATAAAAAAGGAAAAACTATACCAAAGTCTATACCTACCTCAGTCCGGTAAATGTTAATTTATTTTAGTAAGTACCTATATTGAATAAGCATTCACAATAAACGATAATTAATATTATATATTATATATTATATTTTATTACTAAACCTAATTACCTTCACACGCCCCGCATCAAGGCGGTATTATGACCGCTTTGTCATATGAAATGTGTCTCTGTCCAAAATTTTGTGATCCCACATCATAAAGGATTATTTTACGACATGAGCCCTAAACTGGGCTGCATAAAATATAATTTAATATAATTTACTAGCTTTCCGCTCCGGCTTCGCCCGTGCTAATTTTAGATAAATGACATAAGAACTTATCCCAAAGGATTTCTGGGATAAAACGTAGGTATTCGCAGCGTATGTCACTTTCACAGACTATATAGGGATTCTCTGGCTGGCCTTGCAACTATCTCTGTGAAAATTTAAAGGACAAACAAACACTTTCGCATTTATAGTATTAGTTAGCATGTCCAACGGCCAACCCTAGAATGTCCGGATAATTCCCGTCTTAACTGGCTTTGTCCAGCACAGCAATTGGTCCCGCCATTCTCGGGCCGGGCATTCCTTGTCATTTTTGTCCTTCGAGTCGAATTCGTATGACCTGTGCGAATTTTAGAAAATTGTGTCTAAGAATTCTGATAAATCCTTAAATATGCAAACAAACCAAATATAGCAGTAAAAATGTCTGCAACTAAAGTTACAGGGAGGTGAATCTTGAGTGCTTTGTAAATGAAACGGTAGACTTGGGTCAACATTAAGATCTCACAAGCTTTAAATAAAAAAATTCTTGGTCTTAGAGTCGCGAGGCTTAGCTCAATTTTAATATTCATGTTTTTGATGAAATAAATTATAGCGTTCTTATAATTCTTATGATATGCAAACAAACCAAACATCCTTAAAAAATATTTATTTATGTAAAACATAAATTTCTGTTTTTCTTTAAAAATGTCTGTCAACAGTTGTGAACTTACACAACGCTAAAACTGTTACATGATATCTAAACAATGTTTGTTATTAATTACTTTTCTTATGAACTGCTCATGTTGACCATCTTACAAAAGCGGGAAATTGAGGAGTTGGATCCCAAAACCGTCTATAACAAATTTTATAAAGTGTAATTTTGTTGAGAGGGTATTTTTTAAGAAAATCAGTTCCAGGAATTGAGAACAATCGAAAGTTTATATGGATGTTTGTTACTGAATCACGCGCCAGAACGGCTGAACGGATCTGGATGAAGTTTGCCACAGAGATGTATGGTTGTATGGCCGTAAAAATGTATGGTTCTCGTGAGATAGATTTGTTTTTGTTTTTCACGGGATCGACATGATTTTTTGCATAGTGGTATTTTAGGGGTCAGAGAATTACCTACATTTATTATAGTAATACAATTAATTATATGAGTTCTTAATTTAACTAAAAGTACAACCTTTATAGATGAATACAGCACTTATACAGATTTTATATTCTAACAAATTCTAAAAAAGAAAAAAAAAAACAAAACAGCAACAATAAAACAAAACAAGTCATTTATAGCAGAACCGTGAAAGACTCATGTTTACTGATAGAGCTATAATAGAAAATAGTAGTAGTTTTTTTTTATTGAAGGGCAATTGTACTAAGTACATTTCTGCCAGTGTCACGTCGTCATTCAGTTACATACAACCTCGGAGGAATTATAAGCATACAACTGTCGAAATTTAGAGTTGATACTTTCAGGAATCTAAAATAAATATACAATACTACTTCTATTTACAATTAAATTAATTAAAACTATTTACATACCTACACATAGATAAAATAAAATATTCAACATTAGGTTTTCACTTAAAAAAATAAATTTAAATGCTGCAATAATAACAGTCATGCTTAGCCCAAATAATATCCTTGACCTAAATAAATAGGCGTCGTTTTGCAGTAGAACCTTCCTCAAATGAGAGAAAATCGGGTCATGGTTATGACGTCACGCTAGGGTAACCATTATTCAAGTACAAAATCCGGACAAGGATAAATGAAAAATGTACTAACGTATACGTCCCACGTACACCAAGATATATGGATCATGTCTTTGTATTGAACGATTAATCAAGTTACATGCTTTCTAGGGTCCATATTGTAATCTATATTTATTACAACACGTTAGCTTTTATTTTATTTTTTTCTTTATTCACGGGTTTCTTTACAGTTCCCGAAATCGTGTTACGGTTCCAGGGTACCCAGCGAAGACCAAGTCTCCCTCGTTTAGTTTACTTATAAAACTCTACTGACTACTAGAGTAAATTATTATATAATACATTTTTCTAAAATTAATAACAACTTATAGTAGATACCTAAATATGTATACTAATTGTATAATAATAGTATAGTTAATTAAAAAAAAAATTAATAAAAAATGTATAAAAAGGCTAGCCGTTTAGGTTTAGGCGGATTGCGGTAACAACGCGTTCAACCGAATGCGGTTTACATTTAGGCGAAATATTGAATATTTGCAATGTAGGATGTATATGCCGTTTAAATTAATAGACTATAACTAAACCTTATCTAATCTAACCTACTAGGTAAACATATTAATATAATAAAGCTGCGGTTCAATGGCCGCCTTGGAAAACTCAAAACGCCATACAATCGTTAAGCCATGTTTGAAGCTGTTTTGTAAAGGGTCTAGCCTTTTTCCAATGCGGCGGATTGTTAGATTCGGCTCACTATTAGACGCTTTCTCAAAATCATCTCATTTATCAGAGCCAAACTGAGCGTAGGTACTTAATATTTATACAAAAGTAAAGGGTGAACAGTTCATATTAAAATTAACTGTTTTACTCAATCATATAAAAAGATCTCCTTATTCCGTCCCACTGCATTCAAACAATAATTTCCGTTTCCCGTTGTGTCTTTTTTGGAAATATTTAGATAGGTAATTTATTCAGTGACTTGTGCACTGTGCAGAGAGATCTTTTTTAATTTCATGAATTTATTTGCTTTGTCAATTTTTTTGTTGTGTACAAATTGTTTATATTTTAATTGTTATATTACTGAAAGACTTACATGTCTGAGGGTAAGCAGGAAAACCGACCAATATACCTACAATATACACGGGCTCGATTCACTATTCGTAGATATTTTCTAACAAAATAAATATATAGATCCTAATTAAAATTAATTTATTCTTCCCCAGCTCTAGCTGAAATACGAAGAGCAATTAATTTATTAGAAGAATAGATTAATTTAGCCTCATAGAATATGCATGCGTGTTCACAACAAGAAGGATAATCAATTAATTTACGTTTTACTTGGATACCGTCGTCGAATAGTTTTTGAAGAAAATTGAATATCATATCACAGACAGACGGACGGACAGCGAAGTTATTTCATAAAATGTTCCGTAAACTAAAATCACCTGAAAGTTAGGTACCTATCTACTTTCACAAAATTGTTATGTGAACAAAATAATTTTCCCTAAAATAAACTTTTTCTATTATAACTAATTCAATTATACAAGAAACAGAGTAGTACCTACAAATCCTACAATAAGAATCTACTAGATGACCCGTGCGAATACTTCACACCGTTAGTGGTGTCAATATTGCTGTCATAGTTCGACGGATCTCCAACAGATGGCGTCTTTTACAAAATAAATGATTAATTTTAATATTTAAAATTAGAGGGAAAAATTATCTTCAAAATAGCGTATCAATTAAAGGAGATATTTGATACCGACTAAAAACATCTCAACCTACTAAACCGATTTTAAAAATTCTTTCACGAATAGGCGGCTATTATATCCCCAAGGAATATTTTCTAATAATAAATACTGACATGGTTGTAATTGTCTGAAATAAAATTATTATAATTATACTAGCGGACTCGGCAGACGTTGTCCTGCCCAAACGTTGGCTTGCCTGCTATTTACTTTCCTTCGTCCGTGGAAAACAACTACTCCTACCCCTACCTCTACCCCTACCCCTACCCCTACCCCTACCCCTACCCCTACCCCTACCCCTACCCCTACCCCTACCCCTACCCCTACCCCTACCCCTACCCCTACCCTACCCCTACCCCTACCCCTACCTTTACCACTACCACTACCCCTACCTCTACTCCTACAATTCTACTCCTGCGATTTCCATACAAAATTACCTATTTATTATTTTTTATTTTTCAGCTGAACTTTAAGGTTTTTCCAATTTTTTTTTTCTTCTAAAACCACCCCTGTGTTGTAACGAACAAAACAAAAAAAGAATTAGCCAAATCGGTCAAGCCGTTTTCATGTTATGTCGTGACAACAGAAAACGGGTTTCATTTTTATATATAGATAGAACCTATTTATTATTTTTTATTTTTCAGCTGAACTTTAAGGTTTTTCCAATTTTTTTTCTTCTAAAACCACCCCTGTGTTGTAACGAACAAAACAAAAAAGAATTAGCCAAATCGGTCAAGCCGTTTTCATGTTATGTCGTGACAACGGAAAACGGGTTTCATTTTTATATATATAGATTGTGAAAGTGCGAATTATGTTACTCAGTATTATAGGTAGCTCAGTGTCAACTCTGTCAAACTGGGTTAAATTTATATATAAGTAAGTATTTGAAAATGCTCATACCTATTTCAATTATTCCCGAATTTACCAATTTTCCGGGCAACTTTACCAATTTTTCTCTCTATATAAACCTGATTCGTACATTTAAAACAAAAAATTAACAAAAATCAGTCCAGCCGTTCTCAAGTGATGCGTTTACCAACGAACAGCATTTAATTTTTATTATTTTAATCAACAATATGAGTATATAATCAACAATAGGTATTTAGCAATTTGACATATTTATTTCTGCGAAAGCTGAAGAAACCTAGTTTCGGTTCTGTTCTACTAGGCTACATAAATGTAAGTAAATCCGAGGGCAAAACCTAGTGTAAGAACATGTAGGTAGAGACGACTCTCTTATTTCATTGATCTGTCTCTTTATAATAGAAAATAGAGAAATAGGTACTGAGATAAATAGCTCTGGGAATAACTCCAGGGGATTACTAAAACAATACTATTTCTATTTCGGAGTATTTATTAGTATCCACTAATGGATGTGATTGATTAAGTGCTTTGTTCAAGGATTGTTTATAAAGTGGCATTTTAATTAAGGAAATTGATATAAACAGGACAGGTGCGTCGGTGGCCGAGTGAGACCACTGGTTCGATTCCGGATCCTGGCCATGTTCCAATGGGATTTTTATGATTAAAAACTTATGTAGAAATCCGAGAAACCACACATAGAGGCTTTTCCATCTTAATATACCTTAACAGACCTGGCCACTCGAGGTATAGCCTTACAAATACCATCGGGTATAAAAGGGAGATTTGGTTTTCAGCTGGGTTTTGGGAGCTGTAAGGCAACTCGTGAAGAAAATAACAACAGGTGTTAATAGGCTGCAAAGGTGTAGTCTAAATTACTATTTCAATTTATAATCAAGAGTTCAAAGCCACCTTTGAAGTTGGTGGAATTACAAAATACGTGTACATATTAATACGTATTAATTTATTCACTATCCACATTCCTGAATTCTAATATAATAGCTGACTGAATTCTATCTCCTGAATTTAACCTAAAAATATAAAATACAGGGGTGTTGACAATTTTTTGGAAATACTTTCAAATTACATATAGCTGTAAGTTTATTATACCTAATTAAATAATTAGTAAATTTTATATTTGTGTTTTCTTTAGCGAACGAAAAAAACACCATCATGTCATCAAATCATTTTTTTTAAGGTTTAAAGAATTAATATTTAAAGAAATAAATAAACATTATTTTCAGTGACTGTATGAACTATATAAAAAATGTTATTGTGTAGGTATTTATTTTATTTCACAGTCAACGCCCTATTGTAAAATGAACGAAACGAAGTGGTTAAATCCTTGAGGAATCTGTATGATCTGAAAGACTGTAAATGTAGGCATTTTGTAAGTGGGTTACAAAGTAAATATCCGCTACAAAAACGTCATTTCGTTTCGTTGTCGACTGTCCTCTTTTCTCTGTACAGAGAAAACGGAAAACGAGGAAATTAAATTTAGCGTGGAAAAGTTGAGCTGTAACTAGCTAGGTAGCTACTGCATTCCCCTATCATCGTTTTCATAATCCTATTTTATTTTATACCTACCTAAGTTGTGAGTTATTCTTATACTCTCTATCCAGTATTTTTGATTCTGTCCTTTAAGTCCACCGAAATTGACCACAGATTCCTATAACAAATGGCCCGCTGGGTTAGCATATATTTTGACAGCGACACTTTCGTTTCGGTCGAATGGCCTTGAACAGGCCAAAACGTTCATGTCCAACAAGGACCGGCCAGAGATAGCCCGGACCGGGCATGCCCTGCACAAGAATGCCGAGCAATTTGCTTGGCCGGACAAAGACAAGTACACAGAATTTTCCCGCACATTGTTGGGCCGGACCTCTCGGCCCCGGGCTATCTCTGGCCGGTCCTTGTTGGACATAACGTTTTGGCCTGTTCAAGGCCATTCGACCGAAACGAAAGTGTCGCTGTCAAAATGTATGCTAACCCCACCGCCTAGATCTTATGGCGACCGGAATGGGAAATTTTCGGTGCGAAGCCGGGACCAATGGGCCTACTTTAGTGTTAAGTACCCATATTTTTATACGGAGCAGAAACCTGGACAATAAAGGAAAGGAAACGATAGAGTTATAGATCCTTGTAACGCCTATATTTTATAGTCCATTTTACATGGTATACATTTATTTAATATAATATTGGACAATCAATACATATCTAGTAATATATACGACAAGACTCTATACGCCACAGAGTAAAACACACTTGAACGATCTATGTAATCTACTTGGGTAGTGATGAGTTAATAACGATTCTTGTAAATAGGTAGTGATGACCTTACGACAATTTTAAAATTTTAAAAATTGGTCAAAATAAAGAGCTTCCGTCGTGAGTAAGGGGGGAGAGCAATTGCCCCCATTGTCTCTCATCTCCCTCTGTATTCGCGCCTGAAGCAAGAAGCAAAAGACAGAATGCTGGATACCGGGCAGAGATTGGTTACTCTATGTACCTACGCTCGGACGCACAGTAATATATTGTGTAATTTGAGGGGGTTTTAGGGAGATAATAGTTGCCATAGAAATATAAAGTTTAGTAATAACTAATTTACAAGCTAGGGTAAATTAGGGTAATGGAAACTTTGTACCTTTACAGTAATTTCAGTTTAAATAAAGTCAGAAAGTTGAAGATATTTTTTTGTTTCTTTTTGCCAGTAAGGAGTCGATAGCCTAATTCTGCCAAAAGTGCTATGCGCCAATTTTTTTAAGAATACTCGTTTGGGCTTTACTTATTTCTCGTGCTTCGGAGGGAACGCAATAAATCCCCATTTCTAAAAATAAAAGATATTACGAGTATTGAAGAAGTGACTAGTCTGTTCAATATGGACAACTGGAAAAATGTGGACACTGTTACTGTTGTCTCTGGCCACAACGCAAGGTATGTGTGTGTATGGGTGTGTGTGTGTGTGTTGTGTGTGTGTTGTGTGTGTGCACAGATTCTGTGTCACAGAACAAACTAGAATACGCATATTATGCACTAAATAGTATAAAAGCGTCATGTCATTGTGTTCAAAAATACCGACGCAATTTTCCGCACCCGTCATAGGTAGGTACCACTTCTCGCCAAGATTTACCAACTTTGGGATAATGTCTTATTATTAAAAAACATCATCACGCCTTTCATCCTAAGAGGGGTTAGGCAGATACAATCGAATGGCATTTGTTACGATCCTGACAAACCTCTTTCGATTCTTTTATATTCATCATTCCTTTTGTGTGTACTTTTAAAATTTCCCTCGATCAATACATTTTTTATATGTTCAATAAAGTACACCTAGATCGTCCTCTGCCAGCATTTCTTTTCACTTCAGCCATATAAACCTTTTTAGTCAATCTTTCATCCTTCATTCTTTTAACGAAACCAAACTAGCGTAAACTAATTTTCTTCATTTTAGTCACAACATCATGTTTTTATTATTGCCTTTTTATTGAGTTTGAAGAATCTATTTTGTTTTCTGAGATTGTAGGTATATTAAATCCTTTCTGTGAGCCTCGGTCTGGTAAGCTCCTTTTATTCAGCAGTCAGACACCTTGAACAACACGGGATCAAAATCCCTTTGTCTGCCAAAAGCGAAATTTTCTTTGAAATCGTTTTAGCATCGGTTTCTAGTTTGTTTGTATTGTACTTGAGTCAATAAACAATGAATTGGAAATGTCTATAGTCTTCATAAAGTAGTAAATAGAAATAATGAATTTATACCAAAGTTTTATTTTATATTTTTTGGTAGATTATATCCTACTAATAATATAAACGCGAAAGTTTGTGAGGATGGATGGATGTTTGTTACTCCTTCACGTAAAAAGTACCTGACGGATTTTGATGAAAACAATGTTATTGCTTATAGGGACGGTGGTCAAGGTCATCTTGTATCTGTCAAAAATATGGCAAATCTCAGTTAATCCTGGAAACGTGAGAGCCGTAGTTTTCGATACGCAAAGGCAATGTTCGTATCGAAAACTACGGCTCTTTAGAACTCTAAATAATAAAAATATGGCTTAATCCAATTTCACTGGTACAAGCTCAAAGTTATGACTCAAAAAGTTTCTAATTAGTTTCTAGAATTTCCGAGGACTTCAGCTAGCAACACGACGTAAATCCAATCAAGAATTAGGCCTACTCACTTGCCATAATCAGAAGACCACATCAATCATCCTCCAAGAAGCCCAAACTTTAATCAAATTTTAATTCACACCAACTTCCTTCAGCTAAACACCAAAAAGCTCAACTTTGATAAATTTATTAGACTTAGATAAGATCAGGATTAGATAAAAGTAAAAAAAACTTTGTAATTATAAAACATTGTCCGTTATTTTTGTAAAAGTTTCAATTTAGTAGATCAGAGGTTATGTGACCGTTAACAATGGTTAAGAAGAATATAACAAGGTCATAATCAGGATTGGTGATCCAGCCGTTGAACATTAAATGTCATAAATCATGAATACGAAACCTTAGTCTGGGTATGTATGTGAGTATTGAAACTTTTTGATAATTTGATAGCTATTGGCGCGCCTTGGGAGTAAGACCAACTTGTGTGAAATACAATACAAAATGCGCGTGTGTTTTGGCGCGCATAATATATATATGTACTTCGTTACGTGTGAGTGTGTGTACTGCGTGTGCCTATATTCGACTACACTACAGTATACTTGACGCGTCCCGTGACGGCCACCATTTTTTCCCTAACATTCCAGATTATACCATTTTAATTTTTATTTAATTTAATTTAATCCTGAAGAATCCAATATCAATAAATATTTTTATCTATATCTTCTATACTATATTATAAAGAGGTAAAATTAGATTTTTTGTATGTTTGTTTGTAAGGAATAAACTCAAAAACTACTTAACTGATATAAAAATTCTTTCACTAATAGTAAGCTACGATATCCCTGAGTGACATAGGCTATACTTTATATTGTTAGAATATGTCCACGGGCGGAGCCGGGGGCGGAACGTCTAGTTATTAAATAAATAATTTTATAAGTATTTTTATTTTTACGTATCTTTCTTTAAAAACTTCAAACGATTCTACTTAGTACAATATTTCAGAATTGTATATTTTATTTTTTCAATGTAATTACTTCAATACACCGCGAGCGTTTTCGTGTACCTACCTCAATGAGGGTTTGAACAATAACAATTATCTTTTTTTATTGAGTTCATTAAGTTCGTAAAATAATACAGTGAAACCAAGTTAATTCACAACATTTCATTTTTCGTTAAGTACCAAAATTAAAAATCCGTTTGAAGATCTTCCTTTGCTTAACACGATACACATATTTATTTATTTTTTTATTCAGTGGTTTAAGAGATATTTTGAAAAAACTACACTGTGTAACGAGTACGGGTCAAAGCTACTATACTCTCTGCCTACAAAGGTAACTGGTAATAAAAAGTATTAGTTGTAGTTGTAGTTGTAAAAACAAAACAGGATACAAGGGGACTACTGATGGAGCCATGGCACGAAAAAATAGAATAGAATTGATACAAGGGAATTTAATTTACGTGCTTCTATACCCATCTTTGTTGATGAAAGTTAATAAAATTTTATTTTTAAATTAATAAACTAAAAATAAACAATAATGAATGAAACAAAAGAACCATGAACGAACTATTGAACGAATGAAACGAACGAAAGCACGCAGCTCATGTCATTTCTTTTTTTTTAATACAGAATACGCATAGACACCAGCTGGGTTAGCATATATTTTGACAGCGACACTTTCGTTTCGGTCGAATGGCCTTGAACAGGCCAAAACGTTCATGTCCAACAAGGACCGGCCAGAGATAGCCCGGGGCCGAGAGGTCCGGCCCAACAATGTGCGTGCAAATTTGCTATGCCGGGCAAAGACAAGTACACAGAATTTGCCCGCACATTGTTGGGCCGGACATTCTCGGACCGGGCATGTCCTGCACAAGAATGCCGAGCAATTTGCTTGGCCGGACAAAGACAAGTACACAGAATTTTCCCGCACATTGTTGGGCCGGACCTCTCGGCCCCGGGCTATCTCTGGCCGGTCCTTGTTGGACATGAACGTTTTGGCCTGTTCAAGGCCATTCGACCGAAACGAAAGTGTCGCTGTCAAAATATATGCTAACCCCGCTGATACTTTTAGCAGTCATCGGCTTTTTCTAAAAATGCACTATTTAAAAATTAATTTAAGAGTGTTAAAGTTAAAATTTTAGAAAAGCAAAAAATACGGGTACCTTAATTTTTCACCTACTTTCATATAGGCTAATAAAATTAGGGTGTTAAAATTTTGAAATGTTGTGGATTGGGAACTGCTTAAATTTAAAATGTTTATTTGTGTGTGATACAAAATTTATATTGTTTTCCATCGTCCACGCTTCTAATAACATCTATCTATCTATCATCACGCCTTTTATCTCAAGAGGGGTAGGCAGAGACAATCGACTGCCATTTGCTACGGTCCTGACATTTTGCTTCTGCTCTGTGATTATGTGTACTTTTAATATTGCCATCGATCAATACATTTATTATATGTTTAATAAAAGTACACCTTGGTCGTCCTCTGCCAGCATTTCCTTTCATCTTTCATTCTCTCAACGTTTTATTTTATTCCTAATTTCTATTCTAATTCCTAATAACTACTTATAAAAGTTACAATTACCTTTATTTAATTTTTGAATTCCTTAATTACCATTTGAGTTTTTTCTTTCACAATCATAAAATCTACTTCTGCTATAAAAGATGTCGAAAATACAGAAAACAGAAGTTCGTTCTAGTTTTTACGGCTCCATACCCAAATCCATACAGGGTGTCAAACTTGGCCGGTTTAATAGAATTAATACACAAAGGTCCTTAGTTCTGAAAAATCCCTGAAATTATTAAACGTTTGTATTTATTCACTTCTTCAAGAGGTTATTTATCATAAAAGTATTTAAGGGTCTTTCAACAATAGAAATGAAATTTAATAATTTTCACAATTCAGAGTTCAGCGTTTCGATACCTCTTTTGTGAGATAGATTTTACAATAAAACGATAAATAAGCGAATATAACGGGTAAATCGAGGGTGACTTTGAAGTTATGTTTAGGGTATTTGAGTAAAATTTTAAGTATTTAATATTTAACTTTATTTAACTAACTATCCTTTCTACATGGCTCTCCCTGTGTGGAAATAGTACTTTCTCATATTCAAACTTTATCTTTGTAAAATAGCAATAATGCGATATAACACATTTTATTTACTTAAATAAAAACCCGGCCAAGTGCGAGTCTATAAAGACCGCAAAAAAATATTTATTTTTATTCTGTTTTTTAGTATTTGTTGTTATAGCGGCAACAGAAATACATAATCTGTGACAATTTCAATTGTCTTAACTATCACGGTTCATGAGATACAGCCTGGTGACAGACGGACAGACAGACAGACAGACAGACGGACGGACAGCGGAGTCTTAGTAATAGGGTTTCCGTTGTTACTCTTTGGGTACGGAACCCTAAAAAAGAATAAGCATTTAGTAACCAAATGGCAAAAACGGAGCGCATATAATAAAATATCACAAAAAAATATAATTCTAATTTATATCTATAATTTTTTTTCTTAGGCAACCCGCCTTACAGCTCCCGGTCCTAGGATTTCAATTTTATGATTCTAGATGTTTCTATTCGAACCCTTTTTTGGAAATTTTTTTAGATACACAAACCTGTTTTAGACATTTTTACCTTAGATACAAGTGTTTTTGTAGAACAGTTTATAACGAGACAAACAACATTATTACTGCCCATATAATATAACAATCATAAAACAGCTTATATAGCTTGTCCCTGGGAGTTAATGAGTGAAGTTACGATCCAATAATATAAACCACTGGAAACTAATGGAAACCAGAAGTGTTTCTAAGGGCATATTGTTGTTTTTGACTTCCCAATTTTCCTTGTCTTCCTCTGGGGAAATACTAAAGTGGACAGAGGAAGATTTACAACTCAACTTTGGTAATACTATTTATATTACTTAAATATTTTACTGGCTGTTTATCGTAGGGCTATGTCTCAGAATAACCTACATGGAAAGAAAATTAATAAAACTTATGCACATAATCAGATAGAGCTTTTCCATCTAAAATTCTAAATAATACCTCAACAGAACTGGCCACTTGTTAGGTATAGCCTCACTATATAGGTATAACGTCACTTTGCCGTCTGTCTGCAAATCAAAACTACAGCACAGATAGTATATATACTTTGAAACAGAAATATAAAAACACGCACTGGTCCGGTATCTCACCGAAAATTTTCGGTCCGGCCGCCGTATGATCGAGATTGAACACAGGCCACACATTAGCGATGTAAATCATACTTACGATTTAAATTACATGCAATTCACTCGCTCAAGACTCACAAGATTCTATTAAACAAATCAAATCGAAATCAACCACAAATACAACGTTTCTGTCAGCAAAACTTTGAAAATTTATTATAAAAACCTACTGCATAGAAAACAAAAAATATTCAAATAATCTTTGACATATTACTTTACATACGGAATTGGTATATCGTGGCGAGAAGGAAGGATGAGGTGCGCATTTTTGGACACATGGCGCTTTGTATTATTCAGCGCGCATACCTACGTATTCAGGTGACCAGATACATTGGTAACAATATGGTCTTGCCCACAGAACAATGAAAAGGTCTAGCTCATATTGAACAGTGGAAAGCTCCTCGCTGCACTTTTAACTTTTATGATTGTTAACACTGAAGTAGTTCGAGTTGTGACTCGAGTGAAAACTGAACCCAGGACTTTCAAACGCGTTATTATTACGTAAGCGATGGTAATACAAGATATAAAATGATGTTACGCTAAGAGCATAATAACCTCTCTTGAGGTTAATTTTATTGTACAGCTGGCTGAATCGTCTCTATGATATTATCTACAGCTTGATGAATTTTGCAACGGTAAGTGCAATTCCTTTCATCAAAGGCCAGAAGATAAATCAAGCTTTATTTTAATTATAGGTTTCTTTGAGAAACCAACGCTCATGAAATTAATTCAATTTCAGAGATTTTTTTAAATAGAGAAGACCTGTCATTTCTCCACAGAACAAAATATAGTCCGTCAGTTGCGCCATAGAGATGATTGAGAGTACCACAGATTGTAGGAAGCAGGAAAGACCGACGCCGGAAGTTTGTTCCACTTTTTAATAGTGCGACACAGGAACGAGTCACTTAACTTTTTCGTTGCAATATAATCCAACGTATTTGACATCCATATGCTATTGGTATCAATGGCGGCTTTTCTTACTCAATCTAGAAACAAATAGGTTTCGTCTACTTCTTCTGAAATGATAGATACTTCTAAGCTAGAGATGTAACCGTTGTATTCCCATTGGGTACAGTACAGACAGCGACAATTTAAGTTTTCCGCTATAGACAAATCGTTAAATGTGGACATTGTTTCCAGTGTGGTTTCATGGTAGAGCAAAGAATAACGAAAAATAACTCGCATGTCTTAATATCCCGTGAAATATAATAATGAAAAATTTGCAAATGAAGGCAATCTTTTACAATTTGTGCAAATTTTGTTGCAAGCGAGGTGCGGATATTTCTCATCTTGACAGGGTATCAAATAAATTATCGTTGAAATGGGGCACCGCGACAACTAATTTAAATTGAGACTCGAAACAACTTTCTTTGATCTATAAATATTTAAACTTGACATGACTGCTCATTAAAGTTTATATTATCACTGGCAAAATAAAAATACTTTGAATAATAGGTATCATCATCATCAACCTTTTAAGATCCACTGCTGGATCAAGTCTCCCTCTAGCGTACCATTTTAGTGGTACTCATTGAGAGGAATTGCCATAGTCACCACGCTTGGCAGGCGGGTTGGTGCCCTCCGAAGCACGAGGAGTCGATTTAAGCACATATACTTAAAGAAAATTGGTGCTTAGTATTTTGGCAGCGAGTAGGATTTGAACCCGGGTGTCAAGTTCACCGTCCTACGTCCTACCAATTAGCCTATTTACTTATTTGGAAATACCATAGAACATTATATTTCTTTCATAACATAGAAATAGTAAGTGGGCGTTCTCGCCTAACTTCATATACTCGTACATACCTATACGCTGCAGCATATAATATGATTTCCGGCTATCCGCAGTATTGCCACTTAAACATAACCCAATAAAATAGAACAATTATATTATATAATTTGTCTAGACTAGTTTTTCACAATATTTGGACGAGTCTGTGCTCGATTTCGGTGGACCGTACGGCGGCGCGCCGGCGATTGGACGATTATAACAAAATCATGTTAGAAAGAAATGTGTGGAATAAAATGATCTACAAAAAAGTCCGGTAGCATTTATATTGGCAAGGGGATTCGTGTCACTGTCAATTCCTGGGTGCCATATTTGTTAGATGAGTAAATTGTTATTTGTGACGGTTTTTTAAGTTTTTAATCGAACTTCATAAAAGAAGGAGGAGGTTTACAATTCGTCGGAATCTTTATTTTTTTATGTATGTTATGTAAAGTAAGAAATAATCAATATTTCGTCGTAGAATTTGAAGACGGTTGGTGCCAAATTAGAAATAACTTAGTTCCCAAATTCACAAATCTAGACAATTCATTAGGAACCTATGATCATCAGTACAAACATAGATAATATTGAACAGATCTTTATCTTCTTAGATGTTTATTACTTTGTATCCTAATTTGGCACAAACCGTCTTCAAATTCTACGACGACATATTTATTATTTCTTACTTTTCAGTGCAAATTTTTGAAGTCGGTACACTTTTTTTTAAAAGTAAATTTATTTCTAAGGTTTTTTATTTGTTTATTTTTAATAAGAAACGTGTTACATACACTGCGATAGCTGTGGTATCATAATTTTGCAAAAGCAAACTTATAATATGCGCGTACAAACAACCACAGTCTTAATGATACTGACTCTTCTTACTGTATTGTATAATTTAATACCTTATTTGTTATTTAATAAAGCTCAAGTTAGAGTACACAAAATAATATAAGGCAGAGATGAGATTGGCCACGTAGTCAAGCAAGCACATAGTTCCTTATTTAGTCCCTTTGCAAATATTCGAAGACTTCTTGCTATGTCTGGCAAGTTTTAGATTGTTACGTAGAGCAAAAGATTTACTGCTTTTCATATGAAATTAGTAAAAAAAAATCTTATTAGGCAAAAAACATTTTAATATTTTATCATGAATGGATAATTTTTAACAGATTACAAGAAGAACAAACTTATGAAATTCTTTACGAAGGCCACATGATATAAAAAATGCTGAAAACACTCTTTCAAAAAATTACCTCCAGGGTTGTAAAGATGGACTGAAGCTTTAATTTTGCACAAAATTAATTAAACTTACTTCGTAAAGAAAAGTTGCGTTAAATTTCTTGTAACACCACAACCGTGTTTCATTTCATTAACGGTGTGCATATATGAAATATTAAATTGTGTAAATATTAGTTAAAAGTAGGTACCTGTACAATTTTCTTTACTTCTAAAGTAATTGTTATTTTTTACTTTTTTATCTGCGAGTATTTATGCTGTATCTTTTTATAGAGATTGGTTGGTTATCCGCGTTTGCTCTACAATTAAAATTTAGCAAAAACACACTTCATTATCCCTAACAGAATATTCATAATAGTACTGTGCGATAATTTTTAAATATATATATAATAAAAATGAAATGCTATGAACGGCTGGACCGATTTAGTTATTTTTTAAATGTTCGTAATAGTCCGAATCAGGTTTTTAGGGAGAGAAAATTTGAAAAGTTACCCGGAAAGTGCTTTTTTGTATGAACTCAAGACCATAAATGTTAATTCATAATAAATATTAGAAAATCTGAAGAAATCAGTTCCACTATCAAGGTAAGATAAATTAAATTACATTTAGTAGTTGTTATGCGGGAAATTTGTATAATTATTAGTGTTGGTAATCCAAACAGATTTCTTTGGCAGCGATAATAAACAGGAAGGAAGTTCGGATGATGGAAGATTGTTCTATTTGTTTATGATGCGACAGATGGCGAATTTCCAAACTAACAACTTTTCGTACAAAAGTAGGATGTTGTTTTATGAGTCTCGACGTTGCACGTGTATGTCTATATCTATACTTTTTGTTTGAACGCGCTGATCTCTGGAACTACCAGTCGGATTTGAAAAATTCATTGCATTTGATAGCCCAATTCTTAAAGAAGGTTAAAGGTTATTTATCATCACGCTAGCTACCCTAAGGGGGTGAAATGGGGTGTTAACGTTAGATTCCCAATGCAACGCGTACGAAGTCGCATTCAACTGCTAGTTATAAGATAAAAAAAATAGATAGTTTTCCTCATATTTTGTTTTTTGATATGCTCATAATAGTGTTTCGTCTAAAAACATTTGTTAAGAGATTTGTACATTTATTTTCATATTTTTACAGCGGCATTTTAAAAGGTTTCTTTCTTATTTTTTTTTTGCCAACTTTTGTAAATTTTGTATGAATAAGTGCAAAAATGAGAGAGTAATTTAAGAAACGAAATTGTTTGTCAAAATTGAAAATGAAATTGTGTTGAAAATTTGTCTGTCAACACGACAACGTTCATTGGTAAAAATATTTTAAACTTTATTGGTTGTTGTATATATTATGCGCAATTGCTTTAAAAACCCAAGAATTTTCTCAATTTCATCAACCAATGAATGTCAGTTCAGTGTAAAATACATACTTACATTAGGGTGCGAAGGGGTCGCTGTGTCGCTCTCTCCCCAACACGATCTCGGAAACTCCAATATTAAGCAGATATCCTAAATTTCCTTTTCAATAAATTCTCATTGAAATTTTTGATTTACATTTTAGGGTGAATGTAAATGGTTTATTATTTGTAGAGTGTAGGTGGTGCATAATGCACGAAGTGAGTAATATGTGATTTTATTATAAATTAATTTGTGCGCCGTTATAACTTGCATGTTTGTTTTTGTCTTTCTTTCATGTTAGAGAGTGGACCAACGGATCGACGTATTTTTATGATCTTATTTTGACTTGAACGAAGGCCAAAAACGGCGAGTTCCCACCAATGACCAGCCAAGGAATGTCTATGTCCGGCCCGAGAATGTCCAACCCTAGAATGGCCGTTCGTGTACAAAACGAAAACAAAAGATGTCGATGTCCTAAATATGCTGTGGCGGCACATCGCGTCGATAGATGTCGCACCGTTACTATCTCATTGAAACCTGTATCGTGCCATTGAAAATATTTAACAGATTGGCATATATGCAACTTTCCAGCGACAAGCGTTGGGGAGTATTCCTTTTACTCACAGTCGTTGGATTGTAGTATGTAGCCATTTCTATAATGCTAATCCCACTATGGTCGCTAGTTGTAGAATATATCTACTCCCCTAATAAGCCCCCTAAAACATTCTCCGTTTTAGGTTTGTGCCTACCAAAAGTTTTCATTTTAAATCGCTATAATTAATACAAGTGACAGACAATTAGTTTGAAGATTTGTGACAGTCTTGACAAGCTCTGAAAGTGCTCCAGAAATTATAATTTAGATTCTCGCTAGCTTTTTTTTTGCGTAATATTCCTTTTATTAACGGCTAACTTTCCGTCACGACTTCGCCCGTATTAGTTCATACAAAAATCGCATAGAAGATTTTATTTCCAAATTTCCTGGCAACATTTCCAATTATTCTTTCCTGAAAAAAAAAACTAGAACTATTATGAATATTAAAAAAAATACTAAATTGAGCCAGCCGGTCCCGATAGTAGTTAAAAGGTCAATTCTGAGAACACTAAAAATTCTGTTTTTGTAGCTAATGGCGAAAACGGAGCCCTTATGGTGTCCGTATTGACTGTGTGGTATCTCGGCCATTTTAGATCGATTCTCATGATAATTTTGAGAAAGGTGTCTGTCTTATCTTGGAGTACCCAGAGTACCCAAAGAGAATATAATTACTACGTGTGTACTATGTGAACCGCCATTGATTTTTGGTGTCATATAATATATTATGCCTTTTAAAAAAAGTGTACCGACTTCAAAAATTATGCACTGATAAGTGTGCTTTCCGAAATCAAAAGCACAAGTCACTATAAAAAAAACCCAAATCGCTTTAAGTGTGCTTATAAAGTTTGAAGAGTTCTCGATTTCTCCAGGATCCCATTCAGATCCTGACCTGATGACAATGGGACCATCTGGAAAGTCTTTTAAACAAAAAAAAATTTTTTCAAAGAGAATAAAATTTTATTTGTCAAGTAAGTATGTTGTGTGACAGCTGCATACTATATTGTCTGATGACATTGGTCTCTATATTTTTGGGCGATTTGTAACAACAATCGGCATCGTTATATCTATAGACAAGTATATGATCAAAGCTGACCCCTTCGTGTAATCAAAAATTTGAATTCCTAAAAGAAGAATGAAGTTTACTTTCAAAAATTTCAGCTAAAACCGAAAGCTTATCTTGTTTTGCGGCAATGTTTTACAATTAAGTTTTTTTCCTGTCCTAATTAATTAACGTGCACTCAAACTTCGTTTCAATTACGTATAATTAAATAAGCGGAACCACTTTTCATGAGGTTAAAGGTGGAAATATACTGAAATAAAAATGCCATGGCCCACGGACATTCTGAAGTAACTAGGGATCCGTTGGGATATTCAATATTCTAATTACTATTGCAACTGTATATATTTTAAACTATGTAGCTACTGAGATGGTTTCGCGTGTATTATTTTGATACTGTGAAGCAGACTTCGTGAAGGACCGCTTCGCTTTTTTCGTTTTCGCTTTGACTCGAACGAAGGCCAAAAACCATGGTTACCACCAATAGCCAGCCAAGGAATGTCCGGTCTCGCACACAAAGGGTTTCGTACCACCGTACAATAAAAATAGTAGGGTCAGACTCACACTTGGCCGGTTTTTATTATTTGTTGTTTTACGCAAGCGCAATGAACTCAGTGAATCGCGTGGCTTATTTTATCGATATCTCTTCAAAAAGTTGTTAGAGAGTTACACTGCAAAACAATTGATAAAATAACGAAGGATAAGATAAGATTCACGTACCAGAGACATGAGAAAGAACGATTTAAACAAAATCGGTCTTGCGAAAATACACAAAACCTGTACACAATACAAAAACTATTAGAAATAGTGTTAAAGTATGTGAATTTATCTATAGGATAAATACGAAGAACTCGAGTCGCAAAATCGGTTGAAAATACGCGTAAAATTGATGACTTTCAGGGCTTCATAAAACTTAGGTTCTAAAGCTATTTAAATTTCGATAGACAAAAATTTATTTATGCTTCTATATCCCACTTATGTTCCGATTTTTACAAGATTATAGAAGTATTTTTACCAATCTGCAATAAGTTGCGGCATGGACCTGACACGGTCTGACAGTATCTGTCAAACACACAACTAGGGTCATAAAGATGTTATTGTTAATTTTAAACTATTTTTAACAAATATAACAGCTAAATAAATTGATTTGTTTACCTTACTACGTTGGACTAGGTACTCAAAAACGTGAAATGAAAGCATCATGTTTCCACTAGCGACTGCCTCATGCCACATTCTAGTTGTTTCTCCTGAGACCTTTAGGGGCTGGTTTCGATTAAAATTAACAATGTTTCAAATAACTGAAAGCAGAAAAATAACGAGACAATGTCAAGCTAGGTACACACACATACATAGAAACGATCACAAAACCTAAAAAAGGAATTTTATTGAATTTTCGGCACAAGAGAGCACCGAAAATGTATTCGTTAAACAAACCGAACAAAAGTAATTTAATATTCGACCAAAACCAATTTTATGTACCGCATCGAAGTTTTCAAACGAAAATTGGATTTTTCAGGACATGAAAATGTACTATAGCTTAAAATACATTGGCATTAGTACTTTAGTAGACTTTACCCGCGGCTTCGCTCGCATTGAAATGAACGACCTTTGATACCAATTCGGATTCCAGATAAGAGTAAAATATCTATACATATCTATCTATCTATCTATCATCACGCCTTTCATCCCAAGAGGGGTAGGCAGAGACAATCGAATGCCATTTGTTACGATCCTGACATACCTCTTTCGCTTCTTTTATATTCATCATATACCTTTCATATACATGCTCGGCGATTGTGTGTACTTTTAATATTTTCATCGATCTACAATATAATAGAAAATATATCATTGGTCTCTGCTGTTCCGATTAGATTCAGAGCTACTAAGGTATCTACTTTGTAAATATGCAGAACAGGTAGAAATCTACATAAGCTGGATATTACACAGACGGTATTAAAGTTTTGGTCGGCATTTCATCCCACATTCATGGGAATTATCGTAGTCTCATAGGTCGTAGTCGGCGTGCATTTTACTTGCTAATTCATGCCTCGACCGTTGTGGTATCTGCAAATGACAGCGGTCTAAAATACCTAGCATAAAGCATTGGGAAATACTCTTTTACTTGCGTTTCCAAGATACATCGGTTCGTCGATGGCCGAGTGTACCAACCATGTACCAATGAGTTTTTTATAATTAAAAACTTATGTACATAATCCGACAAACAACATAGAACTGGCCACTCGGTAGGTATACAAATACCATCGGCTAAAAGAGGGAAATCTAGGTCTTCCGCGGGTAACCTGGGACCGTAACACGGTTTCGGGAGCTGTAAGGCGGCAACCCGTAAAGAAAAAAAAAGTTTAAATAATTCAGCAAGTTGTCCATAATAGGTGGCAGCAAAAATAAAGGATCAAAAATCTTAAGCTGTAAACACTGACTTTCACGGAATTGACTAAGAATTGCTAGATTTGATACTTTCAATTTTTATGATGGTACTCGATTAAAATACTTTTATTTAGAAGATGTTTTATTAATATAAGAATACATACAGAGACCGAGTGTATATAATCAAAGCAGAGACCATACAAAGACAACTTAGCTTGCCATTCAACCACAGGCCACAGGCAATAATTGTTGCCATCATATAAATTCCATAGACCATTTTTTAGCCTATTTTTTTTCGACTGTTTGAAGTTAAAAATTTTTGAATATATGTAAGGTACGTTAAAATTTTGTGACAAAAGGATTATTATTATTATATCATATTTACTCTACACTATGTACCAAATTTATTTAAATTCGTTTCAAAACTGCAAACGGTATAATTGTCTGACAGACTGAACAAACTTCATAAATCTGCATAACAAATTACTATACAATACAAACATACAGACAGGTGAATGTTTAATACAGGTTCTTAAACAGAATTATAGATATTACCAAAATCAACGAAAGTATCAAACATAATAATTCCTCATATAAAGAGTATGTAACTATAAAAAGTGACAGTATAAATGTTGTCATACTAAAACTTTAAAAATAACCAAATGACACGATTCATTAGACAGACTCTATGTCAGGATCATATCATTTTCGATTGTCTAGTTTACTTCCCTGGCACAGAAAGCGTGTTGATAAGCCATGCTTGTTGCTAGGATTAGGGGGTATGATTTTCAAAATAATGATGAATATAAAAGAAGCGATACGTCAGGATCGTAGCAAATGGCATTCGATTGACTCTGCCTACCCTCGTGGTATAAAACGCATGATGATAGATAGATAGATGATAATAAGTTCAAAAAATATATTTCATAAACTATCGCTTACTCATTTCTACAAAAGTCAACACTGTAGGCCAATATTTGTTTTCTCAAAAATACGCATTGTATTAGGAATACAACGTTTACACCCCATTTTACGAGTACCCGTTTATGGAAAAAAAAACATTTTTTTTTGTTTATATGCATTTATGTTTCTACGTAGTCACCTTTTAACTCTATAGATACATTTGTTCCACCTATGCTCAAGCTACAATAAACCATCCAAAAAGTATGATTTTGGAAAGTCATTTAAATAGGCCTCTGTGGCGGCAATGACTTCGTAATTTGATCCAAATCGCTTACCACCGAGCCATTTTTTTAGGTTGGGAAACAAAAAGAAATCGCATGGGGCCAAATCTGGAGAATACGGGGGGTGAGGCAATAGTTCGTAGCGTAACTGTGCTAATTTAGCCGTCACAACTCTCGACGAATGTGCCGGGGCGTTGTTGTGATGAAACAGTACTTTTTTCTTTTTTAAATGGGGTCGTTTGTCCTTCAACACGGCGTCAAATTTATCCAATAAATTGGCATAGTACTGCCCTGTTATCGTTTTCCCCTTTTCTAAGTAGTCAATATGTATAATACCCTGCGAATCCCAAAAAACAGTCGCCATGACCGGGACGGTTTTTGCTTTCTTTGGAGCAGGTTCACCCGGTAAAATCCACTGCTTCGACTGCTCTTTCATTTCCGGGGTGTAGTGGTGAACCCACGTTTCGTCCACGGTCACGAAACGACGCAGAAACTCCTTCGGGTTACGTTTGAACACGGCTAAACACTGCTCCGAAGTAGTCAGTCGGTTCCGTTTTTGCTCCTCCGTGAGTAAACGCGGTACCCACCTCGCCGATACTTTCCTCATACCCAATTTTTCATCTAATATGTGTTGTACCCTCTCGATTGAAACGTTTACAGCATCAACGATTTCTCGAAGTTTAATTCGGCGGTCGGCTAAAACAATATTTTCAATTTTCTTAACCATATCGTCTGTAGTCACCTCGATTGGCCGGCCTGGGCGATCCTCATCAAAGACGGTTGTGTAGGGGGGGGGAAGGTAAACGTCTAGTACTAGCCCCTGTACCACTGTATTTTTCTGTCGTTTTATTGTCGCAAAGGATTTTACGTTATATGATGATTATGTCAAAATACAAACATAATAATTATAATTAATGATTGGAAACACTAAGTTTGACGCCCTAGATCGCTTTTCCCCTTTAAGCTCTGTCTCGCGACACAAAACGATACCAACGAGTACTCTATGAATATAATATATAATCTGTGCTAAATTCGAACTAGATAAGTTTTCGGTTGGAAGCGTACAATCTAGAAATTGTATTACCTACCCTTTCAACCTGAAAGTGCGGTGACCGTGTGATGTGCCGCAATATGATGGGAAAGCCTCATATGAAAACTAAATATCGGGAATTTATTGGATTCTAGAGAAGTATTAAAGCTTATTTTATCAGTTTGCCAATATAAATCAATGTAGTTATTATTGTTTGAAATTGTTTTTGGCTTAAACTTGTTTTAAATTGGTTGAAATATCTTAAGATACTTCATCACGCCTTTCATCCCAAGAGGGGTAGGCAGAGACAATCGAATGTTATTTGTTACGATCCTGACATCTCTTTCGCTTCTATTATTTTAAATTTAGTTAGTTCAATGAAGTTATTTACATAATAAAGCCTATATCCCAGAGTGGTATTTAAAATTAGATAATTTCCGTTCAACAATTTTCTGTAATACTTGCAAAAGGAATGTTTCCTCTATCACGCTACGTTAAAAAGAGTGAGGTAGTAGAACATACTACTAGACTTCTCCGTTAAAGTAGCTTAGTTTTTTTTCAATCTTCACCGGTTGCCTTACTGCTCCCGAAGGTATCCAGCGGAAGAACAAGTCTCCGTCTTTAAGCCGATGGTATTTGTAAGGACGAGTGCCCATTTCTGTTGAGGTAGGTATATTTATAAGTCTTTAAGTGTGGTTTTATTTTATTTTATTAAAAACAACAACAGTTACATTCTTTGGAGATTAATATAATAAATAATATATAAATGAAACCTATATAACGTTGTTTACTGCGTACAAATAACATATAAATTGTCTCCACACATTATGAGTTATAAATACAATTTAATATCAAAATGCAGCCAGTATTCTTGTCACTGTTCCACGCATTATGGTTTTATATTAATAAAAAAAATTAATATCTAAAACAAAAAGGTTTGTCAGTATGTATATAAGTTTTTAATTATAAAAAACCCATGGCCGTGATCCGGGATCTAACCCGTGGTCTGCCTAGGTAATACCAGACGTCTTAACCACTCGGCCACTTTTTTTTAGCTTACTTTTACAAAGAAACACAGAGCATTTTTAATAACCTTACGAAATCTCGAATTCCTATTGAATTTCACTCCACTATACAATAACGAGTAGGCTAAAAGTGGACACTGTTACTGGTCATTCCGCAAGATACAAAAGCCGTGATGATAGTATGTAGGTATGTGTTTAACTTTAAACAATTACAAATAAATGCCACTTTTCAGTGAAACATAATACTTTATATCGCATTTCGACCCATAAATTTACAATAACGTCACCTCCGACCGAATTTATTGTTAATTAATTAGGCATCGTGTTTGTGTTGCGAATACAGAATAAAGTTAAAACAAACAACCATAAATACTATGAGAAGAGTTCAATGAAGGCCAATTAGAGGTTATTAAATTGTTTTTGGGAGAAAACTTCATAAATTCTGAACAATTAATTTATAATAATACTGGAGTGTATAAAGTTTGGTACGATGTTGTACTGTGTTGATTTGCCATTGACGAATTTTCCTTTGAAGCAATTTTGTTTAACATCTGGCAACACTTCAATAGCTGCCAACGACTTCGCCTGTGTGTATCATCACACATAATATGTGCCCTTTGCACGCATATAGTGAATGGATTTGTTGCGGTTTATCTATCTATTTACCTACGTTATCCGACAAACCGTCAAAGAGGCTTTTCCATCTACATATCTCAATAGATCTGGCACTCTCAAAAAAAATCTTTGTATTCCGCTGGGGCCGGCAACGGTTTCCGGGAGCTGAAGTTTTTTGGTGTAAAATTTACAATTGGGTACAAAATGGCGCCAGTGCGAATTTAGAAAAAAATCAACCAGTTCAACTTACTGGGCTCTGTGATAATCTAGTAAAATGCGACATCTATACTAATAACAAAGCTGAAGAGTTTCTTTGTTTAAACGCGCTAATCTCTGGAATTGGAAGCGGTGTAAAAGATGATGTTGTGACAAAAAGGAAGAAAAGTAGTTTACGCTGGTTTGGACACGTTGAAAGAATGAAGGATGAAAGATTGACTAAAAAGGTGTATATGGCTGAAGTGAAAGGAAATGCTGGCAGAGGACGACCTAGATGTACTTTTAATGAACATATAAAAAATATGTTGATCGATGGATGAAATGTATGAAAGGTATGATGAATATAAAAGAAGCGAAAGAGATATGTCAGCATCGTAGTAAATGGCATTCTATTGTCTCTGCCTACCCCTCTTGGGATGAAAGGCGTGATGATAGATAGATCTCTGGAAACTACGAGTCGGATTTGTTTTTTTTTTCATTTGATGCCCAATTCTTGAGGAAGGTTATATACTTTATAACATCACGCTATGACCCAAAGGTGAGGTGCAGTAACCATTAACGCGGGTGCAATAGTTAGTAAATATATGTATTAATTAATGTAAAAAAATATTTACTCATTACTCAATCTTTTTGGACAATATGTTGAAGCAATTTTGTAATAACTCCACAAAAGAATCTAAAAAGGGCATAATTCATTTAAAATTACTTTCCTTAAAGATTATCGAAGCCTAAAAAATGTTAAGGAAACAAAGTTGTTACAATATTTCGTTTGTTCTCACGGCATCACATTACATGGTTCATTTAGATAATGCGTCCTTGTAAATACTTCAAAGACAACCCTTTACACGCGTTACCTTCCTCAAAACTGTATGTATGTAATAATAAACTCTATTGTATGCGTTTACAGTATAGTTTAGAATACAATAATTGTTTAATTATTTAGTGGAAACTAGAAAGTATGCATGGACTTTACATTATTTGTTTGAAAATATGTGGACACTGAACTTTTATAATTTAATATATATATATAAAACACAAAAGATGTTTCTACCTATGTGCGTTATAGACTTTGAAAACCGATGTGCCCCAAACCAATATCATGCGAAGATGGTTTTGAAAAAAAGAAAAATCAAACTTTAAAAAAAAATCCCATACAAAAATTTTCAACCTCATCGCAAATAAATTTAAAACATAAAAAATCAGAAGAATAGCCAATTTTATGAACTGTTGTGTTGAACACGTCTTCACAGCCCAGAGACATCAGTAACAGTGTCTACTTTTTGCCAGTTGTCTATATTGAATAGAACAGGTGGCACTTGCTGCTGCACTGCTTCACTTAATGGACCTAGATCGTAAATATCTCTTATTTTTGAAGAAGTGCGACGCTTTACTTGCCCTCCGAAGCACGAAGAGTCGATTAAATCACATAAAGAAAATTGGTGCTTAGCATTTTTGGCACGGGTAGGAATTTAATTTTATGTACGAGATAACCAAGCAAGGTATTAAATTGTATTCGTCGATCTAGCTACTTCTTCTTCCTTTATTATGACTCCACCAATGTTCATCAGTGATTTGCCAATGTCAAGTATTATAGCCTTTATAGTGTTTATAGTCGAAAAATCGGTATTTAAGATAATCCCGCCGACCGTGATATGTCTTTATTAATCGTCGACTAATCACAGCACGGACAGGATTAAACTGGATTCCCCATCACGTCTCGGCGGGCGCGTGCGATGTTCACCAAGGCGTGACATGGAATCCAATCTAGCTACTCGTATATATGGTTAAGAAGAGGAATAGAGAGCAGCACTAAAATATCTGCTAAACCGATTTGAAAAGAACGTCGAAACAGAGAGCTACGCCATTATTAATCTGTGCTACAGTGGTGCTACGAAGTGCTACGAGGCCTAAAACACACAATAGTTCAAATCCACTAATGGATTAAATTTCACTTTTTATTCAACCTTAAGGATCCGTGGCTCTCAGTCATCTTGTATCTGTCAAAAATATGGCAAATCTCAGTTAATTCTGGAAACGTGAGTTTATTTATACAACATTTCCTCACCACACAGTGATAGTTATTATTTGAAATTGGATTTTTATTATTTAGGGTTCTAAAGAGCCGTAGTTTTTGATACGAGCAGTGCCTTTGCGTTTTGGAAATTATGGCTATTTAGAACTCTTAATATTGAAAATATGGCTCAATCCAATTTAAAATAATAACTATCAACTGTGTGCTGAGGAAATGTTGTATAAATAAACTCACTTCCAGGATTAAGTGAGATTTGCCATATTTTTGACAGATACAAGATGACCTTGACCACCGCCTCTTAAGACACAGCTTTGAGGAGATTCGTGTGAGATATTTGTACAGAGCAAAACTCCCGAGCGTTATTTTGGTAAACGTATAAATAGTTATTTTAATGTGTTTATATTGAAGTGAAAACTTCTGCACCTTGCGCTCTTTTTGAACAGTGAACAAAACTGTACCGTCACGCTTGAATCGGTGACGCTAAATCGGGTATACTCGGCTCCAATCGACATCAGCCAGCGCGCTCGCGTCGGTACTGCTGAATCGCGTATTTAAATTAGGTATATGTATATTTTAAAATTAGAAGACATAAATAAGTTTTTACTTCTGTCGTATGCTAGCTACATACATTTTTTTCATTTTTTATTACTTAAACAGTTTTTCTTTAAGTTTTTTTATTATTATTTCTGTTTATTAAATCTTTGCACATTTTTTGCAGTTTATCACATTTGATTCATCTTTATTTGAATGTCATATTATTACTTAAAATACTTATTTCTGCCCACATGGCCTTAATCCATTTAATTCCCCTTTATATTCAACTCTACTAGTTCCAGCTATATCCATACTACAAGCCTTCTCAGTCATCAATATTAATGTCTCGGCATGACAAAGCGACGTCTCAACCGAGCCATTGGTTTTCAGAATTTATAACTCTAGTTTCATGATTTATGTAATCCAGAGCCGGTTGGGAGCGGATCCTTACCGATGGCAGAGATTTGTCTATGTCTGCCTTGACGGCTTCAACACGTGGCATATATTTTCGGAAAGGCAAACAGATGGCATTTTGGATTTTGGACCTTAGGCCTTGGAAAACGGTCCATATAAATGTATGGTGCTCTGAATCGTTACCGTTATTAATCGTGTCTTGTCGTGCATCGTGAAAAACGCACTATATACCGAAATACCGCGCAACAATAAGGTATTTTTCACGCGATTTTGTTTTTGCAGCGCTGAAACAGACGAACTGATATCTTGATCAATCCTCACTCGAGACAAACAAGCTACAACTTCTCGTGCCACGAAGGGCACGTAAAGCCGGCCTTCTGAAAATATACACCTATTTATAAAGTGAGAGTTCTGACACAATAAGTGCAGCCACAAGTTAGCCAACTACTTTGTTTAATACTAACTTGGAGCCCATATTAAATTTCATTCCCGTGGTCGTGGTCTTGAGTTCATACAAAAATCCCATAGAACCCAGTTTCCAATTTTTCTTTCCCTAAAAACCTTATTCAGAATATTACGAAACATTAAAAAAAAATAACCAAATCGGTCCAGTCGTTCTCAAGTGAGAAGCGCTTACCAACGAACAGTAATGTTTTTATTTATAAGTTAATAATGTCTTTAGATAAGTAGTAGGAACATGTTTACGTTTTTTTTACACATTTACAACTTAACTAAAATGGACAATAATAAATAATATATTTAAAAACTACATAAACAAATTATAAGAATAATACCTCTTCCAGAATCTCTCCCAGTGGCATGGTTCCCAAAACACTGGCTGAGTTAGCTCCTTGATGATTTTTTTTAATAGTTACTAATTATTTTATTTATGTAACATATATTTTAAACACAATCAAATGAATGGGGTGTCACTAAAAAGGTATTTTGAAATGATGTTCATATATTCGCAATTCCAAATTACACACATAGTTTACATAGGGTTCCTAATTTTCATCCTAGAAAATGGAAGTATAAAGGTTTCGGCGATCACTAGCTACCCTCATTAAATATTTAGACCGTGAAGATATGAGATTGTCAGGAAATTTGCGTAGAAATTCGTGAACGAAATTATGTAAGTTATGCCGTTGTGAGATTGCCTGGGGAGTTTAGGGTGTAGTTTATTTCTGAACATATTTCGTGATATTTTGCTTATTTTGATTGACTTAGCCAATTTGTGTATACCTTTTTCCACCTCTGCATGTAAACTTTTTTTTATAAAAATACTATAATGATTCTTTGATTAAAGTAAAAAGTTTTTTTTCTTTTCTTCTTTCTTACAGCTCCCAAAGCCGTGTTACAGTACCTAGTAGAATAATAGTCTTCCTCGTTTAGCCGATGGTATTTGTGAGGCTATACCTAACGAGTGGCCAGTTTTGTTAAGGTATATTTAGATGGAAAAAGCCTCTAAGTGTGATTTGTCGGATTTAATAAAAAAAACCATTGGTACATGGCTGGGATCTGGGATCGAACCCGTAGTCTGCCTAGTTAATACCAGACGTCTTAACCACTCGGCCACCGACGCACCGAAGTAAAAAGTTATGATCCCGAGATCCATGTTACCGGCCCCGCATATAGCACCATTTTATCTTATAGAAATATTTCTCTAACGTTTTTTATATTTTTATTTCAAAGACTAAGTTATTTTAAGAAAGTAATTTGAATATATTTGTTTTCTATACAGTAATTTTATAATAATTTTTCAAAGTTTTGCCGACAGACCACAAAATGTAGTACCACGGGACACTTTAAGGGCCGTGGTACTATTTTTATCACAAACGAGTAGTACCACTGGACAGAAACGCTACTTTAACCTAAATTATGACGTAATTTCGTCGTCTGATGAGCAATTATTTTTTCAGGAATAGATACCTACATCTATAAACAAGTCTAGGCTTGCCACTAGTTTTGTTTAAAGCAACTGAATCGCTATAAGGTGTATTACCATATTGTATTCCAGCAATAAAGAATGTAATTATATAATGCTGTGAAACTTTAATCATGAAAGAGGAAAATTAACTTGGAATTTTTCTGTAGCAGTATTTGGCCACGATCCAGTTAAGTGAGTAAGAGATTTCTGTCGGAAACTAGAGTTTTTATAACATGAGAACTTTTTAGGATGGGAGTTAGATTTGCCATCTTTTTCGATATTTGTTGTATTTAATTTAATATGCCCACTGTATCGCCTGTATTCTATGTGTAATCGCTCACTATGTTCCCTGATAGTTTCATAAATATCTGTACAGCCGTTGCATAAGTTACATTAGTAGATTTTCCAAATTGTAAACGGGGGAAGTCGTTATAATAAAAAAATAAATGTCACATACGCCGAGTATGAAGTGTATCATAGAGTACGCCATCTTTGGGTTATAACAATTTTATTGCTGAAATATCAACCCTTTCTCGCAAATTGCTGCTATAAACTTTATATATTTAAGATGTCAAATGTATGATATAATTTTGTCGACTGCTGTCATTTTGGGACCTTGGCCGATCACTTTGCGGTGCTAAGGTCGAATAAAGTGAGAGAAAGTGAATTAATTAAATTAATTCCTTCAGAGCAATTATGTAAATATTTATTTTAATATAAATTATGTAGACCCTAAGTGTAGACCGTGTAGACCACTCAAAACAAAAACACACTTTCACGGCTTGTCACTTATGTAACTTTTTTAAGGGCCGTTGGTCAAGGTCTTATTACTGTCAAAAATATGGCAAATCTTAGTAAATCCTGAAAAGTAGAGTTTATTTAAAAATTTTTTAGGAATAACATTTAGGAATTCTGCAAGGTGAGACAATATTTCGCGCCGAAGCTCAGACTACAGCTCTACAAAGCCCAAGTTCGTTTGTGCATTGAATATTGCTCACACCTCTGGAATGGTTCCGCTCAGTATCTCCTCGGCCCTCAACGGTTTGCAAAAAAGAGCGATTCGCATCATCAATGACCCAAAGGCCACACGAAATCTCGAGCCTCTACAGTTACGCAGAGACATAGCCTCTCTTAGCGTCTTCTATCGACTGTATTATGGGGAGTGTTCAGAAGCCTCGTCCCTCCATCCCTTTTTCGCACACGCACTGCTCGCACAGGATACAGTTTTCATCCTCACACCGTCGACACGTTCTGCATACGAACGAAAAATTCAGTGACTCGTTCCTGTGTCGTACAGCCAAAAAGTGGAATGAACTTCCGGCGTCGGTCTTTCCTCCTTTCTACAACCTTGGAAGCGAAGCGTGAAAAAGCATCTCTACGGGCCGGCATAGTGGGCGCGACTTGCGGACTGTATTACGATCTGCCAGTCGCGCACATTCATGGACCAGCTTATGCTTAATAATCAGGTGGTGGCAAGGTCACATGTCGTCTTCTCTATAAAAAAAAAACATTTCCATCCCAAATGCAAAAGCAATACTCGTTATGAAAACTATGGCTATTTAGAACTCTTAATAATAAAAATATGTCTTAATCCAATTTAAAATAATAACTATCAACAGTGTGGGATGGAAATGTTGTATAAATAAACTCAACTTTCCAGGATTAACTGAGATTTGCCATATTTTTGACATAATATACAAGATGACCGAGAGCAACGGTGCTTAACGGACGTAAATATCTGTTTCTGTTATTTCTAGAAGTGCGGACCGTGCCCTCTGAAGCACAAGAAGTCGATTAAAGCACATGCCATACTCCCAGTTTCAAGTTCAGCGCTCTACAAATTAGGCTATCGACTCTTCCAATATTCAATCACTTTAATTTATCAAATGTATGTCATTACATTTATGGGCCTTACCCCTTCTCAATTAAATGTCTAACATGTCGACCAAATATTAGGACCCTAACGCTCAAATAGTAAGTAGATTATATGTATGATCACGCTATATTAAGGAAGGAGTGGACAGCGAATTAAGAATTGGAGTCAAAATAAGTGGTAGGTCTGTTAAAATGTATCAAAACTTCAAGTTTCAAATATTAATTCAAATAACATCGAACGTGTCAACCTTGTACTTCAAATATTGTATACGAAAGCTATTATAAATAAAAATATCGAACGTGTCAGTCCTTATACATTCAAATATTGTATGCGACAGCTATTATAAATTGAAATATCGAACATGTCAACCTTATACTTCAAATATTGTATGCTACAGCTCTTATAAATGAAAATATCGAACGTGTCAGTCCTTATACATTCAAATATTGTATGCTACAGCTCTTATAAATTAAAATATCGAACGTTTCAGCCCTTGTACATTCAAATATTGTATTCTACAGCTATCATAAATTCAAATATCGAACGTGGCAGCTCTTATACATTCAAATATTGTATGCGACAGCTATTATAAATTAAAATATCGAACGTGTCAGCCCTTACACATTGAAATATTGTATACGACAGCTCTTTTTAATTAAATATCGAACGTGGCAGCTCTTATACATTCAAATATTGTATGGGACAGCTATTATAAATTCAAATATCTAACGTGTCAGCCCTTATACATTCAATCAAATATCGAACGCCCCAACTCTTAATAATCCACCTAGCAGACTCTAGCGAATTTCTCACTAATGACAATTACTAATGGGAATTATTTGTTACTGACAGATACGTGACTATTAAATTCGTCGAAGTTATTACATCGACCGCTAAGGAATCTTGTCCCCGGCGCCTGTTTGTTTAGATAAGCGCTAATCTCAAAAACACTGCACGGATTTTGATGCGAGTTTCACCTTTTTCGAGGAAGCTATATGTGGAGTCCAAATTCTCCTATTATCGGTTCAAGTCAGGAAACAAGCCAGCGTGCACTCATCACTAAGTATATAAAAAAAAAATCCCGGCCACATCTGTCTGTCGTTACCTTTTCACGCAAAAACAACTTAACGGATTTTGTTGCGGTTTTTACTATTGGATAGGTTGATTCATCGGGAAGGTTTACGAGTATTAAACGTGGCCCTGTCATGTTTGGGAGCTGAGCTGATTCAGTATAAGCGAATCAAGTAGGGGAAAAAGTTGGCCCCAGCGAGTTTTCATGGCGTATGAATCCGTCAGAGATATAACAAAATCATGTAGGAAAGAATTGTGTAGAATAAAATTTTCTACAAAAGGTAGCATATATCTATCTCTAATAGATAAGCAGTTATAAGCGTGATAGTTATTCAAATTGTTGTTAAACCCATATTGTATCCGTGTGGGGTCGCTAGTGGAATATAAAATTATGTAGGAAATAATTGTGTACAATTAAATGATGTATAAAACTCTACAACTTTAATAAATATACGTAAAATTAGCATACGTCTGTGTGTATTGTAAAATGTAATTTTCGGGTGAAGCTGGCTTTGGTCGCTAGTCAATATTAAAATGCGCATTGCGCAAACGAAATTTTCTCAAAAACAGGTAGGTTTTACTTGCAAATTGACAATTAATTTAATTTCGCTTTACGGCCTGTCCTGTCCGTTAGAACGGCGGTGTTTTTTTTTAGGAAATTTTAAACAATATTTACTGGTTTACATGTTTTGTGACGATACTCGTTCACGGAGCACGGTTCGATCCCGTTTATAATTAAAAACTTATGTACATAATCCGACAAACCACACTAGAGGCTATTCCATCTCCTATCTCAACAGAACTAGCCTCACAAACACCATCGGCCAAAAGAGGGACACTTGGTCTTCCGCTGGGTACCCTGGGACCGATGCACGTCAAAATAAATTAAGATTTAGCACATTCAGCCTACCTATCTAATCTACGTTCAACAGGTAACTTGTAAAATTCACATGTTTGAGACGAATTTCTATCTCGATTTTCTATCAGTACGGAGATTTTTGGGAGTGATAAATCGATTTACATAGGTGCCTTATCTAAGAGATAATTCATTTATATTATTAGTTACAATAAAGTTGTTGAACTTGTCAGTACTAATTATAATCGAAAATTAAATCCATAATATAGCTTTTCCCTGGTTTCGAACTCGAAAGGAATATCGCTACGGGAATAGAAATGCTACCAAACACATACAATTAAATGTGAAATGTGGGCGGATGAAGCTGTCGCTAGGCGTGTGAGTATGTTTGTCCCTTGTTGAAAATTTCCTAATAGAGATGTACAAGTCCGGTGACGAAATGATACAGGTCCGACATAGCAGCAGGACACGTAAAGACCCAGGCAATTCTACCAACAGTTACGGACACAAGATGTCCAGTTGACCGCACGTAATGCCAAATGCCTCTTCTCCAACTATCTAACAAAACTTCAATAATATCATCAATCATGAAATCATGATGCGTCATTATGGTATTTAAGTTGAGTTTATATTATTACTGTAGACATTTTGGGTAACTGAGGGGTAAAGAAAGGGTTGGAATTTTGGATTAATTTCCAATTTTTTGAAAATGTATTTCCAGCCGGACATCCAAAAGATACATATCCGGGATACGTTCGTAATCTTGTACGGACTTATACATTTCTATTCTTAGCTCCTATATTACGTCTCAGCCATTAATTACAACTCACTCTATTTATATATCGATATTTACAGCGTTTATTTACATGTTTAATTAATTTTATAAAATATTTAATAATTGCAGGATCTATCGCATACGGTTTATTTATTGAAATAAAGAAAGAAAATAAAAATTTATAACAAATTTTTTTTTTAAAAAGCTTATAAAATATCATAGATAAACTAGAAATATGCCTACTTATTTATGTGTGAACGAAACCAGTCCCCCAAGAAAAAACGTGCCCATGCCAGGAACAAATTCTGGCTATGCCAATCAATGCCATTAATGAAAGAGGAGCCCAGAGGATTTGAACAACGTGATAATTAGGGCGAAAAGTAGTAGAAATAAAATGTTATTCTTACTCCACTGCCAAAATAGGTTGATCATCAATTAGAAACACGACCCCTCGTAGGCTTAAATTGGCATGCTCTTGTTTGCAATTATTTTATTACGGTAACTTGAATCTCGTTTCGAACTATTTTCGGAAATCTTTTAATTACTTAATTTGGAAAGTTATTTAAAGCACCTACCTTATTAGTGGAGTGTCGTAAGACATAAAAATGTAAAAACCTCGGAACATACATAAATTTAACACTGAATGGATTTTCGTGAAACCTTTTCGATTGCATTGTTAAAAGCTTCAATTAAAAAGTTTACCCATCAAAATTTTCCGATCTCAATTACAACAATTAATAAAAAAATTATGAAAAAATATATTTATAGAAAAAGAAATTGTCGTAAATGTATCAATTTTATATAGAATAAATGATATTATTTGTATATAAATAATAGTAATTTTAATATTAATTTATATTTTTTTATCTAAAAATAATAAATTTAGGTACAATAAAACAAAATTTTTATTATAAGGCAAGTTGCTCAAAATCGTATACATATCGGACCAAAGATACACAAAAATAGGTAAAATATATTGTATTAATAAAAAAAGACGAGATTTTCGTATTAAAATAAATATTTATTATTTAATTTTATAAAAAAATAAAAATTTAGTCAATTATCTACATTATCGTCGTCGTCATCGACCTCATAAACTTGGATAATATTTAAAGAAAAGCTGAAACTATAGAAAATCTTCTTTCTTCTACCTAATTAATTAGTGGGATTTAATTTGTTTACATGACAATTAAATATAGCTACTATGCTATATACTTATACAAATAAACGTATAAATAAAAAAATCATAAAGATCGCTGCCTTCTGGGAGAGTGCCCATAAGACTGGCTGCGTTGCCACGTTGAAAGCAATACTTATCATTTGGGCCAAATATGAGCCAGCTCTTTGGTCGTGGGACACCTCTACCAATCTTTTGGGTATTTCTTTGTAGAGGTGTCGTGAATTAAGTCTGGAATGATTTCGATTTTAAGGGTTAATTTTGAGGAATAAATTAAAAAAAAAATAAAAAAAAATCTAGTAGGTACATCATGTAACAATATATCAAATGAAAGTTCTCGTTATAAGAAATACTTTTTTTTATAATATTAAAATGCATAGTTTAAATTATTAAGAAAATTATCTCCAAAACTACTAAGTCTAAAATTTAAAAAAAAATAGGAAATATAGGGCCTCGTTCATAGTTTACAGGAAAACCTAAACGAAAATGATACGGAACCCTAAGTTCGCGAGTCGTACTATCAACTTGTACATTTTTTTATATATTGGATTTTGAAAGACCTGAATAGGTCCAAATCCAAATAGGTTCCAAACTTCCACAAGAGTATCCAACTTCTAAAATAAAAACAGAATAAACACCATTACATTATACGAATAAAGTTTTCTCTATTGAAGTTGAGTTTTTGTTGGAATCGATCTATTGGTATTATCCCTATTTGATACCTTTAAATGTACTTTTTGTCTCTAGTCTAACTTGTGACGTCACCTCGACAAAAAGATAACATTATGAGAGTGCGAGCAAGTTAGCAATGATAGTTAGGTGAGTACAGTCCGCTCCGCGAATGCCCCCCCACATGATATTAATATGGTTAATAAGAGATAAACAAATATATTCTATGTATCAAAAACCATCTAATCAAATATCAACATCAAAATAAAACATTTTTGGCTTTGCAAAACGGCTTTGCCCGTGGAGCCCATATTAACTTTAAAATGCCATAGAAAAAATCATTGCCAGTTTTTCCCGATTTTTACAATTTATTTATTATTTATTTTATATAATATTATATTACGAACGATTAAAAAATAACCAAATCGGTCCAGCCGTTCTCAAGTGATGCCCTTACCAACTACAACATTTTATATTTATTATATAGATTTGGAAGTGAACTTCACTCTTGGAACGAAAATAATCTACCACCACTTTGAAAACATCATCTGTGGAGAAGAAGTGGCAAGAAACTTCACAAAACCTACAGGTGCATCATATCTACTCATTTATAGGCAGTTTATTACATGAATGAGTTACTGGTTTTGCCCTATCTATGTTTATGTATCGGACGTGCCAGCTCTTATAAATTAATATCGTACGTGTCAGTTTTTTTTAAAAAGTTGCTAGTTTATACTAATATAATTCCTTATACTCCACTGGGATATAGTTGTGAATATACTGCCAATAAATACAATAAACTTTTATTCTTTGATCATAAACTTAGATGAGGTCCAATTGGCGATATCATCATATCAAAAAGCTCTTATCGACGCTTGGCAACCAAACTTTAGATGTTTGAACTTTCGGGGAAAAAAGTTTTACCAAAGTTCTCTGTAAGCATTAATTTGGTTTTATTGTACCTATACTTATTTTATATGATTTGTTGCTTACGTCTTTGCTTCATAATTATATAAGCAGTTATATGTTAGCAGATGCCCGTGACTTCGTACGCGTTGTATTAGGAATAGAGAAGTAATTTACATAAATACGCAAAGAAGAGTTTTTTACCCCCGTAAATGCCACATGAATTAGAAGTTCGAGAATGTGTAAATTCGGTACCTGTAGATAAACCCCGTGAAAATATTTCCACATACACAATTTAACACCCCGTTGCACCCCTCCTTAAGGGTTGTTTTAGAAAAAATCCTTCTTTTGGTCACCTTCTACCAGTTTCAAGTAGATTTTTTTTCCCACACAAACTCCAACACCCCGTGGCACCCCTGAAAAATCCTAAAATGCGTGTTTTATTAGTTATTTTGAAGAGTATTTGAATCAAGTTTCAATTTGATTCACACAGCGAATACCATTTATTTGACCCCATAGACATTAATTTTCAAAAAAATATTTCTTAGTGCACCTCTAAGAAATATATCTTCCAATTTTCATATTTATATCTTCAGTGGTTTAAGCTATGCGTTGATTGTCAGTCAGCTGTTTTATATATTTAGATGATGAATCCGTTTATTTGCCTTTTATTCGCCAACTCGGGAATCGAACGAAGAATATTTAAACTAGCCTTCAAATAAAAGAAGTTGGCTTCGGTCCATGCGTGTGGAGGTACGATGCCACATCAGACAATTTGAAGCTTACAACGCCCTTGTTTTTACGTCGGGAGTTAAAAACCGAATGTGTTGCTTCTAAGCTACGGATGCCATAGATTTTAGTAATGTACACTACATGCACGTAGAATTTAGCTCATTCAGGGTCGGTACTACCTCACATTGCTTCGTATAAAACATTTCCTGTATCGACAATACTGTACCACTATTTTTGTAATTATACACAATATATCAGATATTTTTTATTTACACATAACAATAGGAAAAACCTTAAAATTAAATGTAAACATCAAATAAATATATATACTAAACTTCATATGGACCAAAAACGCGATTCCTAGATATTGTCTCGATAAAAAAAACATCCAAAGTTACCTCTAAAATTACAAATAAACACACAACATCACACAATTTTGAATAATAACTATAAACTTACATAGGATATACGTTTTTAAATCTATGTTTGTCATCTCCACTATTGGAAAAGCTTGTAAACAAAGTCTTAAAAACTTTTCATACAACTTTTTTATTGAAATAAATAATACGGAAAGAGCTTTTAGGCTTTCGAGTACCGATTTCCACTTCAGTTTCCCAGAAGTGTACTTAAGGACCGTAGCATACAATGTCCGTTGTGAAATGGGAAATAAGAATTAATGTGAAAACTTGGCAAGGACACCTTAGTGTTTGAAACTACTTCAAACTTCTGACTCGATTCCAAATTATGTTTATGGCTTAGTATATAGTCACAGTCACTAGATATGTGTCCACGGCTTCAACTCTATTATTTTGATACATATATAGGCACACAATATAATATTATTATTTATCCTATCAAGATGAAACAAATAGTATGTTTTTCTTTACGTCTATATTCCCACCATTTTGCCGTTTCGGAGCTTATTCTGGACAAACTTTGCCTGGAAAATCACGTCTATATTTATTACTCAGCAGCCATATCATATAATTTGTGTTATTATATTTATATATTATATTTATTAGTTCAGTACTTTTTGAGTTTATTAATTACAAACATACAAAAAAACAAATTTTACCTATATTAGTATCTAATAGGTTGACAGTTGAGGAAGGCATATTGATATGGAAATGCTTGGATTTTATAATTAATTAATATTTATATTTTTTTTTTTATATTCTTCACGGGTTGCCTTACAGCTCCCGGAACCGGTGCCAGCCCCAGGGTACCCAGTGGAAGACAAAGTTTTTAATAAAAATACCCATTTGTACATGTCCACGCATTATAAATTTAAGCCATTGCATTCTACAACAATAAAATAAAACTACCGACCTCGTACTATCGTATGTGAGGAAAAATAAAACTCAATTGGTTAACTACCCAATGATATGAACTTTTAAACTTTGCTGTACGAATTGAAACCCTACACAAAGGACTTTAGAAGGATTTTCGCATACAATAATGTCATGTTCGTGGCCCTCTCGTCACGTATGTTTAGTAGACACACGTAACATTCGGTACAATTTATAGAGTGCACGCAACCTTTGACGTCAGCGTTTTACACGTCCGACCTACATATTATTCTTACAGTATATACTGCTTTTAGGGTTTCCTACATCCGATGAAAAAACGGAATCCTTATACTCTTGTCACTTGTGTAAATCTGTCCGTCAGTCACAGCTTATTTTTCCGAATCTACAGGACGATGGTACATATGTTGAGTTTGATGACCCAATCACGGACGAATGGCGTAAATAACCGAATTTCCATTTTGAGGGGTTAATTTTGGGGGAATAATTAAAAAGTTAAGTAATTTTTTTTATAATTTTAAAATGCATAGTTTAAATTATATTAAAGAAAATATACGAAAATTGAACGTTCTCTTCTCCATTATCTCCGAAACTACTGAGTCTAAAAATTTGAAAAAAAAATATGAAATTTTCTCATAGTTCACAGGAAAACCTAAACGCAAATCTCACATCTTCACATTTATAATATGCATTGTTACTGCGTTTACCTTTACACTAGTTAGTAATAAAAAAATTAAAAAAAAACAAGCTTTTATATTAATATAAATTAACTAAAAAGTTAAAAATAAATTTATTCCGGTAGGAATTTTTTTACATTATGAACGGTAATTAAATTGTTTTTACGTTTATTTATTTTTACTTATTAGTATTGTATGATGGCAAAAACTAAGTACTTGTGAAGACAAATCGAACGAGCTCAAATTCGATGGGGCTACAGTGTTCCTATGGCCACCTTCCGACTCCACCATTAGACCAGCTATGACATCTTTGCATTGCATTGTCATCCCATTTAAATATGTATGCAAAATTTCAGCTCAATCGAACACTGGGAAGTGGGTTAAAATTTAACTTGAAAGATTTGATTATCCACAGAAATTGGGACAGCATAGGTGAAACTAAATAAAAGCTTGTAATAAAACACTTCCGAATAAGTATTATTACATAGAACACATTATAGAAGGTTAGAGTATTATTTCATATAAATAATATGTGTCATGCTTCCGTTCTAACATTTTTCTTACCTTCCACTTAAGCTTTATCCGGTAGCACAACATTAGAGGATAACATTCTTTGTAGGTATCTACTTCTATTTAAAAGAAAACTATGAAGGTAAGGTATTAGAAGCCATTACGCCCGTATGTAGGTACCTATATACTACAAATAAGCTAGGTTAGGTACCATTGTTTACTGAAGATAAATTGGATTTCTGCCTATTAGGGAGAATTTAATATTTATGGGGAAAGAGAGGACTCATAGGGTGTATGGAATTTAGGTCTGCAATTCGATATTTGTATAGAAAATACGTTTTGGACCCGTAGTTCAACGAATAGATAAACAGTATAGCTTTTAATAAACAAACGCCGCTGCGAACTAATGACGATTGATTGTTATTACATAACAGCTTTCCGCCCCCATCTTCACCTGTGGAATTTTCTGAATGGTTGATATATACTCTTCAACTTTATATATTAGTATTGCAAATGCCCGCGACTTCGTACGCGTTGTATTAGTAATAGTGACGTAGTTTCTCTTAATTTTATTTTAGCCCTGTAGTTGCCCCGTGAGTTAAAAGTTCAATATGTATAAATTTGGAAGGTACTGGTCTGATATTTCCGTCCACCGTGTTTTTGAAATACGATACGATTTCCCCATAGGCAATAGAACACCCCGTTGCACGCCTTTTTCAAAAAATGTTTCTTTAGGTCGCCTCCTATTTGCTCTAGCTAAGTTTCAAGGAGTACCAAAACAACATTTTTCCCCATACAAATTTCAGTACCCCGTTGCACATTCCTCAAGGGTTTTTTGAAAATCTTAAAACACGTGTTTTATTATTTGTTTTGAAGAGTATTTGTACCAAGTTTTAAGTTGTTTTCAGTGGTTTAGGCTGTGCATTGATTGACAGTCAGTATAATGTGTTTATTCCAGAATTTCTGTACCATCCCTTACGGAAAGACAACCTTATGAAAACATACCTGTACACTACAACTTTAATTTAATCTCTTAACAAGGTTTGTGCTCCGCATTACAATATTCTTCATTGGTGAGATTTTTATGAAATTTCCTTTTAAAAATCAGCAAATTTTTTAACTCTTATCATTTTAATTAAGTTCATGTTAACGACCTGTCGGAAGGTCTCAGCAAAACTCTGTTTGTATTCTTCCCCTGTTCATTTTCTTATTCCGTTCTCAATCTTCGTTTCATTTTATATTTTAATAATTTTTATCTTTTATTCACGTCGTCTTGGCGTTGTCTAATATTATGTTAATTCAAAGGAAGAAAATAGTCTATTATTTAATAATTTATTACAAATTTCCATATCAAACATTTCAATTATTCAAAATAGAACTTTTGCAATATCTTTTTAGTTATTATAGTATGTTTTCTCTATCTCTATTACATTGAATAACATATTTATCAGAGAGTGACAAAATATAATTATAATAACTAGGTATTGAATAAATCAACACTTTTTTTTATTTCTTCACGGGTTGCTTTACAGCTCCCGAGCCCATGTTACGGTTCCAGGGTACCCAGCGGAAGATCAAGTCTCCCTCGTTTAGCCCATCGTATAAATTTGTGAGGCTATAACCTAACGAGTGGCCAGTTGTTCTTTGAGGTATACTTAGATGGAAAAGCGTCTAAGTGTTGTTTGTCGGATTATGTACATAAACTTTTAATTAAAAACCCATTGGTACATGACATCCGGGATCGAACCTGTGGTCTGCCTAGTTAATACCAGACGTCTTAACCACTCGGCCACCGACGCAAATCAACACTATCCCTTAATTATATAATAAATATGTTTTAAAATTCTATAAGTAACTATTAATTAAAATTAAATTATTTATTTATATCAACGTGAATTTAGTTTTACAAAACACGGTTTAATTAATCTCGGATTACGGACACAGAATTATTAATTTGAAACTAAATGAAACAAACGGCTACGCTTACGAGTCCGACTACGATTTTTTTTGAAAGACTTTATGGGGAAATTTTAATCTAAAAGTGATATACAACGTTTTTTTTTGTCTGAAACTAAAATTGGGATAGTTTTCAATCAAAAAATAGTTATTTGTTTAACAAGTGAGCAAAAGTGAGTGATTTAAAGGCACGAGACATAAAAAAATTTGCTCTCGTGTGAAACATACAATTTTTCACCTCTACCAGTGAAAAAAGTATTAGGTTATATGTAAGATAAACAATTAAGACAAAGACAAAGTAAACAATCAATACCACAAAAATAGTTCAAAAGACCAAAAGCTGAAAAAATGTAATTCCCGCCATTTCGTTTTATAAGTTTTTTTTTATTTAGATATTGCGTTCGGAAACTGCACTGCTTGACAATTATTTATGAAAACCAAACATGATATTTTTAAATAAAAGAAATTTATGTTTACTAGTTCCTATTTATTTTAAATATTACGTCCTTAAAAAGGGAATAGTACAATTTATTTATAAACTTAAAAATAAATATACCTATATTGTGCATATGAGTTAAATTGCTAGACCAAAATAAGTTTCTGAACGAACCATTGCCTAATATATTTTTTTCAGCGCCGAGTAATCAAAAGGTGGTATTCGAAATTTAAATCACTAACTTTTACTCACGCTCGCAGCAAAAAGCGATTTTGTAATTTTATTTTATTTATGATAGATATAATTAATTCATTATTTGAATCATATATATTATATTTGAATGAATTAATTATATCTATCATCAGTTAGTACATATAAAAATATTATTACAAGACGCAAGTACTAAGCACGAACGTGCTCGTCTCCTTGCTGTGACAGAACGGGAGTCAGGATACTGGCTTCAATCTATTCCAAATTCTAAAATTGGTACTCAATTAGATAACATTACTTTTCGTCTTTCTGTGTGCTTACGACTCGGTATCAAAATTAATGAACCCCATCAATGTCGCTGCGGTCAAAATGTCGATTCTCTGGGACATCACGGACTATCATGTACGAAAAGTGCTGGTAGAATACCACGCCACGCCAGTCTTAATGATGTCATCCGTAGGGCCCTTGCCACTGTCCACGTGCCAGCTATATTAGAGCCGCCTGGTATAGCACGTGATGATGGAAAGAGGCCCGACGGTATGACACTCGTGCCCTGGACGCAGGGAAGACCGTTAGTGTGGGACGCTACCTATGTCGATACATTGGCGGCTTCTCACGTCCAGGCTACGTCTAATAATGCTGGTGCAGCAGCAACAACAGCTGAAAACCTCAAACGGCGTAAGTACGCAAACCTTGCACAAGATTACTTATTTGCACCGTTTGGGGTTGAAACCATGGGTCCGTGGGGCCTCGGAGCGAAGAAATTATATATCATATCATTTCGTCTAATCGACATTTCAGGTGACAAGAGGGCTGGAGCATACCTTGGACAACGTATTAGCATAGCTATACAGCGAGGAAACGCTGCTAGCCTTCTTGGCACTTTACCGCAGGACAGTGATTTCGAGAAGGTTTTCTACTTATGAGTATGTATCCTACATATTCATGATTAGAGAGCCACTCATGACCCCATGTTTTTGATTTTTATTATATTTAAACTTTGTATGTCTATATATTATTTAATATTGTTTTCACTGAGTTAAGTAATATAATAGTTAGTACATGAAGACAAAATTTTAGTTACAGACAGTAGGTTAGACAGTAGACAGAAGGTTAATTTATCAATTATCATAGCTGTATTATTTGTAGATATATTGTACATACAGAAATTGTAAGAAATATTTGAATTTGGGAGATCCTTTAAAATCACATAGTTCAAACTTACAAATTATCAAAGTTATGCATAAAGGAGAGGTTAAGGAATCTTTCATTAACATTGTAATTTTGCTCTGTCAAGTTTGTTACTGGTTTTCATACATCTATATATAAAAGAAAGTTACACTCACTCATCTCCGAATCTAAAAATCCAAAACACTTGTTATTAGTAATTACTACGTAGAGGTCCACTAAGAATTGATTTTTCGAGATTCAGTCTCTAAGGAGGTAAACTGAGGTGTCAAACTTTGTATTGGAAAAAAATTGGTCAGATTTAGGATACAACACGTATTTCAGCATATAAAACATATAAAAAATGTATTGATCGATCAATCGCCGAGCATGTATGAAAGGTATGATGAATATAAAAGAAGCGAAAGAGGTATGTCAGGATCGTAACAAATGGCATTCGATTGCCTCTGCCTACCACTCTTGGGATAAAAGGCGTGATGATAGATATATAATAGTAATAATTGACCAATACTTTCACCTATCGCCAGCTTTCCTTTTTCGTGACGCTCGCTATCTATAACAACTAAATTAATATTAATTTAAAGGAACATACTGAAAATATTCTAGATTAACAATATAATTTTCATCCCGGGCTAAGGTTAATTAATAATACAATGATAAGGACTGTGATGATACGACCTTATTTTCCTGGCCGCTTACAAGCTGGCCATCATAAATAGCATTTATTTTGATTTTAGAACACGATATTGTTCATTTTAATTCAATAGAACATTGTATGTTATTTTCAAATATTCGATGTGTGGAACCTAAATTAAAATTTTACTCATTCCTTCACAAACTGTTGACTTAGGCAGTACTCTGCCAATTGTAAAATTTATTATATTTCTATTTTATCAACTAAGTAAATAACTATATAAAATGTATTGAATCAATATTCAAGAAAATATCTATGTTAATATAAAAGGAGCGCAAATAAGTATTGTAAGTATTTTTATCATACTTTGTATTGTGTTACTTCAATAGCTTAACGCCCTGTAGTAATGTGTAGTTCATTTTTATTACAGTGCGCTCCTTCTCCTTACGGCTCCTTCTCCTTGGTTCCTTTGAAGGCTCCTTACGGATCCTTTTACTGGTTGTTCTTTTGCTGCTCCTGCTTGTTCCTTGTTAATTCGACCAATAAACGAATGGTGAAAGTTTACTACGAGTTTTCCTGCTATACCTACCCGGCCTGGCTACCCCACAACCCGACAGGACCTATCCCTCGAAGAAATCCCAGTTTCAATGAACACTTAAAAGTTTAGCTACGATGGCTACGAAATCACAGTGTTACGAGAGTGATATACTACGAGCACCAGCTATTCTGATTCAGCATACTTAAATCTATATACCAATCTCAGCTTTATACTTTGATTGAAGTCCCTATTACCTTAATTAATATAGGCTATAATTTATTTTGTTTTTATTTTCGAAATTTCCACGACCGAAACCTATGGTGATAAAGTCTGTCAGTCTGTGTCCTTTTTACGCAAAAAATGCTAAACGGATTATGTTGCTGTTTTCACGATCAGAAAGGTTTACGAGTATTAACATGGACCTATCATGTTTAGGAGCTGAGCATTAACAGTATAAGTGAATCAAATCGGAGAAAAAGTTAGCTCCAGCGAGTTTTCATGGCATATGCTGTCTAATCCGGCAGTTATATAACAAAATAATGTATGAAAGAACTGTGAACAATAAAATTATGTACAAAATGTTTGCGGTAGCATATATATATCTTTAACTAGCGGACCCGGCAGACGTTGTCCTGACCAAACGTTGGCTTGCCTGCACTACCCCTACCCCTACCCTACCCCTACCCCTACCCTACCCTACCCTACCCTACCCTACCCCTACACCTACTCCTACACCTACCCCTACTCCTACCCCTACTCCTACCCCTACTCCTACTCTACCCCTACCCCTACCCCTACCCCTACCACTACCCCTACCCTACCCTACCCTACCCTAGCCCTACCCCTACCACTACCACTACCACTACCCCTACCTCTACTCCTACAATTCTACTCCTGCGATTCCCATACAAAATTACCTATTTATTATTTTTTTATTTTTCAGCTGAACTTTAGGGTTTTTCCAACTTTTTTTTTCTTTTAAACCACCCCTGTGTTGTTACGAACAAAACAAAAAAAGAATTAGCCAAATCGGTTCAGCCGTTCTCGAGTTTTAGCGAGACTAACAAATGTTAATTCATTTTTATATATATAGATAGATAGATAGATAAATATTTTTAGGGGAATTTATGTAGGTATTCAAATTGTTTTAAACCCATATTATACCAGTGCGAAGCCGGGGGCGGAGTTAATAATAAAATTACAAGAATATATCTATCCCTCAGAAAGGAATTTTAGACTCAGTTTATTTCCCTACGATGCCTACGAAATCTCTACGAAAATCCTAGGTCTACGAGTACTACGAGAGTGATAAGCTACGAGCACAGTAGTTCCGCACGTAGCACCAACGAATCTCGTAGTAACCGAAACTAAATTTACAAACACTTTCATGATTGCTTGCGAAAGTTGTTTGATTTTCTATTTATGTATGTATAACTTGTATCTGATTACAGTGTAGACATTTTGGTTTCGGACTGTTGGTTCCACTGATTAACCCAGGCGTGTGTGACGCGAATCTATTTTTTTTGTCCTTGGCGTGGGCGTTTCGACAGTTAATTACGCTTTAAGGGTTTAACCGATTTTGATGAAATGTAAATATATATATTATTTTTTAACATGATTTATCATGTCTATAAGACGGGGGGACAAGAGAGTGATGTGAAATATTAGTATTTTTGGTAAAAATTACATTGAGGTTTTATAGATTATAAATATCATTTTTACTAACGGGGATTAGACAGAAAATAATAAGGCTGTTTTTGACTTTCAATCTCAAAATAGCTCGTTAGTTTAATAAAAACATAGTAATAACTAGATTAATATAACTTTTGTTGGGAATGTGCCGAGTTATAAGGCATCCATGATGTGATGTAACGGTGCAAATAGAATATACAAACCTGTATGAAACAGTGTTTCTTAACTTTTTCTAGCGCCGCGACCCCCCAAAAATGACTAAAATAAAGTTAGGACCCTTTATCCTATCCTTTAACCTATCTATCATCACGTCTTTCATCCCAAGAGAGGTAGGCAGAAACAATCGAATGACATTTGTTACGATCCTGACATACCTCTTTCGCTTTTTTTACTAGTATGTTAATATTCATCATACCTTTCATACATGCTCGGCGATTGTGTGTACTTTTAATATTTCCATCGATCAATAAATTTATTATATGTTCAATAAAAGTACACCTAGGTCGTCTTCTCCCAGCATTTCCTTTCACTTCAGCCATATAAACCTTTTTAGTAAATTTTTCATCCTTCATTCTTTCAACGTGTCCTTTATGAAACACTTTACATTGATATAATTGATGTTACAGTCATCACATTTATTTTTATTTTCAATTCAAACATTTTAAATTTCTTTTTCTATCTAATATGGACTTGTAACCCTCTGGGGGTAGCTCTAGAGAACAGCACCTCAAAAGGGGGTAAAAGCGTACAAAGTACATAATAGGTCTAACAACGTTTGTGAATTTGCTTAATGGGCCCCCGCGCGGCAACCGGCGTGAACTCATTAAAGTATAGTCGTAAACAAAGTCACGTGCGTCACCGCAGATTTATAAGGCAATGTGTTCCCACTTTCAATTTCATGGAAGCTTTCCTACACGAGCGAGTAATATTGCTGCTGTCTAGTGTCTCCTTGTCGAGGTCATAGCACGAGTAAGTGTACTGGCGGAGCTTAGTAGTTGGCGCTTTAATGAAGTTCTAAAAAATACTTCTGCGGAAAAATATATTTTAGGGAAGATATTTCTTTATTGTATGCCCGTGATACTAACGGGCAACAAAGAATTCTATTATTGAAAACGTGTGCTACGACTATGTAGGATTTTCCTTTTGAAGACTTAATTCATGTACCAAATATTAAAAACAGGCTCCTGTCCGCGGTTTCACCCGCGTGGAAATAATCCAAAAAGAAATAATCCCGTGGCTGTAATTTGTCCTTCTCCCGCCACTATACAAAAAATCATGTCGATCCCGTAAAAACAAATACAAATCTATCCCACGGGAACCATACATTTTTCCGGGATAAAAAGTAGCCTATGTGCTATTCCAGACTATAATCTATCGCTGTGCCAAATTTCATCCAAATCCGTTCAGCCGTTCTAATAATAACAAACATACATACATCGATACAAAGTTTTGCGTTTATAATATTATTGGGATTAATATTAAATGTTTGAAGTCAGTTTAAAATATATTTTAAATATTATTTTTTTATAGACAAGACGACATAATTATGACCTTGCCACAGCCTGTTTATTAAGGTGCATGTATAGTGGGTGCCTCTGCTTTTTCACGTTTCGCTTAAAGGACCCCAGGTCATAGAAAGCAGGAAAGACCGACGCCGGAAGTTCCTTCCAATTTTGACAGTGCAACACAGGAACGAGTCACTGAACTTTTTCATTTATATGCAGAGCGTGTCCACTGTGTCAGGATGAAACCTATACCCAGTGCGAGCAGTGCGGGTGCGAAAGGAGGATGGAGGACGAGGTCATGGAGTTCACCTAAACATTCCCCATAATACAGTCGATGAAAGACGCTAAGAGAGGCTGTCTCTGCGTAACTGTAGAGGCTCGAGATTTCGTGGTTTCTTTTATTCTAATGTTTTACATACAAAATTGTAACAAACATACAAATACGCAATCCAGGTTACTCAGGTTAGAGAAAAATTTTCGTTACTAGAAAATACAGATGGCGTGGCGCTCACATTTACAATGTAAATTCATATTTATTTATCATTTAATTAGGATATTTTAAAAATCTTAATTAATGATGTTGTGACTAAAATGAATAAAAGTAGTTTATGCTGGTTTGGACACGTTGAAAGAATGAAGGATGAAAGATTGACTGAAAAAGTTTATATGGCTGAAGTAAAAGGAAATGCTGGCAGAGGATGATCTAGGTGTACCTTTATTGAACGTATAAAAAAATTATGATCGATGGAATATTAAAAGTACACACAATCGTCGAGCATGTATGAAAGGTATGATGAATATAAAAGAAGCAAAAGAGGTATTCGATTGTCTCTGCCTACCCCTCTTGGGATGAAAGGCGTGATGACAGATAGATCGGTTCACACAATAAATTTAGTATAGGAACTACCTATACTAGATCATTTAATCTAGGTTTAGAATGGCAACTGTAGGTACTTACTGAAACCACGCTATTATTTGTTATTGTTAGGAAAGCCAGTAAAAGCATTGTAAACTTAAAAGGTGTTGTTTAAAAGCTTTTTAGTTACCAACATCATTATATTTGAGAATATTTAGTAATAATATCAATCATGGGATCCAGGGATGCGAAAATGATTAAAGGGTGCAAAATAATGGTAATTTCAAAATGCATGTCATTGTTGATAACTGGCTGAAAAACGATGATTGGATTTAAAAAAAAGTGGCCTGTTATTTCCTAGGGTTCTAGCTTTCTCCGTATTAAATTTCATAAAAATTGGTTCAGTGGTTTAGCCGTGAAAACATACAGACAGAGTAACTTTCGCATTTATAATATTAATATGGATATTTGATATTGCGTTATACAAAGTTTTCAAAGAGTTTCCTAACCCTCTTAAGGTAGACAAGACATGATCATATACTTACTGATGAATGCTAACAGTATTCCCACGAGAAGTTACAACGTAATGTTTGCAGTTTAGGTAAATTTAACCGAAGTAAACTTGTGCTGTAAAGTTTATACTCTGTGAACCCAACCTAACCTTGTAGCCTTTGTAACTTGAAAACACAAACTGCGTTCAATTATCACTCAACCCTTCACCTTCTGGTCTTTAACGAATTGAAACTTTTATGTAAACTCATATTTCTTGGTTTTATTTAGGTACTTAGTTTTTAGGGTTCGGAATTAAAATGACAAAAATCCTTGGGTGATACTTCGGTACTATGCCAGTCTCTATGTCATGCAAGCACGTAGCCAGGATTTTCCGTCGGGGGGGGGGGGTCCAACCACCAACCAAACCAGCCATTATTTAAAAAAAATAAAACACAAAGTACGACATTACCTTTTATTACATCTATTCTGCAATAGGTCAATATCCTAGCTCGCTTGACTCGACCTCATCAGCTCAGCTGAACTGATAGTAATGGACAACATTTCATTTTTTTAATCACCCATTCTTATTACTTTAATTAAAAATATATTAAAAAATAAGTTACACGTATTTTTGTATTTTATTTTTGGTTGAGTTTTTATATTTTTAATTTAATTATGAATTTTTATAAATTCTGAGGACTTACAAACTAAAAACCTTAGCTAGGACTAAAATTAAAAAATATAAACTGTCACCCAAAGAAAGTGACTGATAGTGTCAGTCAAGCCACAGAGTAAACGTTATAGAAATGCAAAGAGTATAATATACCGTGTCCAAATAGGTGTTGCCGTAGCCGGAACTCAAATCGCCCACAACATTATTCATAATGTATATAATAATACTAGCTTTTGTCCGCGGTTTCACTCGTAAATATATTTCCTGTGATAGCCCATTCGAAACTAGCAAAACTTCCAAAAAATATTATATAAAAGAAGTATTTTTATAATATTATTTAAAGAATAATTATTAATTTAGCTTCAAATGGAATAAAAATGGGTAAAATTAATAGAAGGCAACACCTGAGTTCAATAACTAACAACTCTGCCAACAGACATTAGTATTTTTAAATTAGAGGGTTAGCACAGATTAGGGCACCTATTAATCCTCATTTTTCAATATTTCAGTATTTTTAAAATAACTCGAAAATTAAAGGATATAAAAATAAAAAAAAATGAAAAATAAGCTTTCTAGCATGTAATCTCCAAACGGTTTTCGAATTTTGGTACCTTACGAAAAATGAAATGTTGTCCATTACCTACTTTTTAAAATTATTAAATTTCAAAAAGTGTCGGTGATGGATTTCGGGGGGGGGGGGTCCGGACCCACTGGACCCTCCCCCTGCCTACGTGCTTGATGTAATGTAATGCTATATGTGATGTGTGTCGTTTTGTAGGGAGTAATTTCGTGAAATGTGTTAACGGAAGTAATTTTTTTCTTCTTCACGGGTTGCCTTACGGCTCCCGAAACCGTGTTATCGCTCCCAGGGTACCCAGCGGAAGATCCAAGTCTCCCTCTTTTAGCCGATGGTATTTGTGAGGCTATACCTAACGTTATCCACCGACACACATTTTTAAATTCGAATATTCAAATTATTCGAATTTATAAGGCCACAGTAAAATAATTTCAAACTAAAAACACATCTAAGATTATTATTGAACGGAACCCTGAGTGCTCGAGCCTCACTCGCACATGACAGGTTTTCTTATAGATAATGATGGATAATACCATAAGACTCGAACAACTTTTGCATAGGAAGCAGACAAAAGTTAACAATAAATATTGATATGCGAAAATGGTGGAGAAAATTGTACTGTTTTTCCTTCTTTCATTATACTATACATAGGTAATCATAGATCAACAAGCCTTAAGGGGAATTTTGAATTCACGAAAGCGCCTATTTGCATTACAAATTGTTTGAAAGCTTTAGACATAAGCTAAACTATATTGAACGTCGGCTTTTAATAATAATACATTATGAATGGTTAAACATAATTTGAGATTTTTTCATAAAATCCTTTATTTAGATTTCGCTATTATTGGTATACTTGTGCTTTATTACAACTAGGTTTTTATTTTATTTCTAAAAATAAAATATATCCTAATATCACTCAGGGATATTATGGTAGAGAATTTTCAGAATCGGTTCAGTAGTTTGAGTTACCTTACGTTACCTCTTTATAATATTAGTACAGGAAAGAAAGTTTGTTCTAAAAAGAAAAATACTTGTCTATTTTTTAGGAGTGTCATCAAAAATAATGTGTCTAGATCAAAAAAATCTAATAAATCTATGCGGAGATTTCTTCTTCTTCCTTTATTGTTTCTGCACCAATGTTAATCGATGATTTGCCAATGTCAAGTATTATAGCCATTATAGTTTCAATATTTATTTATTTATTTATTTATTTATTTATTATAAATAGCCCAACAACACCTACGTCCACACATATGCATTGTACATTTTTATGACTTAGTAGACGCAGTGTCAATTATAGGGCTATTAACATTTTTATAACAACAACACAACATTGATAAGAAAAAAAAAAGTAATTGAATAATATAAAAACACAAAAAATACAATAATAATACCTAATTTACACAATTTCTAAACTAATAACTAAGAACACTCGAAAAAATAAATTTTTCCAATCGTGGATTGGAAAGTGGCCCGAGAACCAAACACATCTAAGTCGTGTCGCTTGTGCATCTTGTTATACTGTCCGACCATACGGTTAAGAGGAGAGACCAGACCAAGGACCGTTTTGGATCTAGCTAGCAGGCCGATTAATCGGTATCTAAGATGATCCCACTAACTGTGATATGCCCTAATCACTGACTAAACACAACTATTACAGCGCGGACGGGATTAAACTGGATTCCCCATCATGTCACGACGAAACGCGTGCGTTGGTTGCCATGACATGACGTAGAATCTCGCGAAGATTACTAATAGTTTTTAGAATTTTTGTCTCTCTATCTGGATATATTTTGTCAAGTAGGCTCCGATTTCCAATTGATTTTTGTTTCATCCCAATAAAATAATACTTTATTTATGTTTTAATGAAGCTGTGCAGTCGGGGTCTATCATTAGTATTAGTATAGGTTTCCGTTACGGCTTCGACACTTTAATAAATTAATTGAAAATTCTGACACAGCTCAGTGTAATGCAGAACGTTTATTTAATTTCTTGGCAATCCTGTATTTATGTAAGAATTACTCAAAAACTTTTGTTTTAATTCACCGTTTTCTATAAATAAATACAAAAAACCAGCGAACCTTACAGTAGTCGCATTTGATGTGTAACATCTGACATCTCACCTTGGTAATAAGCAACATTAACATTATATTATATCCTGAAAACATTAACACTTTATACACAACACTGTAGGTTAAGCGCACTGCTGATGTGTTCTCCTTGTCTATTTCCCTCTCTCTTTCTTGTCACACACACGCACACACTGTTGACTGATAGTACCAATATCTCGGAAAATGGGTTGGTACCATCTGACGGCCAACTCTACCACAACTATACACTACCTACCGCGCGCTCATTGGTCAAATCAAATAGCGCGCGCTTCTCTGGCTTCCGTCCTTTTTTACGAAATCTCTCCCACAGAATACAGGAAAGCGAGAGGATAGATGTTACACATCAAAAACGATTATTAAAAATAACTACTTGTCCACTAAAGTGTACCATAATAGAGCATCTTGATATAGAAAACTCAACACAATTAAATTAAACCACTTCTTCGCACCATTAAAACGCACGTCTACACAGTTGCCAGCGACTTCGTTGTATTAGGAATATAAGGTTTACACCCCATTTCACCCCCTTGGGGGTTGATTTTCGAGAAGTCCTTTCTTAGTGCACCTCTACATCCCCTAATGAATATACCTTCCAATTGATACGTTGATTGTGAGTCAGTCAGCGACACAACACTGTTTTATATATTTAGATGTAAAATTAAATAGACAATGTTATTTGAAAGGATTAAACGGCAAAAAGTTGATGTTCGTGTTTGATATTATTAAAAGCATTTTAATTATTCATAATAATTAAAAAGTTAAGGGCTTCTAGCGGGAACGGGGCAACGATGCAACGAGATAGGAATGGAAAAGTCCTTATTACATTATCTCTGGAGGATTTTAATGACCTGTTTTATTCTCTTGACATTCTGTTAATGTTATATAATTAAGTTTGCTAAGATTTATAATTTACTTGTTAATAGCCATTTTGAATTTATTAGTAATTATTAATTATTATGGAAGCGAGACTTGGGTATGGAATAAGAATCATGAAAGCAAGATAAATGCAGCGGAAATGCGATAATTACGTAGAATGTGTGATATAAAGCGTATTGACCGCATCAGGAACGATATCATTAGAGAAGAATACGGAGTGAAAAATGATGTTGTGACTAAAATTAAGAAAAGTAATGTGTTTTGGACACATTGAAATAATGAAGGATGAAAGATTGACTAAAAAGGTTATTATGTCTTGATCGATGAAAATATTACAAGTACACACAATCGCCAAGCATGTATGAACGGCATGATGAATATAAAAGAAGCGAAAGAGGTAGGTATGTCAGGATCGTAACAAATGGCATTCGATTGTCTCTGCCTACTGCGTGATGTTAGATGGATATATTATTCTTATTTATTGGCAATTAAATAGCCAATATTTCACGGGCGACTATTCCCTTCGCCATTGGAGCCCATATGAATTTATTTTTATCTAATATGGTATTGAGTTCATATAAAAATCACATGGAAAAAAGCACTTTCAGTTTTCCCAAATTTTCCAATTTTCCGGGCAACTTTTTCAATATTTCTTTACCTAAAATCATTATGCAGACTATTACGAACATTTAAAAAAATTATTAGCCAAATCGGTCAAGCCGTTCTCAAGTGATGCACTTACCAACGAACAGCATTTTTAATTATTTATATAGATTGTAGATAAGCATATATTTGATCTAAAACCGATAAAAGAACATTATTAAAACTGTCCAATTTTATGGTAAGTGAAAATTTTAATTGATGCAGAATGTTCGAGGGTAAAAACGGTAAAATAAAAACACAGAATTGAAAACACTCGAGTAATGAAAAAGAAGCAACACATGGGATATTGGACTCAAGCCGATCTAATTGGATCTCTTATAAAGGACGCCATCCTCTCAAAATATTTACTCTAGCTTTCATTGGAATACATAGGTAGGTACGGTAATACCGTTGGGATTCTTATTGTTTTTGTACGGGCACTATTCATTATAATAAGAGAAGGACGTAAAACATTACTTATGTAGGTTTTGTTTTATGAAAAGTAAATAGTTGTGACAATAAAATCTTTCTGTCGCGACAGTCGGCCTAAAGTACTAAACTATATAAAAGTAATCCTACTAATCAATACTAATATTATAAATGCGAATGTAACTCTGTTTGTTGCTTTCACGGCTAAACCACTGAACCGATTTTGATGAAATTTCATACGGAGAGAGCTTGGGAAGGACATAAGGTACTTTTTTTTATAGGATGATTATAAATGTGATTTGTATGTTTGTTGATCAATCACGGATTTGAATGAAACTGTTTGAATTTGAATAAATAGTACCAACTGCATACTTTTTATCCCGAAAATCTTGGGATTTTTAAAAGCTGATGGTGGGACATAAGTTAGTAAAGATGGAAAAATAATGCTTAAAATAACGATTTTAGCAATAAATGGTAATTCTGGAGGCTTGGAAGACCTGATAATGGTCTACCTAAACAAAATATTTGAGATAAATGTCCTACTTCATCACAGGTGTCTATTTTTTTAAATGCGACGCGAAGGATACAGAAGAAACAGAAGGAAAAAGTTAGTTAATCATAAATATATATTCAGTTTCTGAAACATTGAATTGACGTGAAAATCCTTCAATTTCAAGTCCCCACAATCTCGGAGGCGACGATGTAAACTCAGTAAATCCAACAGAATTCATATTGAATTGAATAGGGATATCTATTGATAACCGGCAAACACGATGGACCGGATTGTTTTGGTTGGAAATGTTGATCTAGCTAACATTGGACGTTTCAAATTCAGCTGTATTTTCCTAAATTAAATTATGATTCCATTTATTAAATAAATACCATCTTTAATTATTATAAAGTTTCAATGTAGAGTTCTTGGGAAGTCTGAAGGGGATTCTTGGGGAGGTAAATAGGTTAACTTAGTTTTTTGGCTTTACTTTTACTCTTACCTACGATTTATGAACGTAGCACAAAAGATAGTTGCTACCGTTTGTTGTGGCTACTGGGAAAGCAGAGTATACAGAAGTAATTAATTCACAAACGATAAGTTAGCTCAAAGGTAAATGCAGCTTTGTAATGTAACGTTAAACCCGAAATGATTTATTCATGCACACACGTTCTGTAGAGTAGTGAGTACCTATACGGTATGGTACAGTCAGCAAAGTATTTAACTACTGTGCTTAATTTTTTTTAAGTGAAAACTTCTTTAGCTGCGTTGAGCGATTTTTGGTAGGGGTTAGGGGGTATGTTATGGGTTTGCCCAGCCCGAGAATTTCCGGGCAGGAATTCATGTACTGGCTTCTAATTGCTGAGAATGGTAGGCCCGCGAATGTCCGAGCAGTAAGAAATTCGTGCATTGGCTTCCAATTGCATTTATAGTTTTAAGATTTTATTTCTGCCGGCAGTCCTCATGAATGTCTGACCTTTTTTTTGAAAATATTGTATAAAACCTACTTTGAATTGAAGTAAGAGTTTCCTGGGATCTATGCCAGGATAGAACAAACGAGTATTATGGAAATAATTTATATAAACTTAACCCCTAATTAGCGAAAGGATGGGAATTCTGAAATTGTGAACTAAAAAAAACATATATTTTTTTCGTTTATTTTAATAATATTCAACTGTTGACAGACAACAAATGATCGTACAATATTATCAGATTGGTAGATAATGACTTAAGAAAATATGGCAACACTCATAACAATTAGTGATCCACAGATGGCTCTGGTGTCCAAGACTTAGATACAGTCGCCAACTCGCCACTACCGCGCCAACTAGCGTGTGTAACGGGCACAATTATTTAGTCTAGCAATATTCAATATATATAATTAACAACAACTCACGCAGTCAATGAGTTAAATAGAACATTCATTTCGATGTAATATCACTACCAGAGTGGAGCATACTCTATGACAGAGGTTTGTTACAAAATATGCTGCACTCAAAACAACATTATTTATGTAGATAGTTGTCTTTTGCTCAGAACCCTTGATTACACCGGGGAACATACTCCTACATTATGACAAAATAGAAGTGATTTACAAACATTTTCCAAATATTTTATAATATATTACGTACATTTTAAAACAACTATTTTTAATAACAATTTTTAGAACTGGTAACACTGAAGTATATATTTGAAATTATTATGTTTAAAAGTAAAAACTGCTTCATACTTTATTGTTCAACTAACATTTAAATCTTACAATTAAGTTAGGTATGCATTTTAGATTTTGTCCTTGTCAAATATAATTTATAAATTTGGCAGATGCATCAATTAAAGAACATAGAAAAAGCTCACAACACAGTAGAAATTTAAAGACACCATTATACATCTTAATCATAAATTGTTAGCTTGAACTAAAAAATATTGCTATATAAGGGCTAAATTATTTGTACTTTAATAATGAAAGGGAAGAGTTGATTATAATTATAATTAACAATATAAATAACTGTAAGCAATATGTTATTTCAAAATGGTTGTATGATTTTGAATTCCTTATAATACTGAGAGATGGAATCACTGCATGTATTTATAAACTGTAATACTAGAAAGTAGGGTATCGAATCCCACGTAACAACATCATAACCTCTATAATGAGAATTATTGAGAAATAACGATAAAAATACAACGCGTACAAACTAAACTATCGTCTGAAAAACCTGACCGCGCACAATCATAACAAATAATATCTAAAATTCCATTTCCATCCAATAAAAGATAATCTACAGTAGAACTGTGCGCAAAAACAGTAAATACAGGGAAGACAAGCGTTATTACCAATAGTATAGTTTCAGCTCGGCCAAGTTTTTCAGCGAAATTTTCAGTACAGTGTTAATAAAAATATCAATTCGTAGATTTAGAAATAACGAACAATTAAGTGCCCAAATTAGATTATCCGTGAAACTTCAAAATACACTTATTAAAATTGTAAAAATATTTACAATACCTCGTCTTGATACGTTTTCACCGCGAATAGGTGATATACAATGAGGTTCTTTTAAGTCTCACTCTCATCCTGATAAAAACGACCTTCTCAATAATATTCACTGATACACATAACAAGTGGCGAGTCCTACACCATAAAATATCTATGTTGATGACACACAAATCTGTGACAGCTCTACGAAGGTTCACTTCTAATGCCAGTTTTTACACAAACGCAAAATTGAAGCTGGCATAGGAAACTGGTTAGATAAATTCAAGACAGAAAGTAAATTATATTCGACGTACCCAACAAATCGCGGTCAAAACGCATGCAAAACTAACAACGTCGAGAGATCTCGTCGCGAATTAGCAAAACATGCAGGCTCTGTGTAATAAATGAGCCCATCTTCACTATGGAGCATCATGCTGACCTACTGCATTGGCGTATGATGGCCGGTGACGGGCCAGTAATGGCCGATGATGGTCGAGGCATTAAACGGCGATAAATGATGATGGCCATCGTGAAGAAGGGCCTTAAGTTCGTTCCCTTTATAATACTGAAGAACACCTTCCCAATAAAGTTTATACTAAACTAGTGTCTTCGAACTTACTAACTACCTCGTCCTTAACATAATTGTATATAGTTTATGAAGATGTCTTTATAATTTAAAGAAACCGATTTGTAATGGAAGTGTGATCACTAAAATACATATAATAAATTCATGCTTAGATAAGAAGTTACACATAATAAACCAGTCAACAGTAAATACAAAGTAAACGGGCTTTCTCTAATAAAGCGTAACTTTACATTGATATGAAACAAACGTTATTTTAAAAGCAGAAAGCCGTTTAATCGATTTAAATGTTAAAGTTACAATAAACAAAGGGCTAATAAACATTGAAAATACTGATGGAAAAACACTTGTTCGTTCTGATTAAAGCCCTTCATATAAAATTAAAAAGAAAAGTGGTAATGTCCCACACACGTGCAGTTTAAATACACGCCTCGGACTGGCATTACATCACGCGATTTCAAAAACTAACGAATTTTATTAATCAGATCTAACTGATCAATCCGAGATGTCAGTTAAAACTGAATGTGTGTGTCCACAAGTCGATCCTGTAAGATGCTTTGGTAAATCGACGATACATTATTTGTATTCACCTACGCTTCTTCATTAAGTTGCTTGTAGAGCAGTGTTTCCTCAAAGATGTACTTCTTGAGAGTCTCTTTAGGGAGGTCGTCCAGCTCCATGGCGAATCGGAATGGTTCTTCTGCCACTGGCTGCAATTGACATTCATATTATAGTACTATTTTACTGGTACCCTTAATTCGTTATGTAATGTAAAAACTAAGGTATGTCTTTTAAATTTTATCACAAAGATAACTAATTCGAATATTTTTGTTTGCTATGCAGTATTTTTTTATTTCAAAGTTTTGCCGAGAGACGAAAGTTACGTCATCATTTAGGTAAAAGAGCCATTCTGCCCCATTTCTCAATTCATTTGTCTACTCTAACTGATAGTACCATAGGACACACAAACGAGTATTAGTAGTAGCACACAAAAATGATGAAACTACTGCATAGAAAACAAAAATATTCGATTAGTTTCTTAAAATAGCTTAATCTTTAAAATAAAATTATACAAAATATTCCTTAGACTTTTTTGTTACCCTATCTACTTTCAGACGAAATTATTTGATTGGAAAAAAATAACATACGATTTAAGTTCTTGCCCCATTGCAAGCCTTTATTCAATTCACGGAGACATATATATTTTCCATAGAATGTCTCATCAGAGGGTCCTAGGGCCTATGAATGAGACTTAGGAGTTATCGTTGCGGTAGACAAAGATCTAGTCTAAATACTACTTCAGCAAAGGAATATGTAGATGTGGGATCCTTTGATTTATGCAGGACACTAACATAATTATATTTTAAAGCAGACATTCAGACGGAATCTAATTTAGTCCAACACGTACTGTTCTATATTTTAAGGCGCTGCAGATGGTATTAAGAAGCCAGTTGCTAAATGTAAGGAGCCATACCGATACTTAAAGATAGAAGAAGGATAGCTCAGAGAAATAATAGGAAGGCAGTAATAGGGAATAGGAAGAAATAATACATAAATAAATAGTAATTGATTCTAAAAGCTCCTTAAAACAAAATGATATTGTAAACTTACCTCATCATTGGGGTCATAGTACTGCTCGAGGTATGGATGCGCTAGTGCCTCCTCCACAGTGATACGTTTGTGTGGGTTGAATGTCAACATGCGATGTAGCAGGTCGAGGGCCCGCGGGTCAGCTCCCTGGAACAAGTCTGCCCACGGGACGCGCGGCTTGAACGGCAACGACTCCAAGTATCCACGAGCCTGGGGGTACAAATTGATTTATTGCTAATAATTTCTGAAGAATTTTGGCAACCGAAAATAAGATCACAAAATCTGGAACGTTTGCTTTGGTACACAAATATAATAGAATAGGTGAAGTTCAGAGTAAGCTCCCAGTTTTGCATAGCTGCTGTTTCCCGGCTTGAAGGGGTCGCAGGCGATCACTCGGCGGTTATATGCAATATTATGTATTGTTTCCGCTTAAGTTCATGGGTTAAATTCCTTAGATATATTTCACAAAATTTAAACATACCTATAGCTTAAAGTAAACTGAATATTTACTGCTCTATTTTTCTAAAATCGTAAGAAGCTAAGCTATATCACAGTTAAGTACATTTTTGTACAGGAGGAAAAATATTTCTTGCAAACGACACTAAGAGGATTTGGGTAATCCGCTGGAAACCTTGAGTATATACATCGGAGGCGTATGCGTATTTAGAATATATGGGAAAATTAAGGGGGGATTTAGATGTCTTGAAAACCGCTAATGTTGCCAATTTATTTATATATGGAAAATTACTTGTTTGGTCCTTTATTATGTATTGAGTCTACACTTTTCATCGAGTGAATATTGAGCACAATGTTATAAAACCTTTTGACTCCCTGCATCATATTGAATGACATTTATTTAAGGGAGACAAAATATTGTACAAATTATTTGTAAGGAGATTACTATATTGAGTCCTGAATATAATTACAGTGACTTAAATCTCTCTTCTCTCTATATTAAATTACTTAAATTTAATAATGTTTCAAACATTTTCCAAGACAGTAATTTGGTTTGGCTGACAGATTGTAATAAAATTAGCGGCTACGTCAATAGTGTTGTTATAGAATAACTACTACAACTTAATTGCAAAACTTTGTCGCCCGTCTTACAGCAAGTTTCATGGTTACCGACAATATTAAATTAAAATTTGTAATAATAGCATAATTTTATATAATACAATTTGATTGATTACATTGCGTATATAATGTTAGGAACTCTAGCGACAGTCTATTGTATAGAATAGATTGAGGTACCTACATATAGTTTGACAGAGGTGACAATTATAATTATATATTTTTAATTCAAAGTCAGTGGCCAAGTGGTTAAGGCATCTAAGTGGCAGTAACTAGGTTCCATCTAAATATACCTCAACAGAACTGTCCACTCGTTAGGTATAGCCTCACTTAAGGGTCCTATACTGGGAATTTGTATGGAGATATTACTATTCCCAATTTCTCTGTAAATACTCCACCTGTGTCACTGTAATTTAGCATATAGTTACTTATTCAATATATCTAAGTGAAATAGTCGTTATTTTTTCAATTGGTTTTATTTAATAGGAAATATGGGTGGTAGAATAAAGGATTATTCTGCCCCCTCTGTCTCTTTCATAATCTATCACAAAACTCTAATTTTTTTTTACAGTGACACAGGTGGAGTATTTACAGAGAAATTGGGAATAGTAATATCTCCATACAAATTCCCAGTATAGGACCCTTAACGGCTAAAAGAGGAAGACTTGTCCTTCAGCTGGGTATCCTGGAGCCGATACCACGGTTTCGGGAGCCATAAAGTAACCGGTGAAGACAAAAAAAAAACAAAATATGATATGCTTACAAAGCAACTTGAAAATATAAAAAAAAAATTTACTGCTATAACATTGGGTACCGTTCTTAATTAGTAGGTATAAACAAACTGGTATAAAATTGTATATTTCCCGTTTCCAATAATATAAAATAATTACCTTCTCATTGATGATGCAGTCCAAGTCATCCTTGGTCGGCGACCCCAGCACACCCAGGATGTGGTTCAGCTGGTCCAGGTAATGCTTTCCGGGGAAGATGGGTCGGTTGGAGAGCATCTCGGCGAGGATGCAGCCCACTGACCAGATGTCAATACTCTTGGTGTAACCCTGGATGATACAACATAAGATCGAAATGAAAAGGGAACGAGATCTCTGGGAAATACGGAAAGTTTATTATCGTTAGCATTAGGAAAAAACTCGCTTATTTTTAACATATCTATTTAATTAAAAAAAATCTAAATAAAGCGGTAAGCTGTGCTAGGAACACTGCACAGTGATTGGCCTATCCAAAGTTGTGTTATTATAAAACTAACGATTCGCCTCGGCTTCGCACGGGTAGGACAGTTGCTTAGGATAAATACCATTTTCCCGGGATACAAAGTAGTACTATATCTGTGCAAAAAAATCACGTCAATCACGTGAGGACAAATAAAAAAAACAAACAAACACACTTTTATATTTATAAAATTCAAGTTTATATTAATGACCGATCAAAAACCTCGCATTACGATGTAAAATCAATAATGTCACATCAAACGGGAAGATTTAAAATGTTTCATCGCAGCATGACATGCCATAACCTTACCATAATGATCATAGGATGAGTTTTCAATTTATTAATATTATTCGCTCCCATTACGCTAGTTTCAGTTTTTGGGTCACCCATTATCATACTTTTATTTTTATGTACTATAGTATAGATTTTCCGAATTCTCAATCCTAATCCTAACATAAAAAATTGAAAATTCTTTTCTTATAAGTCAAAACGAGCAATCCACATGTTTTTTTCCACAGAGATAGCTGGAGGTCAGGGAAGTGACATGCTAGTTTTTATCCCGGGAAAAATCTTGATACAACTTATGCATATTCGTGTGAAGTCTCCCTAATAGCCTCAATAGTAAAACAGAGCCAATAAGTGCGAAGTTTAATTAAAAGAACCCGTCCAGTCAATTTAAACAGAAGACCAAATAAAATATTCATGTGAACCCAAAAAGCTTAATCAGGAAGCGTTAACAACAAATAACTGCCTCGAAAGAAAATAATTTAAAAAGTAAAGAAAAAGTAATATTTCGAAGCGTAGGATACTCGGATATTAAAACTACGAAGACTACGGGTTCCGAGTTCTGACTCAGCCGCTTTTAATGAATACTGAGATTACCGAGGGAAATTCTACTACACAAAATAATAATTAACGTCTAGTTAGTGGCCGTACTGAGTTGCTGAAATATATATGTCGAAGCAAGACCATATTTAGTTAAGAAATAACTTTGTGTTGTTTGAATTTGTAATATTTACTATGGATAATTTGTGTTCACATAATGTGTTATCTTAAGTTCTAAATTCTTATTATGATTTATAATTAGCATAGAATAAGTTGTTGCGAAATGTTTTGCAGTAAATCTAAAATTCATAAACTAATTTGATTAGGTTTACGAGTAAGAAACATCCGCCGTCATTTTGAGACCGTCCGCGAATGTTTCTACTGGAATTCAGATTAAAAATAAACTGAAGACTAAAATTAACTTCTAAAAATTATTAATGAATTTACAAATTTAATTCAATACTCTAAAAAATCAATGCTTTAAAATTGTTCTAATTAAAAAATGGTACTTCCGTCTAACCTCACTTTTCATGAGTACTGAATGAAGTGGTCGGCCGCCATTATTGTTTGAGCTGTCTTGAAGGCAAGACAGGGAAAGCGTTGGTGATAAAAATCTTGTGAGTATCTAATCTAATTGTTATTTTAATTAGTATTAGTGATAAGTCTGTACTGAATGAATAAAACAAGTGTATTCTAATATCAAGTCTTGTTATTTGCAATGAGCGAGTCTACTGATAAGGATGGTGGCGTCGGCATCGCTGACGCCGCCCATTCTAAAAGCCCTACTGGACCAGTCTTCGTTATATATGTAATTTAAATTTTAACACGATCTTATTAAAATGATTATAGCTCTATCGTTGGAGAAAAATGAAACTAATTTAGCTAGTTTAGAATGAGAGAAAGTAACTGATTTTTTTTAAAAATCATAAATGTATTTATTTATCTATCGAAAGCTATTTAAATTTCGAAACTAAGACATATACTCGTAGTTATTGAAGCATGTAATTTGTATTGGACAACAGTTATAAGGCGCTTCTTAAATGCCACCTGCTGCAGTGTAGGTTGTATAGGTATCTTTGGAAAATATACGAACAAGCCGACTAAACAGATTTTAGTTTTTTTGCTATTTTCCTCTTCATTTTCACGGTGATAATTAGAGGGCCGGAGAGTGACATAGGAGGCCTAACAATTTTCGATTGTATCCGTCATAGGCTACTTTTATCTCGGAAATCCATAATTACATTTCAAAAATATCCACGGGCAAAGCTGGGGTGGTAAGCTTGTCTCGTTATAACTAGACCCTTAAATTGTATAAGCTGCTTACCTTTGAGTTAAGCATAATCTCAGGGGCGCGGTACCAGCGAGTCGCTACGTATTCAGTGAGGAACCCTGTGTGATCGTGGTCGGGGTCGGCGACGCGTGCTAATCCGAAATCGCAAATCTACAAGAAAAAAAATGTTAGTATTTGTTATTAAGTTTGCTAATTAAAAAGTTTTCACTGGATCCATTATAGCCAGGTTTCTATTGAGAATTCACAATAAAAACTAGATATTTATTTTCCCTTTACCAAGCCATAAGAAAGACAAAGTAAGAAAACCCTCAGGAGTTTCATTGCTATTACCTTCAGATCGCAGGTGGTATTCAGTAGAAGATTGGAGGGTTTCAGGTCCCTGTGCAGAACGTTCGCGGAATGAATATACTTGAGCCCTCGCAGTATTTGGTAGAGGAAGTAGCAAATGTGATCGTTACTCAGTTTCTGAAAGGAAAATATGTCGTTAGTACTGAGTTTGTTGAGTGGGTCCCTCGTTAGATTAAACGGGATTTAGATCCATTAGATGATAGATCGGTGTACAGATCCAATCAAAGCGAATACAATTCAATTCAATTCAATTCAAAATATATTTATTTCGTAGGTACACAAGGCACACTTGAAACAGTCAATTAGAAATACAATACACTTTTGAATTAGCAGATTAACAGTAAAATACAATTTATATAATAAAATGTCTAAATAATATGTCACTAAAATACAATTACAATTAAAAAAAACAAAATTGAAACATAAAATCGATAGTTAAAAATTAATTTATATGCCTATCTAGTTATTGAAACGAGACAGCCTGCCAGAACGATCACAAGCTATGCCCACGGATGCTTATCATCCAAGTACTCAGATATCTTATAATAACTTTTGTTAATTAATTTAAGTTTTATTGTAACTTTGAATGCATTAAATGGTAGATTTTGTATGTTAGAGGGGACCTTATTATAAAATTGGATACATAACCCCTTATAGGAATTTTTGATTTTGTGAAGTCGACTCACACAACCCACAAGTTTATCTTTATTTCTAGTATTGACGTTGTGTATGTCTCTATTTCTTTTATATGAATCAATGTTCTTTTTGACATAAATTAAATTTTCAAATATATATTGTGAAGGAAAGGTGAGAATGCCATAGTCCTTAAACTTATCTCTAAGAGACACTCTTGGTTTCAATTGGTAAATTGAACGCACAGCTCTTTTTTGCAAAACAAATATCGTATTTATACCCGCGGCGTTTCCCCACAGCAAAATGCCATAAGTCATCAGGCTGTGGAAATAACCGAAGTATACCAATCTAGCTGTATTTATGTTTGATATTTGTCTAATTCTTTTGACTGCATATGCAGCAGAGCTGAGCTTCTTCGCCAATTCACCAATATGAGAACCCCATTGTAATTTAGCATCCAAAGTATGCCCAGGAATGTAGTAGATTCTACAAGTTCTACATTGTCATTTTTTATAACTATATTTGTGGGTACCTCCATTACATTAGGTAAAACAAATTTAATACATTTAGTTTTTTTTTCATTAAGTAACAAATTATTTGCAGTAAACCATTCTACTACTTGAGAGATAGTATTGTTCACATCGTCATAGTTTGGTTTTCGTCTGTTCATTTTAAATAGTAATGAAGTGTCATCAGCGAACAATACTATTTCATATTTGTCTTTTACAACGTTTGTTAAATCATTTATATAGACTAGAAATAGAAAAGGCCCGAGAATAGAGCCTTGGGGGACACCTATACTGACTGCGGACCCTGATGATGTACTACCATTTATATCAACCCTCTGGACTCTGTCACTTAAATATGAAGTCAAAAGGTCAAGAGCAGGACCAATTACACCATAATAATTTAATTTCTTTATTAGAATGTCATGTTGAACGCAGTCAAAGGCCTTGGACAAGTCGCAGAATACTCCTATGGCATCCCGCGAGTCTTCCCAAGCATCAAAAATATGATTTAAGAGCTCGATACCTGCGTCAGTTGTTGAGCGGCCCTTGCTATTGAATCCGTTTGTTTGTCTTTATTTTGTACGGAAACGGTTGGATTTAATTGATATAGATCATATACCTAGACATAATCTATGATACACAATCCCGTATCATGCAGAACAATTACCTGTGCTTTCAACAATTTGCAGAGGTCAGTTTCCATTAGACACTGTACAATGTACACGTCCTTCATTTGGTCGATGGTGTCCGCCCGCAATATGTCCCGGATATCGATTATCTGCAACGATCAAATTGGCATTAGATGGCTCTTTGTTGTTCAATTTTAATATGGAGATCGAATCTTAGCCATTTAGTGGAAATGTGAAAGGCCCCTTTTATATTAGAAACTAAAGGAAACGTGAGCGTTTTGTGAAAATCTGTTGATGACCTTTTAAAACCCTGGGTATAACAAATAAGTAATGGAAAAAATGATTTGCTGCCAAGTGAACCAACTTTCTTAGGGCTTTACTGAATGAATTTAGTTGAGCTTGAATAGACGATAGGGTAGATTGCAATCTTAGAAAAAAACGTTCAACTGCCAAAATAGCGAAAGTATACTGAACCGATTTTAATGGAACCTTCATTTTTAGGCCTTCCTCCTTTAGCCGATGGAATAATTTGTGAGGCTTAGCCTTGATTGACGAAATGTATTTTAAAATGATTTAAATATTCATTCATCACCTATCTCATACATGCCCGACGAATGTGAATGCCTCGAAAATTGCGCCAAGGTTTTATGTGTTCAATGCGGGCGCTCTCAGCTTTTCAATTGGATTGAAAGATTGTAAAATGAAGAATGAATGAAAGTAGTTTGCGCTGGTTTGGACACATTGAAAGGATAAAAGATTGGCTAAAACGATTTAGGGACCACAGGAAATTGACTGTGTTGTGTGAAATTGATGTGTATTATACACTTAATAACAGTAAATAGCACGTACATTTTCATGTTTAAACCTGGTAAGAATCTTGATTTCCCTTAACGTTCGCTGGCAGTACGTTTGGTGCTCGAACGGCGATATCTTCTTGATAGCGACCTTCGTGTTCTTAATGTTGTCGACGGCAGAACTGAAACAAAAAGAAAGAACCGTAAATCGTGTGGTCATTTCGAAGTAGATAAAAAAAGTTTTGATGTGTGTAGATACATCTTAGTAAAGGTCATCAAATCTATGGTGGATTGGTAGATATTTTTTCTTTCTTCACGGATTGCCTTACAGATCCCGAAACCGTGTCACGGTTCCAGGGTACCCAGCGTAAGACCAAGTCTCCCTCTTTTAGCCGATGGTATTTTGTGAGGCTATACCTAACGAGTGGCCAGTTCTGTTGAGGTATATTTAGATGGTCCACCTAGTTAATACCAGACGTCTGCTGCTGCTGGCTACCAAGGGCTAAGGGGCATGAAAAATGCTGAGCAGAAGTGACTAAAACGTTTAGTAGAGGGCATCACCGTCTCAAATCAATTGGATTGATAAACGATCACAGCAGGCGACACGGGTTCGATCCCCACAATGGCTTTTTTTAATAAACATTTACCTACTTACGCCTTTCAATCTCAAAAATCCGTCAACAAAGCTAGCCATTAACCACGCACACAAATACTATAGGTTAAATTAGGAAGAGCCGTAGGAGAGCTACCGTAGGGCAACCCGTGAAGTTATGAAAAAAAAAACCACCATAAATGTAAAAATGTAAATCATGTGTCACGAGGAGACAGATCGCTAAACTCCCCGGGGACTTTCCCAGCAGAGATGAGAATGAATTTTTCTCAGAGCGCTTTTCAATAATGGCAACAACTGTTGCGTCGAACACAATAGGAACTAAGCTTATGATATTTTATAGCAGAAGTTATACCGTGCGCTTAGTGGAATAGGGAAAATCGATGTAGAAATGTTTCATTTCATTTTACAGGCGAGAATGAAAGTTGCTTTCAAAGTACCTATTGAAAAAGAATACACGCTTCAATAGATTTTAACAAGAGATCTACATTGAAAGAACTTAAAAATGTCCACATTTAGAGAGTTGCTGATATTAAACAGAACAGTGGATTTTGTAAATAGAAGTGGTTAATTCACAACATTTCATTTTTCGTTAAGTACCAAAATTAAAAATTCGTATGGAGATCTTCCTTTGCTTAATACGATACACATATTTATTTATTTTTTTATTCAGTGGTTTAAGAGATATTTTGAAAAAACTACACTGTGTAACGAGTACGGGTCAAAGCTACTATACTCTCTGCCTACAAAGGTAACTGGTAATAAAAAGTATTAGTTGTAGTTGTAAAAACAAAACAGGATACAAGGGGACTACTGATGGAGCCATAACACGACAAAAATAGAATAGAATTGATACAAGGGAATTTAATTTACGTGCTTCTCTACCCATCTTTGTTGATGAAAGTGAATAAAATTTTATTTTAAATTAATAAACTAAAAATAAACAATAATGAATGAAACAAAAGAACCATGAACGAACTATTGAACGAATGAAACGAACGAAAGCACGCAGCTCATGTCATTTCTTTTTTTTTAATACAGAATACGCATAGACACCTGATACTTTTAGCCGTCATCGGCTTTTTCTAAAAATGCAATATTTAAAAATTAATTTAAGAGTGTTGAAGTTAAAATTTTAGAAAAGCAAAAAATACGGGTACCTTAATTTTTCACCTACTTTCATATAGGCTAATAAAATTAGGGTGTTAAAATTTTGAAATGTTGTGGATTAAATTTTTATCTAAATATATAAAACCGTCGTATCGCTGACTGACTGAAAATCAACGTACAGCCTAAACCACTGAACATATAAATATGTATATGGGAAGGTATATTTCTTAGAGGATGTAGAGGTGCACTAAGAAAGATTTTTTAAAAATCAACCCCTAAGGAATGAAATACTACAACGAGTAGTAACGAAGTCGCGGACAACTGCTAGTTCTTTAATAAAATTGATAGTTAGCCACTGAGGACCGTGAAATCTTTCGTTTTAATTCGGAAGGCTTAAAACCGCGTCCATGGCCAGCCAAGGAATGCCCAGTCCAAGAATGTATAACACTAGAATGCCGTGCAAATTGCTGGAGAAAATTACATTCTACAGTTGGACATTCTCAGGCCTGGCATTCCTTGTCAAAGTATGCTGACTCCACTGGTTTCAAGTCTTCAATCAGTAAGATGATGATAACTAATACTCTCATTAATGTTAAATAATAAATAGTATTTTTATAACAAAACAAAGTATGTATTTAGTAGAAAAGCCATTTACAAAGATAAATGAGCGAGCAAGGCCCGATACTTGTTTTTCGTGGAATTAGGCAAAAATTCAAACAGTGTCGCCGGTCGCTACAATGGCCTGGATTAAGGTATTGTTAGCTAAAAAATGGTAGCCGCAATTTAATAAAAGACTGAGGCTAAGCCTTTGTGGCTTTATTACGTTCAAATACTCGAATAAATTCATTTAATATGCTAAATTACAAAAACGAAATTTATTGTTTTAAGTTAACTACCTGCCCAATAAAAAGGTTTAGCTAATAAAATATTTTACTGTTGGTAGAATTATTCAAGGTTTAAAATATGTGATGTTAAAATTTACACAATTTTTTTGATGAAATACATAAATTGAGTACCTACTTCACGTGGAAAATATCAAACCTTTTTGTGTTCCACCATATAAAACATTTTCAGATGGCAAGAGACATGTGAGAAGAATTGTACCGAGGATAATAGAACGTACAAATTAGACATACGTTAATCAACGAGAAAATCGGTCTTGCGAAAATACATTAAACGGACTTGGGCTTTTCCGAGCAAAATACACTTGTGAAAACAACCCTGTCTATATATGTCTATGAATAACTTCGCACTGGTACAATATGGGTTTACAACAATTTTAATACCTACATAAATACGATTACAACTACTATTCTATTTTGTTATATCGCTGAGGTTAACTTTTGCCGAGGACTTGATTTACTTATACTGATTAAGACGCTGAATAGAGCCAAAGACCTTAAGAGATGCCCGGCGCCCCCACGCGGGCACACATACACACCAAACGACGTGGCTGCCACTAATAATATAGCATCAGGCTGCAGCCGGTACTGTCGGTACACGAGCGCTTACGCACACACACGCGTGCAGTGTGTACATAAAATCTCGAAAATGAGAAAAAAGAAACTTGCTGAAAATTTGATTAAAAAATAGAACAGTATTACGATAGTATATTGCTTGATAAAAAAATCTGTCAAAAAATCAGAATCATTGCATGCATTTTAGTACTGTTTCTAGACAGTAAAATATTTTTTAGAGGTACATTCGTGATTTTTTTCTATCAAATCAATATAGTTGTATTATGTTTTGAAAACAGTATCTTAATAACGCATAACCTCAAGAATATCATTTTTTTTTTTATTATAGTCACTGCAATGGATCATGTACTTTTACGCATCATAAAACTCGCATTTAGCTCTATACATCCTCTTAATGCTCAGCTCCTAAACAGGATAGGTCCATGTTTAATACTAGTAAACCTTCCCGGTGAATCAACCTACCTAACAGTGACAACCGCAAGAAAATCCGTTCAGTAGTTTTTGTGTGAAATGGGCACAGACAGACAAAGACGCGGCGGGGATTTTTATAATATATAGTGATGTAGCTTTATAACCATTGATGTAGTATGCTAGCGCTCTACTAGATTGGTAATGTTGCGATTAGAACGAGACCAAAAAATGTATAGGTACATCAGTGAGCGTGATAAATGTGTAATTTTGTGGATTTTTCACCTTAGATGACTTACATCCAGGCTTTGCACCATGCACTGCATTAATCATAATTAATCACGTCTATTAAACACTAAATTCCACTTTAAAACAGGATATTTTACAAAAATAAGCGAAATTACTACTGACGCTAGGTTGTTACAGTATTGAAAATCTCGTCTATCTGTCTCTGTCTCGCTTTGACATACGCGTATCTATGCCCTTTCTCTTTTGTATTGCCAATCTAGTAGAGCGCCCGAGCGACTATACTAAATCTATGTTTATAACAGTGACAATAATTTTCAAATCGGTCCAGTAGCTTTAGAGTTTACTTCTTATAAAAAACAGACACATTTTTACTAATGGACAAATATTTCTACTTGGTTACAATTGAGAGAGTGATGTCTAGAAACACAAGATATATCAAACTTGAAATGTCCATTTGTTAGATTACAAAATAGACAAACAAATAAAAAAGCGTTTCACTATGCGTGAAACTTTCCATCAATGTCGAATAAAAATTATTCCACAGGGTGATCAATCTCTTGGAGTACTTCGTGAAAGAAAATGTAGTTAGATTATTGTTTTATTTGTTATTTCGTAACTATAACAACTTCTAATGAAGAAAAAAAACCGTTTTCAAAACCAAAATGTTCTTTCCGAAAGCAAAATGCACAAGTCACTATAAAAAGAAACCCAAATCGCTACAAGTGTGCCTATAAAATTTGAAGAGATTTTTTTCAGGATCCCATTATAAGATCCTGACCTGATGACCAACCTGGAAAGTATATCCTTTCAAACAAAAATTTTTTTTATATTTTTATATGTGAACAGTTTATTTTCATATACACCGGAGAAAGTGAATTTAAGGACGTTTAAGGACTGTATAAAAATTTAACTAACTAAATTATAATATAAGGTAAAAGCTTGTAAAAAACCCACACCCTGAATTTAATAAACAATAATCTATACTAATATTATAAAGAGGAAAAATTTGTAAGTTTGTTTGTAATGAATAGGCTCAGAAACTACTGGGCCGATTTTAAAAATTCTTTCACCATTAGAAAGCTACATTCTTCGTGAGTGACATAGGCTACATTGCATTTTCAAAAAGTTTAGGGTTCCGTACGAAATCTCGAATAATGTAATCAAAGGTGAAAAAAATTACTTAAGAAATTTCTTACATCACGTGCGCTGCGAAAACTATTGATGACTAGCGGACCCGGCAGACGTTGTCCTGCCCAAACGTTGGCTTGCCTGCACTACCCCTACCCCTACCCTACCCCCTACCCCTACCCTACCCCTACTCCTACCCCTACCCTACCCCTACCCCTACCCCTACCCTACCACTACACCTACCCCTACTCCTACCTCTACTCCTACCCCTACTCCTAGGCAAAATTAAGTTTCGCGAAGCCGACCAAACTGAAAATCAGTACTACTAATGATCTATTAAATTACTTAAATTACATTTTGTGACTATTCAATTTGGTCGCGTTCGCGATATTATCACTTTTGTTGAGTGTCGGAACGCGACATTAGATTCTCCAACACGCACGCGAATTTTAAATTTGTGCGGTGACATTAGGAACACATCTACATTGCATAGACAACAATGAGTGTTTTTAATTTAAAATTAACTTTATTGAATAGCAATAAGGTTCAAATTGACTCTGTTATTATGAGAAAAAGAAAAGGGCTGTTTTTAGGGGTTTTTCGGCAATTATTCGAATTGTCTCACCTTTAAAACCTTCCCTGGATATCTAGGAATATTTTAAGACTAAAATCAGCCAAATCGGTTCAGCCGTTTTCATGTTATGTCGTGACAACGGAAAACGGGTTTCATTTTTATATATATAGATATAGATAGAGGTAGTGGTAGAGGGTAGGGGGTAGGAGTAGGGGTAGGTATAGGGTATATTTTATTTTGTGGGTAAATATCCACGGGCGAAGCCGGGGGCGGAATTCTAGTATTAAATAATTTGGTTTCATTGGTTTCCAAACTTTTATTATTTATTTTCATTCTTTTTATACTGTTGAGTCTAGCCTGGTAAAACTTAAAAAAGAGGCTCACAGAAATGGCCGTGCGTCGGTGGCCGAGTGGTTAAGACGTCTGGTGTTAACTAGACAGACCCGGAGTTTTTAATTAAAAACTTATGACGCGACGGAGATTGGATGAATGTGTGGCCACCTTTAACATAATCCGACAAACCACACTTATAGAGGCTTTTCCATCTAAATATATATCTCAACAGAACTAGCCACTCGTTAGGTATAGCCTCACCATATACCAATATACCAATACCATCGGCTAAACGAGGGAGACTTGGTCTTCCGCTGGGTACCCTGGAACCGTAACACAGTTTCGGGAGCTGTAAGGCTACCCGTGAAAAAAAAAACAAAAAAATAATCCAAATCGTCTAGGCGTCTTCCAGTAAACATACATAAAAAAAAAGATTCCGACGAATTGAGAACCTCCACCTTCTTTTGAAGTTCGGTTAAAAATGTTGGTAATATTCTTATACAAGCCAGTACTTATGTATCCGAACAACATAATTATTTTAATGGAATTACGTGTAGATAGCTTTATTATTTTTAATTATCTATAATAGGTAGGTACTCAGTTATCGATTAATTTAGTTTTAGAAACAAAAATATGTGTATTTATTGTATAAGCAAATATTTGGAATTATGAATGAAAGTTATCTTTAATGTAGGAATAATTTTCTTTCACTTCTCTGAATATAAATTTAAAAGTGCACTGATTCATTTCACTGTTAAACAAACTTTTGTTTCACTATTTTTAAGAACGTAAATTAAGATCTTTATCTACCGTTTCAGATAACGAGCTCATAGGAAAAATATGTTTTCTAACATCTGCGAACACAAATAATCCAATAAATGCTTTCACGTCAAAACAGAGCAACGGATCAACGTATTTTTTGCACACAGTGATACTTTATGGGCCTGAGAGTGACATATAGGAGCCTACTTTTTGTCCAGGGAAAATATCTCATTCCCTCGGAAAATTCCATTCCATTCATATTGGAATTTTTTATATAAAAATTTGACTTTCCGTCCGTTTAAATTTGTTTGGAACCTTGAGAATGGTTAATCGGAATTGGTGAGCCGGGAGCCTAATTTAAAGTGATTTATGACATTCTAATTAAACACAGCTGTGGAATATCGATTTTACTCCGTAATATTAGACTAGAAGCGAAAATGTTTTAAAATAATATTGGATTCATTTAGACAGTAGGCCGTCTTCAATTTCATCACAAAAACCCTAAGTGGGTGACATTTCAAAATATTCACCAATAAAATCGAATTACATCAAAATTGGCTTTGTTTCAAATTTAATAACAGACTTTTCGTGTATTTAGGATGTAGCCCGCGGTACAATCCCTGTTTGGCCAGTGTCATTCAGTTTATGTCTCTGTTGACAATTCATCAAGCCGCCGCGTTGTCATAAAATTAGACTCGTTACTGTAACGAAGGATCCACACTGTCGGACATTAAATTAATTATGCATATAAACATTTCGAGGGAATGTTTAAAATTACTTATGGTTTTTAAGGCTGCCGTCCCACCGAGAGATTCAGGCTTATATTAATTTCGGAGGTTCCGGGTTCAATATTCAAAGTCTACACTCCTTTATTTGATTTCTCCTGTTTCGGAGAGCGCGAAGGCATAAATGCCATTATAGTGTGTTTTATATTTAATGGATTTTTTTAGTTTTTCCCGAATTTTCCGGCCAAATTTTTTCCCCTAAAAACCTTAATTCAGACAGAATTGGTTCAGATGTTCTCAACGAAGAGCATTTAATTTTTATTAATTTAAGTACTTAGATATAAGTTTGCTCCAAAGCAATCTGTGGTATACCGACAAATGTTCATAGTGTACGCAATCAGTTTTGATATGACCGTATTAATAATACGCCCACACAGTACCCACTTAACATATCTCTATATATTAGAAAAGATAACTGTTTACTTTCTGGCTTGGAAAGTTGAACGCTATGGAAATTAGATACGACACCGTTTTTTGGAATTTCAGATATATTTTAAACATACAATGTAATGTATATAAAGCTAATAAAATCAAACTAAAATATATACCTATTACTACCTTTTTGCCCCCAGCTTCGCCCGTGGGTATTTTCGAACAAAATAAAATATAGCCTATCTATAGCACTCAGGGATAAAGTAGCTTCTTATTAGTGAAATTATTTCTGTATAATATCTATATTAAACATCGCTTCAGATCTTATATTATAACTTACTTAATCCTACATTTTTACAGTAAAACTGTACAAATCTTTTTTTCCCGAATATTTCCAGGTATTTCACTGACACAAATCCTTAGACGTTATCATACTCGTAGCATAATTTATTTAGCAAGAAACACTAACATACAAATTTTAGCACATATTTTTTTCGTAATTGAAAAGTAAGAAAACACCGAAATATTTTTCATTCAGTATTGAATTACGAATACCGCCCGTCATTCGTGTTTTGTTGACATGTGTAAAAATGTAATAAAAATATCCAAAGGAATAAATTCCTGTTCACCTACATAACGGAAATAGAGTATGCAACCTATAGAAATCGGTATAATATTAACGCATAATGAAGAAATCCAATAACTAATATTGTAAAAGCGAAAGTGTTTGTTTGTATTCATTCCGCGTCAAAACAGAGCAAACGGATCGACGTGATTTCTTGGAGGGCCGGAGAGTGACATAGGCTACTTTTTATCCCGGGAATTCTTGTCACATTTCAAAAACTTCCACGGACGAAGCCATAATGGTTCAAAAACATAGAGTCCATCATCTGGTCTTCTAAGACTCCACAATCATCCAAAAAATGTGGAACACCTGCCAACACTTTACACAGTATTATGTAATATAGATATATAGATACAGATGTTTGTATAGTTATTCAAATTGTTGTAAAAATTGTAGATTCTACTTCTCTTTTGAATATAGTTGAATTTTATTAGATGTCCTCGAATCGACAGTAAAATTAAGCAATTATTTGGTTTACAATTTTTTAAAACCAAACTACATAACTTGCAAATTCTTCAATGTAAAGTATAATAATATAGATGCCCTGAAGGAAACATAAATATATAAATAAATATACAAGCACTCTTATATATTATTTTACTCTATGTTATTACCGCGTTCTCACCGGAAATTACCGACGAAAATACTCATTTCTGACTACTCCTTGAGGTGTTCGACTGCTTGAGGTCTTATTATTTGTACAATGTGACCCTGAAACGTACCCTCGTTACAGCCGTGCCCTCAGGGGAGGACCCGAGAGAATTGCGTTTTAAAAATGTAACGGCCCGGACTCCCGCCATCCTCTGTGCTTCGTAAATAAACATACATTACAAATCAAAATGTAGCCAGAGGGTAAATGGGTTTTTTTTCTTTTTATTGCTTTCACAAAGCACGTAATGCTCAGTTTATAGTAAGCTTTCGTAAGTTGGGAACGCTGAAAGTGTACCCTTTCAAACAAAAAAATAAATACAAATCGGTCCAGGCGTCTTCAAGTATTCGGGGAACATACATAAAAAAAAGATTCCGACGAATTGAGAACCTCCTCCTTTTTTGAAGTCGGTTAAAAATAGAAACTAAAGATAACTATGCCAAATCTAAATGGGCTAGGATGCTAGGCTGTAAAATCACAAATACCATCGGCTAAACGAGGGAGACTTGGTCTTCCGCTGGGTACCCTGGAATCGTAACACGGTTTCGGGAGCTGTAAGGCAACCCGTCAAGAAGAAAGAAAATAAAAAATTGGGTATTTAGATTTTTGTCGGCCTGTCTGTTTCAATGTTTGTCCAGAATAAGCCCCGAAATGGCTGAATGTATTTTGATGAAACTTTCAGGGATCATAGTGTGTATTTAGACTTAGAATCTGATTTGTTTCTTAAAGGGTTTCGTAGTTAATTCCAAATTTTAGATGATAGGTCTAGGACAGCCTGCATTCAACTGGTAAAAAATGAAGAAAAAATGACATTGTAAAAAACTGGCGCTAAACAGCTTTTTAACCTTCCGTAGCATTATGAAGGGCTCACATTTGAGATATCGTCTCTTAGAAATCAAGACAATACAGTATTGTATAGAACACAATAAAATTCTCATTGAATTCATGAACAATTCCAACATTTTAATATCATCCTTATTGTCAAATGAAAAAGAGATGAAAAATATTTCGCGTCGTCGGGGCCAACATTTTAAGCATAGTGAATGAAAATATATAGGCCACCGAGACCCCTAAATTTTGTCGGATGCACAGTGTTGTACCACAGTTTGCACAGAGGTTCGACGGCGCCCTCTGTAGAGCAATCGTGAGGTAAGGGGGGAGGGGTGAACTAAACATGCCACGATGCCCTGACGTTTCGTAAAATACGCAAACTATGATTGTCAAGAAATATAAAAAACTATCTTTGCCAGTGGAATTTATTGAAATAAGACCAAAGGATTTCCGGGATAAAAAGTAGAATTAGTAGGCCCTCCAACAATATCTGAGCAAAAAATCACGTCGATTCGTTGCTCTGTATTGACGACGCGAAAGAGAGACAAATGAACACATTTTCGCATACATGGTATACTAGTGAGAGATATGCTACCGTGGACTTTTTTTGATGTATAAGCTATAACATTGTATAGTAAAGTTTCATCAAAATCCGTCCAGCAGTGAAGGAGTAACAAACATCCATCCATCCTCACAAACAAACCACCACTACCAGAGACTATGTTTTTAATTTTATATTTACTTATGACAACCCCATCTATACTAATATTATAAAGAGGAAAGATTTGTATTTTTGTATGTTTGTTACGAATAAACTCAAAAACTACTGGACGGATTTTGATCATTCTTTCACCATTGGAATGCTACATTATCCCTGAGTAACATAGGCTATATACCATCACGGCATGACGACGGGAACGGGGTGGGCAGAGGTGAACATGACAAAAGCTATGTATGAAGTGTACGTTTGCCAACATTCTGAAATAGTCACGTACGAAGTCGTGGGAAACAGCTAGTCTTCTATACACTGTCTACCTACAGTAGAAGTAGACAATATCAAGCGTCGTCCTACTGTATTATTTCTATACTGTGGTTGTATACATACTTGCTGTGACATAAAGTATGACCAATTAGCCTGGAATTCGTTGTTACGAAATACAAGACCGTTGTCCACCGTGCTAATTAAATTGTTTTCGTAAATTATTTTGTTGTGTACAATATTTGTGTTGGTACAAAGTATATACGTTCAGCAAAATGCTCACGATTATAAATTAAAATTAAATATGTACATAGAATTCAGCAATTTATATTTTAATATATGGATGATATTACTAAATAGTTAGGTATTCGGTATTGATAAATGTTATTGAATGAAGGTGAGACTTCAGAAGCCAAAATATGATATACATACATATCATTTCAATATAATTCAGTACACTGCCTCGCGAGCACATTTTCTACTAACGCTCGGAATATCACGAGACATTTTCCATAACCAGATGCGTTCTAAAAATCTGCTAATTCAAGCGACAGTCTTTCAGAATTGTACTATAGTTAAAAGTAGCACTAAAAATATTATGAAGTATTTTTAATATAGCAGGAAGTGACTGTAAGAGCCAACCAAAAAAGAATCAATGGTTTATTGATAAAAGTATCTTTAATCGATACTTGAAATTGAGTAGAAAAAGTAGAATTAGGGCTTGATATTAACGTTAACAGCAAGCAAGCAAAAATAATCGATAAAATTACCAAGGATAAGATAAGATTCACGGACCAGAAACATAAAGAAGAACGATTTCACAAAAAAAAACACAAAACTGACATATATGCCTCTCCAGTATTATACAAAAACTAAGTTGTAGTTAATGTTTTCATAAAGTATGTAAAATTATCTATAGGATAAATACGAGAAAATGGTATCTACATTAGTAAATATATTAAGAGAACTCGAGTCGCCAAGTCGGTTGAAAATACGCGTGAATTGATAGACTTTCAGAGCTTCATAAAACTTAGGTGTAACTGATTATCATATTTTTTTTAAATTCATACTGTGTCAAATATATTTATCTTTCGAAAGCTATTTTCTTAATTAAAGAAGTCGTAAAGCATGTAATTTTTATGGGACAAAAGTTATAAGGCGTCTCCTGAAGTGTACTTTATGCTTTACATTATCCTATTTACACCAAGCCAAAGTCGCAGGTAGTAAATAGTTATCTGCCAAAATTAGAGTAATTTGATAGTAGTGAAACAAGGAACTCTCGTAATTAGAGCTGTGCTTTGATGTTACAAACAAATTCACTTAACTTTAATGGGCCTTCAATTAATCTCTAAATAGTACAGAACAATTATTGTAAAATTACATGGACTTCGCAGGGGTGGGATAGCAAATTGTAGTTTAGATTTTAAGGTCGCGTTAGTTTGCAGAAAAGACAGATTTGTATAATTGGTGATCACACAGAAACATTGATATGGCCACCAAAGACTACTTAACTAGGTATGTAAGCAGCATTGTTTCTTTTTACAGCCTCCCGGCTCCCGTTTCGGTTTCAGGGTACCCAGCGGAAGACCAAGCCTTTCTCTTTTGTGAGGCTATACCTAAGGATTCTGTTCAGGCATATTTAGATGGAAAAGCCTCTGGTTTGACGGATTGGTACATGGTCGGGATCGAACTGTGGGCTGCACATTTACACCCGCCAACACCTTCCAAAATATATACTTATATTATATAGCGCGAGTGTCACTTTGTTTGTTTGTTATGCTGGCTTCCCACGGTGCGTGATAGCACGCACGAGGCCGCACGCTCAATAAACGACCGCGGACCGCCACGCACCGCGACGCACGAGCTCGCACCGCACCTTTGAAGTTACCGACTCGCAGCGAATCGGGCGCACCAGCACGGACGATACCCTTCCCACGGTGCGGGCTGGTGCGCGTCCGTCCGCAATATCACGCACCGTGGGAAGCCGGCTTTAGAAGTAAACTCGGTAACTACATTAAAAACGTTTACTTTTAGAAACCTTCATTTTTCCAGGCAAAAAGCCGATGCGGGTGAAACCGATGGCAAAAGATTGGTAGGTATGTTATAGAGAAAATGGGAAAATAATATAAAAGAATTCTGCTACTTGTTCATTAATTCTCGGACCGTTCCCTTAGTTCCTTGTTACAGCAAAATAACAATTCAATCTGTCATAGGATTACATACTTGCTCCTTTGGCCTCTTTCATTTTAGTCGGGTCGTCTATGTAGGAGTAGAGTGTAAGGGTCTGAAGACAATTTCTGTTAATACCTTCATACGGTCATACTGATAATGCTAAAAGCGTTAAGTGCTTTATTCAATAATCGATTATTTCTTATAACAAATTATAATCGATTGGAATAATTATTTATTTTGATATGATGTCGGAATAAGAATTTTATTGCGGGATCGTGTATATTATGTTTATAATAATAATTAAATGTTCTTATTTTTACGTAAAATTATTATTTGTTAACAGATTTTACCAGCGTTTTATTTTATAGGTTCGATTTTTAACTGACTATAATTATTTATCAATAGTCGCATCACTAATTTAAGTACCTAATCCAAATGTGTCACGTATAACGTAATTGTTTTGTCATTGTTTATAAAAATCACTTTATTTAAAGGATTATAAATACAATGCCACGATTTCCCTGTGGAGATGAGTTTCACAATTAAATTTTAAATGATATTTAATTCTCATAATTTATGTTTCTTTCATAATGGCAATTTAACGAATGTGTCACAAACCCCTTCATATAATGAATAGAGTGTAATTAATTAAAAAAGTGACATAAATAAAACATTTTTTGATGACATTGACACACTTGATTCATGCTAGAAATGTTATGTACAGTCACGGTCAAGTGAGCATGCCCACTTTAGGGAGTTAATTTCGCGTGTATTTTAACGTACTTACTATATTCTATCCCTACTTTCAATATTCATGTCACATAAATAAAAAAGCACTTGGTACCGAAAAATTAACTTTATCACTATCACCACATATTATAAAACAAAATCCCACGCTGCGTCTGTCTGTGACCTTTTCACGCAAAAACTTTATAAGTATTAGATAGGTTGATTCACCGGGAAGGTTTATGGACATATCATGTTTAGGAGCTGTGCATTTACAATGCAAGTAAATTAAACGGAGGAAAAATAACCCTAACGAGTCTGATCCGTTAGAATCTAACAGCATTATATCTATCTCTAATAGGTAATTAGTTAAAGTGAATTTATGTAGGTATTCAAATTATTGTAAACCGATAAGATATGTAGATAAGATTGACCGCGACTATACATGCGAGCAACTGGAATACAACTGGGTTAGGTGTTTGCAATTTGATCATCTATCCATACCACCATAGTATAGAAAATCTGTGATCTATACCATGTAACGCAAGAAACCATCACGATTTTTTACGAACACACTCCTAGAGTTGTCACTACTACCTTCCTAGATAGTAGGTAGTATTGTTCAGAATTGCCAGATTTTCTTACCGCATCTTCTTCATCAAGAAAATTGGTGCTCGCCTTTTTTGGTTCCAGTGAGAATTTTATCCGGTACCTCCAATTTTTCCAAGTTTCAAGTCCAATGCTCTAATCATTAGGCTACCGACGAAAAATAGATAATCAAAGGATAATAAATAGTTGTGTCGGTCCGTTTATTAGGTACGCCTATCAGCTAAAAATGTGAGACTAAAGGCCGATTTAGACGTTACTAGTGTTTAGTAGAGTGCGTAGGTGGCACTGGTATGCCAGTGCATTAGTAGGTTTCCAGTGACGTTTATACTTCTTCCAGTAGATTGCCATTTTGTAGGTCAAAACACACATAACTCTCCTTGTCAACTTGTGCAAGTTACTAAAACTGACCGTTTAGACTACAGCGAGTAGCGAGTCAGGAACGCGCGGGGGGTTGAGCGGGCGCGGGAGGGTGTCACTTGAAACAAAAATAAAAAGCGATTCTATTTGATTCTAGTTGAAAGGCGAGTGGAACGTACTAGTACGAGTACTGGAAACTACCGTTTACATGTTTCAACTAATGTACTATCCTAACGCACTCTACTAACCACTAGAACCGTCTAAATCGGCCTTAATAAACAGTCGCGCGACGGCAGTTCGGTCCCTATAGCAACCGGTTGCAAATTGCAAGCACCTAACTCAGTTGTATTCTAGTTGCTCGCATGTAAGCATGAATCAGAGTGTCAATTATCAACTGTGTAAAGAATAAAGCAATGGGATACTCAGCATGGCTAAGCAAATCGTGCCTAGAATTTTAACCATACATCTAGCATTCGTGATCTTTGTGGAGACAGGACTAAAGGGCTAAAAGCAATAATAAGCAAGTGACACGTGTCGAGTAGATCGCACGTGTAAATTCCCTTTCAAGGGTCCGTAACTTGATCCCCACCCTTGCGGTTCACGGGCGGATGGGTCCACTTATTGTGCACACCACCTCACGAGGGGCTTGATCAAGGTCAACAGGTGAGTTATCGTCGAGGGAAAAATGGGACCTTTCATAACCTCGTGATTGATACATCGCGGAGCTGCGGTTGGCCTCAATAGAAAGTGACATTAGGAGATTTTTCGCAGATTGCTTGAGCGAATTTGTTCCTGCCAGAGCCTCGCAGAAAATTGTGCAAAAAAGTTGCTTCCCGTGGCTACAATATAAATATTTCAAGATGTCCAAAGTTTTATAGTTAGTCCATGATATTTCCATTATAAATTGAATCCGTTCTGCCGTTTTGGCCAAGCCAACAGTTCAACACGGAATCTTCGCATTTATAACACCTACCTAATCTACTGATTAGTTTAGGTAGGATAGTAGTGTAAAAATATTATTAGTGTCACGCTGTTTTGAATCAACGTGATGTTGAATGTTGGATCTCTGCATGTGACATTCTAACAATTGCCTTCACTGGCACGTGGCAGACTGACATGATGCCTTGAGCGCGCGCGGCCCAAGTCTTATAGTTACAACCTTGCGGCTCCCGAAACCGTGTTATCGGTCACCGGACTTCCAGGGTACCTAGTGGAAGACTAAGTCTCCTTTTTTAGCCGATGGTATTTGTGAGGCTATACCTAATGAGTGGCTTGTCGAGGTATATTTCGACGGAAAAGCCTATGGATTGGCTTGTTTATGGACAATTTTATTCTGCACAAGTGTTTTTAGAGGTACATTCGTGTTTTTTTTCTATCGAATCAATATAGTTGTATTATGTTTTGAACACAGTATCTTAACGCATAACCTCAAAAATATCATATATTTTTTTGATTATGGTCACTGCAGTGGATCATGTACTTTTACGCATAATAACCTCTTAATAATGAAAATATATATATGGTTTAATCAAATTTAAATAATAACTAACAACAATTTAAGTTGAAAATGTTGTCAATCAAGGTCAGTCTAAAGACGGCTGACTAAAAAAAAGATATAACAGGTAGCTGGCTCGCTACTTAATCTTCTACTGTACCGCCTAATAGCTATGATGGTATATAATTTAACATATTATAAAACAAACTCAGCCGTCTCGTTTGTCTGTCTGTGCTCCATTTTCTCAGAAAATAATTGTGTAGAATTAAATGATCAACAATTGTGTGAAGAAATTGTTGTAAAAGTGCGAAGTCGGAACGGGTCGCTAGTTTTAATAAGTAAAGTATAGCTTTAATAGTTTAAGTTTCGTTCACCAGCTCTCAGTCTAATTGTCTGACGTCATTTTGTAATTTTCTTCCAAATATTTACACATATTACCGCTATGCGTAATTTATTGTGCTACGAATCAAGGCTAACCGGAATATAGTAACAACAACAAACGCGTCATCATCGACAACTATTCTGTGCCTCCTACCTCCTACAGCTACACGACCAGTCAAAATACTTGTAAATCCTAACTAATATTAAAAAGGGAAAGTGTGTTTATTCTTCTCTCACGTCAACACCAAGCAATGGTATTTGCACAGAGATAGAATCAATTCTTGTCAGGTATCAAAAATTTTAATGTAACAATAAAATTTGTACAAAAAACAAAGACAAAAAACTTAAAATTAAAACTAAAAACCTATTTTATTTAAATATAAAATGAGGAATTTAGATCTAGATGACCCGTGCGAATACTTCGTACCGTTAGTTCAACAGATCTCCAACAGATGGCGTCATTTACTAAATATATAAATTAGTCTAATTTTAAAAGAAACATTTTAATTTTTATTTGTTTGTTTATTCTTCGTTATTAGAGGGAAACATAATCTTCAAAATGGCGTATCAAACATTAACTTTGATACAGTATTAAGGGAGATATTTGATAGGTACCGACAAAAAAACACCTTTGAGAAATAATATATAGATTAACGGATTGCAAGTTTCAACGAAAAAATATTATTTGTTTGTAAGAAGTAAAATCGAAAACTAACGGCTGTATTAATTAAAAATGCAAAAGAAAACCTCTGCCTGTCCCTAATAGACAACAGTCGTGAATATATTACATGTAGGGATAGTTAAACACAACAAAGACCTTTCGAACCCTTTATTCACGCTGTCACTAATGATGGAAAATGTTCCGTGCAGTAATCAAGTTGCTTCGCCAAGTTCTGCGAATAACATTATGACGTATTACGGATAGACCAGGAAGTATTGAAGCTTTAAAAAAAAATTTTCTTCACGGGTTGTCTCATGGCTCCCGCAACCGTGTTGTCGGTCCAGGGGTACCCAAGTCTCCCTCTTTTAGCCGATGGTAATTGTAAGGCTATACGGATACCAACGAGTAGACAGTTCTGTTGAGGTATATTTGTATGTAGATACTTAGCTACTCGAATACTTATAGTAACAGAGAAACGGATCGACGTGATTTTTTGCACAAAGATACCTGTAGTGTAGCTACAGTCTATCACTCTTGTAAACTTCTCTTTAATATGAGAGCCATGTTGGAATTCATAAAGGCACGTGTTTATTTATTGCTAAGTTCCAACATATTTGCGTTACATACCCTGCCCTGAAACCCGCCGAGGTATGGAGCGAATGTCCCAAAAGCGGCCTTATGAAAGTTCTCCTCGGATTACAAATGAATAAATTTGGACGTCCCCGAATTCTCGTTTCGGTCACAAATATTTTTTTAATGTATATTGTATACATAATATATGAGGTGGTTTGTCTATGCATATTTGATTATTGTCTGCACTATACTGCTGATTTTTTCGTTTTCATGAGAATTGAATATTTAAAGATTTGTTGACTTTTGAATTGAAGTCCACTTTTTTGCCAATTGTCCATATTGAACAGAACAGGTGGCAAGCCTTTTGCGGCACTAATGTACCTAGATGTGTCACTTCTTTAACAGACGTAAACATCCATTATTTTAAGTAGTGCGGACGCCGCTTTAAGTCCACTCCGAAGTACGAAAACTCTGTATGTAAGTCTTTAATAACAAAGTCCACATTTACTTAGAACATGTAACTTTAACTTTTTCGTCCCCTCCGAAGCAAAGATGTTGGGCGAAGGCGAGGATTGAACTTGGGAACTCCGGTTTCCATTCCGGAAGCCATTGAGCCATCGTTACAGTGTTTTTATACTTAGAACAATGCCATTAAATAGTTAATTATGTGTTATTTTAATTATGATAATATTATTATCCTGGAGGTTATTAAACGTGTATCCATCGAGGGAGGGCATGCAATGTTTTAACTTAATTAACTCATAATTCATTTTGTGCTTAAATATGTGCAAGTGTATTAGTTAATTTAGAAATTCATTACTCTGAATTACTTAAAATGAAAATTTAATTTTTAGAAATAGAATTTGTATGGAGATATTACTATTACCAATTTCTCTGTAAATACTCCACCTGTGTCACTGTAATTTAGCATATAGTTACTTATTCAATATGTCTAAGTGAAATAGTCGTTATTTTTTCAATTGCTTTTAATTAATAGGAAATATGGGTGGTAGAATAAAGGATTATTCTGCCCCTTCTGTATCTTTCATAATCTATCACAAAACTCTAAATTTTTTTTAAAGCGCTCTTATACCATTATTCTTCAATTATATATATCGCTTTTTTTTTGTAGCTTATTAAAAATTATAAAAAAAAAATTTTTATGATTTTTTAATTTGGCAAAAATAATAAAATAATTATTATTTTAAATTTTCAATAAGCTACCGAAAAATTCGACATATATAATTGAAGGGTAATGGTATAACAGTGCTTTTAAAAAATTTTAGAGTTTTGTGATAGATTATGAAAGAGACAGCAGGGGCAAAGTTAAACTACCCATATTTCCTATTCAATAAAACCCATTGAAAAAATAAGAGCTATTTCACTTAGATATATTCAATAAGTAACTATAAGCTAAATTACAGTGATACAGGTGGATTATTTACAGAGAAATTGGGAATAGTTTATCCCAGAAAAATTCAAGTATGTATGTTTGGATGTTTGACAGTCAATCATTGAAGAAGTACTGGATTGATTTGCATAGAATTCTGCACACAGATAGACCATGACCTGTTATTTTTTTATACCGGAAAATCCACCCCCCATAAGGGGGTATAATAGTGGATGAAAGTTAGTATTATATAATTATCCTAAATTCCTATTGTTAGTATAATTATTATAAATGCGGAAGTGTTTTAGTTTGTTTCGTTAGTCTTTCTTTCACGCCAAAACGGAACAACGGATTGACATGATATTTTGCACAGAGCTAGATGGAGTGACATCTATAGATCGGAAATCCTTCGGGATAAAAGTCTTATGTCACATTTTAAAACTTTTCACGGGGCAGCACATTATCCACAACACTGTAAATTAAGCGCACAGTTCTCCTTCTCTATTTCACTTTCTCTTTCTCGTCACTTGCACTGTTAACTGACAGTACCAATCTCTCGGAAAATGGGTTGATAGCATCTGACGCCCAACTATACCAGCAGCCTAATTGCGTAACTTGAAAGCGATCCAATCACTATCATTTTTTTACAGATAAAGGTCGAATTTAGCCCCGCACTTTTCGAAATATGTATTTTTGTTAATTGTGCTACATTGTGCTGCGTTAGTGCCGTACTGTGCCGCAAAAAATAGATCAATATCTCAAACCGTTTTTGAGAAAAAAAAATAAAAACGAAAATTTCACATTGTTTTTATTTTTTTACAGTACGGCACTAACGCAGCACAATGTAGCACAATTAACAAAAATACACATTTCGAAAAGTGCGGGGCTAAATTCGACCTTTATCTGTAAAAAAATTATAGTGATTGGATCGCTTTCAAGTTACGCAATTAGGCTGCTGGTCAAATCAAATAGCGCGCGCTTCCCCGGCTTCCTGTTACACACTTCCGTCCCTTTTCACGAAATCAATCCCACAGATTGCAGGAAAGCGAGAGGAAAGATGTTACACATAAAAAAAACTCTTCAGCTTTATTATTATAGATTTCCCTAGTGCAGATGAAGTAATTACCCGCATATCAAAATTGCCTAGTTCCCGCTCCGAAGAGAACAATAAAATGCACCTTTGACATTTTAGTTCATACAATGGTCGGGCGGGTGTTACCGAGGAGGTCATGGTCAGACGTCATTTTACTACTTTCCATTTGGAAATATTCTTGTATACGACACGCTACTCATTTAAAGTGGAAATGAAGAGTTTATGAGTGGAAACACCCGTTGGTCATCATACTTTATTGTACACCTGGGCATAATGTAAGTAAATTGGTAAATAAATATATTGTGTGTGGTTTGTAAAGTTATCAAATAAAATATGTGAACGGATGAGTAAATCAATTAAATTATTAAAAAAAACTTACCTAACTTTTGGAATGTGACACAAAATGTATACTGAAGGATTTGCGGGATAAAAGGTAGCATATCAGGGCCTCCAGTTATCCCTGTGCAAATAATCACGTCGGTACGTTGCTCTGTTGTGGCGTAAAAGAAGGACAAAATACACACTTTTGCATTTTTTATATTAGTTAGGAGCACTTAGCTAAAAGCACTTTTGGCTCGATGTAGCGACCTCTGGTTTCAAGAATATTGACGTTTGTAGTGGCTGAAAATAATGGCTTGCCACCTGTTCTGTTCAATATGGACAACAAGCAAAAAGTGAACACTGTTACTGGTGTATTTGTAAAGTCAAGGTATAAAGGCCCATGATGTGAAAATAATTGTCCTGTTTAATATGCACTGAGTTGGTAGTTCAGGTGAAGCGTGTAAAAATGACAGGCAAAACAATAGGCGACAGCTAGTCCGCATCTAGATTTTATTCAAGTAATCCACTTTACAATGATTCGCGGAATTCACACTTTATTATTGCTGTTTTTATCATCCAGCGTTTATAGCCAAACAATGAATCATTGTTTAGAACTTGCACCGTATGACATCACCTCGCCGACGCGCGACGGCTCGCGGGAGACCGCGCTCTAACTTGATTTTGTATTGGTGTATCCTGTTGCAAATCTACGGAAGTACGTGGATGGAATGAAGAAAAATGTTCATCGTGTATATTTTCTGGTGTGAAAATTATTGATTTTGTCTGTACACAAAGTGTGTACGTAATTGTTGTAGGCTGTAGACACTGTTTGCATATAAATTTCGATATAAATCAGCGAAATTTTGCAAGTAACAATCAGTCTTTGTAACCGGCCGCCATGTAGTAACCAGTTGTATTCTAGTTGCTCGTAAGTAAATGACATTCCTAGTATGAATTAAAGTGTCAATTGTATGTCGTTAAAAACCCTATATTCATCATTTGTATGGGGATAAACTATTCCCAATTTCCCTTTAATTTAGCATATAATTACTTATTCAATATATTTAAGTGAAATAGCGGTTATTTTTTCAATTGGTTTTATTGAATAGGAAATATGGGCTAAATTACAGTAACACATGTGGATTACTTACTTACATTATGGATATAGGAGCCTTATATAGCTAAATTGTTCGCTTGGGATGCTAGCATTGGTTATGTGTGTTAGGTGACAACAATTTGCGTTTTGACAGGAATTATTGTGCAATTCGTAGCAATTGCTAGTTCGGTGATAAGACTGCCTTATTATTGAAATGACTGTAACAGTACTCGCAGGCTCGCTTACTGTTACATTTTTATTTATGAAGGCCGGAGGATAGTCATAGACGAACTCACAATAGGTTCTTGCAAATGATGTAAAGAAAGGCTTGTGGCGGCATCTCTTGGTAGACTTAGGAACTAACCCTAAATAAATAAATAATTTTTAATTCGGTCCAAGCAACGAAACGCAGGATATCAAGAGATCAACCTACAAAACAGAGTTGAAGACGAACATCATGGAAATTAAAATGAAGAGAAATAAACACATAAAGGAACTTGAAGAAAATTATAAAAGATGGAAATTAAAATGAAGAGAAATAAACACATAAAGGAACTTGAAGAAAATTATAAAAGATATGATTGATTTGGTCGTGATGACAAATATTTGCCAGTTGGGACATTTTGCAATCTGGCAGCACAGCGGCACGCATGAAGATTATGGAAGGAACGAAACGAAGAAGCGGGGATGCCTGAGTGATTGCCACGATGACTCGTGGCTTGTCGTAACACCGCTGCCGTGGAGAGCACACGCCTCCGTCATGGAGGGCTTTTCGTAACACGCTGCCATCATGGAGCTGCGGAGTGGGACCCTGCACAGTCACCATCCATGGGCGTTGGTCATCGAGCTGCAGTCTTAGCAGAAAGAAAGAGAAGAGACCTCGAGCAACCAGCTGCGAGGAGCGCCAGGAAGACCCGCCTGGAACGGGTCGCTGTTCAGGTGGAATTGCGGACTTACGCATCTACCTACACCTACACTTCTACAGTACTGGTACCATTGTCTCCTCCTTGTCCTTGTCCTTTTACTATGTCTCTCTTCAACTCTGTTGCTAACGCGCGCCACCAACGAAGCCGACGCAGCCTCACATGGACCGAACCAAACTCCAAAGAACTAACATAGCTCGTAAATGTTGTATATATAGATAAGTTAGTTAGGTATTTAGATTGTAGGTAGTTAGGGTAGTTAAGATTGTATTTTATTGTATTTAGTTAGTTAGTTAAATAGCCTAGATCCTAAGTTTAGTATAATATATTTTATCATTGCAATGTTACCCGAATTGTTCTTATTTACCTCCTTCAGACAACCGTAGTTCCATCAGCCTACCCCACAGATTTAGGTTACCTATTATAGCCCTAGGTAGAAGTAGTGCACAGCCAGACACTGTACGACCCTGAGATGCCTTAGCCCTACCCCATCATCTTCGTCAACTACAAGAGTCTCACCTCTCCGACTGGGCTATCCAGGCACTGTAACCGCAAACTACTGAACCGAGATTTTTTGTGACCTCTAGGGTACCCAAGGTCTCCAATTCGTTACATGACGAAGAAAAGAAGGCTTTAAACCAGATAAACCTGATTTTTTTTTTAGTTTCGCGATGAAAACTGTCTCAACAAATGGCCTAAAATTATTACCAAGAACTCAGAAATAAGATAATCCTTCGCAAATTCCGGCATTCAAACAAAAAAGAAAAAGAAACAAACCGTCATACTTATGACACCCCTCCTTTGTCATCGGTGGGTTAAAAATTATCAACATTACAAGAGACTCGTAGACAAGGGTGTTTTTGATATAGGTCTTTACAATATACAACTCCTTTTAATGTACTAAATTGATATCATTTTACCTATATTTACTCAGTTTCTTGTACTTATAAAAACTATATATGCCTCGTATCATATTACAGACTAGCCACTAGCCAGACCCGATAAGCGTTGATGGACCCCGTAAAAAGAGGCTAAAATATCTGCAATATTATTCTGAGTTTAGTCTGTTTAAACCGCGCTATCATCTTTACAGTAATGAAAGAAATTTTGAAATCGGTGGGGTTTGCATACTTCATAAAACTTGGAAAAAGCGATATCGATTCGTGTGGATTGGATCGATTTGTAGACGTCAAATGTCTAGCTGTCAAACAAAGTTTAAAAAAAGTGGTTTGACGTTGAGATTCTACGTCATGTCATGGCGACCGACGCACGCGTTTCGTCGTGACAATAAAAGAAGAAAAAGATGGTTTGACATTTCCAAATCAATCGAATCGACACGAAATGTTATGGTTTTGTTAAGTTCTAGACACGTCTAAACATTTTTTTATAATATTAGTCACTTAGTATTACCGCAGACTTCTACTTGTATCGAAAATGATATCAAAATGTCATTAATATTTAAATGTACCCAAAAAGTATCGCGATTATTAACAAACATGTAATCCCACTAATTATTCTATTTCGGATGTATTGGAAAGGTTATACCCCCGACCAATCGTTAGTCTAAACATAATAATTGCCAATTATCTAATCAAATTACCTATCTCAAGACTTCGGAGAATACATAGTACAACGAATACTTTTTTAGCGTTCCGTACTCAAAGGGTGACAACGGAAACCTTAGTAATAGACTAAGGCTCCGATGTCCGTCCGTAATAGGTAGATACTTAAAATTTTCACAGAGTGTGTGTGTGGCCGCTATAACAACAAATAATAGTTAAAATTTAAAGGGGGTCCCCATACAAGAAACATGTTTTATTCGGCGTTTTTTGCTCGATCTTAAGAGGATCGTGTAGCTCAGCGTACGCAGCGAAATAGGTATTTAGAAAATCATATTCTGTCTCAAGCGCGCTCTTCCCCCGGGCATCAGTGCGACAGAGAGCACTGCAGCTCGTGAGTGTTTGTAGGTATGTTCTTCGTTGAAAATTGCGTTTTGGGCGAAAACGATTTACACCTACTAAACTATAACGAAACCTTATAATTTTGGTGTCAAACGTTTTAGCAGATTATAATCTACGTACGTACGTTTTGCTTTTTTTGAAATTTTGCTTGGTTTTTCAAATACAGACGGTTTATTACCAGCAAGTTATGAACCAAAAAAACCGAGATTTGAGGGGCTTATAACTTTTGACCTATCACGAATTTTGATAAAAGGAAAAAATACGTACGTAGTTTTTCACTATGTCAGTAACATATTACAAAATCGTTAAAATTAAATAATATTTAGGGGTAGTAAAACGTTTTCTCCGTATGTATGGACGGACGCGGTACACTACACTCTTAATAGTGGCAATATGTACATACAAACATCCTAGTATAACTATAATGCATAGGTACTCATAAGTGAAATAACAAATAAAAACCGACCAAGTGTTAGTCGGAAACGCGCTAATTTGTTCCTGTCTTTAGTACATACTATTGAGTTTACGGAACCCTTCGTGTGCGACTCCGACTCGCACTTGGCTGGTTTTTATACGCGACGAAATTTTGTACCAACTCGAAGGAAAGAGATATTTTCCGGGAAAAAAATGTCACTCTCCGGCCCTTGAACTATCTCTATATTATTATGCAGTCATGTGACCGTTCTCAGAATAAGGTTAGAGAGCCCGCTCGACTACAATTTCTTTGGATCTGTTGCTCTATTTTGACGTTAAGGACCCTTGGCTCTCAGTCATCTTGTATCTGTCAAAAATATGGCAAATCTAAGTTAATCCTGGAAACGTGAGTTTATTTATACAACATCTCCTCACCCCAAAAGGATTGTTATTATTTGATATTGGATTGAGCCATATTTTTATTATTCAGGGTTCTAAAGAGCCATAGTTTTCGATACGAGAGTGCGTATTTCAAATAATAACAATCCTTTTGTGGTGAGGAGATGTTGTATAAATAAACTCACGTTTCCAGGATTAACTTAGATTTGCCATATTTTTGACAGATACAAGATGACCTTGACTACCGCCCCTTAAAGAATGATACATAAACAAACAAATACTTTTACACCTTTACGGCATTTATACCGTGTGGTGTGGCCAGATACAAAAGTAACTTATCTGCACTTTTTACCAGTTGTCCACCTTTGAACTAGTGAGAAAAAACGTCTCACTAATTCAGTCAACTGAACTAGTGGGAACGGACGGTTTACCTGCCCTCCAAAGCTCGAAAAGTCGAAAATTGCTCTTTTGCATTTATAATATTAGTTTAGTAGATATAGATTTGTGTTCATCCTCGAACATACCTCTTGCTGCGTGCCTTGCAGACTTCGTTGCTAGGTTATCGTTTCCCAAAGTGGTCTATATAGACCCCCAGGGGTCGAATTCTACTTGCTGAGGGGTTCATGTCAACAAGCAAAAGGTACTACGGAAAAAAATCTAACAAGGGGGTCTACGGCGTAAAAACGTTTGGGAACCTCTGTGCTAGGTAGTCGGGATCGTTTTTCAGCGCTATTGTATAAAGTTACATAGAAACACATTTAAGAGTTGCATTGTTGCATGTAATATTGTAATGTAAGCGAGTGGCACAATACATAATCCAATTGAGTTGAAAATGACGTAATAGGTACATAAATAAATAAAGCACAAAATGTTTATCTTTCTCATTTTCCTTATAAGAGGTGGATATGACATTTTTCATCAAATATACAAGTCCCGTTCAAATTATCCTGTGACGGGAGTAGTTAATTGGAGCGTTTCCTCTTTACGTTTGCTATCTAAACTAATAATAAAACTGAAGAGTTTGTTTGTTTGAACACGCTAATCTCTGAAACTAGCAGGACTTTCCCACCTCCAACCCATGGTCCTGCCAACCGACGCCAACCGTCATGGTTATGTGCAGGCTGGCGCAACTTAGAACAAAAAATTAGGGCTATGTCGTATCGCCACCTCTTTCACGACATATACAGATGACAGAGATAGCAAATATTTTTATACCAATCCACAGTACGATGTTGTTGGCTCTATGGTTATACGGACCGAAACATGGGAGATATTCGGTAGCTTGCACACCGGACACTTTTTGACTCCCTACAATGGCATGGACCAACAGTATTTGGAACAAAGCCGTCCTGTCATGGGCATATTCTAGGGCTTGGCGTGGCGACTAACACAAAACACAAGTAAGAAACCTACGTGGAACACCCCGAAACATGCTCCTCCTATCACAGCACCAACGAGAGAAACTACCAGTCGGATTTGAAAAGTTCTTGAAGAAGGTTATATAACATCACGCTACGACTCAAAGGAGCGGAGCAGTAACTATAAGGCATAGCTAGTATTATAATATACGTTAGGATTGTGTTCACCCCGGTCCGGCAAGTATCAGACGTGATTATATTTAAAGAATCTCTAAAGGCTATAAATCTGGTTTATTAAAAGACATTACGAGCTTCCCTCGCAGTTCACACTAACTACATGACACGTAATTATGTTTGCTCTCACAAATTACTTTCCACCGAGTCGAGCAGAAGTAGTCATTACCCAGCGCTACTAATGATGACGGAAATTATGTTTATTCGCTGAAAATGTCATCTAAAAAAACTTTCAGGCGAGACTTAACTACCTGGCGACGATTTATTTTGGGAGCAACACGTGCCTAATAAGGCGAAGCAGGGTTACAATTAGTTTCAATCTTCCTTGTTTTCTTTTTGGAAAGGAAATTATCAAAGTTGTTTTATGTAGAGAAAATGTAATCAATGAAATTGACAAGTGGAAAATATTGTGTAAGTATTAAATAAAATAATGTACTATCAAGTGCAGGATTGGAAGGACACCTTAAAGGCTATATTCGCTTGTAGATATTTTCACTTTGTTTCCTTTCTAATGCCACCAATCACATAAAAGCTCAATGACATTCAAATCGTTAACCATACCAATCACATCAAATCTCAACCGACTTATTTTTTCCATTGTCACATTTTGACACTGATGGAACGTCATAACTTGATAATTCAGTTATGCACCTTCACGTCATTAATTTTATATTGAGTATTGAAAGTAAATACATAATATTTTTAAGATAAGTATTGAAATCTCTTTTTACTCTGAATGAATAAAGAAATGTAGTAAAGTGTTGAACGAAACTTTTTTTAGATGTATTTCCATTAATGCTCTGGATAGTACCTACCTACGGAATAATTATCATTACCTGGTACATAATTACCTGTTTTGATAAATTGTTATTCAATCAGGAATTTGGCTGAGGTTGTGTCATAATATTTAGTCAGAAGAGAAGAAAAATGTATCAACAATTTGAAGCGGGCAAAGCCACGTGAAACTTTTGTTTTGTATAAACTCGTCCGTATGTTTGTCACACCTACCTACACAGTTAGGAGATATAATAAACAGCGGATGTCGAAAATAAATAAAGTAAACAATCAGACTTACGTAAGTTATTTATGATATTCATTAACTAGCAACAACCTTTCGATATATTTTATTAATAGAAAAATCGTTTCCACTAAGGATACAATGAATTCTATTCTCCCTTCCTTCTGACAATTTTACTAATTGGCTTATTAGGAGGTACTAGTGACTTATCCAAACATGTGAATTTGGGGGGGGGGGGGGTCATCTTAAGTTCCCGAGTATCTACCTACCTATAGGTTAGCTACCTAGTAACAAGGTAATCCATACTAATATTATAAATGCGAAAATAACTCTGTCTCTCTGTTACGCTTTCACGGCTAAACCAGTGAACCGATTTTGATTTGAGGGAAAGCTTGAAGAACCCTAGGGAAAGGGAATATAAGCTAATTTTTTTTAAATCCACCCCCTAAGGGGGTATAATAGATAGTATAATAAAGTTAGTAAAACTAAATATGAACATGAGACTAAATGGGCCAATGATTGTAGACAGTTAAATTAAATAAGTTTAGCCAAACATAAATTCGAGAGTTGACTGACTCAGTCTCAAAAGAAACCAACTAAGGTTGGTGACACTGTACACGTGCTATCAGAGGACATAAACATCTATTTAATATTAGTGTTGCAGACAGCAGAGCATGCGTTGGAGACTGAAGAGACGGCCGCACACACACACACACTTTACAGTGAACTGGTGTGTGGCCCACTCAGAGCAGAGAACGTCAAAGACTATTGTAGACAGTTAAATTAAATAAGTTTAGCCAAACATAAATTCAAGAGTTGACAAAAGAAACCAAGTAAGGTTGGTGACACGGTACACGTGCTATCAGAGGACATAAACATCTATTTAATATTGGTATTGCAGACAGCAGAGCATGCGTTGGAGACTGAAGAGACGGCCGCACACACACACACACTTCACAGTGTAGTGGTGTGTGGCCCACTACAGAGCAGAGAACGTCAAAGACTATTGTAGCCAGTTAAATTAAATAAGTTTAGCCAAACATAAATTCGAGAGTTGACTGACTCAGTCTCAAAAGAAACCAACTAAGGTTGGTGACACTGTACACGTGCTATCAGAGGACATAAACATCTATTTAATATTAGTGTTGCAGACAGCAGAGCATGCGTTGGAGACTGAAGAGACGGCCGCACACACACTTTACAGTGTACTGGTGTGTGGCCCACTACAGAGCAGAGAACGTCAAAGACTATTGTAGACAGTTAAATTAAATAAGTTTAGCCAAACATAAATTCGAGAGTTGACTGACTCAGTCTCAAAAGAAACCAACCAAGGTTGGTGACACTGTACACGTGCTATCAGAGGACATAAACATCTATTTAATATTAGTGTTGCAGACAGCAGAGCATGCGTTGGAGACTGAAGAGACGGCCGCACACACACTTTACAGTGTACTGGTGTGTGGCCCACTACAGAGCAGAGAACGTCAAAGACTATTGTAGACAGTTAAATTAAATAAGTTTAGCCAAACATAAATTCAAGAGTTGACTGACTCAGTCTCAAAAGAAACCAACTAAGGTTGGTGACACTGTACACGTGCTATCAGAGGACATAAACATCTATTTAATATTAGTGTTGCAGACAGCAGAGCATGCGTTGGAGACTGAAGAGACGGCCGCACACACACTTTACAGTGTACTGGTGTGTGGCCCACTACAGAGCAGAGAACGTCAAAGACTATTGTAGACAGTTAAATTAAATAAGTTTAGCCAAACATAAATTCAAGAGTTGACTGACTCAGTCTCAAAAGAAACCAACCAAGGTTGGTGACACTGTACACGTGCTATCAGAGGACATAAACATCTATTTAATATTAGTGTTGCAGACAGCAGAGCATGCGTTGGAGACTGAAGAGACGGCCGCACACACACTTTACAGTGTACTGGTGTGTGGCCCACTACAGAGCAGAGAACGTCAAAGACTATTGTAGACAGTTAAATTAAATAAGTTTAGCCAAACATAAATTCAAGAGTTGACTGACTCAGTCTCAAAAGAAACCAACTAAGGTTGGTGACACTGTACACGTGCTATCAGAGGACATAAACATCTATTTAATATTAGTGTTGCAGACAGCAGAGCATGCGTTGGAGACTGAAGAGACGGCCGCACACACACTTTACAGTGTACTGGTGTGTGGCCCACTACAGAGCAGAGAACGTCAAAGACTATTGTAGACAGTTAAATTAAATAAGTTTAGCCAAACATAAATTCAAGAGTTGACTGACTCAGTCTCAAAAGAAACCAACCAAGGTTGGTGACACTGTACACGTGCTATCAGAGGACATAAACATCTATTTAATATTAGTGTTGCAGACAGCAGAGCATGCGTTGGAGACTGAAGAGACGGCCGCACACACACTTTACAGTGTACTGGTGTGTGGCCCACTACAGAGCAGAGAACGTCAAAGACTATTGTAGACAGTTAAATTAAATAAGTTTAGCCAAACATAAATTCAAGAGTTGACTGACTCAGTCTCAAAAGAAACCAACCAAGGTTGGTGACACTGTACACGTGCTATCAGAGGACATAAACATCTATTTAATATTAGTGTTGCAGACAGCAGAGCATGCGTTGGAGACTGAAGAGACGGCCGCACACACACTTTACAGTGTACTGGTGTGTGGCCCACTACAGAGCAGAGAACGTCAAAGACTATTGTAGACAGTTAAATTAAATAAGTTTAGCCAAACATAAATTCAAGAGTTGACTGACTCAGTCTCAAAAGAAACCAACCAAGGTTGGTGACACTGTACACGTGCTATCAGAGGACATAAACATCTATTTAATATTAGTGTTGCAGACAGCAGAGCATGCGTTGGAGACTGAAGAGACGGCCGCACACACACTTTACAGTGTACTGGTGTGTGGCCCACTACAGAGCAGAGAACGTCAAAGACTATTGTAGACAGTTAAATTAAATAAGTTTAGCCAAACATAAATTCAAGAGTTGACTGACTCAGTCTCAAAAGAAACCAACCAAGGTTGGTGACACTGTACACGTGCTATCAGAGGACATAAACATCTATTTAATATTAGTGTTGCAGACAGCAGAGCATGCGTTGGAGACTGAAGAGACGGCCGCACACACACACTTTACAGTGTACTGGTGTGTGGCCCACTACAGAGCAGAGAACGTCAAATACTATTCCAGAGGCCTACAACAGACTGAGGGCACTCGGCATCTTGGAGGTGGAATGGCAGGAATTACGCGATCCTCCCAAGTCCCGCCTCACGCAAAGAGCCCGTCTTCAAGTATCTGCCTAAAAATACCAAAAAAGGAATTGAAATCATCTTTAATGGCTCTTATAATATCTGGCAAAATACAGCTGAAACAAAAAAGTAAGCCGAGATAACATAAAAGTTTGGACACAATTTCCACAATCCACAGACCATTTTATAAATCAACTTAATTACTTTTAAATAACATTTTCCGCCGAGGAAAACGCCGAGTGAGAAATAAAATATATCCAGTAATTAAGATTCGAGGTGGAATGGATAGAGAAAGAGCCCCGCAATGGAAGCGTTTTAGACATTTCCGATTATCGCCATAAAGCCAAACGATAAGATATTGATGGTTTATCAGTAACAATTTATAGATGGTTATAAATTTTCCCTTCACGTCTACAGGAAATGGGTCATTGGGGTGCGGCACACAAAATATAATGGACCTTATGAAAGCCTCACCTATCTGACATAAAGGGTACGTCAATATATAGTGAATCGATGTAAAAAGGTTCAGTTCAACTGTCTTACACAGTTCAATGGTGCTCGTATTACTTCAGCCCATTTTCATATCCAATGAGCTACAAAACGTAAGAACAGAAAGTTGGTTAGAAATCGCTATTTATAGTACCTACCTTAGGTTTTCGTTTTGTTTCCCATATTTAGTTTAGCCGTTTAGTATATATAAACCACATATTTAAACTGACAGGATTGTTGTATCACCAAACACCAGACTAGCTAAGCCTATAAGTCCGTTTTTCTAGTTTTGTCTTAAATAATAATTTAATTATTGCATAGCTTTCTAAAAAAAGTTGTCATTTAAAATTCTTAAAACAATTTTACATAATAATTAACCTACATTTGCAGCAACAATGATCATATTTTTCAAACTGTTTCAAATAAGACAAGTCTAAAAAAAAATTTATAAGTAAGTAGTTGTCAGTTTGTATAACAGACAGTATAACGTTATTAACTGATAAATAAAACTAAGTATTCAAAAAAAGACCTTCTAAAGAGACATTATACCTACTAAATCCATGCAGATAATGGTCCCTCATTGTTATATTATTTTTATAATGTTTCTAAAAACTAAACTCTATGGTTAAGCTTGGCCAAAAGTTTAGTTCCCAAGGGCAATCAACATGATCTGAAAATCAGATAATATCTACTAGCTAATGAATTCAACCCATCCGTTGTAAAAATCCAACCACGTCTAACAAAAATCAAAAACTTTAAGCGGTTTTCCCGTTTCATGGGGCGTTTGTTAGCAAAATTGTCAAGTAATAAACGCTGCTTTTAAATTTGCTCTCAATTTTCCTTTCACAAAATACCTCTAAGCACAGCGAAAAGTTATCCCCTCGATATTAAAATTGGTCGAAGTTTGTTTCGCGACAGTTCCATTATATAATCTTTATTAAGTATCGCTTTTAGAAATTATTATGTATTCACTCGTCTCTTGCGGCTCATTTATTGCCAGTAAATAAACAAAATAGTCATTGTGAGACAAATACGATAAAACTGGCTAAGTGCTGGAATAATGAAGGAAACAATAAGAAATGTATTTAGGTATGGAGTCTATGTAGAATCGTATGACGAAGCCAATTCGTGAATTTATTTATTGGCACTTTAAGTTGACCGTGATGATTTTATTGCAACTGAATAGGTATTTTTCCACAATTTAAAATCTACTGTTTACCTTTTACTGAAAAAACACTCACTGCAGATTCTTGTAATTATAATCGAACCTCGGATATATTTAGTCTACTAGGCTTACAGTAAAGCAAACACTGTTTAAATTATAGATTTAAACCTAACATAGGCTTACAGTAAAGCAAACACTGTTTAAATTATAGATTTAAACCTAACAAAACCCGTTTTCACAATTTACTTTGATAGAACAAAAAACACTGCCGCCTGTTATTCCAATTTGTTTGCTCATTTACAAAAAGCCCTTTTCGTCGTGAATTTCCTTTATCTTTTCTACGTTTCGATTTTTCACATTCCAACTCGTTCTCTTTAATTTTCCCTTTTGGATCAATGCACGGATTCATTTCTTTGTACCAGGAAATCCACGATAATTAACATAGGTAGGTATATCATTATTTTTGTTTGTAGTTTCTAAAAAAATATATCATTTTCAGGCCGATCTGAAGGAAGTAGTTACATTATGGACCTACCGAAAGGAATGATAAGATGTTTTGGTTTTGACATATTGACTAAATGCGAAAGAAATTTAATCAGAAAGCTGTGAATGGAAGGCATGGTCGAATAGTGGCATCCTATCCAAACCAAATATTACCGGAAACAGCTATTATTTACCTATATTGCGTAGTCGTGCGTGCGACATCGCAGACTAAAGTGCCGAATCCATGGCTAGATCCCTACTATACTTCTTCTTGTTTTGATATATGGCAACAGTGCTGACTTTCGTCGCAAGTCTGCCAGTCTCCAGTGTTTAATCTTGTGCAATAGTAAGCCGATAAATCGGTAGCTAAGATTATCCCGCCGACTGTGATATGTCTTATTAATAGGTCCTTCCTCGTAGTCAAATTATTTTGTCAAATTGTTAGCTTAGGTTAGGTTAGTTATCTATCTCAAGAAGTTTGACTAACAGGATTTTTTTTCCTGTAGGTCAAATCAGTTTGACAAAATAATTTGACTACGAGGAAGAACTGTTATTAATCACTGACTACTAATCACAACCATCACAGCGCGGCCGGGATTAAACCGGATTCCACATCACGCCATGACGAAAACGAGTGCGTTCGGCTTCGGCGCCATGACTGGATGTGGAATCCCCTACTTCTTCTTCTTCTTCTTTTGATATATGGCAACAGTGCTGACTTTCGTCGCAAGTCTGCCAGTCTCCAGTGTTTAATCTTGTGCAATAGTAAGCCGATAAATCGGTAGCTAATATTATCCCGCCGACTGTGATATGTCTTATTAATCACTAACTAATCACAACCATAACAGCGCGGCCGGGATTAAACCGGATTCCACATCACGCCATGACGAAAACGCGTGCGGTCGGCGCTATGACCGGATGTGGAATCCATCCCCTACTTAGTACTTAAAATATATCTTTATACCTGTGACAGCTGTCAACAAAGTCAATGATATGACTTTATACGAGCGTTGAACAAATAACTTATTGTGCAATACAAAAAATCACAAATATTCTTGTAATTAATAATTAACATAGTGTGGCGGCACATTGCGTCGATATTGAAATTGAAACCTGTATCGCGCTATTGAAAATATATAATAGATTGCATTTATATACGATTTTGCAGCGACACGCGTTGGGGAGTATTCCTTTTTACTCACAGTCGTTGGATTGTTGTATGTTACGTAGTCAATTCCTCCAGTCTACTCTGTAATAGAAGAGTCATGAAAATATACAATTATAGGTAATTGTAAAGATATAACACCAAAAATTGTCGGCGCTACAGGTGACAAGAGGGCTGACTCTTTCTTCGCCCAGAGAATTAGCATAGCTATACAGCGAGGAAATGCAGCCAGCGTTCTTGCCACCATGCCACGCGGACCAAATTTATTTTAGATTAAAACTGTATACTTAGATAATTATTTGAAACAATAAATTAATCAAATTGTAAAAACAATTGTAAAATACATTATATTTACTTTAGTTTGTGTGTTTAACTAGAAAGTTACTTTAAAAACTATATAATCCTAACATCAAGTTAATAAGTTGCCAACAAAGTTGCCATCTTAGAGCATCCAAACTTGTTAGACCGAGCTCTAACTATTTTATCTAACTTTGTAGAATTTTGAGTATATCTATTATGTACTTATTTATTAAGTAGGTACCTCCGCAAGTAATTTTTTTAAACTAGCGACGTCAGCCCCCCTATTACGTATCTCGGTTGTTAATAAAATGTTATGGTGTGAGATGTATCGGTTAAGAAGTGTTTCCTGACAGAATGAAAGAAGGGGTCTGTAGCAGATGATGTATTTGCGTGTTCCATGTTCGTTCAGGAGATAGATAAAAGGTGCAGCTTCGAACTACGATACACGCGCCAAAGTAAGCAACAAGCAAGTCAAGAGCGTATCCAGGATTTCATTTTTAATAAATACATTACAATCTAGCTAGAGGGTCCATTAAGCTAAGCGTGACAAAAACTCCGACACAAAATCATTTATTTATCAACGATTACCATTATTTAAAAATAATATATCATCTTCAATTGAATGATTCAAAACAAATGGAGATAATTATGCACTGCAGAGGCAAAAGGTTCAAAAACAAATTATATGTCCCACCACAAAGGTTGGCCCTTTATTCACGAAATAGCTACTGCATGGCAATTAAAATATATAATCATATTCCGGAACATCTGACTAAACTTCCCCTGCAGGTGTTCAAGATGGACATTTAATAGGATATTGTTAGAAAAATTATATTATTCCATAAATGAATTCCTAAATGATAAGTCACGTTTTGACATATTATAATTATCTACATTATTATTTTATTATTGTTTTAATGGGTTTAACTTTGACATATTTTTTTATTATGAATATTATATTTGACTGCGTGATTTTATGGAAAAACTAATTATAATTATAACTATATTTGACTGATTATATTTGATGCTCTGTTTATTGTAATTGTTTGGTGTGATTTATTGATTGAGTTTTTGATTTGACATTGAATTGTATTGATGTGTGTAATATTGAATGTAATATTTGAACGTCCCAGACTTTGTTTGTACCTACTTGTTATTAAATATTTGTACACCGTAATACGGTAGAATGTGCTACACTTCTAAGATTGCTCCACCTGTGTTATGTAGGTAGGCTACCTACTTATGCCATATTCTGACAAATAAATAATCATTTCATTTCATTTCATTTCATTACAAAATTCGCCAGAGACTGCGATCCCTACACAGAATGATGAACATTATCTTGGAAACTGCTTACCCGATTTTCATCAAACATAGCTAAGAACCATCCCGACTATATAGACCAGCCTTCAAATAAAGAAACTGCATCGAAATCGGTACACCCGTTTGGGAGCTACGATGCCACAAACAAACAGGCATCAAACTTATAACACCCCTCTTTTTTCGTCAGGGGTTAAAAAGGGGGACTATGTTTCTTATACTAGATACAATGAATTAAGACAAAAGTCGTCCACATTGCATACGTCAGTAAGTACTTAGGACTGCGACATTTTTCGTTTCGACTCGAACGCCAAAAACTACGGGACCGCATCATTTTTCGGGCTGGGTATTCCTTGGGTGGCCATTGGTGCGGACCAAAGAGATCGCGGTCTCAAGTAGGCTAACCTCACAGGCGTTGACAATTAGAACGCGCCGGCGGTAAACTTTTTACTCTCTTTCAAGGGCAATGACACATTCTTTGGAGAACAATACAATCTACATGAAAATTCACAACTGGATGATTATATGTGATAAACATATATATGATGTGACAAATATATATATATGATATTATATTTGATCAGTAATTCAAGTTTATAAGATAATTAAAAAACATACCTCAAAACATATTGCGAGCCTTTCTCTTGAAAATACCTCTCCTCCAAGTTGTAAAAGTTTGTTTATTTTTTTCTTTTATTAAATTGTGTTATTTTACAAAGCTATCTTGACATTTTAAAGTAGGTATAGAACCTAGGTATCTTCATGGAAGTTTCCGGCAGAGTCTATGATGTTCACCATGTTGATGTCGCTTTTGGTTTACAGCATGCAACGATTCCGCTCCACGCGGCAGACGGCAGACGGTAGCAGCAGGGCTGTGTGAAGTTGGCACCCCCAAATTCGATTTTTCAGTTTTTTTTTTCATCAGGTTCGTTTGTCCACCTCTCAAAAAAAAGTTATTTAAAAAATAAAAATTGGGGTGGAAGTTGGCACCCCCAAATGCGAAATTCCAATTTTTTTCATGCCGTTCGTTTGTACATTGTTAGTCCACGTTTGTCCACCAAAAATTTTGTTGTGTGACATGCATGTCACGTCGCCGTCCCGCCCCGTCGGCTGTGTGCCCAAGTCTTGTGAAAACCGCATTAGAATCCGTTTTCAAAATTAGCGCAGCGCAGTCATTCCGACGTCCCACAGACGCGCGTCGGGGGAGAAGCACCTATGAGACCTTGTCTAGACGCTTGATTGATTGGTTATGCAACATACAGCAAAGTCAGGTGTGAGGATGGTTGACCGCTTTGAGCTCAAAACAATGGAGATGGCCACTTGTTAGGTATTTTCAATAAATATTCTTCTTATTTTATTGAGGCTCCACCAATGTTAATCGATGATTTGCTAATGTCAAGTATTTATAGCCTTTATAGTATCAATATGGCCGATTAATCGGTATCTAAGATGATCCCGCCGACTGTGATATGTCAACTATCACAGTGCGGGCGGGATTAAACCATGTCATGACGGAACGCGTGCGTCGGTCGCCATGACAAGACGTAGAATTATAGCGAACTAGCTTTCCGTCACGGCTTCGGCAGTTTTTGATTGGTTAACGTTTATGCTTACTGCTCCGCTTCTTTAGGTCGTAGCGTGATGTTATAAAACCAACTTTCCTCAATAAACAAGCTATATATGATTGATTGAGGATTGCTTGTGATTCGCAATTCATAAAGTACTCTGGATCCAGGATACCAGGGTACCCAGCGGAAGACCATGTATCCCTTTTAGCCAATGATATTTTTTTAGCTTTTCTATACCTATTGTTTCTTGGTAAGTGCATCACTTGATTAATTTGGCAATTTAAAAAAATCTTAATAATTGTAAAGGTTTCAGGGAAAGAAATATTGGAAAATTTGAAACTCACGAAAAACTAGAAGCACTTTTTTCTACAAGATTTTTGTATGAACTCAAGACCATAATAAGGGGTTAAAGTTAATGTGGCCTTCATGGGCGAAGTTGGGGTGCAAAGCTAGTTGGCAATAAATGAATAAATTGCTGATTGGCTGACACAAATTTCATACAGTTAATGTAGGTAGTATAGGCATTAGATAATATTTTGTATGTAAACTAGCAATTCTAGGTTCATGTGGGTGGGTGTGATGATTACAAACAAAAAATGTAATCAAACACAGCTAAATAATATGCTACAATTATATTCAACTTATGAAAACCCAATTAAACCTACCTATCTTGTATAACTAAAAATGTAGGCTATTTGTTAACAAGAGCTTATCTTATCAACTTTATCATGAATATTGAATGTAAGTGAAATTATATGACTATTTAAAATATGAATTATTTAACAAAACCTTTATTGAGTCAATTGCAAAACTTAAAACATAAAACCCTAATTACAGGAGGGGTATAGGTTCGACAGAGCCAATTTGAAAACATCCTAACTTATCTAATTGAATCATTATCAATGCACCATTATAACACTAGTTATAGAAAGCTATTTGTGAAAGAATTTTTAGTAGTTTCAGGATTACCCCCTTACATCCAAACTTACAAAGTTTACCTCTTTATAGTATTAGTATAGTAAAGATGATACAGTAACATTGTCTACATTTAGTCTGTTACCATTAAAAGACAGGTGGTGACTACCGCTGTACTATATGGGTTTACCAATGTCATTTATCATGCCAGCTATTTTCAGAAAAAAACACAAATACACTTTCTGAAGTCATTAAAGTTTATAAAAAACAAAATAAAGAGTAATTGGTTCATACACTAAACAAAGTTGTGATCCCTGAATTCTGCTAACTCTGGCCACACTATCACACTGACCACAGAGTACCTACTTATTTTGTGACTTTTCAATCTGTGCAGCCACATCTTATCTTGTATAATGCCCTCTGTGGTCACTGCGCCAAGACTCTTCGCAATAATGTGGTAGTGGGGAAATTCTACAGCATTTTTAATGTCTAAAAAATCTAAACAAATCCTGGTAATAAAATCCTAGAGGTACAGAGTAAGGGCATTTTTGTAACACTTCAATCACTGCATATATACCTATATTTCTTATAGGTAATATTTAATAGTGCTCAGTATTAGACTAATTTGAGCAATTTTCTACTTATTCCCATGTAAGGAAGTAGTAATAAGCAACAAGTTATGACTAGAACCAATAACTTATGGTCTGTTTTTACATTATCACATTGGCACTTACTAAACAAACAAACTCTAGCAACCTGTTCTTATTAAAACTGTATAAACAATAAGATTATATTCATTAGTTTTGTAGTAATACTGGGAATACTTACACAACCATGCCATAAGCGCCTTCTCCGATGTACTGCAGGTTGGTATATCGTGGTCCAACTTCGAACACCTGTCCACGAACTATCTCCGCGTTCGGATTAGAGCTGGCGGCACTTGCGGCTTCGGCCATCGTGACTAAACACAAGCACAGAACACAAATAACTCGGTTGGTCACAGCAAGAACGGCTCAGTGTACACTTACAATTTATATAAACTATTTGGTATGTCCAAGAACCATTATCCGGATTCCACTATCACTTTGTACTTTTTACTTGTTGTGCAGTTGAGCGACACTCCCGCCCGCTTGGACGCGGCACCAAAAAGTGAAATAGTGAATCAGATTCAATCAGACAAAATGACATGACTGAGGAGATTTTATTTATAATTATATTAATAGCTTGGATGCTAGTCCTTTTAGCCAACTCTTTAAGTTGACTGAGAAGCTCTTCAGGCGATGTTGCCAGATTAATATATAAATATTTCCTACATTTCTCTGAAAAGGTCATGTTTTATTTCATCTAATTATTTATATATTCAAAAAATATAACAATTTATTAATTAACTAAGACGATTCCATGATTTATTCTAAAGTTTTGCGTAAAATCAGAAGATGTCTTTACAGAAGCAGCATGGAGTGCCTTTTGCTTTTTACAATGAAACTGTTAAAAGTAGTTACTAGACATGATGATTGATGAATGATCATTCATTTAAATGTCACAGTAAAATTTGACAAACTTCAAAAAGGAATCCTTTTCAGTTTTCTCGAATTTAATTAATTTAATTACATACTAAAATTGGTGTAATAATGACGTGAGAAGCTCTTTAAGGAAAGATGAATGAATTTAATGAAACTGTTAAAAGTAGTTACTAGACATGATGATTGATGAATGATCATTCATTTAAATGTCACAGTAAAATTTGACAAACTTCAAAAAGGAATCCTTTTCAGTTTTCTCGAATTTAATTAATTTAATTACATACTAAAATTGGTGTAATAATGACGTGAGAAGCTCTTTAAGGAAAGATAGTTGGCTAATATTTGATAGCATTCGTCAATGAAGTTACAATAATTAGCATTGCCGAGTGCGTCGTCGTCGCGTGAAGGACTATTATCAAAGCGGATCTGTGTAGGTATGTCGGTTTGGTCCGCCAGCACTGCTGGGAATAATTACCGCTGCGTGCCCCCGGCCGCTCGCTCCGCTGGTTCTGATAATTGGTGTCCAAAATTTAGTAAGGTAGAGTGCCAACTTACAAACAAGTCTGTACATTATTTTGTTTATTACCAGCGGCTGCACCATTACTGCACAGCACAAGTGTTTTTGTTTTTTTTACTTACTTTTCATTGATGATTTCTTCCCAATGATTTTAGTTAAATTTTAGTTTTGAGTGGTACTTTGCACAGTTACTTAATGTTGCTATAATTTTGTTGTTTAGCTATTGGTGACATCGTAATTTACACAACAATAAAAGCTCCTAAAAGTGAGAACTGGTGGTACACCAGAACGGAGTCAGTACTGTTTCTGAAATTGTGAGTTATTTGTTGTATTGGGGTGAAGGACCGAGCAAACTCATTAAATAGTAGAAATCATTAGAAATAAATGTAGTATAGATAAAGTATTTAGACACTTTTAGCTTTACATTTTATGACCTTTCTAACTTTGAAATAGAATTTTGCTCTCATTTTAATTTATTTGTGCTATTTATCAAAATGTTTTGTATCAAATAACCTTTTTTATAGAAGCTTTTTAATGCTTATTTGAATGGCATTGTTGGGAATGGTATGTTTTATTTGGCAGCTTTATAATGTACATTTAATATACAAAAAACACACAGCTTCACACCTTTTATAACTTGCGGTGTGGCCAGAGACACTGGTAACAGTCTCCACTTTTTGTTGTCTATATTGAACAGAACAAGTGGCATGCCCTATGTGCCACTTATTTAACAGACGTAAATATGTTATTTTTGGAAGAAGTGCAGACACCAGCAGCCCTCTGATTTAATATAATATCCAATAAGGTTCTCACATGGTCCATATACACTATAGTGCCAAGTGGTAGACTGATTTTTAAAACATTAAAAACTAATAATCCTGACATGTTCTTGAACTTCTAAAGTGAAGCTTCCCATTGAAATGGTGGCTCTTTTGTACTATATATTGCAGCTGTTCAATATCAGTAATTAAACCTAAACCAGTAAAATGTATCAGCTGCATCCATTAGAGTAAAATTTCATAGAAAAAATCTTGGATTCAATTCCTAAACATTCTAAGTTATATTTTTTGTAAATTGTAGAGTACTGTAAATATGCAGTATTGAGTATTGAGAACCAAGGTTTGTTTGCCAGTAGGTTATTGCTAAAGTGCGGGTACTACGGGGATAATTATTATTATTGCTGGCAAAAAAATAACTGTTTTAATAACAATTATAACTAGATCTATAAATGATTATTGTCTCAGTGCAGATTTAGAAGTTAAAGCAAGTATATTCAGTTATTGTGCTACTTTTAATTCCCATTTTTTCTAGTTTGGGTTTGATTCACTGAGATATGATATCTATATAATTCTATAAGATGTAAAGTTTAATGCACTCAATGAATATAGGAAGTATGAGAGGTAAATCATGATTGTGTAGGAAAACCCTAGAAATTTTTACCATTTATATTTTTTGTCTGATTATGAACCAGTTTCAGACTAGTTATCAGTTGTTTACTGGACACCTTAGTATCATAGTAAAAAAAGAAGAGCAGATTGACCCTCATTGCACAGTACCTATACAAAAGAAAAGACGCGTCAGGGCTTTGGCGCCCATAATAAACCTATTTCTTGTATGGCACTGTCAAATGATCATCATCATCATCATCATCTTAATCATCCTAGCCTTTTATTTGGGGTAGGCTCTCCTTATCTTATTGCACCACTTGCCATGTCAGCTTATGCCCATCATCTTTATGTCACCTGCTGCCTATCTTATCTTCAGTAATATTTAAAATGGCCCTAGTCTTCGTCTCTTTGCATTACATGGCTATACCAGCACAGTTGGCTCTTGCACATCTTGTCCTGAATGCACTGGAGCCACTCTTCAATGTTCCCCAGATGTATTAATTCCTGACTTTGTCGTCCTTGTCACCCCACCAGCCCTTAAGTAACAAATGATGATCAACTATAAAATAATTTTATACTAGATCATTCACAGATTGTGAGTGCACATGCATGGAATGTGAGAACAGCCCCCCTATTAAGTATCTTGGTTGATAACGAAAATGTGGTAAATACTGGACTGTCAAACAGCGTGAGAAAAAATTCAAAATTATTTTCTTATCAATCGAGATACATAATATGTACATATAGCCTGTATGAGTGTAAAATAAATTGGTGTTTATAGTTGTCATACTGCTCTCTTTTTACTGTGCCATAGTGATAACCTTCAAAGACAATATCTTCTTATCCAGCTCAATTAAAAACAGTTGTTTTTAAATTAAATGCTATAACATAATATAATGTGTTTTGAACATTGTTCTACATAAAACAGGAAATGTTAAATTATTAACAAGAATTAACAATCCAGACTCCTTTAAGTGAATGTATAAAGTGGTGGATGGAAAATTATGTATGTAGGTATTATGCTATTATGTTACTATCACAATTATCTTTGTTGTGATCACTGCCATTAAGGGGCGTTGGTCAAGGTCATCTTATAACTGTTCTAAATAGCCATAGTTTCCAAAATGCAAAAGTTTTTAGAACCCTAAATGATAAAAATATGGCTCAATCCAATTTAAAATAATAACTATCAACTGTGTGGTAAGGAAATGTTGTATAAATAAACTCACCTTTTCAGGATTAACTGAGATTTGTCATATTTTTGACAGTTATAAGATGACCTTGACCAAAACGGTCCTAAGCCAATTTCAATTGGAATTTGTTAGCACCCTATGCTTAATCGTGTTTTTTTTTTCACTATAAACATGGTCAGTCCCGTTGCTATACAAGAAACTTTGCTAGCAACTCAAAGCTGCATACAATAATTAAACAAGATTATTACTTATGGGGTTTGCTTGTCAATTTCAGCATAAGTGTGTGATGTCGGGCGAGGCACCATTTCAGGCTGCTGACGGGCTGCACACACCGGCTTATCTCTCATGGAGGAAGCTACAGCTCAGTCGGGCCAAACTTAAAGCTTCCAGTAAAACTTCGGCATTGTTATCAGGATTTGCCATGGTAAGTACCAAAATGATTCATTAAATAACAGCATTGAAAATGGTTGTTCTCAACAGCCCACATATGTTCCCCCAAAACATGGTCTAGCTAGAGTCTAGGACCATCTCCCTAATACCAGCTTTAGAAAAAAAACTGCATTGAAATTGTTTAAGCCTTTTAAAACTACAATAACAAACACTTACATAAAGCCACACAAACACAGGTTTTAAATTTTACCTTAATCCTCAAAATTTTTTTCAAGATATTTAATTTAGCATTTAATTTTTGCTGTCCCTATCACCTGCGCATAATCACTCAAATAAAATAATTGTGATTTGTTAATCCTATCCCACTAATATTATAAACGCGAAAGTTTGTATGGTTGTGTGTATGTATGTATGTTGTTACTCAATCACGCCAGAACGGCTGAACGGTTCTGGATGAAATCTGGTACAGAGAGAGATAGATAGTCTGGAATAGCACATAGGCTATTGATTTTCATGATGATAGTGATATTTGTAAACCCCTTTTCATTCTCCGCGTCTATTACTATTAAACTTTTTTGTGATCGCTCTATCAGAGTTTATATGATTCCGCCAATGTCAAGTTTTATATCCGTTATAGTATATATGCCGATTAATCCATCCCTAAGAATAATGCTAAGATGATCCCGCCGACTGCGATATGTCTTATTAATCACAGACTAATCACAACTATCACAGCGCGGGTGGGATTAAACTGGATTCCCCATCATGTCACTCAGAACGCGTGTACCGGTCGCCATTGACGATATTGACATGCGGACACGTTCCTGTTTTAGCGCGCAGGGTTAGACGTACCTAATGATCCATGTCTAAGTTAGGGAATTGTTAACATGTTGGGTTAATTAGTTACAATTTGCCTAAATATTCAAACTATGTCGGAGGTGATAGAGGACATCAGTTCGTTGGCCTCGCATACAATGGCGCGTCAGCGCGATATAACATCGCCGTGCAAGGCTGCGCATTTCTTTATAGATGCTTGCTTTCCTCAATTTAACGTCGAAAAAGACTACTTAAGCACCACTTGAGCAATAAATTATTTCAATATTATGGTAAACTAGCAATCCTGCCCCCAGCTTCACACGGGTACGATATGGGTTACAACAATTTGAAATACGCTTATAAGTACTTATCTTATAGAGATAGATATATATGCTACCACGGACTTTTTGTGGATAATTTTATTCTACACAATTCTTTCCTACATAATTTTCTTATATCTGTGACAGATTAGACAGCAAACGCCATGAAAACTCGCTGGAGCTAACTTTTCCCCAACTTGATTCACTTATACTGTTAAAACTGTTAATGTTCAGCTCCTAAACATGATAGGTCCATATTTAATACTCAGTCAGTCAAGGACAAATGAATTCAGACAATAGTAAATTCACACAAAAATGTTTGCTTGCAGGTTGCAATGGTGGAAGTTCAACTAAACCCTCCAGACCACACCAAAGTACCATCTACAATGCTGGTCGCCTTCACTGTATGCACCACTCTGCTTGTTGCCGTACACATGCTCGCTCTCATGATCAGTACATGCATCCTACCGAACATTGAAGCCGTGGGAAACTTACACAGCATATCACTCGTCCACGAATCACCACACGAGAGGCTACATTGGTACATAGAAATAGCCTGGGCCTTCTCCACCCTCCTCGGCCTCATACTATTCCTAGTCGAAATTGCAATACTCTGCTGGGTTAAGTTCTACGACCTGAGCGAAACAGCAGCCTGGTCGGCGTGCGTGGTTCTCATACCGGTGATGATTGTGTTTTTGGCGTTCGCCATACACTTCTACATGTCCTTGGCGACGCACAAGTACGAAGTGACAGTCACTGGGATCAAGGAACTTGAACTGCTGAAGGAGCAGATAGAGTTGGGGGATCATGATTCGCGATTGAATAACATGAGTCTGCTGGATCAGGCTCGGGTGGTTTAAAATTCTGTTACCTTTAAATATATCCATTTGGATTGTTCATTATTTTTTTTATATATATTATACTTGTTTATAAAAGTAGCAGCTGTTCCATGTATACTTAGCTATTGTACTTAGAAGATAATAACTTATTTTCCACTATTTTATGGAGGAGTTTCTTTTCAGTGCGGAGTCGTGACCACGACTGGTATAGTTATCACACTATCCGAACCACGCTCCTCGCTAACCTGTCTTTAACTTATTTGTAAGTTCGATGAGTTAATAGGTTGGCGAAAATCGTAGCGACGAGCGTGGTTCGGATAATGCAAAAATAAAAAATCATAGTAGTTGCACCAGTGGGTCGCTTTTATTTTAGCAGCTGTACTGAGTCAAAAAAAAATTGGTCCTGGTAAAAAACCCCTCCATAAAATGGATTTTTTTCAAAGGAATAATTCAGTACTGAATGCACTTTTTAATGTATTTGAATAAAAGTGCCAATGTTTAATGTAATTATCCTTTAGAAGTTTTAGATATAAAATTACAATATTTACAATTTATTTATTACAACATGACTTAGATGAATCTCTAGTACTCCCTCTCAGTGTCTATTATAATAAATAGTTTGTATTCCTAAAAAAAATTGCTCATCGATTCGTTTAACAGTTGAAACCTAATTGTAATTTGCTAAAGACTGAGGCGTATGTACTGCGCACCGATTTTCCCCCTCTGGCATAGATTAGTATTGACTGCAACTGATGTTTATGCGCAGTTTATGCTAACTACTGCGCAGATTTTCTAACTAACTTCAGAGCGGCAAAGATCGGTGCGCAGAAGTTGTGTGCAAGTGTACTTACATGCTTCTTAAACCGTAGGTATCCAATATGATAAATTATTGCAATTTTTTTAAATTATTCATATAAAATTATAAGTTGACTTTGTGACTAAATTAAAGTGGTAGTGAATTATGTTGCTATTCAGTGATTTCATCTATGATTCTATTCTATTGACAAAATGTAATAATATACTTACTAAAAATATTTCGTAGTCTAGATTGTGGGACCCCTATCTCTTTTTAGTTGTTTATTTTCTCTTATAATGACTATAGAAGTAGTATGCAATCATTCTATTGTAATATCACTGTGATATCTTTAGAAAAAAAAACAACTTAGTGTAAGAATTCATTAAATATTTCGATTTTATTGTAAGTTATGATGAATTTACTACAATTTTAAACTATTAGCGATCTGTATTTATGTGTTTTTTAATAAATTACATTCTCTCGATACAGTCGTTTAAGTTTTTATCGAATACTCCTATTTTTTGTTTTAACCACAACGCACTTTCTTCTAGCACTTTTCTTGGATTATGTAGTTCCACCTGTAATTTTGATATTTATTTATTAAAATAGAGAATTATTTTTATACAAAAACCTAAAGGGTATAATTTACGCGGACACCAAAAATATTTTTAAGACTCTATGCTTAGGCACCAAATAAAATAAAGAACTCCAAATAAAATAATTGACACTATTAAAAGTGTCCTAAAGTATATCATATTATGATCCAAAATAATAGAAAAAACATTAGAAAAATCGCACGCCTTGTACTAATATTTTATTTGGTTTCTAAAATGGATAAATGGTCACCAAGTAATGGATAAATGGTCATTAAGTAAGGTAGGTAGGTTAGGTTAGGTTAGTATAAAATTTATTAGTATAAAGTGTATTTTAAAGGCGTCTATATATTTTTATGGCAGTCAATAATACCAAAAATGGATCTATTTCATAATATTTTAGGAAACGTAATTTGGTGACCATTCATCCATTTTGGTAACCGTTTAGATTTTTTTTGGTACAAAATAGATACATTTTTGGGCGCCGCTTAAACACAAGCCAAACCTAAATATAAATAAAAAATATTCTAGGAGGCTGCCGTGCGGTTGCGTGCCCAGAACGCTACCTTGCGAGACTGATTTTTCTGGCGATGTATGAGACAGCTTAGATAATTCTTAAAAATTTTGATTGACAAAGAAAAGAAAAATATTCATATGGGTTAATTTCGAATGTAAAGTTCCGGAAGTGGATATGGTTACAAATTAAGTAGGTAAACAAAAAATAGTTAGGTAGGTACCTCAAATACCTCAAGTACCTTAAGAGGCTACCTTCATATTAAATCATATTTTTCAAATCGTTTTGAGTGAAATACAGAAAAAATTACATGTTATAATTAATCATATTTCATATTAATCTGTTAATCATATAACATGTTTTAAGAAACTTTGCTCGATAGAAAAAAATTGCAAAGTAGCCTCTGAAAATAGTCTCCTTTCCAAATTTCTCAGTAGTACATAAAGTATTGTTTATTAAATTAAGTACAAATTTGTATCATCTATTACTAAAGTAAGATGTTAATGTAGATTTTCAATAAAGCTACTTCTTTAATTTAAATAAATTATTTTTGATTTGTCACTTAGGACGTTTGTTCCAAGCACCTTCCGTGCGCCTCTTCTCTTTTGTTTCTATTCAATGGGACAGAGAGAGATGCAGCGGAGAGACCAATCGATCACGTAGCGCTAGAGTATCGTATGCAGCTAGGCCACGCCCCTCAAACTATGATTTTATTTGAATGTATCGTCTTAAGTCCGGACGCAAGATTGAACATCTCAAATAGTTCTATTACCTAATAACTAAGTCAGGGACATATTTATCTTTTACAGATAAGTTTCAGTACCTACGTTTTAAGAATAAAAAGGTTAAAATAATTGGATGTTTGTTGTCATTGCCTTTATAATACCTACCTCTACATACATAAGTAGGTACTTCTACCTACTAAATAATAGACCGTATCCAGGAATTCATTTAGGGGGAAGGGACCTTTTTTTCTTTCTTTACGGGTTGCCTTACCTACAGCTCCCGAAACCGTGTTACGGTTCCAGGGTACCCAGCTGAAGACCCAAGTCTCCCTCGTTTAGCCGATGGTATTTGAGAGGCTATACCTTATCAGTGGCTAGTTCTGTTGAGATATATTTAGATGGAAAAGCGTGGTTTGTCGGATTAGTGTGGTTTGTCGGATTATGTAGGTACATAAGTTTTTAATTAAAAAATCGAACCCGGGGTCTGCTATAGTTAATACCAGACGTCTTAACCACTCGGCCACCGACGCATCTGTTGCTTTTTGTATGTAGGCATGATGCAGCCCACAGAACTAATATGAATTCTGTTAAAACTCACTCTACGGAGTGGATATTCCGTGGGTAGATCACAAAATTGTCTTATTAGAATATCCGTCATCTTTGATTTGATACAAATGTTAAGTTTCCAGCAGCCTTCTTGCAACTGTCCCGTGTGCATATGATAGAGTCTTCCCAAGCCGTTTTTGATGTCGTTTTCCCAGTGGCCTTCGTATCTATTGCCATTTTCTGTGGATAAATTATAAGAATAAATGGTAAAAAAGGCATTTTTATAGCAGCAGATATGCAAGGTAATGCCGTAAAAAATACTTTAGAAGAGGTCTACAATTTTGAAAAACATGTATTTTTAAATCGGTAGATAGCCCTCGCTAAACAAAATGTCATTATCTGTGTGAGCGAGAGAGAAATATATGTTTGAAACTTGTTTATCTGCTGCTATCAAAATTATATTAGACAATACTAAAATAATAAAAACAATGGACCTACCTACTACAAAACGGTGGTGTTTAGCTAAACTTTGTTTTATCACTCTCGGTGAGGAGGAATGAGTCCAAACCAAAGGAGATTTAACTACACACGTCATCACGGCTTTTAAACTTTGCGGTGTATCCAGAGACAGGAACAATGTCAACTTTTAGCCAGTTGCATAGGTGGCAAGCCTGTTGCAGTAGATACATATGAACCTAATAAATACTTACAATATAGGTATGTTATATTTTACGGAGTCGAGAGCCAAATTGGTAAAGGTACCAGGTTCAATTTTCAATGTGCTTCGGAGGGCTCGTAAAGCAGGCGTACGCACTTCTTCTAAAAATAACAGATATTTATGTTTGTTAAATAAATGACAAGTTACATGTAAGTCCATTATGTGCTTGCCACCGGTTCTGTTTAATATGGACAACTGGAAAAAAGTGGACATCGTTACCATACCACAAGGTATAAACATCGTGAAGATCTGGTATACTTGGAAGTGCGGACGTGCCCTCCGAAGCACGAGAAATAGTTTTTTAATATATGTAAGATATATCAACTAACCTTGTACAAACATACCAATGCCTTGCCTCTTATCATAGTTCCAATATCCCACATACATGGTACCGTTGCTGTACCACATTTTACCGTAACCATGTTTTCGACCTTTGTCCCAAAACCCAAAATACACATCACCATTTTCAAAATACCACCACCCCACACCGTGCGGTTTACCTCTGACCCAATCGCCACTGTATTGTAAAAAATAAGTGCCATCTTCCAAACGATAACTTAGTGTGCCGAAGCCATGTCTGAAAAATGTAAGTAAAATAGGTAGGTAGGTACTATTTCATTGTAAGAAATTATTAATCTGTATAAAACGCAATGTCATGTCTATGTTATAATTTTTTTTCACGGGTTGCCTTATGGCTTCCGAAACAGTGTTATCGGTCCCAGGGTATCCAGCGGAAGACCAAGTCTCCTCTCTTAGTCGATTGTAATTATGAGGCTATACCTAAAGTAGGGCACACATTGCTCAGACATCGCATCGAAAATTTCCCTTTCCGGCCGCCGGATGATCTAGGCGAACCGTTCTGTGGTAGGTTTCGGTGGACCGTACGGCGACACGCCGGGGATTGGACGAATGTGTGGCCACCTATACGAGTGGCCAGTTCGCCCAGTTCTGTTAAGGTATATTTAGATGGAAAAACCCAGTGTTTACGGATTATGCAAGTTTTTAATTATAAAAAAAACCATTGGTGTGTGGCCGGGATCGAATCCGTCGACACCAAGCTTCTTAACTTAACCACTTGGCCACCGACGCACCTTCTCTTATAATTCGAGATCTAAATAGAATAGTAGGTATAAAATAAATAAAAACGAATGTAGGTAAGTATGTATATGATAAAGTAATAAATAAGAAACTCGACTCTATCTGCCTATCACTATAAGCGACATGCGTGAAGGTATGTAAAAAACCCTACTATGTTAATAAAAAAAATGTAGATACCAACCGAAATCCGTCGTACCAATCACCCTCATACAATTTACAATTTATAGTCAAGAATGCTCCTTTACCTGAAAGTTTATTTATAAAAGATACAGTTATGTATTATAATAATGTCGGCTTTTATACAGTTGTCTAGTATAGTGGACCGTGTACAACGCCAAATTTTTTTCTTTATTAAAAAGTTGGACAGATCTTTGAGATTCAGATTTTTTTTTTAAATTAGTTTGATACCTAGTAATTTTCAAAAAATTCTGAAGCATCAATTTAACTTATATAACACCACAAGCACGTAGGCAGGGGGTGGGTCCGGAACCCCCTTCCCCCCCCCCCTGAAATTGATAATTTTAAAAAGTAGGTAATTACTATCAGTTCAGCTGAGCTGATGAGGTCGAGTCAAGCGAGCTAGAATATTGACCTATTGCAGAAAAGATGTACTTAGTACCTACTTACTTTGTGTTTTATTTTTTCAAAATAATGGCTTGGTTGGTGGTTGGACATTTTTATGGTTTATTTAATTAAAGTTCAAATATCAACGATTAGATCGCTAAATCGTTTTTAGAATGTATAAATTGAACTGACCGAAATTTGAATCAAATTTAAAGTTCGCACGACCCCAGGTCAAGGTGAGCAACGGTAACGGCAACCTCAGAATAATGACAAAGTTAAGACTTATTCTATTATACCTACTAAAATAGACGTGTATGTATGAAACGATGTATGGATGTGGACGAAGCAAGAACATTGCAAGAGCAATTGCATACCAAAGATCGAGAGAAGTGGCGCTCTATATACTTACTCTCTGCCTACCCCTTTGGGAAACATGCGTGAAGGTATGTGTGCATGGTAGAGGCATTCAATCATTGGCGAAAAGCGGCATGATATGCAAGTAGATCTATTAGTCCGGCCGCACACCGAAGAGTGAAGATACACCGTGACGCAATGCTACAAACAAAATGTTGCGTGTGTCTTCAGTGTGCGACTGGACTTACCTACAGGTTGTGGGCAAAATGCGGCGAAAAAGACCTTCTTTCAAATCATTTCTCCAATCGCCAACATATCGGTCAAATCTCGATGTGAATATTGAGTGATGTAAGCCGTTCTTGACTGCTTTTCTTTCTGCAGCTATTAATAAAGGTGTAAATGTTTTCGGCTTCCTATAAAAAGGCATCTATAAAATAATAAATAATGTAAAATGTACTTAGAAACTATGTAAGGACTATAATCAAAATAATAAGCAATGACAGTGACATATTGACATTATTTTTTAATGATTATAAAATTCAGTTATCAAATTAAGGTCAAGAGTGCGATCCTCCCTTGCGGTCAGGATATTATTTTTTTGATTAAATTTTCAGGTGGAACCGAACGAAAGAATTGACGACGATGCTCGAATACTTATTCTGAGCTCAGACCAAGGTGCGTCGGTGGCCGAGTGGTAAAGATGTCTGGTATTAACTAGGCAGACCATGGGTTCTATCTCGGATCCCGGCCATGTATCAATGGGTTTTTTATAATTAAAAACTTATGTACATAATCCGACAAACCACACTTAATCTAAATGTACCTCAACAGAACTGGTCAATCGTTAGGTGTAGGCTCAAAGACCATCGGCTAAAAGATAGGACGGCTTGGTCTTCCGCTGGGTACCCTGGGACCGTAACACGGTTTCGGAAGCTGTAAGGCAACCTGTGAAGATAGAATAGAATATAAAAAAATATTGACTTTCCCTTGCACGGTTCGACAGTTTCGCCACGTAACTTGAACCGAAAAGTATCATGTCATTATACTGCACTCCATACGATATGTATGGGCGTCCTCCCCGAAAAGTGGACACTGTTATTGGTGTCTCTGGCCAAACCTCTGGCTCAATCTGTCTTAAGGCATTTGGCTAGAGTTATACGCCAATGGATCATCCCCTTAAAAGGTTTTGTTAAAACTGCTGAAGTTTAACTTACAAAAATGATAGCCAAATCTTACTTAATACATAGTTTAATAAATTTGTATTGTAGGTAGGTAATCTGTCTGTGTCCATGCATACTAAGTTCCATTTCCAGGCACACGCAAAGTTAACACTTCTTTATTTCATATTAACTAAAAAACAATCATAAATGGCCGATAGGCTGTGTATAATTGTTAGCCAACATATAAAATACAAAACAATGATTGTTTTTTTCTTAACATAATAGAACTAGTCCATCAAGCCCTTGTCTTTCTATATTAAACTGATCCATGCGCTTTCTTCAATCCTCTACTCAGTTCCACAAGTTGCTGGAAAGTCTCCCGGAATCCTTGAAGCGCCAATTCCTGTTGGCTTCTCATAGCCGAATTATTTGCTATGTATTTCTCGACACATTCAACACATTTGGTATCCAGAGCTATATCATCTTCAGTTAATTGCTCAGGCTTGGTCTGTTGGAGGGGCGTGGACAGTATCTGCGGAGAATATAATAAAAACTTTTTTTTTATACTCTTGGCCACCGCCTGGTTTTGAGCTGAAGTGGCGAGTCTATTAAAGTGTAGGCAACAACTGCAACCAGAGTCACAATCGTCACATCCATGCTAATATTATATATGCGAAGGTAACTGATACGCTTTCACAGTTAAACCACTAAACCTATTTTGATGATATTTGATACGGAGAAAGCTTGAACCCTAGGAAATGACATAAGCTATTTTTTTTTAATTCACCCACCTAAAGGGGCATAATGGGGGATGAAAGTTAGTATGAGCCCCTAACGTTTTGCTTGAACGACATAAAAACTAAATAGTTAATTCGTCTGCCGATCATATTGATGGTAAGCGGGTGCATCTCATACTTAGAGAGGTAATTAACATTTACCCTTTGAAATATTGGCGACCTATAATTCTCCAGCCAATCATTTAATAAAATTGGTTTCGTTGGAAAAATTAAAGTGGACAGTTGGGCGCCAGATCTGGTGGAATTAAGTGGCTTTTGGATGTCAGTATACCTCAAACCTGGTCACTCGTTAGGTAAACTTAAAGAGTAATTGGGTATATGAGGAAGACTACCGTATCTTCGGCTGGGTGTTATGTGACGCAGCTGAAAACAGCTCTGAGGGCTAGCTAGAGTTTTTTGCTATCCGGCCTCTCAAGAATTGAAGCATGAAATGAGCAATTTTCTACGGGCGCTTTTAAATTCCCATTGAAATTGTTTGGACATCTATGATGATTTAATGAGGTAAGGAAGCACTATACGCCGAGGGGCGGTAATATGATTTTGAAATAAATATAGGAAATGAGCAATTTTCTACGGGTGCTTTTAAATTCCCATTGAAATTGTTTGGACATCTATGATGATTTAATGAGGTAAGGAAGCACTATACGCCGAGGGGCGGTAACATGATTTTGAAATACTTATAGGTATACCGTGGATATTTTTGAAATGTGGTATGTATAAGAATTTGTATTGTATGTAATTTGGTTGCTTTGCATGCAGACCGCTATTTCAGAATCAAAATTTAGTGGACTTTTCAAAATGTGCATATTTTTGAAACCAACCCCACATTTTTTCCAAAAGAAAAGTGACATCTGTTTGTTTATTTCAAGATTGAAAATACAAAAACGACTTGATTCTCCTATTATTCAAAACGGCGAAAGTTTCAAGGAACTTTATGAATGGCTGTTACACTTTATAATAAACTGCCAAAGGACATTAAAATATTGAGCAAGTAATAATGTTTAAGCGAGTTTTGCATGAATGGCTGGTGGGACATTGTTTCTACACTGTGAAAGAATACTTGACAAATAAATATTAGAATGCTTTACTTATGCTTTAGAATATAATGTATTAATGTAATGTAATATAGATAATTATAATGTGATGTAGTGTGGATGTAATATTGGCTAGCGCTAGTATTTGGAAAAAATAATATGTACCACTTTCTGTATTTTTGCATACGAGGAATCTGGTGAAAGTACCTACTCTTTCTGCAAATAAATCTCTTTCTTTCCTTCTTACTATTTCCTTCCGGAATATTTGTGGGCATCCTACTAATATTATTAATGTGAAAGCTTGGATGTTTGTTGATCAATCATGCCTCGACGGCTGAACGAATTGGATGAAACTTTAAGGATAAACAAACAATATCCTGGATTCGAACCTATGTTACTTTTTATCCCCGAGAAGGGGAAGGGGCTTGAAATATAGTATAGCTACAGAATTTTCTTTTTTACCTCATTAACAAACCCATCAAGTAGAGTGCCGTCAGCGATGTCTCCGTGTATAGCGTGTCTAGTGGCAATCAGGCAGGCCGCGTCTCTGATCGCGCCTGTCTGTAGTAGCTCCAGCATAAGACCGTCCACCATCTGGTGCCAGGTCAGGTAGAACACTAGGGGACCAAAGTGTCTAGTTGATCTGGAATTTATAAAAAAAATGTTTCAATTTTGATTGTGCAAATTTCTTTCTATCATTACTGCTGGCTTCTGAATAAATAAATAAAATTATAATAATATAATGAAAATGATGAGGTGACATGCTGATGGTAGGGATGTATGGAGAGGAAGAGATATGCAATAATTAAAAGGTGGGAAGACAATTTGCCCAGAGGATGGTGCAGAGTAGCAAGAGGCTGCTAAATGGAGGCCTATGTCCCAGGACAACCTTATCCAAACATTGATTAGTTTAATATTAAATAAATATGTGCAATAAAGGCTATTTTTATTTAATGGAAAATGTTTCTGTACCATAAACCCCAAATTATAACATAACTAGCTTCGCCTGGAGACATTTTTAAAATCCAACTCTTTTACATATATAAACTTCACAGCACGCTCCTTTAATTTTTTTTAGCATTATGAAAGACTTGTCTGATGACCACTAATTTAATTTTACTATCCTTGTTTTCAATATACTAAAATCATATTGTCACACTTCTAAAAATAAAAGCCAGCGACAGGCTCGCCACTGTGTTCTGTTTAATAAACGCAACTTGCTAACTGTGCTAACATCCCTCTAGTGCCTTATCCTAACTAATATTATCTTCTTCTTTTATTATTATGGCTCCACCAAAGTTCATCAGTGATTTGCCAATGTCAAGTATTAAAACCTTTATAGTGTTTATAGCCGATTAATCGGTATTTAAGATAATCCCGCCGACCGTGATATGTCTTTATTAATCGTCGACTAATCACAGCACGGACAGGATTAAACTGGATTCCCCATCATGTCCTGGCGGGCGTGTGCGCTACTCACAAAGGCGTGACGTGGAATCAACTAATATCATAAATGCGAAAATGTGTTTGTTTGTCCTTCTGTGACACCACGACGTGACTTGCACAGAGATAGCTGGCGGAGCACATAGGCTACTTTTTGTCAGGGAAAAATATCTCATTCACAATATTTTTATATTTTATATATTTTTTTAAATTCCAGTTAATAAAAAATCAGCATTAGTTACCTTAAAATATTATAATTATGTTTCAAATCCACATGCTGGTATGTAATACTTGTCACTTTCTGATAGGAAGCTTCGTCAGGCTCGTACTGTATGCACGCCCGGTCCAAAACAAACACATACTCGTGCCTGTCTAGTAAACTATTAAATCTGTCTTCATCTGAGAACATTATGGGTTCCCTTATTTTACGACCCAATATCGGAAAGTATGCCTGAAAGGAAATATATATGTTTGTAGAGCTTCAATTCACACCAGGCTAACAAAAGATAGCACTATAATACCTAGAAGTGCGAGGGAGCGCTACATACCCCGCTCTGCTCAGACATTTTATTGCCACGCCTGCAGCAAGATATTGCGAACAGTATAGTTTTCTTGTATTTTGTCCCTATTTTTATTATTATGCCTATTTTTAATGTCACTAACCAATTTACGAATAAAATAATATTGTATATTTTATTACCCTATGCTATGATAATTTAATTAGATTTTTTTTGTTAAATTATGCGTAAAATATGAAAAAAAAAACAATAATACGATACTAGTGCCATCTATTGGTAGCTAGGTGTAACACGCTCCTCCTTCCAGAGATTTTAAACTTGAGAGTATCCTACAGAGGTGCACTAGGAAGTTTTTTTTTTAAAGTCTATCCCTAAAGAGTGGAAAAAGGGTAGTAAAGTTTGTATGGAGAAACATGTTGATGGACTAGTAACATAATAAAACCATAAAACATTTTTGTCTGTACGTTTGTGCATGCTAATCACCACAATTTCATTTGAATTGGTAGACAAATAAATTAGACACGAAGATAAAAAAAATTCATCAGAAAGAAAGCAGGACGAGAGAGAGAGAGAGGATTGATATTATGTTGATATATAAGATGCAATAAAGCGCCTAATATTTTATAACAATATAATTAAAGCTTCTTTTCTCAGGCGCAAATTATCCTGGATTACTTCTCTTCTTTGTTCTATAATATCCACTCAAATCCTCTAATATTTTAACTTTAACGTTTAATGGGCTGTACATTATACTAAAATCCAGAGATTGTCAGTAAATTTGACATAAGTTAAGTAAAAGATTTTGTCTAAAATGAACAAAACGAGTTACCTGATTCAATCTTTTCCTTGTGGTGTGATCACAGTATTTAAGTGTACCATCAACATCTCTGAAAATAATAACATAATATATTTGTAACAAACAACAATTTATTATGGGCATACATGTCTGTGGCATCCCCATGTAGAATTCAGGGAAACAGTAATCAAAGCGGGAGCTGCGGTGGAAATCGCAGAGTCTAACAAACTATATAGTTCAATATAGAAAAAAACAAATTTATGCCATTTGGTGTAGAAACTCTAGGTCCGTGGGGTTCAAATGACAACAAGTTTATACGACTGGTCCTTTCCTTTGGGGCCAGGGCTGGCTCCTTCATCGCTCAACAAATCAACATCACGATTCAGCAGGGAAATGCAGCCAGTATTCTTGCCACTATTCCATATGTACCTGGTTTATTTAGTTATTTTTAATGTTTAGATTTAAATTATTACAGAAAATATGAATTATGTATTATTCATTTATAACAAAAGTTCTACTAAATAGTGCTGACAAGGCATGAGAGATTAATTTATTTTAATGAGTCAAGATGATAATATGTTCCGTTTTATGTTTTTTGGGGAATTAATAACCTATGAATAAATTAAATTAAAAATAATAATAGTTTTGGAGTTTTCATGTCACTGCTCGCCCAATCTATTAACACAGCCATTATGGACAATACATACTCTAAGTCTAAGGAATACAACAGCTTCAAGATATTACAATATAACAAAAAAGATTCTGAAACCACCTGTTTTACTTGCTACCACACATTTGATAATAATTTACACTTGATATTGAATTTTTGAAACTGATTGAACTTTTTAAACTAAATTAATTGAGTAACAATTCCCACTATATAACATAAAGTAATGAAGCAATAGTATTTTTACCAAGGTTAGTGGTGCCCTCTATCAAAAAAAATGATTTTTCATTAAATTGTTATAAAATCTCCCTTAATACTTTATCAAAATTAATGTTTGATATGCCATTTTGAAGATAATTTTCCAATCTAATGACGAAAAGTAATCAAACAATTCAAAATTAAATGTTAATTTAAAAATAAGACTAATTTATGTATTTTGTAAAAGACGCCATCTGTTGTAGATCACTTGAACTAACTGTGCGAAGTTTTCATTAATAAAAACCAATGATATGAATTGGAGCCTATTCTGGACAAACATTAGGACAGAACTTCAATTTTATAGACTACATATTGGTACGAGGTCCTCTTAAATTTAAAATTATAATGAATTACACTACTGAAAACTCTATGTTGTGAATTAATATAAAGGCAGGTAATACAAACCTTTCTATAATTAATCTGTGTTCATTGGATATTCCAAATGTGATATCAGTAAAAACATACTTGGCTGTATCATAGCCAGTCAGTGCTGGATCTTTTGACAGAACCCTATCTACTGGTTCTTGAATCTGGAAAAATAATTACAAATTATATCAGATGTTAACATCCATAAAACATTTTAAACATGTTAACTAGCTATTTTAGCATATTTTAACAGAATTCAGTATTATAATATATAAGACATCATATTAATTAATACTGAAATATTTTTGTTTACTTAAATATTAATTTAAAAAAAATGAATAAGAGGAATTAAAAAGCCAAGGAAATCAAAGAGCATGCAAGAAAATATGCATGGATTTGAATGAGGCAAAAGAGGTGTATCAGGATCATGGCAAATGGATATCTTTGTTATGTGCCCACACAAAGGAAAATATGGTGTGAGCATATTATGTATGTAACTTCTAAATTACCAATAAATTAATAATACCTAGGTTTAAATATGAAATTCTTCATTATGAATTAAAAAATATGTACCTTTACAACTGGAGGCATCTGTAACATTCTGTCAGCCTTTGCATGTGCCTTTGCAATTTCATCTTTAAGCTCTTCATCTGTGAGAAATTTATATGTAGGAGCCTTAAGAACTGGGAAATTGCCACTTGGTTTTTTGCTGAATACTTTGGAGAAATCCGGACGGGTTAGCCGTTTCAATAGGACCTGAACATTTGGTGAGAAAAACTTTGGACCAGGATTTTCCCCATCTGTAAAAAATATTTAATATTTATTGTTTTTTTATATGTACAAATCTTAGGTACAATATGCAGTGATATAGGTGAAGAGCAGTGTTGTCTGATAAAGTAAATGTGATTTAGTAATGCTAAGAGTTGTAAGAATAAATTATGATTGGCTGTTTGTTGCTAAATTGATATCCAATGTTAAATTAAAAGATATTCAATCAAGCCTTCTTTCGGTTCCTTTCTAATGTTAACTGACACATTATTAATTCAAGAAGCACTGATTGAATATGTTGGTTGTCTATCCAATTTCATATTATTTCTGTAGGGGAGGGATTGAGAAGTAAATATGAATGTCTGTAAAAAGTAAGCAAGTACTGAGAAGTGGTTGCAAGCAAACCATTGAAATTGGGATATTGAATAATGATCTTAAAAAATATAAGAGAGATTTTAATATGATTAATATGTATATTATTAACTCTACGTCTCTACAGAAATACCCTATAACGGGTACGCATGCGAAGCCGCAATAATACGTAAGCCCCGAGAGTGGTACCTACATTGAGGTACTCACCGTATAATGAAGGAATGATGCTCAGGTTTCTACTGGACACATATAATGCAGGGGTGTCATTAAAACATTTAGTTCTGTGAAGTATTTTCTTCATAAATAATGACATCTTAATTTATGAAATTTACTACTTTTATTACAAATAGGAAGTAAATAACATAACCTATAATAAACACTAGAATGAGCAAGTACGTACAGAGTATAATGTGTCAAATTACAGATGTCAAAAAAAAGTGACAGATGAGATGACTGAATAATGTTACTTGCTCTGTGGAATAATGGGTAGAGTAGTGATTGTATAGTTCCACAAACATCTGACCCGGTGGCCAAAAGTGGAACTAATGATACAATAAGTAAAAATAAGTAAAATGTTCATGTTTCTTCTACGTATTGTTCTTTCTACCTAAAATGAATATGGTCAAGCATTACAACGTGCATATTATATACCCACATTACATTGAAAAATCATTTTTATTGTCAAAACGAGCGACAACAGCGACGCTGTCACCGCGCCAGATAAGTTTGTGGAACAATAGGTATGTCAGCGATCTTAGAAAAGAATGGATTCCGCAACTTCATACTTCAACTATTTTAAAATCCGACACCGCGACTATGGTAGTGTGCGTATCGCGTGATACAAGACCACTCGCTTTCAAGAGATATCTTGCGATATTGTGTCATCTCTTTTCCGCGCGCACTTACTCCGTATCGCTGTGATTTTCGCCATTCATTAGTGTGTGCGTGTGTGCGTGCCGTATGCCTCCGATCACTAGGGTTACCATACGTTCCGTATATACGTATATTTCCGTATATACGTATATTTCCGTATATATGAAAAACCTTTGTATGGCTTGTTTTTGGTTTGTGGTTAATGTACATAAGTTTTTTGTTTAACAAACCCTATTGAATAAAACAAATAAAGAAACAAATAAAATAGTAATGGGCGAAAAAAATAATTAAATTGAACCTCTTCCTGAATCTTCGCAATCAATTCGGATATAATTTATCTCTGCATCAAATTTCATCCAAATCCGTTACGCATGTATTTATTTATTTGGTACTTAAACGTCCCGTACTAGTTCCCAACAAATGGTAACCCTACATCACGAAGAGTGTCGAAGGTCGCGTGCTGCCCGGGCTCCAAATTATGGATAGCGGCTTTTTATTTAATTTTATATTATTAAATTATAAAATTTTTGAAGCGAAACATCTTATGCGGCGACTCGATAACTTTTGGACGAGAATTGAAAGGTGGCAAGCTTGTCGTAACATTTATTGTTTGTTTCATCACGGCATGACAACGCTACTGAACCAATTTCGACGTGACTTTCACGGGAAGGTAGAGGACTTTGCAAAGAGTGTTTTGTGTACAAACAATTATGCTATGACTATGGGCAGGGGGTGAGCAGAGGTACGAAACAGAATCTACTGAACCGATTTCGATGGTACTTTCAAGAGAAATTAAAGGACTTTGTAGAGGGTGTTTTATGTAATGTATACTATCATGCTATGACGATGGTAAACATAACGAAGTAAGAGGAAGCTAGTTTTTAATATAAGTAAACAATTTAAAACCTAAATACAACATTTTGCACTTATTGACCACAAAAACACCTATAATACACATAAAAGAAATAAACATTGTTTTCGGTTCCTCAGAAAGGGAAAAGGGGAATCCACTTTTCTCGTCTCTCTGCAGACTGGTGGAAACCTAGAGAAAATAATAAAAACTTTAATCTACTATGTTTTTTCTCGTCGCAATTAGGTCATCAGTAAAAAAAGAGATATTTAAATATATGTAATATAATTTATATTAATAATTAAGGGTTCTCTTATGTAGCGGATAATCACCTAATATACGATCGTATATATTATGATAATTAAAACTAAAAAACGTATCCTAGCAACGCAACGTTTGTTAATAGGTTGAAAATAATTAGACTACATTCAATGATGCAAACTTCCTTTACTTGTTCTGAGGAAAACCTTGCCTCCTAATAAGTATAGTAAAAAATAAAAATGTATTTTGTACTTTAAAAAATATAATTTAAGAAGCCGTCTCCACTTTATCCAACAGGTTTAAATGTATGAAATGATAAATTTAACTATTTCTTATAAAATATTGTATTTTAAATTGTATTCACTCATGAAATGTAATTCCAGTCGCTTTGGTATGCTTCCTAGTCTCACTTTTGCACGTTTTAATGACGCAAGACGGCATTTTCGCAATATTTAAATTCGCTGCAGATACGTACTCTCGCGCTTGTAGTCGATCACAGACTAAGCGGGCGATGCGCGGATATTTTGAATTGCGCGGATTTTCGATGGAACACGATTCGCACTAACTTGCTATATCCATTTCTTTTCTAGATCGATGAGGTATGTACATTGTCTATTTGCAGGCTGATATAAATGGACAATGTTTATTTTTGTCGAAGGTATAAAAATTCAGAAACCAAATAAGTTAGGCCGGCACGTATCACATGGTTAGACTTGCGCTCCAAACGATGCATATGCTCCCCCTCGGCGCTCGACATCTCAGTTACTATCCACAGATTAAAAAATATAACAGGCTGAGAGTGAGTGTACCGTGCAAGCTCGCTCTTCTCTGTTTATCGTACATTACTAATTTGTTGATGGTAACTTTAGCTTTTTGTTAGTAACTGAGAGACGTAATACGGAGGCTGGCTCAACTCATTTAACACGACTTGGATCAACGGACAGGCGCCTAAATAGTTGGTTGTTACTATACGATAGATTTAACCCTTTCTTTGATTTTTTTCTTATGGTAGATTTGGGAGGTTTTAATCTGGCAACACTGTACTGGTCAATCCTCAGGGTCAATCAATCGATGGGTAAGAAAACTGCTTCTTTTTGCCACTAGAGGCGCTGATATACCTTGGCGGCCAACACACGCGTTCCGTTGTGACATGATGAGGAATCCAGTTTAATCCCGTCCGCGCTGTGATAGTTGTGATTGGCCTGTGATTAATAAGACATATCACAGTTGGCGGGATCATCTTAGATACCGATTAATCGGCATTATACTATAAAGGCTAAAACTTGACATTGGCAAATCATCGATTAACATCTGTGATTAACAATAGTGGAGCCACAATAAAAGAAGAAGAATAAGAATACAAATTATACTAATAATATTCCTAAAGGCCTTGTTGTGCAATTTGATGCAATAATAATGTATTTTATTTTTTCTGAAGGATTTACGAATGAGAAAATTATGGGAAAAGTCTACTAATATTCGTAACTTTCAAGCTACCCAAATTTCGTACATTGACACATCCTGTACTATAAACGTATTGAATTATCATCCCAAATGTGAACGCCATACAATTCTGTCGCTCGACTACATTCGCTACCGCGGTTAGTGGTACGGGGCGAAGCGAGTGACCGAGTTCGTCAAAAATAACAAACAGGTTTTTGAAAAATTACCGTTGCACGTTGGTGGCAGGCGGCGGGGATGTGCAGCCAGTATTCTTGCCACAATTCCACTAGATGTTTAGTTATTTTTTTAATTAAAATTTTAAAGTTTTTTCATATATGTTGTGTGTAAAAAATTACCCATATTGCCATAAAATGTGTTACATAATTTTTGTTTCCTCATATTATGTATACGCCATGAATCATTGATTTCAGCAAATTAAAAAAAATAACACATTAAAAAATGTTGTTTACACCTGCAGCGTCACTAAGGTCAATGTACAAAATTCCTTGGGCTCGTGGCGCCTATTAGGATATCGAACAATGAAAATAAGCTAAAATTTAATTTCTAGATTATTACGTTTATCAATTTACAATAAAGCAATTAATATTTTGTACAAATTATTAACTTGGCGATGCTATATTTCCTTAAATACTCAAAGTATATTTCACAAAAAGAACAGCCATGACCAGATTCAATTTTCGGCATTTTAAAGACACTCCTCCTCGAGTCTTCAACTCAGTAACATTATCTTATTTTCGGTAGAAAACGACTCTAGGTAAAGGTTTACATTATGACATCCTGATTTCGTGTTTTGACGACTTTATTAAATTGCTACACTGTTTTATTACATACTTTAACGATTTTGAAGTCTCGGTAAGGTACTACTTTTCGCCGGTGTTCACAAGTTTTTAAGAAAATTGAACGAAAGTTGCTCTTTGTGACGCCTTTCATCCTATCATTATATCCTTTCATCATAAAAAATGGTGTTATATGGAGTAAAAAAATCGATCGAAAATTTTGTCTTTTTCAAAATCATAAAAAATATTTTTTTTTGCATTTTCGAGCTTCGTCTAAGACACTGATCCGTATAAAACTATAAAAAAATACTAAGTTTTTTTTCTTAGTGCCCCGTTTTCTCCACTCCAACCTTAATTTTGCAAAAACCTGTGACCTGCAAAAACTTATACCTTACCGAGACTTGAAAATAGTTAATGTATGCAATAAAGCAGTGCAGCAATTTAATAAAGTCGAAAAAACACAAAAATCTCAAGATGTTGTAATCTAAACATTTACCCGACTCTAATATCTTTGCTCTAATACTGTAATATGGCACTTTATTACACAAAAAAAAAAAGTCTACTTTTCTATTGGTTAGGCTTCATTGATCGAATAATAAATAACTGTTGAACCTATTTGCTGTCAATCTATGTTATATGTATATTATATTATAACCTTTAAAATTAATAATTTTTTGAATCACATATTATAGTTTATGTACATATCAAACTTTGTTTTGTCTTCGTATCGAAGTTCGGGTAAAATTTTACAAAACCGGCGCATCACTTATGTTACTATAATATTTTTTTTTTGATACATTATTAATTTTGGAAACGAATTAGACTAAAATTTTTTGTCGGAACACAATGATTCTTGAAAAAAAAAATCATAAATAATTAAATATAAATCGCAATATCAGCTGCCATTTTGCCGGAAACCGAAACTGATTTTTTAAGAAAATACAGTTAACCAACTTAACAAAATTATTATTTTTTTTTTTTTAATTAATCGCATTTACCGATGTTACGAGTCGAGTCGAATTTTACTCGGGTGTTAAAATTACACATAGGTTAGCGAGGAGCGTAGCGACGAGCGTGGTTCGTATTGTGACAATATAAAGCGCAAGCCGAGCGAGCGGAGCGAGCGGTGCCGCGGTAGCGGCCGGCGCAGCGCCATTCTAGAAACATCATAGTAACTGTAATACTTTATGAGAGTAATATTTATGAGGTGGCGCTGCGCCGTACTATTACTTTATTACTCTCATCAAGTATTACAGTTACTATTTTGTGATGTTTTAGAATGGCGCTGCGCCGGCCGCTACCGCGGCACCGCTCGCTACGCTCGCTCGGCTTGCGCTTTATATTGTCACAATACAAACCACGCTCGTCGCTATGCTCCTCGCTAACCTATGTGTAATTTTAACACCCGAGTAAAATTCGACTCGAATCGTAACATCGATAAATGCGATTAATTAAAAAAAAATAAAAATAATTTTGTTAAGTTGGTTAATTGTATTTTCTTAAAAAATCAGTTTCGGTTTCCGGCAAAATGGCGTCTGATATAGCGATTTCTATTTATTTATTAATGATTTTTTATAAAGAATCTTTGTGTTCCGACAACAAATTTTAGTCTAGTTTGTCTTGTAAATACATAATGCGTTTATTAAACCTAAATTTAGTAACATATGCCATGCGCCGGTTTTGTAAAATTTTACCGAAGTTCGTGTAAAACCACAGATAATTTTTTGTTTGCTGGAAAATATTATTGAATAATTTTTAAGTCCTAAAAGTAACGTAAAAGTAACATTTGATATCGTGTAACATGGAGGTAACGTGAGAGGGTGAAAAGTAACGTAAAATGTTACAAAAGTAACATTCTGGCAACATTCCTAGATCCTAGATACATACACAGAGCAAGGCAGCGCCATTTGCTTTATCTTCATGTTCGTTCGTTCAGTATCAGTCAGTCAATCAGTTCAGTGAGACAAAATGGAATACAATTTACTTGCTCTGTGTACAATAGGTACATCACTTCTAACCTATCTTGTGCTTTTATTCTATCTAATAAAATTAAATGATAATAATACAAAACTTATTATTCTTGTAATTTTCCAATGAGTTTGTGTTATTAATAATTGAGGTGTAAAATGTCCAAACGAAAACCGGACGTTAACAATATCATATTTGAAATAGACAGTGAAGATTTGGATTCTAGCAGTGACGACGAAAAGAAACAAGGTAAATGTAAGGACAAACCTCCTGATGCAAAACGACCTAATTTAGGTCCTGGTGTAGCGGAGAAAGGCCTTGATGTTGTCAATGTAGAGTCTTCCGACGACGATGTTACAGAACTCGTACAAATTGATGACATGCAAAATGGAGGGAAAAGTAGTTCTCCAGAGTTACAAACAGGCAGCCTATGCAAATCCAATAAAATAGCTTCAAATGAGTCTTTAGATACTAGTGAAAAGTTTTTAGTTTTATCTAGTGTCGAAGAAGAAGAGATAGTAGTTGATTCACCATCATCAGGGAGTGTTGACATTCAGAAAAACAACTGTGAAAACAATAATCCTCTATTTAAAGTTAAGTTCAAAAACAAAACCATTGCCAAGACATATAAAGATAAAATTAAGAAGTTTATGTTGAATTTAATTAAAATACATGACCTTGAGAATTTGACTAGTTCGGACACGGATACTGATTTAGAATTGGATATATGGCCGGAAGATTTGACTATTTCTGATGATGACATAACATTGCACATAGAAGAAGAGGAAGACAACCTATTTTTTGTGGATACTGCACCAACGGATGACAATGTTACCGATGTGCCGACTTATAGTCAGGTAAACTGCTTTTTAAGTTTTTTCTAATGTATATACTATTGTATGTATGGATTGTATGTGAATTGAGAATGGTTTTTAGTTTCTTGAGACATAAATTGAAAAATATATTACAATATTTATATTTTTATTATTATTATTATTTATATTACAATATATTTTTGTATGAAAAAAGTTTTAGTTGGGTAGGTTGTGCATAAATAACATATAAGAGCCTGTGAAGAGAAGTGGAGCATGGCGTCTACCTAAAATATATGATATTTGAGGTTACATTCTTCAATATCTATTTTCTTACAAATTATAGGTTTCACTGGGGCTTTGGGTTTCCCCCAATTTTCCTTTTTACTATGAAGTTTTAAGAAGATCATGAGAGGATAAGGGGGTCATATACTTGATTAGAAATGTCCTTCCAAAGTATGCAAAAAGATCAAGAGAAGTGCTTTCCAAAATCTTTCTCCTTTAGCCTAGCCTAACAAGTGGACAGACTATATATACTATACTATTTACTATTTATACTATTTACAGACTACAGCAATGCTGTCTGATGCAGTTGAAAAAAAATCTGAAGAAATTCCCACTCCTCGTCGTGGACTGACTTGTTTCAATTGCAGTGGAGACCATTCACTAAGGGACTGCAAGAAACGTAGAGATTTTGCCAGAATAGCAGAATGCAGGAAAGCAATGGGTCCAAAACTTGGGTATGACAGTTTTTCTATGCTTATGAAAATCATTGATAAATGAAAAAAACTCATGTGATGTGTGTATATTTTTCTTAATTATTTAAAACAGGTTTTAGGAAATCATGAAAAGCTGTTATGTGACAACATTTTTTACATGTAAAAATAACACCCTATTGGAATTAGCCTATGTTCAAACCAAGAAGTGAAATATTTTTGCATGTGTAACAACTTCTATTTGGTGGGACTTATTTTGTAAAATGTGACGTAAATATGTAAAAAGAGAAGCGCACACTATTCCTATATTCTAATTATTATTCGGAATGGTCTACAGTAAGCGTTCTATCTATATTTTCATGTGGTTTCATTGAAAAGGAAAAGGAAGAGTGAAAAAGATTATAATATAAATTTAGGTTACTGAGGTTAAATGTTACAAATAACTCCTCTTTTTTTACATAAAACCTCTTTATAATGTTAGTACAGCAGATTAAAACATTAATTACAGACGGTATCATATAGAAGATGAGCAGAAGTTCGGCCATTTAGTACCAGGACGTATATCTGGTCAATTGAGGTATGCCATGGGCCTCAGAAGAGATGAAATACCTCACTATATTTATCGTATGAGAATGCTTGGGTATCCTCCAGGGTGGTTAGAGGAGGCTCGAATATCACACTCTGGCATTTTAATGTTTGACTCCTCGGTAAGTCATCTTTCAGCTTTTATGTAGACCATCCATATTATATACTTAGAACTGGGCAATAATTATTTTTTGTACACCCCATCATGTGGCATAATGTTGTATAGCTCTCTATATTTGCTATAGATAGATAGAGGTTTTTAAGATATGTATTTTTTATTTATGAGATTATTTCGCGAAGGAATTTACTATTTGTCCGTATCCCCCTCTGCTTTTTAAACCATATGCATAACAGAAAATATTAATGTGTAATATGTGTGTCACTGTGTGATTAGTGATACAAACTACTTAATAAAAGAAGATCGTAAGTTAAACCACTTTCTCAAGCCATTGTTTTGTGCAAAAATGAACTATAGGGAATTTAACCCTCTCGTCGTAATTCTCAACTTGGGTTTTTACTTATGTATATGCTATCCCTTTTCCCTATTAGGTTTCGCTTGATCCATACACACTACTCTCATACATCACCAATAATTTTTTTTTTATAATTTCAGGGTAGGGAAATACTGGAGCCTGACGAGAATGAAGGGGAGATCTTTGAGCCTGGCTCGAGAGACAAGTTTGACATTAAGAAAATTGTGGACTTCCCTGGCTTTAATGTGCCAGCTAGTTCACGGTATAAAGAGGTTACTATTGCACTTTATATTAAAAAAAGGTAGCCGTCACGGAACTCCCGGCAGATGTAAAACATCGAAAACACGCAGTACATACACTCACACGGAAAAGCAACGAAGTATTTAGTATACGCGCCAAGCACACATAAGGGAGTAGATCGCGGCGGCGGAGAGGGGGAGTAGAGGCGGCGGGGGAAGGGGGGGTTTGTTTTACGCAGTTTTGAGTCAAAAATTAAAAAAAACAAAGTTGTTTTAAAATTCACAGCAAACCTGTATTTAACCAATGTAGAATTCTCGCAACAGATGCCAAGATATAAGTTTTTCAGATATTTATAGACACTCTGGGGCATTGAACCTGGGTGGCCTGCGTTGCGTGCTTGTATACCTACACGCGTTCCCACTCGGCTATCTATATAACACTAATTACTTTTGCCCCCGCTTTTAATTAATCCCTTCGCTGTAATATATTTTCTGTCCCGTTTGATACTTCAATGAGATCAATTAATATGTGAATTTCAGCTTTGAGCGAAATAAGGACTAGCCTTTTGGTTGTGGGAGAACTGTCGATCTTTTATCTATTTCTTTGTAGAGATGTCGTGGCGCACTACGGATCCAGTGCTTCCACTCCAAACGCCTCAAATACTTATTGATCAGGAAGAGATGTGTATACTCTCTCAGAAGGCAGAATGTGATTTTTTATTTATAATGGTATACACCAGAGGTTCCCAAACGTTTTTTTAGTTTCTGTAGACCCCCCTTAGTACATTTTCCTTGCTGCAAGTAAAATTCGACCCATATAGACCGTGTATTTTTTTTTATTTGGTAAACAAACTTTGCATGGTTTTTTTTAAGTAAGTTGTCATTTAAGATTATTAAAAAACGTTGTATTAAAAATTTTATGTACAATAAATTATTATGTTGGAATATATTTATGCTTTAATTTCAGCAAAGCGAATTGTACGGGTTCCCGCCAATATCGCAGCAGGATTGCAAGCTCAAGATGCTAGAGTTTTTGGCGCCCAACGCTATGTTGGCATACAAAAGGAAAAAGCTGGCGTTCTTTCCGTCCGAAACGTCACCGAACCACACTGTCGAGGGGCAAGCTGAGATGGAGCTGGATGATGGCGAGGGTCAATATTTAAACATTTTTAAACTATGCGAGAGTGACAGAAAGTTGTATAAAAAGGATGTAAATATAAACATAATCACTCAACTACTGAACCGATTCTAAAAATTATTTCACGAATAGAAAGCTACGATATCCCTGAGTTAATATACCTATATGCTATATTTTATTTTGTTCAAAAATATATACGGACGAAGCCGGGGGCGGAAAGCTATTATTTATAAATATATTGTATGAATACCTGTGACTATAGATAGGTTATACAATAGTACCTACTAAAGTACAGGATTTATTTAAAATCACTCATTGGGTTTTAGTATTTTGTTTTCGAACTATAGTATAGGCACTGGGTGGGAAAAGCCGGGGTAGGTAAATATTCGTGAAAATATGCAAATAGGCCTGCTGTGACAGTCACGTCACACTCACTGTGACAAAAAAATAGCTAGTCTTACAGTAATCGCTAATGATGCGTAGTCCTAAAAAAAATCGCAAAAAAAGATATATGAATTCTACTTATATACAACCAATATCACAAAATTTATTTTCTACAACTTTATGCCACATATCGAGAGCTTAGATGTTACCTACATATAAAAATCTGTTTCAGACGTGCAAGACTTCCCCACCTTACCTCCACTACCGGACGAAGCGCCGCCCCACCTCCCGCCGCCCCCCTCCACACCACCTCCCTCTACACCACCTCCCTCCACACAACCTCCCTCTACACCACCTCCTGCTCCTAAAGAAATACTTCCAACTTGTCCAGATACCGTCACTTCCAACCCCGATAATGAACAGAATAATAAAAGCCCGTCGTCAAATACGAATGGCGGAGTAACCAAGAAAGATGCGTGTGCAGAGATTGAGACGAAATGTTTGAGCTCCGATGAAGACGATCTGGTGATTGTAGAAGGGGATAAGGCGGTTGAGACCGTCGATTTGGAGGTAAATTATTAAATATGATTAAACCAAGGGTTAATTTTATTTTGATTGATGGAAAAAGTAATATTTATGTCATTCTATATTGTCCAGTAGTTTAGATACCTACTTAATTTTTTTTTAAAACACTTATAATATACGATTTAGTATAGATGGGATCCCTTTTATTTTTCAGGATAACACCACAGACGGTAGAGAATCGCCGAGTCTCACCCTCCTAGAGGAGGAACATAAGAAATTACTTGAACAACTAGAACACGCCGATTCTGAGCCCATTCCAGATTCTGGAATTAATGTGTCGCAATCTAGCGATATTGACAAAAATACGCCAAAGTCCACTCCAAAAGGCAATAAGGGGCGCGTAAAGTCTACAACGTTCGGCACTCCGCTGTTACAAGCCGAATCTAGCTATTCAAACTTGCCGAGTGACGAAAAATTCGCGAAGGACATTTGTGAACTTATTAATTTTGAAAATCTACCAAACAGCACGGGAAAGTATGAGAAAATTAGCTTGCTGTTGAAAAAGGTCAAAGATAAAGTCGATAGGATACACGAGACATAGCATAATAGTAGAGGATCCTAATTAGAAACGACCTTTACTCATATGTTTAATGGATGAAAAGTATTTTATATTAAATTTAGTATGTTAAAATATACAACGCGAATTTATTAAAAATTCAAAAATTACTTTTTTTAAACATTGCACTCATTAGGTTAACGAATAAATTTAATACAAATCGAAAGTATAAAGCCTATAGAATATACAAACGTTGGGTTGTCTATTTTTTTCCTGGCGTAACTATTGGGTTGGCAGGTATAAACAGGTTAGTCGAGGTATAGTGTTTATTATATCAAAATATATTATATATTATATTAAAAGCGCTGTTTCATGGAGAACACGATGATATAGGGTTGTCTGCAAAAAATCTGACGGTTGGCGAGCTTTGGAAAGCGACTTACCTATTTATACCTGCCAACTCAATAGTTACGCCAGGAAAAAAATTGACAACTTAACGTTTCGATTTGTATTAAATTTATTCGTTAAACTAATGAGTGCAATATTTAAAAATGTAATTTTTTATCAAGAACTTTTTAGCCAACCCACTCGCGATTTATTTTTTAACATATTAAATTTCATATAAAATACTTTTCATCCATTAAATAGATGGGTAAAGGTCGTTTCTAATTCGGATCTTAGACTATAAGTTTTATTGTGTAATTGGAGAGCTGCTTAAAAGACTGGTTTGTTTGTAATGTACAAGGTAATATTAGTAGGATTCATATAATTAATATGGCTGACTTCTAGTTTTATCACGCAAACCACTGAGTTGATATTTTTTTGTGTAATTAAAGGGAATTATTATTAAAGATCCATTGAGATAGATATACGTAAGCGGTTATTCTCAGAGGGTTGACGCTGTAACTAAGATCCAGTATGCTAGGTTGGAGGTATCACCACGTATCACCGTGGCACTTGATACTTTTAGCTTTCATTGGCGTGATAGGCGAAATCTACACGGCTATAGTGCAACATGTATCTAAATGAACGATGAGATTCGAGATAAGATTATCAAGAAAAAAAAACAGCCTTTTGTTAAATATTAACTCTACATACACTTGTAATTTCAGACACAGATTAGGTTTATCAAAGTTATCTGTATACTTTAGGAATGTTTATAAAAGTTTAGTGTCCATCAGTGGCGTAGGGTGAATATTTTAAGAAGGGAAGCCATAAAATAGCTCGCTCAACTAATGCTGCAAGATTAAATTTTTTTTTCTAATCCAATATGCACAAATGGGATATGATAATAGTAATTTATCGTAAAGGTATTTAAAATACATAACTAAACTTTTTTTTATTTAAGTGATCTCTTGTATTCAAAACAATAATTGCGAAATAAAACAAACACGCAAGTAAACTAACTTTTTATCAACCCCGTTACATTCTGTTTCGCTATTTCGTACTGTCATAACCCGCATTTCTTCGGCTTATTAATATTTAATTTGCGCATGCTAAAACGAGAGGGAACGTGCGCGGATTTCAATAAGATAGAAAGAGACAGTTGCTTAATATGAAATAAGGCATTATAGGCGAGGAAGCTGGTATTGATACAATATCCTTATATTGCTAATGGATATCAGTAGGCGTTTAGAAAAAATACTTAGAGTACGTTTGGATTGATAAAATACTTTTGTATTGATATTTTTTATTAAAATGTCGTTGGTCTATACAGATAGACCAATTCCTAAAGGGAGCCGAAAGGAATCAGGTTGTATGGAATCCTCGTTGCTGGTAATGCTGGTGTCCATAGAAATATACATGCGCGCTTTAACCAGACAATATTAGTTCAGAAGACGCCTCGATCCGTGCACTAAATTATTATAAATGCAAGTGAGTCAGTGTTTTGGATTTTTTAGACAAGTTACAATTTAAGAGAATTTAAAGAAAAAATTTTTTTTAAACAAACTATTAAAAAGTTTACGTTTTACAAGATGGCGGCGTTAGTTCCGTTTTCGGCTACGTTTATTTAGAGCCGTGTCGCACTGTATTACGCTTAAAGTATGAAGTGTTTAACCGTATAGCCACGGCAGTAATCCAACTATGGCTTTACTTCGGGATACGTTTATATGGAGCGGACAGGAGATTCATCAGCTGTACTAAAAATTGACCAAGTTGAAGTAGATTTTTTTTAACGTTGGTGCCAGTTTACAATTATTAAATTTGTGAAAGTCTTAGTTTATTGTAAATTATGCTCAATCGTACATATTTTTTACGAAAGTTTACCGCTACTTTTTTATGGGCAGTGTTGGAATATGTACATAAATGAGTTTTTAAAACTCATTGGTACATATTTAATGAAATTACACTGGTTCCATATAGAAAAAATATACAGAATTTTGTCCATAATGATAAATTGACTTATATGCAATGTATTTAATTTTTTTTACTTGTTTTATTCCTGTTAACAGGCTATTAATATGTATTTACATATTAAACTATGAGCATACATTAAAGTTACCATGTAAAGTATGTACCTACACATGGACCATTTATATGAGTGGGTTTTTAATAGGAAAATGTTAGAAAATATTAAAAAATTAGAAATGATAAGAACCCAGCCTACCTACTCTCCTTAAAATGCACGCGATAATCTTTTTGTTGCGATAATGTTATGATGCTAGAATAGCGCTACTAAAAATGCGTACTCTCCTACTATTGTGTCAGAACGAATGGAATTGCTGCGCCAATGGCAATATGCAGGAGAATGCGGATTTGTGAAATAGCGTCAAGTTGGCGTTGCTTCGGCGCTGCTTAAAACGAGGAGAGTAAGCCCGCTGTTTTTAAATGCCAGTCAAATAAAAAGAAACCTATTTTTAATATGTTAACGTAGGTATATAATGATTGTCAAATCTGTTACATATTAAATCAATAAGTCTATTTTTAATTGATCTTTCATTTTGGTGCCTAACAAATTACACTTTGGTTTTAGTTTGATGCTTGTCTCTGTCTGACATGCAGTTATCACAGAAATAAATAAAGATTGTGATGTATATACGTTTTGGCATAGGTACATACATTAAGAACAAGTGAGGTTCCCCATGCCCCACACAGGAGCAAATAAAAAAGCATGACTTAAATTTTTATATATTTATTATAAACATAATCTCCAATTGTGACGAAAAAAGAACAATAAACTAAATTACATTTTGCAATAACCCAACCCAGAACTAAAATCTATTATAAAATAAACATGTGCAATAATAGATAAAATATCATATCCTTAATAAATAATCATTCTGCATGATTTGTACATCTAATACTAACTTTTACAAGCCACAGTGCATTAAAATTATATATAGCAAATAAAATATTAAAAGTCATTTATATATATATTTTACAATTTTTATAATTTTTTCATTAGGAGAGATCACAGATAATGCATTTGTGAATAATTGATAAACAGCCTCTTCAATCTACTGCTGTTGTACAATAGCAGACTTGCTGTTTATTTTTTGAACATTTTATCTGTTTTAAATAAATATAATATAAATATCTCATTTTTGAATGATAAATCAGAGGAGATTCTAAAGAATACTAATCCGTACAAGCAAACAAGAGCACCAGAATGGATGTTGGAAATTGTAACATCAAAGTCAACAGTCTCCAAAAAGTTAAATAATAATAAATGGATGATTCCGCGTCACAGTAACATGAATCAACATGTTTTTGTCAATAATTTCCTTATTTTTGAGTTAAGTTTTTCAATTATCTTTTGCATAGGGCTCGAAAATCATCACTTAAGTAGATAGATTTAATTGCACAAAAAGCTCAAAGCGACAGCAATCTTAACAATCTTAATAAGATACGTTTTTCTGTACTTGTCATATTTAGTAAACAATATTTGCTTGTGTTCATCACACAAAAACAGTTTTAAATAAAAAATATTTAATAATTTAATTAAATAAGACAAGTTTAGAAAGAATTTACAATTTTTGCTATTTTTACAGTAAGTAGGTATATATTTTTTTATGATCAACATCAATTTTCCTATTCATAATTATTTTATAGTGGAATTACTTTCAATAACAGATCTTTGTACAGTATACATTCTGTTTAGGTTCTTGGTGGAGTTGGTGGTGCACCATCACGGTCCTGAAATTATCAAAAATGTATTCATTAATTAAAAAATCCATGCCACAAGGTATATAGATGTTTGTTAAACGTCTTTTAAAGAAGTGACTCTAGGTCCATTCAGTGCAGCATTTTTTTCTTCACAGGTTGCCTTATAGCTCCTGAAACCGTTCTGTTTAATATGAACAACTGGCTTCAAGTGGACACTGGTGTTTCTGGCCACACAGCAAGCTAGAATCTTTATAACCCTCATTATGTGACAGTTGCATAAATAACTATAATACTTAATTATATTTTAACTGTAGTAATTACATAAATATTAGCATTATAATTACTGGAGTTGGTTTACCCAATCATTTTATTCTTGACTACCTTTTATTATTAGCTGGTCCTATTAAATCTGGGCGTATAATGGGACCAGGTAGCTTACAACTTCAATGTCAAATCCTGAATTTAATTTTGTTGCAATGACATAATTTATATAGAATACAAGTATGAGACAACTTTTCAACATAATTCAAGTTCTATAAAATTGTTGCTACTATCGCAACAACTTCAACTCAGGATTTTAGGATTAGGATTGAATATCAAAGTTATCCCTCCTCTTCCTACAACCTGGGGTCCTTCAAGTGGGCGCGACTGGCAGTATGTATTATGCTTTGCCAGTTGCGCGCAATTATGGACCAACATAAACAAGCGATGGCAAGGTATGTAGTTAAATCACAACACAGCTGCAGTATGATTAAAGAGCACGGGCCGCGAGTTCTTTTATTTGATAAAGCGTATAGGTATTTCTTTTCATTTTAACATTCAAACGTTTGCTAACACACCTTCACGGCCATTCACATTTTATACCATACAGTGTGTGGCAGAGAAACCAGTAACAGTATTCATATTAAACAGAACAGGACGCCAGCTTTGGGTTCCCTACGAAACAACTAATTTCCCGCCCCGGCTTCGCATGTGGAGCCCATGTTTACTTTCATCCTCTATTATGGTCTTGAGTTCATATAAAAATGCCAAAGAAAGAAGTACTTTCAGTTTTTCCTGGATTTTCTGGACAAATTTCCAATTTTAATTTTTCTAAAAGCCTTATTGCGAAATCGGTCCAGACCTCAAGTGAAGCGCTTACCCACGAACAGCATTTAATTTTTATTTAATATGCATTTCAATTAAAAAAATGTTTAATAGTCATTAAAATTCCATTCTACCCAGCATTTCCTTTCTACCATATAAACCTTAGTTAATCTTTCATGTGTCCAAAATAATAAATTTCAAACATACCTGAGAGTTCCGTGTCGGTTTGGGAGCATCCATTAGCTGGTTGCGGCGTGGACGCATCACATACATGACTACCGCAAACGCCATCACCATAAACATCATCAGGTAACTGTTGCCTGTACCACCCGGCTGAGGTAACCCAGTCACCTCGTCAATACACTCATTGTCTGTACAGTATGATTGGCCTTGGCGTAGCTAAAAAAATATTAAACAAAAATTTAAAACATTATTTGGGCTTTCCCAATTCCTGGTTTCAATCCACACTCATGCCAAAAATCTAGCACTAATATTTATTTAAGAAAGTTTAATCTAATCCACAATTAAATAATTACATTTTAAAAATGGCTTATAATTAAAAATTAAATATAGTACCTAAATTGTCTATTCATGTTAATTTTTGTTGCAAAAATTTCACTTTTCTCATTATACTTGATAAAAATTTCAACAAATTAAGTATTAAGTTACAACTTAAATGCCCCAAAATTTGTAAAGTAATAAAGTTAATGATAAAGATTTCAACAAATTAAGTACTAAGTTACAATTTAAATGGCCCAAAATTTGAAAAGCAATAAAGTTATTGATAAAGATTTCAACAAGTAAGTACCTACTAAGTTACAACTTAAATGGCCCAAGATTTGTAGTAATAAAGTTATTGATAAAGATTTCAACAATTACTTCATTATAACTTGAATGGCCTAACATTTCTTTGTCAATCTTTGATAAGAAAATTAAATTCAATGAATCATTTAGGATTACAAAAAACAATAACACTGTTCAGTTTGTTTTTGAAACACATCACAAATCTTGCACCTGGCATCAACAAGAAATATCCAAAATCAAAACAATGAGAACACAAAAATAACCATAATATTAAAGGTCCATAGATAATGTGACCATGTTGCAATGGGCAATTCTTTCTTTTAAATTTTTTTTCCCACATTGTGTAGTGAACTCTATTGCTGATTGTTTAATAATGCACATATGTTTGAGATATTGGAGCAAGAACTAGTTCTAATGTTCTTGTTTGTTAGTATTTGTTTGGTGTAAATAGTGAAACAATAAATATAGTGTAGGTATAGGTCACGCCAAATAAGTTTAGACTTGAAGATTGTTACCAGTGGGGAGTATAACCGCTGCGAAATAATTATATGTACATTACTACTACCTATTTATTAAGTTACTTAACCCATTGTCCCGTTTCGCCCCTCAAACTGCTCATACCACCAAAAGGACCCATAATACATCTACTACACAAGTATAATCATGTGGTGTGTTAAGTCTAAACTTATACACTAATCAAGAAAGAACACTCTTGCTATGTTTGTTCGGTGTAAACAAAGCTAAACAATTTTATTTTATTTTTGTATAAATTGTCTATATGTGGGTGTTTCCCTATCAGATATGTACATCACAAAGTGAAGTATTAATGTAACTATTACAAGGTCATAGATAAGCAACAAAAATACAAACCAATGAGATAAGTCGCCGCATTGCTAGCTCATGATTCCAGATGCACTCACACGGATCTACGCCTTCGTCGCTCATCTTGGCTGCACAAATAAAATAAAACCTTTAGGAAAAATTCACACTGCCACGACAACGTACCACTCTTTATCTAATTATTATTATAAAGTCAATTTCCTGTTTCTATTATTTTATACGCTAAACACACACAACGAACAACCTAAATTCCAATTAATTGGAATAACGAGTTCCCTTAATTGCACTCTAAATAGTAAACAATTATTTATTTCACTATTTAAAAGTTTTGTTTTTATTTACAAATATAGGAATATTATCAAATAGCCAGCTGTCACAATTTTGGAGTGAAAGCCTGAAATTAAAAGACCAAACTTGTACCGTACCTTATTTTACGATTTGGAATATAAATGTATTACACACTACGTATATTTTTATAAAACGTGGCAACAGAACCGCGGTAAGTCAATTTTTTATAATAAATTATCTACGTAATTTAGCTAAGTGGAAAACAGTTTCCATATCGACGACATTTTTACAATGTTTGCTTGTTGCGAAATCATTGGTCGTTGAGATGAAGGATTGATTAATTTTGACCAATCACAGAGCTGGGTGGACGTGCTTCAAAGATAATGTTGCCAGCCTTCAGTACGATTGATTATGAATCGAATGGCATCAAAATCGATTATTTATAAATATATTTTGTATAATAATACTCTAAATTCAAGGGACACAATGCCCGGTCCTTTGTAAGGCTTGCATAGGGACATAGGTCCAACACGTAGAGTAGAGGCCCTTTAGAGAGTTTAATCTAAAGCGTTGTGACTAGCACCCGCTATTATATTGTATTATTATGATCTTTATTTATTAATAAATTATACCTACTATATTAATAAAATTATAATGATGGTGCATTTCGTTAAATTGTCATTATAAAATAAAGTATCCCGCATAATTATGTATCTTTTGGATACGTATTTGTCCGGCTGGAAATACATTTTCAGCGACGAAAAAATTTATAAACCTTGAAAACAAACTAGGTACCTAGCACAGTTATATTGTTAGAGAGGAATCCAATTCCAATCCCTTCCAGTCACCCAAAAACGGCAATAATATAAACTCAACCTAAATAATGATGCATCATATGATTGATGATAATTATTATTGAAGTTCTGTTAGATAGTTGGAGAAGAGGTAATCCATATTATATGGTCAACTGGACACAATATGTTGTGTTGTCTAGATCGAGAACAACGTGCCACCCGTACCCATTAGTAGAATTGCCTGGGTCATTACATGTCCGCTGCTATGCCGGACCTGCATCACTCATTTCGTCAAGGGACACATATCCATCCGGACTAGTACATCTCTATTATGAAAGAAACATACAAAATAAACGTGTTTACATCTTCACGACCTTGATACCATGCGTTGTGGTGTGGCCAGTGCCCAGTGACACTAGTAACAGTGTCCACTTATATTTAACAGAACAGGTGGCAAGCCTGTTGCTGCACTTAATGGACCTAGACTAGATTTGTGTAGGTACCTATCTGTTATTTTTAAAAAGTGTGGACTTTTGCTGGTGTGGATGGGTGGAGCACGAGGAGTCAAATAACACGTCACTTTTTTTGGAACGAGTGGGAATTGAACCCGTGACCTCCCGGTTTCAAGACAACGCTCTACCAATTAGGCTATCGACTGCTAAGAAACTTAAATTATCATTTAAAAAATACTAGCTATACTTATCGAGGGGTGTGAACAAATTTTAATGTTCTCTCCCTCTAATGGCGAAAAAAACAAACAAATCAAAATTAAATGTTTTTTTAATTAGACTAATTTTTTATTTTTTTTTTGTCAAAGACGCCATCAGTTGCAGATCAGTTAAACGGTGCAAAGTATTCGCGTGGGTCATCATCTAGTTTATGTAAATACGTTTTTTCGAAGCGTGTATCTATATAATAAATGTATTAAATTTTGGCTATTATTTATTTGCTGTTGATCATAAATTCTCATATGTGTTGGTTAACCTCGAGGGTGATGGTCTAGTACCTACTCCCACGGTGACCGGCCGTATTGGGAGACGTGAAGGGGTAGGACCTGGTGCATGCTATTAATGTTGTACTAGGTTACATAAATTGTATAACGGGTTTTAAGGCGATTTCAATGATAAGAGTAGGTTTTTATATTAAAATATATATTTATTTAGTCAAAGTTTACATCATTCCAGCGTTGCTCTTGCCGGACTCTCTTCAGTCTCGAATTCTACAGAGCTTCAAATATAGTTTATAATTATTTGAAACTCTGTCCAAAAGATTAGTTGCCAGTATTAAAACATACAGCCAGTATTTTCTACAAAAAGTATGTATGAGTGCTCATACTTTACATCCCCATTATTTGAAACTCTATCCAAAAGATTAGTTGCCAGTATTAAAACATACAGCCAGTATTTTCTACAAAAAGTATGTATGAGTGCTCATACTTTACAAATTGCTTTATAAATGTGACTTCATTTTTCTTTTTTTTAGACATTTGCTTAACTTGAGCGCAACGAACTCAGTTTTACGCGCGACTTATTTTGTTTATATCTCCTTAGAAAGATGTAAGCGAGATGGAATGCTATTAAAATCGATATAATAACCAAGGATAAGATATGATAGACCAAGATTCACGTACGGTACCAGAAACATGAGAAAGTACGATTCCTCAACAAAACCTGTCTTGCGATAATACACGAAACGGACTTCGGCTGTATAAGTATTATACAAAAACTATTTGAAAAAGCAAGTTATAATAAAGGTTTTTTTTTCAAATACATAAAATTATCTATGAAATAAACGAAATAAAATTTGTACATTAGAGTCGCTAAGTCTGTTAAAAATACGCGAAAAATTGAGGACTTTCATGTGAGGTACCTAACTGATTTTTAAATTTTTATATTATATCAATCTAAAAGCAATTTTAATATCAAACCCAGGAAATATAGTTATCGCGTAATAAATTTACATTAGTACTATGGGACAAACATTATGTTCTTTGTGAGAATTTTATGGTGATTGTGATAAGTTCCTTATTTTTCTTGACGATTTCCTCTTTATCGTCTAAAATTACATTCCTTTAACTCATGTTGAAGCATTTTGCGCTTTTTTTAAAATTTTCTTAAAAAGTCTTATTTTATATAATATTAATAATAATTGTACTGTTTAAAGCTTTTTGTTTTTAAGAATTTGAACTTTTTCCCCATCGTAGATAGCCAGATAGGTAATGTTGTTATTGGTACATCACTTTTTCTTCCCAACCTATACTAGATCCATACTCCAATTCGTATCGTTCGCAAGGTACTTTCAACGTAAAATTTATTATTTTTAAAATGTCGTTTTCTAAACTTCTGTAATTTTCTAATTGTTCTTCTTCCTTTTTTGCTGGTCTAAATTTTTCAACCGTTTTTCCTGTTCCTCTATTTTTTCCTGTATAGCGCATTTATTTTTGTTTTAATAGTTTTTCATTTATACTTACATTTAAATAATAACTAGAAGTTTCTCAATTCGGACTATATATTTTTATGAACATCGATTACTCCGCCAGTTCATCACCGATTTTGATGATTTCTTTTTTAATCGAGAGATAATTCTTCCGGATTGGTCCCATTTTTATCTCATAGAAATTGGTTTATTAGTTTTTCAGAAATTAAACAAAAAATGTACTGTATAAGTAATTTTTCTTTAATATCTCGATGAAATATGTACCGATTTTGACGACTTATTTTTTTAAGGATATAATAATTTCTCAACATTATTTCACAGACATATAACGAATATCGGTTTAGCGGTTAAACGTAGGTAGGGTGCAGCCCAAGATCCCATACGCAGCAGTAGGTACGGATTTTATTTTATTTTTCATATTTTTTTTTATTTGCGTTATTATTTGTATCTCAGGGCAGCAAAATGACTTAAAAGGGGAAAATAAACCTTTTAAAATAAGTGTACCAACCACTTCAAAAATTAGATTTACCGTCCATACATTCAAATAAAATAATTGTGAAATAATAACAATGTCAGGTTAAGGAATTACATTTTATAAAGGTAATTAACTTATTTTAATTAAATTAACTTACTGATGATTTTATTACACTTCCTGTCATGATTTCTGCACTTTTCAACGCAACAACATGGCATTTTTGCAAACCAAAAACGAAGATAATTTGTATATAAAATGTATAGTAAATTTGTGTTGTGACGTTAGTAGGTATCTATTATGAAATATTGGGACATCTATCTATATTTATTATTTTATCAAAGCCTATAGTCGATATTATTTCGTTATTCGAAAGACTGACATTTTGTCTCAAGCCTTATATTAAATAACGTCACACTAATTTACCTTATTTCTTGAGTGATTTGTGCACCCGCGAAACACATTCACTCAGTAGCGTATATATACGTGTGCAACGACAGCTTTGATGAATGCGACGGACACTCTTTGAGACCGTGATGTGATGTGACAAAAAAGTGATACATCACATATCTACACTTAGACTAATAATACCTACACTTGTACCTACATATTTATATATATTTTTTACATTCTCAAAGACTAGCGGACCCGGCAGACGTTGTCCTGCTATCTTTCGAATGGAATGTCCGAATTGAATAATTCAAAAAGTTATATAAAGGTGAAGTTTTTAATATCACTGTTCACCCGATGCCATAGAATAAATAACATATTTTATGCCATTATTGGTGCTGCTATATTACTGTTCGGCTCCCAAAAGACGTAGCGTGATGTTTTATGATGTGTGATGGTCACCGAATATACATTTTACAGGATTACATTTAAATAGAAATAAATAAAGTAATTGCCTTTTAAAAAAAGGTGTACCGACTTCAAAAATTATGCACTAAAAAGTCTTTACGAAAGCAATTTATAAAAAAAAACCCAAATCGCTTCAAGCGTACCTATAAACTTTGAAGAGTTCTTGATTACTACAGGATCCCATGAACAGATCCTGACCTGATGACCATGGGACCACCTAGGAAGTATACCCTTTCAAACAAAAAAATAATTCCAAATCGGTCCAGGTTTTCAAGTAATTGGGGACCATACATAAAAAAAAACATAAAAGATTCCGACGAATTGAGAAACTCCTTCTTCTTTTGAAGTTTGTTTAAAAAAGCAATCATTTTCTACACCATCTTCACAAAGGGTGACTTTTTATTTAATCCCAACTAGTGGCAAAGGAATGAAGCTTCCTTTCGTAACATAATCTAGTAGTTTTGGAGTCTATAAAGCACAAACAGATATAGGTAAGTACCAAGATCCATTCTTATTATAAATTTTGCTCCAAGAATCTCACTCTATACGAGTTGAACGAATGCAAATTCAATATGTAGCTAAATCAAAATTTAACAATGGCAAAGAATCCCAAATAAAAAAGAACCAGTGCAAAGACAAGAAAATGGCAATTCATTTTCTATTAGCGACAATAATTCCTATCTGAAGCTACTCGTAGAGCGACGCTTGTAATCCTGTAGAAGTGCTCTCCTTTGAGAGAGGCTTTTGTGCTAATTGCTAGAACTCGGTCCAAGTTTGCTTTGAGTAGCAGTAGGCGTGTCGTGTTTGGGCACGCCTAGCCGTAATCAGAGTACGCCCATAGACAAGAATGGAAAACGCTGAAAGCTTCTGAAGGACCATAAAATAAAATTTCGAACGTATGTATGTTTAGATTTGATTTACATATCGAGCCCGAGGTATTTTTTTTATTAGAGTAAATTGTATTCTTTGTAGGAACTTACTATGTACAGTATAATCTTTATATTGTAAGGATACAATGCATGGCTCGAATCTAAGAATTCGTTTTCTTATTCGATAATAAAAAATAATATAAGTAGTAAATTTTTTCTTACGTGCTTCGGAGGGCACTATCAGCCCTTCTTCATAAAATAAGAGATAGGTAGGTATTACTTATATCTGTTAAAAAAGTGACAAATGTGCAGCAACATTCTTGCCACCTGTTCTGTTTAATATGAATAATTGGCAAAAAGTGGACATTGTTACTGGAGTCTGGTTACACCGCATGAGATTTTTTTTAATTAAAAACTTATGTAGGTACATAATCTGACAATCCACACTTAGAGGCTTTTCCAACTAAATATCTCAACAGAACTGGCAACTTCGTTAGGTATAGCCTCACAAATACCATCGGCTAAAAAAGGTAGAACTTGGTCTTCAACTGGGTACCTTGGGACCGTAAAACCGTGAAGAAAGAAAAAAAGTCCTGAAAGATTTCCGGGATACGGCTACTTTTAGCCTATGCCACTCGTCGATATGTTGCTCTGTTATGAGTGTAACGTGAAGGAAGGAAAAAACAAACAAACATACTTTCATATTTATAATACACTGACGAGCAATATAAAAAAGCCTTGCAAAAATGGCGCTATTTTGTTTTTACATTGTTTAACACGTCATTTAATTAAGTTTGTTTTGTTTACATTGGGTGTTTTTTTAACCGTTATTAAATACACTTGAAATACAGTGGCGTGGTTTCGGAAATATTTCATGATAAGTTTGTGGCCTTTTTATATTGCTCGTCAGTGTATTAGTAGGATTAACTAACTAGCATGTTACTAACATTGTCTGTATATGCTCTTAGAAAAGTAATGGCGTGAATATACGGCTCTGGGCGTGTCTCTGTGGGCGGATACATAGAGATCCTGTGCAAGTTTTGCATCGAGTCACTCGAGCTGGGCAGGAGACAAGGGGCAGACATGGCGCGAGTGCTGCGCCCGCCGAACCTTACGTAAGTTTTTTATACTTTTTAAATTTTTACGAACATCTTTTTTAATTACCTAACCTTAGGGTTCCTGGGTTCGTTATTCACATTAGCCAAAGCCAAAGCACTATTTTTTTGAGATTGAGAGTCGTGACTTAGTTGACAATTTATTGTGGTCGGTACCCTGAATCGATTCCCGGTTGGGGCAAGCAATATATGTTTTATTCTAAAAATAGTTTTACCTCTTGTTTATTTTTGTGATATTTTTCTGAATTTTAATTGCCAGTTCGCCCAGATAGACCGTTGTTACATATTTTAAAGCGAATTCATAAAGAAAATTTTAGGAACATCGTGTATTGTTTATTGCTGCCCTCACTAATAAAAATCATCAACAGCTCAAAATAATCTGATACAAAATCAAATTTCTAGGGCCGTTGGGCGGTTTTGTTGCGGTTTGCACTATAGATTCACCGGGAAGGTTTACAAGCTAAGCATTAACAGTAAAAGTGAATTAAGTCGGGGAAAAAGTCTAATCCGACAGAGAACAAATTGATGTAGGAAAGAATTGTGTATAGAATAAAATGATCTACAAAAAGTCAGCGGTGGCATATCTACTTGAAATTTAACTTTGAAATTTGACTTAAAATTTGACTTTTTGAAATTTATCCCAAAGTATTTCCGGGGTAAAAAGTAGCCAATGTCACTTTCCGTATTTTCCGGCCCTGTTGCTTCGTTATATGGAATGAAATAAAGACAAACACACAAACAAATAAATAAAATTGAAGTGTCTGTCCGTGATTCCACATTGGTTTTAAAATATTTGTACCTTAATTCTGTCTGTCTGTCTCAATGTTTGTTTTCGGAATATCTCGATGAATTCGCAAAGTCGGTTGAAAATATGCGTGAAATTGATGACTTTCAGGGCTTCATAAAACCTAGGTGTAGTTGATATTGATATATTTTTTACATTTAGAGAACTTATAGATAATTTCACTTTTACTTTAAGGGTCCATTAACTAATACTTGCTATTTTAAATAAATTTTGTACAATACTTGATTTGCTGAAGTCCATTTTTGTATGGGACAAAAGTTATGAGGCGACTCCTTAATTCAGTTCATTAATATTTGAGAAATCTAGTAAAAAGATAAGGTATTTTCGATTATAATTTAAGAAACGTTAGAGAAGAAAGAAAGAAGACCTTATCGACTTGATCTTTTAATATATATTTTATATTTTTTTCCCCTTTAAAAATATTCACTAAGATCGCTGAAAGTTTGTTCAAAATTCTTTCAGCGATCTTTTTTTTTTTATTTAATATATTTTATAATAAATTATATCAGCAATATTTCAGGAAGTAATTTGGTATAAGTAAGTATATTTTATTATCTCCGCCAATTAAGTAGGTATGGCGAAAGATATTTAAAATTAAATAAAATAAGTAAAAAACTTTTTTTATAATCTTATATCTGGAATATATGATGGTTCTGATAATTATTACTGTCTCAAATATAACATTAGCGATGTAATTAATTTTTTTTATTGAGATTCTATGGGATAATGGGACCAAGTTCATGCGAATACCACATACGACGATAATTATAACCGAAAACAATGAGAAACAATAAAAGTAAACACAATAAATTTTTAGTTATATTTCATGAAAATTTTTTTTTGTTTGAAAACAGAATTTTATGATTTTTTTAGGAATATACTTATCTATCTATCAATTATATATAAATCAATTGCCATGCGTTAGTCTCGAAAAATCTCGAAAATCGACCGATTGTGATGAAATGCCGCTGCAATCTGGTTCTAGGAATTTTGTTTTTCATACGGCGGAAAGCTACTACTTACTAAAATTTATTGTGTTTACTTTTTTGTTGTTTCTCATTGTTTTCGGTTATAATTATCGTCGCATGTGGTATTCGCATGAACTTGGTCCCATTATCCCATAGAATCTCAATAAAAAAAAATAATTACATCGCTAATGTGTGGCCAGTATTCAATCTCGATCATACGGCGGCCGAGATGCCAGTGCGTGGGCTACTTTAAAGTTTTTAAGAAATGTTGTCTTTATATGGGTTATCAAAATTAGTTTTAGTGCTAATGCAGGCAGGTTCTATATATTTTTTCTGGATACAGTGCAAAAACTCGGTGAAACGCGCGGCTTATTTCGTCCATATAGGTATATTTAGAAAGATGTGATCTAGATGCACTGCGAAAAGAGTCGATAAGATGACTAAGGATGAATAAGATAAGCGTACCAGGAACATGAGAAATAACTATTTTCCAACAAAATACGTCTTGTGAAATTGCATAAAACGCATTTAGTGATGGATCATCTAATAAAAATATCAAGTTGCAGATAACTTATTCTCAAATTGTGTGAAATTATCTCGCACATCACATGGAGAAACTTGTAGTTTTGTAAATATACTTATTACGTAAATTGTGACCGCAAAATTACAGATTTTCAGAGCTTCAAAAATAATTTTGATAACTTGCGAGATAAATAACAATATTAAACTTTCGGCATACTTAGCGTAGCGCATAAGCCGGGGCAGGGCTGAAAGGTAGTTTATCCCAATAGTACCTACTTAAAATTCATACCTATAATCTATCATGCTAGGACGTCAGTTCAGGTAGTCTATAAATCGTTTCTATTAAACTAGTACTCAATAACAATGATGACGTAAAGCTTTTTCACGTTGAAATCCCTCGTCCTGCATGCGACGTGGTCTCGTTTCGGGAATGAGTATGAACTCAAGTACTATTTAGGGTTGTCACTGGTATTAAACGCAATGCCTTATTTTTTGGTATCGTAATAGAATGTACCTACACATAAACCTAAAGATGATCAAACAGTTTGAATTATTTGACTCAAATCTTGCATCAACTTGCGTGTTGTTTGAACCTCAGTTTGATGGGATGTTTGAGACAAACGTAGGACTTTAAAATATGACCAAACAAGCAGTAAAAACCGGCCAAGTGCGAGTCGGGCTCGCGCACGAAGGGTTCCGTACCATTATCTATAAAAACGGCAAAAAATCACGTTTGTTGTAGGGAAGCCCTCTTAAATATTTATTTTATTCTGTTTTTTAGTATTTGCTGTTATAGCGGCAACAGAAATACATCATCTGTGAAAATTTCAACTGTCTAACTATCACGGTTCATGAGATACAGCCTGGTGACAGACGGACAGACAGACGGACGGACAGCGGAGTCTTAGTAATAGGGTTTCCGTTTTTACCCTTTGGGTACGGAACCCTAAAAATATAAAAAAAATATGGATAAAATTGTTTTGCTCAATTTTTTTGTATTTGTATTTTAATTTGCGTGTTTTATTGTCTCGAGAGTGATTTGTAAAAATTAGCATACAATAATAATAAAAATTATTTTTTAAATAATAAATGATTTATTATTTACAACACATCAAATAAAAGTTTAAAACTAATATTACTTAATAAAATTAAAATCCAAAAAACTATATTATATTATATAAAGCTCGATTACCACTCACGGTCACTTGCGGTGTAGGTACTTATGCGTGTATTTGTATGGATTTAGAACAATTTTTTTATAGAGAAGACGACATGTGACCTTGCCACCGCCTGATTATTAAGCATAGGTGGCTGGTCCATGAATGCGCGCGACTGGTAGATCATAATACAGTCGCTTGAATTTAAAACATTATGGCGTCATATAGGTGTAGTTTTGGTAAGTCGATGCCAGAGTTAGTGCGAATTCTTTTGTATATGAAACATTCCTAAACGATTATGTTTAAAATATCATAATAGTTTAAAATGAAAGTGGCAACCCTATTGTGCCAAACTTCAAATTATGAATGGAGTGGTTGACCGACGTCACTCGACGCTGGACCGTTGGACACGAGAAATGCTTATATTTGTCACTTCATTATACCGTCCCGCACTCCCGCACTCCCACCGCTAATGGAGTGGAACCTTTGGTTGAATAGCCGGTACTATTTTTAGCGTTTTAATTTATTTAAGTAATTATTATGTTTTATTAACAATATTCGGTATGTTATGTTTTATTTCGAGTTGCTCGCGTGTTTATAATATAACTAACGGGTATTAGGAAAGAAAATACTATGCCATCATAGGTGTCCTACTGTCTACCTACATGGCAAAATATAAGTTATGAAAGTTGGCATTTTTCACAGCTTCTGCAAGCTATATCTATGCTCGTATTCTTATCCTTCCGGAAGCCGATTTGGTGAAGACAAGTTTTCTTCAGTTTTTTATAGGTTGCCTTACGGATCCTGAAACCGGTCCTAAGGTACCTGGGAAAGAAAAGTCCTGGAAATTGTGAAATTGATGGAAACAAGCTTTATACACTCGGCCATGAGTTTTTAAATCATAAGGCCTTTTAAGTAAAGTTTATGTATTTTCCAGGGGGTGTCGGCTGTGGCAGCAGTAACATGGCTCCCAAAACACCGACGCCGGCTGTGGTCGGCGAGCGGGAGACATGGGGCAAGAAGGTTGACTTCTTGCTCTCTGTGATCGGGTTTGCTGTAGACCTAGCTAACGTGTGGCGGTTCCCCTATCTCTGCTACAAAAATGGAGGAGGTAAGTTTAAGACCTAGCTGCATACAATACTCTAGCGCTACCTTAGCGCTACGTGATCGATTGGTCTCTCCGCTGAATCTCTCTCTGTCGCATTGAATAGAAACAAAAGAGAAGAGGCGCACGGAAGGTGCTTGGAACAAACGTCCTAAGTGACAAATCAAAAATAATTTATTTAAATTAAAGAAGTAGCTTTCTTGAAAATCTAAATTAACATCTTACTTTAGTAATAGATGATACAAATATATACTTAATTTAATAAACAATACTTCATGTACTAATGAGAAATTTGGAAAGGAGACTATTTTCAGAGGCTACTTTGCAATTTTTTTCTATCGAGCAAAGTTTCTTAAAACATGTTATACGATTAACAGATTAATATGAAATATGATTAATTATAACATGTAATTTTTTCTGTATTTGTAAGAGCTTTAGGTTTCACTCAAAATGATTTGAAAAATATGATTTAATATGAAGGTAGCCTCTTAAATTATACTATTTATATGTTGCCAGCGACGCAAATATTTATATGTAAATAAAGTCCACTCCATCCAGGATAATAAAGTTTAGACGAAATCCATTCAGCCGTTACAGAGACAAATTACTGATATTCTGAAAAACTATTGAACCGATTTTCGTCATACGTCTGTAAGTAAGATAGCGTTGAGAAATAATTATATCCTTATAAAAATTCGTCAAAATTGGTACATAGTCAGTTTCTTCAAAATTTAAAAAAAATAATGAACCAATTTATATTAGAAGAAAATGGGACCAATCCGGAAGAATTATCTGTCGAATAAAAAATAAATCATCAACATCGGTTCACAACTGGCGGAGTAATCGATGTTCATAAATACATTTTTTAATACTGTCCGAATTGAGAACCTTCATCTTCTTTTTTTGGAAGAGAACAACAACAGGGTATCTACTATTTTAGTAGGTATACTATTTTAGCCTCAGTTTGAAGAATTTATTGGTTTTTTCAGTATTCTGAGGGATATGCTTAATTTATCTTACCCATCTTAACGAGAATTTAACTTATTAGGAACAACCTTCTACAGTAGAAAGTGGAGATTTGCATCACGATTGTGGTATTCAACGTTGATTACTGCAGCCGGAATATGTAAGTGCTCTCAGCCCCACATAATGCCTAGTTAACAAGGCGCCTACGCTCTGTGCTACTTGACAGCGTACTTGACACTACATTACGTACTATTTTGTATGTAGACATGTGTGAGAGTCGACTGTTTTAGATCACATTCAGATTAGTCCAAAAGTTTTGCAGCAAAAGTGCGACATTAGTCTTCGGAAATTGTAGGTCAATAGATGATTGAGGTGTCAAAAAGTTTGTATTGACGAGGTCTACAATATAATATAAAATTTGAATTAGTGTATTTTTGAAAATAAAAAAAAAAAGCTCTAAAGTGGTAATGTTTTGGGGGTTTTTATTTATGTTTATTTTAATTCTACAGCACGTATTCAGAAAGGTTTATGTTTTGCGAAATAAAAAAAAAATGGTTTTTGGAAATCTCGAAAATCACTTAGCCTAGACTAGTCGCGTCTTTTCCAAAATGAAAGCCTAGGTCTCGATAAGATCTTCATTTCGGATGACAGCTATAAAAATATACATATGTTCTCTTCTTTTCTCTTTGAAGGTCATGTGGTGCATGAAATCTGTGTTTTTTTTATATACAACAGAATAGAGTGATTACACTAACACTAACAACTTACCAAAACTACACACTTTACAGTACTTTGTTCTCAAACAAGTAAATCCTTACAAAATTTTGAGGAAATCTGAACTAAAATAGTTCACTGCAGAAAAATAACCGGCCAAGGTAGAAACACATTGTGTGTGTAACACTTATTTTTAACCGAACTTCAAAAGAAGGAGGAGGTTCAGGTCAGGATCTGATGATGGGATCCTGGAGAAATCGAGAACTCTTCAAATTTTATAGTCAAACTTGAAGCGATTTGGGGTTTTTTTATAGTGACTTGTGCATATGATTTCGGAAAGCACATTTTGGTTTTGAAGGCGGTTTTTTTTCTTCATCAGAAGTGGTTATTATATAAAATTGTTTCTATGTCCGTTAACAAGAGCTGTCATGAACATATTGAACGTGACAGCTCTTTTTATTCGCCCTATAAAACTAAACTCGCAGACAGGACGGAGCTATTAGGTGTATAATGAAATAAGCGCCATTTTCGCGCCGAGTTCATTTACCACCTCCTACACTTTGAAGATGTGAAAGGTTTGTCGGTACAATATTTTGTCGTTCATATTTAATTACTAAGAAAATGGTTGAAATATTGTCTCAGACTTTTAAATTCCTTTTATATTTCTTTAATTAGGTTACGATCTACTCTACTCTATTGCATTCGTTTATTTTGCTACCTATACCTATATTGACATTATTTTTACTCGTATAAAAACATAAATTTATAGAATAAATAATAATAATAATAGAATAGAATAAGATATCTCTGGCAGAACAAACGAATCATAACGCTTTTATTCTTATTTCTGCAACAAAACTACTTTTGTTTGTCCTATGCCTGCGATATACTTTTTAATTTAGCATTCTAGATTCTATGGCTTGTTGTCAGTTATTTGTGCAGTCAAGGTTTATGTTTTATTCAATATTCTTTATTTTAAATTTATTATTTCTCTGGTAACATACTTATATATTTCTGCAACCCTCGCAGTGATGATATTTTGTGGTGCCTAATTTTTTTTTCACTGAAATGCATCGGTGTGTGAAATGTCATAAATGTCTTCTTACATCCGCCATTTTATTTTTATAAAAACAAAACCTAGCCTACAACTATCGAATATTCGCATCGTACGGTTTAAACCAGTCTGTAGATACCTTATTCATTAAAATTTATCCAGCTATTGGGATGCTTCAAGCGTATATCACACATAAATATGTATACATACACAGATACGCGTAAATATCATAACCCTGATTGTCGTCTAGGTCGGGTAAAAAGCTATTTTTAAACCACCTTGTACCCAAAATTATATTTACCTATCAATGTTCTATGTTAAAAGTATGACTAGGTGACTGCAGAGGAAAAAGAGAGATCGTACATAAGTACGTACCTATAATATCATTGTATATAATAATAATATTAACCACTTCTGATGAAGAAAAAAAACCGCCTTCAAAACCAAAATGTGCTTTCCGAAAGCAAATGCACAAATCACTATAAAAAAATACCCAAATCGCTTCAATTGTGCCTATACAATTTGAAGAGTTCTTGATTTCTCCACGATCTCATCATCAGATCATCTCATCATCACCCGATAACCATGGGATCACCTGGAAAGTATACCCTTTCAAACAAATTTTTTTTTTCAAATCGGTCCAGAGGGTATCCATAATTTTTCTGGGATAAACTTTTTCCAATTTCTCTGTAAATAATCCACCTGTGTCATTGTAATTTAGCATATTAATCTAAATCTTTTAACTTAACATTTTATATTAATTATTTTTTTATTAAAAAATTAAAAAATCATAAAATATTTTGTATTTTGAATTTTCAATAAGCTAACAAAAAGCGCAAGACGTTTAATTGTAGGGTAATGGTTACTACTCGCTTAAAAAAAATTATCTAAGAGCTTTGTGATAGACTATGAAAGAGAAAACAGGGGCAAAATAATCCTTTAAAAAAATAACGACTAAGTATTTCACTAAGATAATATATTGAATAAGTAACTATATGCTAAATTACAGTGTCACAGGTGGAGTATTTACAGAGAAATTGGGAATAGTATTATCTCCATACAAATTATGGATATAAAGCTCTTAAAAATTATATTTATAAACTTTTCTAAACCTAACATTATAGCATTCGAGATGCTACGAAGCTACGACACAGAGACCATTTTTTTTACAATTAAATAACTTTACCGTAAGTATATGGAGAATTTCTTAAGGCGATTTAAGACGAACTCAAAAGCATGACATAGGAATATGCGAACGGAAATTAAGGACGCCCGCTGGTTGGACATTCCTCGGTTTGCGGTTCGTCCTCGGGCAACACAGGAAATGCTTGCGATGTCATTTGTTTGGTCCTTAGAGAAAATTATTTTCGATTTAGTGTTTCTGACAACTAAGGATGTGGTCCCATCTAGCTAGTACTTTTGATAAATATTTCGGAAATATAAATAAATAAATGTGAACCTTTTCACCAACATTGTTGGTATAAAGATTATTATAATTTTATAAATATTTTTGGAAAACAATAATTAATAAATGAACCAAATATATTTGTTATTAAAAAAATAAAACAATTAAAAACAATAAATTTAAATAGGTACTTTACTTAACATGTATGTGTGTGTGTGTACAAATATAGAAATATAAAAATAAGGTATATTTGTATACAAATAATTTACAATACAATTTAAGTCACAAGATAAATCATATGTATATAAATACAAATTATTTCTTCCCCTTCCCCTTTCCCTTTCCTTTTTTTTTTTCGTAACAGGCTCCGATTCAGGAGGCGGAGTCGGTGGTAACTTCTTGTCTGGCCAGATACGATTTATATAGTCTACTACTGATGATAGATCTATTGTTTTAGATTTAGAGGTCCGCGGACCGGGGAATGTGTTCGTCAGCTCATTTATAAAGTCATCATCAAACGGCACCTTCGCAGATCTCACATACTTAGTAAATTCTTTGACTTCAAGAGGCTTCTTGTTCTCTTTGTTCATTTGAAGTAAAAACATTATAATATCCACTTTGTTTTTTTTACTTGCTCTTCCTAAGAACTCTGCTCTGTGCATGACTACGTCTCTAGGATCAGGCCCCTCTATAGCATATGCGTGCACTAATCCACCATGAGTGATGGTAGCATTTTTCCTAGACTTCATCTGTAGAACACGTTGCAGTAACCAAATAAATTCTTTAGTTATCCAAACGTCGTCCAAAAACAATTTTTTGATATTGACTCGAGACTGCAACATTTTCTCCAGTACCATATAGGCATCTAACGGTGTCAGTGGATTGTAAGAAAGATTTAAGGTTTTAAGTTTATTCGCTTTCGTCAAGTTTGCGACAATTGGAAGGACATTTGGGTGTGTAAATTTGTTATTACTCAGATCTAAACTGGCTAAGGTCGGAACTAATGTGAGATTTTTTATTGCTATGGCTATGCGGTCTCCACTTAGAGCATTCCACGATAGATTCAAGACCTGTAATGACTCACTTTGAGCTAAAGTAAGAAGTAATTTAACCATGGTGGACACTTGGTAAAGTTCATTACGGGATAAATCGAAATGAGTCAACTTGCATGAGCAGTCAATAGCTTCAGCTAAAGCGAGAGCCGCTTTAGCGCTAAGTTTATTGTTACTTAGTTTCAACCGTGTTATTTCTAGTCCTCTTTGCATAGCATTCGCCAAGTGGTCTATTCCGTCATTTCCAATGCAATTACCAGAGAGGTCTAAAGATTTAAGGGACCGATTCGTAGTGATTGCTTCACTGATATACTGAGTGCCTGTTGGCCCTATCCTGCAATTTGCTAGACATAGTTCTTGCAAACAAGCATTGTCAAGAAGCAAGGCTCCGATATGGTAGCTCGCATCTTCAGTCAGCCAGTTATCAGTTAGATCTAAAACGGTTACATTTGTGTTGCGTTTGAGAGCCATGGCCATGGCGCGAATGCCGATTGGGTTTACTCCGTAGTATCTTAAATTTATATAATTGCAAAGAAGATTCTTGTGAAATCCGCGCACTGGACACTGGTCCATTTTTTTACAAAGAGATAAATACAGTTCTTGTCCATCGTCGGGGTATTTTATTTTATCTTCCGGTTCGAGCAGTGCGTCTCTGATGCCCAGATCATGAACACAGGGGTAATTGTAGTATGGGTGACGAAGAATGGCACTGTCCGACTGAGCTATATAATTAGTACATATTTCTCCACTACCGGGTGAGTACAAGCCTTCAGCATAGAGAGCTCGCTTGATGTTAGTTTCTGGTAGAGTGATCATCAGAGACGACCACTCGCTCATTGATGGTTCTACGGAGATTTGTTCTTCCATTGTCGTAGGTGGTAGCAGGACCTCTGTTACACTCTTTTCGGAGCCGTTTGAAGACATTTTGGCTGGATTTTAAAATCAATACAAAAATTTAATTTTATACAAAGAGATTCCAATTTTGGTTTTATATAAATATGTGCATAACACGCCTGGTCGGCGACTACTTTTATTACTACGAGAAGTTCGGGGAATTGGAAAAGTCAGTTTGACTTATTTGAGTCACTTATTTTTTTGTTGATTTATAGCAAAGCTTATGTACATAATCCGAGAAACCACACTAAATATCCATCTAAATATACATCAACAGAACTAGCCACTTGTTAGGTATAGCGTCACAAATATCATCGGCTAAACGAGGGAGACTTGGTCTTCCGCTTTGTACCCTGGAACCGTAACACGGTTTCGGGAGCTGTAAGGCAACCCGTGAAGAAATAAAAAAAATAGATAATATCGTATTAAAAACTTTTACAATGTGTTTGGATTTTAATTTATATAAAAAATCAATTTATTACTTCACCTCTTAAATTATTTATCAATAAAATACTCTGCTACGCGTGTAGGTATCGAGTCTACGATGCGTAGGTATGTCGAAAGTTGTCATTATGATCCTAAGCTGAAATCAATTCGTCGGTATCTTTTATGTTTTTTTTATGTATGTTCCCCGATTACTTGAAGACGCCTGGACCGATTTGGATTTTTTTAAAGGGTATATTTCACAGGTGGTCCCATTGTCATCAGGTCAGGATCTGATGATGGGATCCTGGAAAATTCGAGAACTTTTATAGGCACACTTGAAGCGATTTGGGTTTTTTTTATAGTCACCTGTGCATTTGCTTTCGGAAAGCAAACTTTTCATTGCATATATTTTGAAGTTGGTACACTTTTTTTTAAAAGGCAATTATTATAAGCTTGTTCATTCTCAATTATACCACCAGAAATTGTAAAGTAAGTAACTTCAACATCAGCACATCTAATTAATTGACTATCAGACGCCCCTACACAGCGCATAATTCTGTTAGCTCTTCATATGCGAGAGAAATTCCTAACAAAATCATTAGCGAGGTAATGGAAAGGGGGTCATCGTTAGAAGGCTGAGTGCCCGATCGTCCGAGATCTAATTATTGAGCAATTTAAAGGACGTAATTCATGAAATATGATATCAGAAGATCTTCTACGGGCACTGGAGATTGGCGGCGCTCGCCGGAAATTTGTTTAGTATGCTTCATTGTACCGATTTTCCAAAGGTTATTGAAGACCGAAAATACATATTTATTAAATCTATACGTATAATATCTATAACTTTCCTGACTAATTCATCATCACCGACTAAGAGGGGTAAAATGATGTAATGTAATGACTACTCTGGGTAGGTACTCGTACAATACAAATAGGTAATTTGTAAGGAATGGTTGCTATGCGACATCTTGTTATCAAGTAGACATAATTCTGTTGTCACATTGTTTATATTAATAAACTAATATTATATTGTAAACGTTTTCTTTAACTTTAATATGGTAGCAGAACGTGGTTAAAATGGCTTCAAAAATAGAAGTATTGAACAAGAATAACTACGATACATGGGCAATCCAAGCAAAAGCAGTCCTCGTCAAAAATAAATTATGGAAGTATGTTATGTCACCTATTAATATCTCAAAAGCTGATGAAATCACAATAGAAGGCGATTTACTTGCACAATCAGAATTAATTTTGCTAATCTCACCATCTGAAATTAAATTAATTAAGAAATGTGAGAGTGCGAATGACATCTGGATTAAACTAAAAGAAATTTTTGCAAGTACAGGTCCTGCTAGAAAAGCAACCCTTTTAAAACAACTTATTCTTGCAAAACTAAAAGACGATAATATAAGAGATCACTTGAATAAATTTATGGATGTGGTGGATAAGTTACAAGAAATGGACATCACAATTCATGAAGATTTATTGTCTATTATAATGTTATGTAATGTAATTTTCATTACAAGCATTCGAGGTGTGCATACATACGGCATAACTGTTCCTTTGATTACTATTTGCATTGCCTTCTTCTTTGATATTTTTATATTTCTTCTTTCTACAGCTACAGCTACAGCTTCTAAGCTTAAAATTATCCAGTGAGTATGAAAACTTTCGAGTTGCAATTGAATCTCGAGATACTCTACCAAAAACGGAACTTTTAAAAATAAAAATAATGGAAGAGTATGAAGCTCGAAATCATAACTATGACTCTCCACAATCAAGTACCAGTCAGGAAGAGTCGTTTTATATTTTCTGCACTTTTTGCAAAAAGAAGGGTCACACTAGTAAGAACTGTAGAAAGAAGAAATATAAAAATATCAAAGAAGAAGGCAATCAAAGGAACAGTTATGCCGTATGTATGCACACCTCGAATGCTTGTAATGAAAAACAATGGATTCTAGATAGTGGATGTACGTCACATATGTCTCACCAAAGAGATTGTTTCAAAGATATGGAGTTAACTTCAGAAAAACTAGGTCTAGCATCCAAAACACATTCTGCAACAATACAAGGAAAAGGTACTGTCATAATGACTACCACCAATCCATCAGGAGAAATTAGTTTCAAGAAAACTTTGTATGTACCCGACCTGTGCACTAATTTGTTATCAGTTGGAAAAATTACAGAGCATGGAAATACTGTACTGTTTACAAATAGAAGAGCAACTATTAAACATCCTGAACTTGGAGTAATCCTTGCTGCGGAAAAAGGTAATGATGGTCTCTATTATGTTGATTATGATTCAATAAAGAAAAATGACACTTGCAATGTAGTACATGGCAGTGAAATGTATGAATGGCATAAGAAATTAGGCCACATGAACGAAATGGATATGAACTTGCTCTTAAAAATGGAAGTTTAATAGGATTAGACTTTAATCCTAACGAAAAGCTTGGAGACTGCGAGATTTGTATTAAAGCAAAAATGAAAAGATTGCCAAGCAAACCTAGTACAATTCTGCGTACTGGAGATTTACTAGAAATTGTACATAGTGATGTTTGTGGACCTATGAAAGTACCGACACTAAATGGATGTAAATATTTCGTAACTTTCATTGACGACTATACCAGGTATTGTCGCATATATTGTATTAAAAATAAAAGCGATGTTCTTGATAGATTTCAGGAATATAAGGCAGAAGTTGAAAATAAAACTAATAAGAAAATAAAATGTTTACAATCAGATGGTCTTGAATATTGCAATAATAATTTTAATATTTTTTTGAAAGAAAACGGAATAACAAGACGTCTAACAGCTCCCTATACTCCACATCAGAATGGGATAGCCGAAAGAAAAAATCGAACGCTTGTAGAAAAGGCAAGAAGTCTAATTATAGAATCATCGGCCCCTATGATCTTATGGGGAGAAGCTATTTCAACGGCTAATTATATTTCTAATAGATGTATAAATAAAAGCATTGGAAATATTACACCTTTTGAAAAATGGTAGGAAGAAAACCTTGCATAAATCATTTTAACATTTTTGGTACAAAAATGTTCTCTCTCCTGAAAGATGGACAAATTAGAAATAAATTTGCATCAAAGGCAATTCCAGGCATGTTTGTGGGATACTCGGAAATCTCAAAAGCTTTCAGAATGTGGGTACCTAATAAACATAAAATAATAATTGTCAAAGATGTCAAATTTACTAAGAATTTCTTCTACAATAAAACTGCTCATAGCAGAAGCTCGTATGAAACCACAGAAAGTTATGAGAAGCCACATTTTACAGAATTAAGTTTCGATGAACTTAATGGTGATACTATACAAAGAAATCAAGATGAAACCGATTTTGAATCTATTACTTCTGAAGTGGAAGATTTTGTCGAAGATGTTGAGAGCGTTAATAAAGAACAAGAAGATGAATTTAGTTGTAATGATCAAGGAGAAGAAATGGATAAAATCACAGAACAAATAGAAGAATCTGACAACGATACAAATGTAGAAAATGATTTAAACGTAAATATAAATCTTCGTGATCGTGATACACTTCGCAAACCTCAAAAGTTTGAGGATTTTGTTATGACTGCTGTGAATGAAGTAACACAGAAATACAAAGAACCAATGACTTACAGTGAAGCTATACAAAGTTATAATAAAGATAAATGGCTAGAAGCAATGCTGAGTGAAATAACGTCATTGAGTGAAAACGAAACGTGGGAACTTGTTGATTTGCCTAAGGAAAGAAAAGCACTACCATGCAAGTGGGTGTTCAAGGTAAAAACAAACCCTGATGGAAGTGTAGAATGCTTCAAAGCAAGACTAGTGGTAAAAGGATATTCCCAAAAACCGGGAATTGACTTTGATAAAACATTCAGTCCAGTGGTTAAACTAAATACGATAAGAGCACTTTTGGGAGTGGCTGTAAATGAACAATTATCATTAAGTCAATTTGATGTCTCTACGGCTTTTTTGAATGGAACAGTTGTAGAAGAAATATATATGAAGCAACCAGAAGGGTACAATGATGGTACTAACAAAGTATGTCATCTTAAAAGAAGCTTATATGGTCTAAAACAAGCCCCACGGTGTTGGAATACGTGCATTCACGAGTTTTTGATAAGTTCTAAATTTAAACAAAGCAATTCAGATCCCTGTTTATATATTCGTAAACAAGGTCAATCTAAAATATTGATTGGCTTATATATTGATGATGGATTAGTTGCTTCTTCTTCTGAGAAAGAAGGAAATAATTTCTTAAAAGAACTACAAAATCGTTTTAAGATAAAGATTAAGCCTGCAAGTTACTTTCTAGGCCTAGAAATAGAAAGATCTGCTGAAGGAACTATAAAATTGAGCCAAAGAGCTTATACAAAGAAGGTACTAGAAAGGTATGGAATGTCAGATTGCAAACCAGTACTGACTCCAATTATAAAAGAAAAGATGCAAGAAAATGTAGAAACTCAAGAAGAAACTTATTTTCCGTATCGTCAAGCAGTAGGCGCCTTAGCATACCTAATGGTGGGGACAAGACCTGATATAAATTATGCAGTAAGTGTAGTCTCCAGAACTTTAGATAATCCATCTAAACAAGATGTTATCAAAGTAAAAAGAATACTACGATACTTAAAAGGCACAATTGACAGAGGCTTGATCAAAAGTGATATTGAGAGAAATTTGATCTGTTATAGCGACGCTGACTTTGCTGGTGATGAAGCAACTTGCCACTCTACATCTGGTATGATTTGCTTATTTTCTGGTCCTATCAGTTGGAGAAGTCAAAAACAAACAACTGTGGCTCTGTCTTCGACTGAAGCTGAACTGATTGCTGCCAGTGAAACAGCTCAAGAAATGGTCTGGCTTAGAGAATTGTTCTCAGAAATAACAGAATTGAATGGAACCCCAGTTCTCTTCGTGGATAATGAATCAGCAATAAAGTTATCCTATAATCCATCATATGAGCAGCATCGTAGAACAAAGCATATCAAGCGGAAACATTTCTACATACGGGAATGTGTCTCTACTGGCATGCTTACAGTGCAACAAGTTTCTTCAAACTCTCAACTGGCTGATATGTTTACAAAGCCTCTGTATAAACCAAGGTTGGATGATCTAAGTTCCCAGATCGGTTTACAACGTCTTTAATGATGTCATGAGATGATGACGATGATGATGAAGGAAGATGGAACTATAAAAGGTGGAGAGGATGTAAGGAATGGTTGCTATGCGACATCTTGTTATCAAGTAGACATAATTCTGTTGTCACATTGTTTATATTAATAAACTAATATTATATTGTAAACGTTTTCTTTAACTTTAATATAATTATACCTATTTTACTTTAAAAAATTGTGTGAGAAGAGATAGTGTTAATGTTTACTTTCAAACTTTCCTACGAGCGAAGCCGGAAGTAGAAAGCAAGTTTGCTCATTTTTTTTCTTCACGGGTTGCCTTACAGCTCCCGAAACCGTGTTACGGTTCCAGGGTACCCAGCGGAAGACCAAGTCTCCCTCGTTTAGCCGATGGTGTTTGTGAGGCTATACCTAACGATTGGCTAGTTCCGTTGAGGTATATTGATGGAAAAGCCTCTAAGTATGGTTTGTCGGTTTATGTACATAAGTTTTTAATAAAAAAAACCCATTGGTACATGGCCGGAATCAAACCATCTCTTAACCACTCGGCCACCCACGCACAGTTTGCTCATTATCTCCTTTAGCGGCTTTAGTCGACGAATATGAGATATTCGGAGGGCAGGTAAACCCTGCGTCCGCACTTCTGAAAATAATAGATATTTGCAACAGCTTTATAAGTGCAACGACCTCTGTTTAAGATGAGCAACTCCTTAACCTCTCTGGCCACACATCGCCGCAAATCTTTTGATTTAAGCACTAAATACATAATACTCCTCCTGAGTGACCTCCACATACCACAATCCTGGCATATTTTTGTTTCACACAAATCTGTATGTACCTTCCAAATAAAAATAAAAACATACCAAACTGACCAGTCCAGTAATTATGATCCCCAGCAAGTGGTTAATGAACAAACTGTGTAAATCGTACGGTCAAGTACAGGTCACGGCACTAATTGATTGCCGACCACTCCATCAAGTGACCCTTCATCCATCATGTATGTCTTCATGTATGTAGACTTCATAAATTGATTTAGTGGTCACAATCATAATTCATTAATCTTATATACTGTTCTGTTAATACGGGTAACTGGCTAAAAGTGGACACTGTTACTAGTGTCTCTGGTACAATCAGGAGCAGCGTTGGTAGGTAGGACCCCTTATAGGCTATATTCGCTTGCACATTGAAGTTTTCATATTGTTTCATTTCTAATGCCAACCTATCAGCCTTACAAAGGATCGGGCATTTTGCTTGTGAACTTGGAGTTACATAATAATGCAAAGAACAAATTGAAAGAAGGGGTTTGCTGATTGGGCATTGGGTATAAGGTAAGTAATATTCTAGGGTGGGACATGTATTCTCAGATTTTCACAATTTTAGTATATAAAAGCCCCGCTAAATTTTTTCCATATTCATATGTCATATTTTGATTGATCATCATGCAAGGATTAAGTTTCACAACATTGTTTAACCGTCGTTCAACTTCTATTATATTTTGTTCTAAAAATATTCTCCTGAAATCAGCGTTTAAAATGCTTACCTAACCTATAGTTTTCATACCTACACGGAGAAGCTTAGAAAAAAATCTATACGTAACTACTTATTTAATAAAAATCTGATTATTCAAAATTCCTGAAACTATAACTGCACTAGTTTTCATGAATTATTTCAAAAGATAACTAAATAAGAAATCATCCAAATAATATGAAATTCCTAATTTTTTAATGATAAGTATCTATCATCACGCCTTTTATCCCAGAAGGATAGGCAGAGACAATCGATTGTCATTTGCTACGATCCTGGCATACCTCTTTCGCTTCCTTTATATCATCATCCCTTTCATATACATCCTCGGCGATTGTGTGTACTTTTAACATTGCCTTTGATCAATATATTTTTTATATGTTCAATAAAAGAGCAGCTAGGTCTGCCAGCATTTCCTTTCGCTTCTTCCATATAAACCTTTCATCCTTCATTCTTTCAACTATTTATAGTTCGGTAATATTTTTTCAAAGTTTCTGGAAGAACGAATTCTGAAGATAGAAAATTAAATCCTGCTTACAATTCGACATTCCCGATCTAAGAGCAAATTAAAACAGAAAATATCTCTAAAAATCTCTGAAGCTCAATAAAATGGCAATAAATAATCGGTTATTTTATCCGTTTTCATTTTGACGGCCAAGGGCTTTGTAGTTAAGTCGTCGATCGTCGTAGATGATTTAATACTTCCCAATGGAAATCTCATAATACCCAATCATCCAGGACCTCCCTACGGACGGCGTCGCGCCGGACTCGACAGTTCACAATATTCTCTCGATAAGTAGATTTCAGTTTATTACAAAAGGTACCTATTATATTGTAAAGTGAAACATATTGTTTAATATTTTTTTTATTTTAAATTTTATTACATGGTTTCATAATCTGGTATATGTGACATAGATAACTGTTATCGTTGACTTATTTTATATTGTAATTTTTTAATTTGAGATGCATTAATACCTATTTATAATTAATATTTGAACACTGCAATGCGGTAGGATATGTATTTATTTTTTACCATATTCATCAAATAAAGATTATTATTATTATATTTCTTTATTTTAACGGATTTAGGCAAAATAAGTAATTATTTTACTAGGTACAGTGGTCGAGCGAAAATTAATAGCAAGTGAGCTTAGTTGGTCATTACAGATCCATGATCCGAGGTCATTACAAGCTAGATTGCGGCCTGAGCCGCGATGCGAGTGCGTAATAAAGACGAGGGTATAATTACCAATGCTAACGCGTGTCATACGCCGTTTTTCAATAGAACTTTTTTTTAGTTTTCAGTTATTTTGCACTTGGGTTTTTTTTATTCAATAATTAACTATTTTCCTGTCTTTAATGATAATACAATAACATGGCATCCTTGACCTGATACTGCAGCATCATCTAGAATAAGCAGGATACCCAAATACTCACCAACTCGGGAGTTTATAACTACGTTACTGCTTCGAGCTACGTGTGTAGCAATAGTAGCGTTCACTAGAGATGTTTTTCACGCGTACACACGCGGTATCCTAGCTAGATGGATAATGGAATTAGTTTTTTATTTATTTTTTTAATGAATTGATTATTATTTTTACCTTTTTCGACCGATGTTTTTTCACGGTCAATGTGGGCTCGAGATGTGTTAAATGTTACATGAGGCTGCAAAATTAAAATAAAAGGGAACGCAGAATGTGCTAAAATACTTTTTGCAGCTCGACTTGTAAAAGAGTACAAACAATATAGAAAAACATGAAAGAATCAAGGTTTGTATTTATTTTTGTAGGTTTTATCTCGGATCTCATCTTTAGTCAATGGATCTTCTTGAGACTTTTCATCAAGTGTCTAATCTTCTTCTTTCTCTTTCTTCTTCTAATCTTTCTAATCTTATCGTTGATCTTTATGGAATTAGACTTAGCTGTCACATCTTCTGTAGACTGGGCAATTTTTTTAAATTACTTTTAGTAATTCTGTCTAAAGAGAAGTTTTTATTTCTTACCGTATGAAAGATATGATGAATATAAAAGAAGCGATATAGGTATGTTTCGGTCATTCGATTGTCTCTGCCTACCCCTCTTGGGATAAAAGGCGTGATGATAGATAGATAGATTAAACCGTTCAATTCTTTTTCAATGCGATGTAAATTAATCTTAGATATCTACTTACATACAATACGAGCAGAGATTCCGAAAAAGCACTAGATAAAGTGCAACCACTTTTATCATTGTACAAGAAAGTCTTCCATTTTCCGCGCTTTTATCCTCGTTTCAACTTCAGCGGTGACCTGTTGCATCCGGCAATAAAGTAAATCCCGGCTTTCCGACCCTCAAGGGGGAGGTTTTAGTTCCCGCATTCTCCGCATTGAAAAGTTCCTCTTAAGATATCATTCGTATATAGCTCTGCATTGAAAGTGGTTGCCTTACAGCTCCCGAAACTGTACTTACGGTTCCAGGGTACCCAGCAGAAGATCAAGTCTCCCTCGTTTAGCCGATGGTATTTGTGAGGCTATACATAACGAGTGGCCAGTTCTGTTGAGGTATATATTAGATGAAAAAGCCTCTAAGTGTGGTTTGTCGGCGGGATTATGTACATAAGTTTTTAAATAAAAAACCCATCGGTACATGGCCGGGATCCGGGATCGAACCCGTGGTCTGCCTAGTTAATTCCAGACCTATTTTCCACTTGGCCACCGACGCACTTTTATTTTTCAGGGGATCAATTTTGTAGAGAAAAAACAAATTAAGATAATGACTTGTTGGGTACCCTGGGATCGGTACTAGTTTCCGAAAATAAATAAACACTTTTCTATTATTTGAAACGTTATCATGACCGGAAAATTCGGGAAAGCTGAAAGTGTTTTTTACTATGGGATTTTTGCATGAACGACCATAATAGGGTATTAAAGTTAATATGGACTTCACGAAAGCTAGTGAAAGGCCTTATAGTAGTTTTTCGAATTTTTGTTTGTTACTCATTGCATTTACACCTGAACTGACTTGAATGAAAACGGGACGGGAGATGGTGATGGTATGTGGAGATGCTTCAATATGAGGTTTTAGTTACAAGACGACAGTGAGGTTTTATTGTTTGTTTGAACACGCTAATCTCAGGAACTACCAAGATTCCATGAGCGCAAACCAATCAAAGGAAGATTCCATGAACGAAAACCAATCAAAAATTTCCGAAAAAATACATAAATACATGCCCCATTCTCTAAGTCAGCACTACCTACACATAATAACTAACTATTACCAGTTTTTAAGATTCAATAACATATCACAGACAATGGCAGTTCACGAAGGAATAAAATTTTATAATAAAGACTTAATGCTCTGGGGAGAACCTCGAGGGGAAGATAATTGGCTTTTAAAATGTCGAACATCTTAGTAGCTTTTAGTCATAATTAAATAAGAAAAGGACTTTTAAAATTATCATTAACTCTTTTATATAGGTAGTTAATATAATTACTAGTGGTTTGGCTTAGTCTGGAACTCTACAATATTTCAATGCTAATTTTTTTTACTTTGAAACTTCATGTAAGCAATTTTCACTTTTTAATTTTCATTCGCTTCTGTAGGGGCCCCTTTTTCAGTAAAAGTGCGACATGATATCTCTGGAAGTTATAGGTCACTATAGATGATTGAGGTGTCAAAACGTTTGTATTGACGAGGTCTACAAAATACAAATAAAACTATTTATGAAAAAAAAATACAAGTAGGTTGGTAATAAGTATCTCGGGATGTTTATCGAAATTTGAAAAAAAAAAATTATGACGATTTTTTGATAAAATTTAAAAAGGCCATCTCGAAAATCACGGACCCAAGACCACACCAAGACTGTGGTCGTGTCTTTACTAAAATAAAAGGTCTCGATGAGATCTTCATTTCGGATGCTCTTGCCTTCAAGGTCATGTGGTGTATGAGATCTGGGGAGTTAGCACAGATTTTGACAGCGACACTTTCGTTTCGGTCGAATGGCCTTGAACAGGCCAAAACGTTCATGTCCAACAAGGACCGGCCAGAGATAGCCCGGGGCCGAGAGGTCCGGCCCAACAATGTGCGGGCAAATTCCGTGTACTTGTCTTTGTCCGGCCAAGCAAATTGCTCGGCATTCTTGTGCAGGACATACCCGGTCCGAGAATGTCCGGCCCAACAATGTGCGGGCAAATTCTGTGTACTTGTCTTTGCCCGGCATAGCAAATTTGCACGCACATTGTTGGGCCGGACCTCTCGGCCCCGGGCTATCTCTGGCCGGTTCTTGTTGGACATGAACGTTTTGGCCTGTTCAAGGCCATTCGACCGAAACGAAAGTGTCGCTGTCAAAATGTATGCTAACTCGGCTGTGAATTATTAACCTCTCTTGGTAACTTTATCTATAATTATATGCTACGCCGCGCTGTCTCAAAGAAATTTCCTATTATACAATTTCTCAATTTATCTCAATCCTTTTAATCCAATTATTGATTGTTCTCAGGGGCTTTTCTGGTGCCATATTGCATCATGTTGGTGGTGGGAGGTATCCCACTGTTCTACATGGAGCTGGCTCTCGGTCAGTTCCACAGGAAGGGAGCCATCACGTGCTGGGGAAGACTGGTACCACTCTTCAAAGGTAAATTCACTTTGTTACAACTTTTTTTTCTTGACGGGTTGCCTTATGGCTCCCGGAAACGTGTTTTTCGGTCCCAGGGTACCCAGCGGTAACACGCTTTCAGTTATTTTTTCATTGTCTTACCCGAAATCATTTGAAGGCCCTAATATAATTTGCGAAACGAAATTCGCAATATATGTCTTTATATGACTAAAACGAAACTTTGTCGGCATTCCGTTTTGTTGGAGATCAAAGCTAATGAGTCTTAAAGTTTTGATTAGGGAAAATGTAATACTAATGATCGTTCTAAGGGATATAGCATTTTATAAGTAGGTATTATACAGTCGCTTCGCACGAGTACAATAATGGGTTGACAACAATTTTAATACCCACTTAAATGCGATTATAACTACTTATTTATTAGAGATAGATATATATATACTACCGCGGACTTTATTGTAGATAATTTTATTCTACACAATTCTTTCTTATATCGTTTTGTTATATCTCTGACGGATTAGACAGCACACGCCTTGAAAACTCGCTGGGGCTAATTTTTTTCCCGACTTGATTCACTTTTACTGTTAATGCTCAGCTCCTAAACATGATAAATCCGTGTTTAATACTCGTAAACCTTCCTGGTAAATGAACCTATCTAATAGTGAACACCGCAAGAAAATGCGTTCAATAGTTTTGCGTGAGAAGGTCACAGCATAGACCAACAGACGCGGCGAGGGACTTAATGTATTCTTAATATGGAGTAGTTTTATGATATTTTTTATGGAGTACCTACCTACCATGACCTCTCCTCTCCATGAACTTAAAGTTTGAAATTTGATTTTATATAGAGACAAAGTGTAAGAGACAATATATAATATAAGTGACGTTCTTTTAGAAGTAAGAAACTCCATAAACAAACCTATAGAAACTAAGATTTACTTTTTAAAACTTTTTCATTCGTATCATCAAAGATTTGTTTAATAAATAGGTTATTATGTTTTATAATTTAATTACTGTCATTAACATGCTAAAGTTAAAATCTCGAGACAACTGTGCAGTTCCGTTAGTAAATTAATTTACAGGAAGTTACTTCTTAACTTTTATTGATAGTAACTACTAATAAAGATAACATTATATGGCACGTATATTTTAATTATTTTACCGAAATTGAGTTTTTTACACTCATATTTATTATTTTTTCAAACTTTTGTTTGAAATTATTACTGCCAGTGAAAAATTTAATTATTTCAGTTTAATATGTCCTTGCTAAACTAAAATATCCGCTACATTTCATGTGAAGACTAAAATAAAAATTTAATAGAATCACGTTCTTAGTTAAAAGTATGATTTGTGGCCACAGAAATGGATATAGTGCCGTGACAATCTTGATTTATAGCCGTTGCGTGCAGTTTCCGTTTTAAAATGAAATAATTTTATTTCACTTCAACATCTCTTTCCTTACTAGCACTCTTATACCTAGGGGTAGACAGAGAGGATCGACTCCCTTGCCTCCTGTTTAATACTTGATTTAAAATTATAACTAGATTAAATTCATCACTTATTTAAAAAAAATAACGTTTTGCTTTTTAATTATTTATTTTTATATTTGCTTTCGAGCAATTTTCTTTCGGGCAATTATTTTTAAGCAATTTTCACCAAGCGCGGTTAATGTAATATCTGTCTGGTACCTTTAAAAATTAAAAACATCGTTTTGTTTTTCAATTAAGTTATTATAATTTTCGTGGAAATGCAATTTGTTGTCTGAACCTCAGCTTGGTGGGATTATAAGAAGTAGAGTCCTTCTGCAAACCAATTCGTCTAAACATAAAAATTCCGACAAATCAGATTTCCTTAATCGCGAACTAAACCTCACTCCAATTCACACTTGAAGAGATAGCCGTAGGAAGGAAATAATTTTACATTCCGAAGAAAAAAGGATAAAGGGAACATATTTATTCACAAGACCCTAGAGAGCATACCCACCCCATCCCAGAGCACGCCCGCACTTAACACCCATAATTGACACCATTTTCACAGGATCCCCTTAAGTGCTAGCCTTCATACTCTCTCAAAAGCTCAAAAGGCGTCGCTTGATTTGTGACCGCGGCTTATGTTCGCTGATTTCATTTCACTCGATTGTCACGTCGACTCTGAGTGGCTGGGTGCGGATATGATTTTTACTGGAAATTTTTATATTCTTGGCGAAGTGGTCTGATGGAGATGGAAAATGTAAACGCTTGCACGGTTCATGTATTTTAATTGAGTTTATGGAATTGAGGGTTCGTTTGGAACTATTATTGCAACTTCGAACTTTTCTTTTAGAGGGAATTGAACGTAAATGCTTATCCATTATGGATATTTTAGGAGAACATCGATATTGTAGCGCAATGATTTTGGCTTTAGACTTCAAGTTGAAGTCCAGGGTTCAAATTATTACCTACCTACTCGAGACAAACATGCTTACTACGAAACTACGTATACAGTTAATAATTTGTCCACATTTATCACGGCCATGTACCAATGGGTTTTTATAATTAAAACCTTACCTAATTAGGTTAGTTATAGGTATATCCTCATAAACACCGTCGGCTAACAGATGAAGTACTTTACTAATAAACGTTGCACAAAGTTATACAATGGATAATTGTTTCCATCTAATTCAATTATAATAGAGGGAAGGAGACAAAACATTTTTTACATTGTTTATTAATCCTTAGGGTTTGATTTAATGATGATTAATCGACATATTAGTGTTGCGAGGGTACATTAAGGGTTGGCGGTGTTAAATTTCAGGCATACAAACTTGATATAAAAATTTTGGTTGAAATTGCCTTAAATATCCGCGACAACTCCGAAATAAGATTTATTCATTCACCTTCACAGCTTTTATACCTTGCAGTGTGGTCAGAGACACCATGTAACAGTGTCCACTTTTTGCCAGTTGTCCATATTAAACAAAATAGGGGCAATTGCCTGTTGCTGCATTTAATGGAGGTCCATTACCTAATTAATTCTATTATTTTTAGAAGCACGAGGAGTCTTAAAACATTTTGGTGCTTAGCATTTTTGGAACGCACTCTATATTATCTATACTAATATTATAAAGAGATAAAGTTTGTGAGTTTGTGAGGTTATCTCTGGATCTACTGAACCGATTTTGAAAATTTTTTACCAATAGAAAGCTACGATATCCCTGAGTGACATAGGCTATATTTTATTTTGTTCGAAAATATCCACGGGCGAAGCCGGGGGCGGAAGGCTAGTATTATATATATAGTAGTTGTGAAGGCGAATCTGCCATTTGCCAGGAACGTCGGTATTTCTTGCACCCTGCGACTGGGAGACTGTCTTTTATGAATGTTTTTCAGGTATCGGGTATGCAGTAGTTTTGATAGCTTTCTACGTGGACTTCTACTACAATGTGATCATCGCGTGGGCTCTCCGTTTCTTCTTCGCTTCCTTCACAACAATGCTGCCGTGGACTAACTGTGACAACGAATGGAATACACCATCTTGCAGACCGGTCTTTATTATCCTATTAACTAATTAATATCATAAATGCGAAAGCGTTTGTTTCTTTGTTTGTCCTTCATTCAGATCTTCTTATCCCGGAAATCCTTCAGGATTAATATTCTTTTCAACACACTTGCTCGTAACGTGAGTCTTATTACCTCAATTTTAGACTAACAATCTCATATATATTAAACACGCGTGCTTTTTCTTTATATTACAGCACAAGAGTTATAATATAACCCAATGAAGTTAAATTCGTACAAGATTGCAAATTGTATGTGCATTCTTAATTTAACCGCATAATACAGTTTTTATTTTTTATTCACGACTTTTTTTGGCTGTTAGGCGAAGTTATCCGTGCTTTCTCTGTCACGCGAGAAAAAACAAAACATTTCCATAAATATTTGTTAACATTTTCGCCGTGTTGTGGTTAATTATTAAAAATGTCGACTTCAAGTGGCGAAGTATACCTACGTAAATTTGACTCCATGAAGTTAATTTTTTTCCTCGCAAGTGTGTTGAAAAACGTCGTATGAAACGCGTGTGCATTGGTCATTACATACTCAGCCAGCTTTCTTATATTAAAATACCGCCTCTTACGTAATGACCAACATAGCACCCTTGTATCACACCATGTACTATTATTTTACATTTCAAAATATACACGGGCGAAGCTAGTTATTAATAATTTAATTAACTATATGATCACTGAAAGTCACTTTTCAGGGGTTCCGAAACCTCCTATTCTTTAATCTTAGTCACATTTTTGAACACACGCTCTATTTTTTAACATACAATTCGATAAAAATCTTTTTTATTTTAACTTCAAACGAAACGAATCGAGAAGTTCGCTTACCTATATTTACTATGATGGATGCATTAGAGGAGAATTCTCTTCATAAGAGAAACTTCGTGGTTTCTATTCGGCGAGACTAGTGAAAGCGGGCCTTTATGTGATCAGTGGGACTCAAAATATTAACTCTTTGTCCTATATATCCTATTAATGGTAGTTTAAAATAGTTTAACCACGAATTATTGATTTTATCTTATTGATTACTAGTTTTCCGCTCCGGCTTCGCCCGTGGAGCCCATATTATATTATAGGGAAATTTTTCCAATTTTTCTTTCCCTTATAAAGTTATTCAGGCTATTACAAACATAAAAAATGCTGTCGGTTCACAGTTCGAGTCAATCTGGGAATCTGAAGCCGCCAACCGTTCTCGTCATCGCAACAACGAAACATCAACTTTCAACGTACAAACAACACCGTTTACATCCGCCGCCTCTGAATATTTCAAGTGAGTGAAGATTTCTTCTTCCTAGTTTTTAAAAATATTTTTTATGAACGGCTCCCGATACCACAGAACATTATAAAGAACATAGAAGATGCAAGGGGCCGTTCCCTCGCATAATTATGAGGTATAAAATCGTGAAATATACTTAGCCCAAGAAAATACAAAAATACATTTTGTGCATAATATACAATGACAAGAGTTTTTTTTTTTATTTAGTTATTTTTAATGCTTAGATTAGATTTATATTGTTGTGATTTACACAAAAATACATACATGAGATGACTATTAAATAATTGGCCAAGTTGCGTGCTGAGGGATCCGTACCATTTTTTCGGTAAGAACTTTTTAGACAGGATTTTTTAGGTTTTCCTGTAAACTATGAGAAAGGCCCTATATTCCCTATTTTTTCAAAATTTTAGACTCCAGTAGTTTCGGAGATAAGGGGAGGGGAACGGTCAATTTTCGTATATTTTCTTTAATAATTAAACTATGTTTTTATTACAGTCGTGCTATTTTAGAACTTCAAGGAAGCGAAGGTCTTCATGATCTAGGAGCCGTCAAGTGGGACATGGCACTCTGTCTTCTAGTTGTTTATGTCATTTGTTATTTTTCACTATGGAAAGGCATCAGTACTTCTGGAAAGGTAATGTGTTTATTTTCAAAATTTATTTGTAGCTAAAGTTCACATTCACATCTTTAAAGGTCCTTCCTGACTCCTGAGATTCTATGAGCATCAGGACAAGTTAGTTTTTAGGACATTGTATGTCGACCTAGCCTTATCTACCAAAAGAAATGAGAAAAAATGTCTTAAATGTGAAGAAAGAAAAAAAAATCGTGCCTAATAGATAGATATTTCTTTCATAAAGTTTCATAGTCCTTTTATCACCACTATATATTATAAAAATATAACGCCGCGTCTGTCTGTCTTTCTGTCTGTTTGTGCCCTTTTCACGCTAAAACTACTGAACGGATTTTGTTAGTTTAGATAAGTTGATTCACCGGGAAGTATTAAACATGAGGAGTTGAGCAATATAAGTGAATCAATTCGGAGAAAAAGTTAGCCCCAGCGAGATTTCATGGCGTATGCTGTCTAATCCGTCAGAGATAATAACAAAATGATGCAGGGAATAATTGTGTAGAATAAAATATTCTATAAAATGTCGTGCTGGCATATATCTATCTCTAATAGATAAGTTGTTATAAGTAATTTATTTAGGTATTCAAATTGTTGTGCGAAGGCGGGGGCGGGGTCGCTAGTTGATCCTAAAATTAATTATTATTAATACGATTTTTTTTGTACATTTTTCTCGTCATCATAATGAAGCGACGGATCGATGTGTTTTGTTGTTCCTTTATAGTTTCATAATTATTCAAAAGTACTTTATAATATTGATATGAAAATCCAATTTCAGGTTGTTTGGTTCACCGCTTTGTTCCCATACGCAGTTCTGCTCATACTTCTTGTTCGCGGTATAACTCTACCTGGCTCCGCGACTGGAATACAATATTACTTGAGCCCTAATTTTGAAGCTATTACACAACCTCAGGTAATTTCTATTCATTGTTTTTCTGAATTTACAGGCATTTTAAAGATAAATAAGAATAAGTCTTTGACTTACCGTGAGCTAGTGGGATTACTCGGTACAAACTGTTTTTTTTTTATATTTGTGAAGTTTATATTTGGCTGTGAGGAATACTATCTCATGATGATCCAACCAGTTGGGAGTACCCAGGTGCATAATATTACACAGTAGATACATATAGTAGTCCTCGTGCTCCACCCAGTTGGAGTCGCTGCGAGCTTCTATGAGTGCAGCGTCCGCTATAAGGCTTGTCAATGGGTATCTCAATAAATGTGGACATTGCAGATCTTTGGCCACGCCGCAAAGTAATAATTTACCCTGTTTTTAGGCCAGTTAACGATGTGTCGTAGCATCCACGGCCTCGCCACATCGGAAGATTTTCCGTTAAAAAAGCTAGACGATTTGACCATTTGGAACCAATATTTTCCAGGTATGGGTCGATGCAGCTACGCAGGTGTTTTTCTCTCTGGGTCCTGGTTTTGGAGTTCTTCTAGCTTACGCTTCATACAATAAATACCACAACAATGTTTACAAGTAAGATTTAGATTTTTGAAGGTTTCGAAAAATATCGTTGATATGCAATGATTGTTGATATGTCCAAAAACCTCACCAACTGCCTTAAAAAACTTGTACAAACTAAGAACAAATAACGAAAGCTCTTGAACGACTCAATTTTAGAAAATAACTTTCAATGACTTCATTTTCATTACAGAGACGCCTTGCTGACTAGCGTAATTAACTCAGCCACATCCTTCATAGCTGGCTTTGTCATCTTCAGTGTGCTAGGTTACATGGCGCATGCATCAGGGAAAGATGTCCAGGATGTAGCTACCGAGGGACCGGGTTTAGTCTTCGTTGTATACCCGGCTGCTATAGCTACGATGCCCGGCTCTACCTTTTGGGCTTTAATATTCTTCATGATGCTGCTTACGTTGGGACTTGATAGTTCGGTACGTATTGTCCTTTGAAACTCCAAATTTCATTCTGATTTTCACGGAATTCAGCCATGATCAAACCAACAATAATATTATAAGACGATGTAGCCATGGGCGTAGTCAGGATAAAACAGACGTATATTATCATCATCGCTTTAGAAATGAGGTTTTCGGTTTCAAGCTTTCAAGTGGCAGCTCCTTATAACTGTTGCAGATATATGCATCTATATTCTGTGCCATTGCAATATTTAACATCAGTATAAAATAATAAACACATTATGAAATATTGTGGCAGCTCAAATAACACTGTCCTATTAATTCCTTTTTTTTCAGTTTGGCGGTTCAGAAGCTATAATAACAGCACTGAGCGACGAGTTTCCACCTATAGGTCGACACCGAGAAATTTTCGTGGCTTGTCTCTTCACCCTGTACTTCTTTGTGGGTTTGGCATCCTGTACTAAAGGCGGGTTTTACTTCTTTCAACTATTGGATCGCTATGCTGCTGGATACTCGATGCTTGTTGCGGTGTTCTTTGAAGCAATAGCTGTTTCTTGGATTTACGGTAATGTCAATTCAGTCCAACTAGTCCTATTAATTTTTATTAACTTGAAAGCTTGAATGCTTAACGGACTTTATTCCGGACAAAGTTGGGGCTTGAAATATTTTACAACCAAGAGATTTTTTTCTATTTCCACGCGAGTCAAATCGCAAGCAAAAGTAAATAAATGGATGACGGTCCGGGTTCGATGCCCAGGTTGAGCAAAATCTTTTTGCCAAAAATGCGGCCACATATTTTGTTTTCTATGGATGTTATTTATCTGTGCTATCATTATACTTGTTTCCTATAGCACAGGGTATCTTACGTAGCTTGTGGTTTATGTCAAGCGAACCATATTCTTTTAACTTCATCGGTGTTCCAGTCATCGACTGGCCAGTTTAGTTAGAACATGTGCTACATGGCTGATGTGGGGGTCGAACCCATGTGACCTAAGCCGCGAGCTTGCAAATCTACACAATACAAAGTATTTTCTTATTTTTAGGTACTGAACGTTTTTGCGAAGACATCCGCGACATGATTGGCTTCAGACCGGGCGTTTACTGGCGATTTTGTTGGCGATTCGCGGCACCGGCTTTCCTCTTATTCATCATTGTCTATGGTCTGATGGATTACGAACCGTTACGATATGAAGGATACGTATATCCTGCTTGGGCAAATGCTTTGGGCTGGGCCATAGCTGGCTCTAGTATCATATGTATTCCAGTGGTAGCCATCTACAAGATTCTCACTACTAAAGGCAGCTTCGTTGAGGTAAAATAATTATATGCTCATACTTATATCTCAGTTGGTATGGACCAGGCGGAAGACGATCCTGAACATCTATGTTACTTTTTTACATCGATGCTTTTTTGACATAGGCGTAGCAAATATTTCAGAATATTTCGTGCCGATCCCAGATTTTTTCTGAACTCATGCCAGAACCTTTGCTCACCTTAGAATAAATGTGCCCTACTCTTATGCCCTTGCTTCTCGTCCTTTTTATCATAATTATCATACATATGTCTGACCAAAATATAATATGTAGTCTAGGGCCATTTTGTGCCTACACTCTAGGCAGCTGACGAAATCTGATTTAAGTATGGCATATCGCACATTGGCCAAAAGGCATCTTAGGAGGGCAAAGACAATATATTTGATAACTACTCTATCCTAAATTTACTCATTAGTCCAATGGCCGGCGCGCCGCCATACGGTCCACCGAAATCGACCACAGACTCGTTGTATTTGTGGTTGTATTCGATGGCCGGAACGATCTGTCACACACACACATCCACCGCTGATAGTTTGTTTAATGGAATCTTGTGTGTCTGTGTGAGTGAGTGAATTGCATGTATCTAGATCGTATGATTTACATCGCTAATGTGTGGCCTGTGTTCAATCTCAATCATACGGCTGGCCGGGCCGTAAAATTTTCGGTGAGATACCGGACCACTGGGTGTTCTACTTAAGTATTTTCTGAAAATTCTGTCATAGAGGAATATTTCTTGAAAATAAAGCGAAATACTGAAAGTTAGTAAAATGACGCCCTTGTGACATATTTCAGCGTATACGCATCCTAACAACACCATGGGCAGACACAGAAGGAAGTACGGTCCACAACGGCATGGTAGTGTCCGAGAGCGGCGCAGTCAGACTAACTTCGGCCGTACATACTCCGTGCTCGCAACAAGCTCTGTCTCCGACAACTCCCACTGGGCCAGCGCTACTCTGAGCACATCTCTCCTTTGACGTCTATTACGTTTAGTTTGACGCATACTTTTAAAAGGTTACGTTCGGAAATCATCGATGTATAGATGCGCCCAGTACTCATGTGACATCCGTTGGAAAAAGCGCGGCAAAAATGACTGACACTTGTCAAAAGCGCGGTAAAATGTAGCTAATATAATCCGGTTACTTACTTGACATTTTTGTGGTCTATTTTTATATGATGAAACACAAACTGGCATTTTCTTAATTGAAAGTGAAAACAATAACGCATGCAACGACCAATGTGCTCCACTTCTAACTCACACAAAGTCGTGGAGTACGATCAGGAATTTCAATCAAATGCTTAGAGCGCATAATATACATCGATATTTTAGTTTTTTATACTTTCTTAGTTAAATATGTAGCATGTATTAAAATTTATTAATTTTATCAACATAGATCGGCAAAGGAAAGGCGTATGAGGAGATTATAATTTGTTAATATCATTATTATATTACACTCTTTATTATTAAATTTAATTAAGTAAGTAAGTAAGTAGGTACTTATTTTAACCGATTATCTATTAATACTTTGAAATTCGAAGCTTTTATTTAATATGTTATTATATTTTATATTATATGTATTATGTTAGGAAGTATTGTTTAAGTAGATATTATATTGTTTTGAAAAGTTTAAATATTTAAGCAGTAGGCACTTTTGCATAAAAAAGTTTGTAGGTACTTCATATATTATCCGTATATACGCATACATATTTTAATCAATATAATAATAATATTTATAATTAATAGTATAGTCTAAGTAAAAAATGCAAATTAGTCATTTTGAATTATTTTAGAATATTATATGTTGCTAAATGCAAGAATATGCACCTGAAATATTCAGTGAACCGTCTACGTTTAGTCTTTAGCATAGAAATGGTTAAATGGATAGATAAAATAATTGTATGATATTAAAATGGTTGATGCTGGAACAATAACACTAAAAGTAGTGAGTCCTACCCTATAATAATTTCAAAGTCTACCCACTGTTAAAAATATTTCTCAATACACCTAGAATTTTGATTAATTCTTATAGCTACGTTATATCTTTTGCCATTTTATTATTTAGATAATAATTTAGTTCATGTAGTGATTATTATATGAATTATTTTAATCTTAAGTATATAAATTCGTAAATGGATTTATTAAATTTGTATTTGCTTTACATTGGTAATACTTAGTAGAGATGTCCAGCAGTAACAAAACGTAGAGCTTCCGTGTATAAGATGGAACTTAGATATAGTTTATTTATATATTTAACCGTACCTTTCTCTTTAGCTATTATATTCCATTTAATAAAAAAAAATGTTTATCTCTATTATTAAAAGACGTAGAATTTAGTAAACTATTTATTCCATTAATATTTAAAGAAAAATATATACTCACTCTAGATTAAATAAGAAAAAAAATGCTGTGTAGATAATAGTAACTGTAGTGTTACATTACATTTTAACAAGTACTTATATTACATTCTATAATCGTAGTTTTAAAAATAAGTTCATATACCCACATATTTAACTTAGAAATTACATATATTTAATCATTATTAGATTTGACTTGAGGGTGCTCTATATCACTTAAATATTTATCATTCATTTATTATTGTTTTTTTCAATATTAATTAATTTTCGTAATCCAACGCTATTCTTCACTCCGTCAGGGCAATGCGGACTGAAGAATGGTAGAATTTGGTAATTACGATATTGGTTGGAATGAATGAACTTGTATGATAGGATATATTCAATAATCTTTTTTGAAATCTTCGTAGTTTAAAGTATAAATCTAATATTAACGTTATATCGTTCTTAATGTTCGACGTTCGTCATCGTAGAAATTATAAAATAGATGAATGTAGTAGTCAGTTAAAATATTAGTTAACATTAGAATAGAATGGATTTAGATCCATTTAATATTTATTACTATTACTTACTTAAGTGTCGTTCAAAAATATTAATCATTGTTGTTAAACAAATATACCATTTTAAAATCTCAATGTTACGTGTTGTATAACATCGTTTAGGTAATAAAATATCACTAGTTATATCAGCCATTATAACTATTGATTACTAGAATAAAATATATAATTACTGTATACGGTCTTTAATTACCTTTTTCCTTACAAAATCTGTCCTTGTCATTCGGATTGTCGAAGCAACTGCCATTAACATCCTAATATGTTGTATGATCGTTGTATACGTATCCAACACCCCTCACAGCTGTCCCAAGCCACGGAACAACATGTTCGTTTTACTGACTAAATCCTTTTGTCATCTGAGCAATATACCTACTTGCCTATACTTACTTATTCTTAATATGATAATATTAACTTCATTGTTTCCAGCTTAATGATTCGTTCTTACCTTTTCCCCCGCAGCTAGTAGGCGGGAATACCTACAGGATTTCGTTTTTGGGGTCAATTGTTTAAGAAAAATAAAATTTTATTTTGTTATCTATGTAATACTTGCATTTGAATAGATAATAAAACATTAATTGCCCCCTCCCCCTGGATCCGCTGCGCCTGTTCCCCCGTAGAAAGAAGATCCTTTCATCCCACTGTACTTCCATTTTCCCAAAGGAGGTGTGAAGCGGTAAATCATTGAACAGTTCAACGGGCCACTATTGGGCCAACATTACATTTTGCATAGTATTTCTACCTAATATGAAGTTAACCTACTTAGGTAAGTTGTACTTATTAATATTAAATTAATGCATTAGCTTTATATAACGCTTTACTGAGGAACTTTAATCTATAAAAAAAATATTCAAGTACCTACAGTTTCGGGTAAGTACCTATTATACGGTAAGAGAACTTTTTAAATTATAATTATTAATATTTAATCAATGATTAATATTAGTAGGGTTCTTGTCCAATCAAAGACAGTTCTACTTATTGAAAAATAATATTTTCTTATAAAATTATATAAAATCTTATAAATTTGATGAAATGAAACGAGACTTTATGCAAATATTATGTTTAATTAATTTAAAGATGAAAAACGTAATGACAAAATGTAAGTGACTATAAGGAACTAAAATGAACAGCGAATAGTTTATAACGCCTGATATAAAAAACATACAAGATAGCGAATTTACGACTAATAAGACATAATTATCACGGTAGGCGGGATTATCTTAATTACCTATTAATCGGCTATAAACACTATAAAGGCTATAATACTTGACCATAGAGTAAGTAGCTATCACTATGTTCTATATTAAGAGTCGGGACTGCCATACATTGAAATCAAATTAAACATAGGGCCGAAAGGTAGGTAGGTACTGCCAACCTAACAACATTTAGCATTACTTGACTGTGGATTGGTACAGAAATATTTGCTATCTCTGTCATCTGTATAGGGAGTAAAATAGATGGCGATACGACGCCTTAGTATTGGCAAATTAATTCCTAGCCCTAATTTTTTGTTCTAAGTTGCGCCAGCCTGGTACTTGACATTGGCAAATCAAATCACCGATGAACATTGGTGGAGCCATAATAATGGAAGAAGAAGAAGACAAGACAATCATTCAAAGTTTTGTAATTGTAGTAATTGGGTATTTTTTCGCAATTCTTGGTAAATTTTTAGGTCCTGTAGAAATTTTGGTTAAGTAGGTATACTTAATTTTGAGGGTATTCTCCGTGATGAACATAGTAAAGAACAAGCTCATGAATAAAATGATGACAGATAGCAACAGCTGACCATATAACGCGAGTTATAATACATTCGCTTTAAAAATCAAGGACAAAAATGACACCACCGATGAAGAAGATTCTGATATTATCGGCGAACGTATAAAACGTTCGCCGGATATTATAATCTATAATTTTTTTGATTACATAATAGTTAATAAACAAAACTTACAAACAATAATCCATTTAGTTTTTTTGTCAATAGGAAAAAAGCACGTACCTTATAAAGTTTTATATGCCGTGTTACATTAATCTACTACAACTTTTTATCAAAATACGCGAAAAAGTTGATACAATTTTTTTAGTCTTTGGGTAAAGTAAAGCTAAAGAAAATAGTATAATTTTGGAGAAAAATAATTTCAAATTTGGTAGAAATTTAAAATTGCATCTGGCAATTTTGCAATCATTCTATATTTTGACTGACAGTGACACTGACTCAGTGACACTGACAGTTGACTTGAATCGGTGGTGTGAGGTGTGAGTCTGTGAGACGCTATAAAATATTTTTTCCTAAAATCTTTACACCTGCAACCGATATGGAGTTTAAAACTGAAGAAACATTTGAGCTAACTATATTCGACGCTATTGGTAAAGAAGACTTGACCGAATTCAAAAAGCTACTAGCTGAACACAAAGGGGACGTTAACTTCTTTGACGAAAATGGCATGACTGCTCTTCAACATGCTGCTTATAAGGGTAACAAGGACATGGTGCAAATGCTCCTGGATAGGGTATGTGAAAGTTTTAATTATGTTTTCTACATAGCATTATTTATAGGACGTTTGGTTATGTCAATGCCACTGCACAAAATATAAATGTATTTTCCTTGTATTGCCTTGTCAAACACTTGCTTACAGCAATTTGTATTATTGTCTTGAAGCCCCTGATAACAGAGTAGTCAATACTGCAACAAACAAGCATGTGGAATAATCTTTCCAAGTGGTACCCATTATATATCTATGATTGAAACTACATAATATACAATAAATCTACTTCAGTTTGGATTTAATTTTTGGTAAAGGTTTAGATTATTAAATCCTGAGCTTTTCGTGTTACACATACTTTAACTATTTTGAAGTCTCGGTAAGGTACCACTTTTTGCTGGTGTTCACAAGTTTATAAGAAAATTGACATTGAAAAACTAACCTCAAAATCTGAAATTGAGATTTTCGTGTTTAAAAATAAAATATTAAGGTTTCCAGCGCTTATTCTAGTTATACCCATCTTTTATACTAATAATAAAGTATAAAGAAGGCTATATAACTCAAAGCAAAGTGAAGAATTTACATCACATTATAAACTAGCTTGCTATTATAGTATTGAGTTCTTACAAAATCAGCATTTTCAGTTTTTTTTTCATCTCTTCCAATTCAGACTATTATGAACATTTAAACAAAAATTAGCCAACTCTGTCCAGCCTTTCTCGAGTGAGTGCTTACAACCATATTTTATAAATTTTCAGGGTGCTGATGTGAATGCTGGGAAGCACGAGTACATGTACACTGCTTTACATTTTGGAGCTCTCTCGGGCAACTCCGATGTGTGCAAACTGTTGCTTGATGCCGGAGCCAAACCTACCGCTACTAACACTGTGGGTCGCACAGCTTCGCAAATGGCTGCATTTGTTGGTAATCATCACACAGTCGCAACCATCAACAACTTCATACCCAGAGATGAAGTTTCATACTTCTCTGTCATACAAGGACAACAGACTGAGCCTCAACTACCTCCATTTTTAGTGGATCCTCTACACAAATTCATTCTAGGTGTCAACATTCACCCCATAAGACTCGCACTGAATTTACAACATATACCGGGACTTCTAGACAATGCAGACATGGTTAGTAAAGTGCTAGAGTCAATGTGCAAGAAGGAAATGACTCGCGGACGGGACACCAATGAAGTTATGGCCTTCAAGTATCACTACCTCTCTTATATTGTTAGAGAAATAAGCAATGCTCTGGACAAACCAAAAGGGAACAGCAACTCTGAAAAAGATGAAAAGAAAGGTGACACTATTGAGACTTTCTCGAAGAAGCTTCTGAAACCTGGCAAGGACGGCTGCAGTTTAGATTTCATGGACTTGTTTCTTAAAGATTGCGTGCGAGAGTTCCCTTACAGGGAAAGCACGACATTCCATCAGATGGTCACTTCACTGACCAGTAAAGATCCACCAACAGCGCTGTCAGTCATCAACTGCACGATCAACGGTCAGCGAGGGTTTGTTGATGCAGTGCCGTACTGCAGCACTTGTAGAGAGGAGCAGCCAGCTAAGAAATGCTCCAAGTGCAAGTCGGTGCAGTATTGTGACAGGGAATGTCAGCGCTTACATTGGTTTGTGCACAAGAAAGCTTGCAACAGAGAGCCTGTTGTTGCTACAACTGCGAATGAAAGAGTTAATATTGATCCTGCCGAGCTTAATGCTCAGATTCAAAACATTGTTGCTGGATTAACTACAACAGCTAATGAAAAAGTTAATATTAACCCTGCCGAGCTTAGTGCAGAGCTTCAAAACCTTGTTGCTGGATTAAAGTAGGGCCTATGATGACCAATACAATATATTAAGCTATAGTAGTGCATTTTTCATGTTTAAGTAATTTTTTTTCTAAATCTGTGACTACCATATATCACAATATTGTTAAAACTTTTTGATATTGTTCAGTAAATACCTAATTGTTAAATAAGTGGTCAATAGCCTATAATATATTATATAACCTATTATATCAAAAAAGAAGGACAAATAGCACTCTTCGTTAACTTCCATTTTATTTATTATGGATTTATTGCCTTCTTTTATCATATAAAAAATTGTAATAGTCAAGTGGATTTTGAGAATATGTATAATTAAAAAATATTAACTATTAGAGAGGATAATAACAATATGTTTTTGTAATCTATGCTTAATATTTTATTTATGTTTAAAAATAAGTGTATCTAGTTTATAATTTATGCAATAAGTAAAATTTAAATGGTCATAAGGAATGGAAACATTCTGTTTTGTCAATATTTTAGCTAGAAGTTATCATCATAAAAATTTGTTATAGATCTTCCAAAGTTTAAGTGTACTTATATATAATAGGGGTGATGACAGTGAAAGAAAATAAATAGACAATAATATTTTTTAAATAGTCTATAATCACTGAAAATAATGTTTATTTATTTGTTTAATAATTATATGTTTTTTAATATCGTAATGAAAAAGCTTTAATTCATACTTCCGGTCACGTGACCACAAACGGTAAATGACCTCACAAGTAAATGTCACAGACTAGTAAGTGTATTATAATAACTGCCTGTCAATCAGTCACTGACTAAGTTGTTTTCTTGTTATTTTACCTAATCTGTGACCATCATTTTCGTTATCTAGGTGTGACGTCATCATCGCGCCCAGAACGTTTTCGCGGGAACTTGAAAAATATAATTAAAAACATGATTTTCTGAAGGAAAATGCAAATATAACATTTTCTAATTATTTTATTAGGTTTAATAAAGCTATAATTTAAAAGTATTCCCAAATTGTCATCATCCCTATTCTATTGCACATCAAATTTTCATCGGAACTTGGAACATATTGTAGAAATGCCGTCTAATAATGCGTGCAAATAATTTGTTGCAACTGTGCAATCGCTACTGTCGTACAATATTGAAATTGAAACCTGTTTCGCGCTAGTTAAAATATTTAATAGGCATAAATAATATACAAGTTTTCAGCGACACGCGTTGGAGAGTATTCCTTTTTCTTACAGTTTTAATTATTGTGTATTGTCATTTTAAACTTGTCAATTTTCAATCAGACAGCCGGTCATGTCGTACTTTAAATCATACTTATATTAATGTTTTAAGTATTTCCATTTCATTAAAAGGATCTCGAACCTAACTCATAATAGATGGCACTAATGTTGTATTTATTTAGATCCAATGTTTCTTTTAATTTCGAGTAAAAAGAAAACAATAAGTACGACAGCCCCCTTAAGGCGACGCAGCACAGCGCAACGAACTCAGTTTGTCCATATCTCTTTAGAAAGATGTGAGCAAGATGGACTACTATTAAAATCGATCAGATAGACCAAGAGTCACGTAAAGTACGATTTCTCAACAAAACCGATCTTGCGATAATACACGAGTCGGACTTCGGCTGTATCATATAAAGACTTACAAAAGTTATAGTTAATGTTTTCTTTAAATATATGAAATTATCTATGCAATAAACGAAATAATGAATACATTAAAATAATTAGAAAAATCGGTTAAAATACGCGTAAAATTAAGGACTTTCAGAACTTCGTAAAACTTATGTGTAACTGATTGAAAATTGTATTTCCTTATCATGTTTTAGAAAGCAATTTTAATTTCGAATCCAAGTATTTAATTATGTAATTAGTATGGGACGGTTCTTAAAAATGTAATATTATGAATTTATGACAGTGTCAGAATATAGTAGGTATATGTAGGTAATTAATATATTTTTTCATTGATGTAACTTACTGTGTATTTATACCAAAAATAAAAAAACTGCACCATTACTAACATCGTTGAGTGAGCACTTAATTGTTATATCAAATTATTACAATTTAAAAAAGTCTACTTTAAACTTTTCTGAAGTTAGATAAATGTGACCTAAGTTCATGTTTTGTAAATGAGGTGTGTGTGTGCTTTCATGAAATTTAAAAGCTTTTGTCAATTTGTATGTCCAATATTAAATTGAACTTGTCTATGTAATATGTATAATTATGTGGGAAATTGTAATAAATTCTTTAGTTTTATGTTAAAACTTTACTATTATATCGGCTTTCCTATATTTTAAGATACCCATATATTCTAGATTATTTAGGACTCCTAACTTAGGAGGGATATATACTTATATTACACTAGCGACCCCCGCCCCCTTTTTTAAAACATGATATTTTGGCCTACTTCAAAATAAAAAATGACACCCAAGTTTTCCTCTCACACATACACATACATTATGACTGTTAATATATAGAAAAAATGGTATAAAAGATACAGGGTGTTTACACAGTATGTAAATAAAAGAAAAAACACTTATATGATATTTAGTTTATTGCAAATTTACGCAATTATTTACATAATTATATTTCTTATACAATATTCAGAGGATTGTGGAGAATATTTATATAATCTATTATTTTAGTCCACAATACATATTTTACGAATTACAAAAACGCAACTAAAATTTATCTACACAAATTATAAAGTAACATATTTTATAATAAGGCATTTTTATCACATTATTTAATTATTAACCTAAATCTACGAGGTATGTAAGGATTAATTTTATAATAGCTATATATTTAGGTACTAATTCTAATTATTACCTAATGTCTTCAAAATAATAATTTGAATAAAATATTATGTAATAGTTGGCTTGGCAATATGTAAAGTATTTCAGTGATTCTACTGGACCGATTTTTTAAATAATATTTCTTACCTCTGGCAAAAGGTGTAGGTAGAATTAGATGTATATTATTGTTGAAAATGTTTATCTATTTACTAGCATTCCGCCCCGGCTTCGCCCATAGAGCCCATATTGATATTTATCCCCTATTTTGGTCTTGAGTTCATACAAAAATCCCATAATATCAGTATTTTTCAAATTTTCCGGGCAACTTTTAAATTTTTTCACCTAAAAACTTTATTCAGACTATTAGGTACGAATATTTAAAAAATAAAACTGGCCAAATCGTTCTAGCCGTTCTCAAGTAATGCGCTTACCAACTAACAGCATTTAATTTTTATTTAAATAGATAAAGGCGATGTATCGCAATCTTACATAAATATAGGTAGATTCTTATAATAAAATCTCTGTATAAACGACCTTACATTTCATGGGCATTGCTACAAATTAATATCTACTAAAATATCAACCTTCTCCTAAAATAGCTCTAATTGTGAACCCTGTAACTCTTCGTAGAGGCGCGCGCTCAGGACTTTGAGGGGTCGGAGCTCTTAAAGGGGAAGCTAACGCTGGCCAACACCACGGACTAGGCCACAGAGTTAATGGCATAGGCAGAGACGCTAAATGTCCCATATTATACTCAGGATACTGGTATATTGAAGGCGGAGGCGATACGTTCTCTGCTACGACAAGAGGGGCAGGCGATTCCGCTAATGGAGGCGATATTGGGGATGAAGATCTTAAACTGCCTTCTTCTGAGCAAGACGATGCTGCATCAGAACATGGTCTTTTGGCTTCAGGAGTATCTGAGGTGTCAGGTTCGATGCTCTTCCTCTTGCACTTGGATTGGCCGCACGCTCTGAACCCTTTCGCGAATGGATTGTTGTCGATCTTGAGTTTTGTTATGCGATCGTTCTGGAATAAGGAGAGAGAATTGGTTAATTATGTTGTCATGTCATCCGATATAAATAATAGAGGCCTTTACATCTGAAAACGGACTAAATGAAGAAAACTGGTCATCGGTTGGGTAGATACAGAGCCGTAAGCAATTCATGGTCGTAAAAAGTGGAGTGTCAAGGACCTGGTAACAATGTCTACATTTAAGCAAGCATATGTTTAAACAATCACTGCTTATTAACAAACGCACCGGACACTGGCTTTTCTGGTCTCTAAAACTAACTAATCCCATAGCTTTTTTGGCTCGAAGTTGATAATTATTAAAGTTATCCTGGCAAATGATATGGCCATATCGCATGAATTGCATTGCATCTGAACCGACTTATCTCAGTCGGGGGATGCAATTTAAACATCCGTTTCCGCATACACGTCCTGTCACGATCTGTGGCGTTAATAGCTTGTAAAGTATAATTGTTGCGATGGGGGCACATCGCACATGTGTCGACTAGACGGGCGACGGGCCAATTAGCTCGTGGCGCCTACCACACCAGTCCACCACCTACCATGTTGATACCTACCTAGAGAAGTCACGCGAAACATGATACGTGACGTGACAAGTAATTATATCTAAATTGAGTAAATTGTAACATCCGCTCTTTGAATTTTTTTAACTTGTAACAGTTTTCTTCGATGGTTTTTTACTGTAGGTGTTTTGATTTATGGATGGAAATATTGAATTAAAAAAAATAATTGAAAAAAGTTTATATTTTGATTTGCAGAGTGAATTCACTTTATCGATAGAATTATTAAAAGTTCACACGATCGCCGAACATGTAGGTGTGAAAGGTATGATCAATATAAAAGAAGCGAAAGAGGTATGTCAGGATCATAATAATTGGCATTCGATTGTCTCTGCCTACCCCTCTTGGGATAAAAGGCGTGATGATAGATATATCTATAGATTCACTTTAACTTAAGGGTAGCCACAGCCTAGGATTAGTTCGGGGAAAATGCAATGAAAGAAATGCTAATTAATATACCTAAATAAAAATTAAAAAAGTGCAGGCAGGCTATTTAGCCACAGAAACCATCAAAAAGGCTCTTGTGTCAATAGAAGTCTCTTCTTCCCTAGAGCCAACGGGAATAATCCGAGAAGACGGCAAGAGACTCGATGGAATTACTCTGATTCCCTGGGAGCGAGATCGGGCCCTTGTATGGGATGCTATCATGCTACGTGCGTGGACACATTAGCCCCGTCTCATCTTAGGGAAACAGTAGTCAAAGCGGAAGCTGCGGCGGAAATCGCAGAGTCTAACAAACGACGCAAATATAGTTCAATTATGGAAAACTACAAATTTGTGTGCCGTTTTGTGTAGAAACTCTAGGTCCGTAGGGTTCAAATGTCAAAATCCCATCGACTGATCATCTCTTCTGGTGACAAGAGCGCTGGCTCCTTCCTCGCTCAACGAATCAGCGGGGAAATGCAGCCAGTATTCTTGCCACTATTCCAGACGGACCTGGTTTGTTTAGTTAATGTGTAAAACCGATAAAAACTTTAGTTCATGAATTTGGGCCCCTTTTCAGCTTACAATGATGACTAAAACATCTTAAGTTTCCTCAAGCATTCTAATAATCTGTTCGCAAGCTAAGACCAATATGTAAAATCACTCGTCCGCGAATGTTTGAGCGACGATAAGGCGGGCGCCGGCATCCGAGATAAAGAAATGGTGACTGTGTATTTAAAAGATATGACAAGTCGTAGTGAGTAAAGTGAGTGGAGCCTGGTTCCGCCCACTATATAGTTTTTGCATGTCTGCCTCACATATTGGGGTTGTCGCCACTTTTTTTAGATTGTGTAATTAGGGTGTGTAAATATGGCTTATTGATCAACTGAAGTGACTGATGAGAGAGAATACATAAATATTTTGAGGTTTTTAAAATTTTAAAGATGTTTGTTTTTAAAGTCGAGGTAGGTCATTATGGATTTTTTTTTGGGATGGGAATGTTGGATTCATCTTTTTTTCAGCAAAATATCTTTAGCTAAATATGAGTAGTAGTAAGCAATAGGTACTCAGTGTTGTTACAGTACAGATTGTTGGTTTGCCTCATTTCAGATAGAATTAGCTAATACAAGAATTAAAAATGGTTATGTCTGAACTTTCGTAAAATTTTTTTTGTTTCTCTACCGGGCGGTATTAGCAAAAACAGCCTTTATTAAGGCGTTAGGAGAGTGACAATAAAAAAAATCTAAAAAAATATCTAGGATTCTACGTCATCTCATGGCGGACAACGCACGCGCCCCTTGATTTGTGATGGTTGATGATTGTATTGTGATTAGGTCGGCGGGAACATCTTAGCTACCGATTAATCGGCTATTGTTACTGTAACGTCTATAATACTTGACAATGGCAAATCATCGATTAACATTGATGGAGCCATTATAAAATAATAAGAAAAAAATATCTCAGTATTAAAAATTCTACTACTAAAACTGTATTTTACCTTCCAAGTTCATCAATACGCATAATACGCAGTATAATAAATGTAACAAATTCGTATGCCAAAATAATTGTGGTGCCAATATAAAAAGTGGGCATGCCACCTAGTTACGCTCTCCTCCGCCACACAATGGTCAATTTCTAATTCGGTTGTAATCACTAACAATACTGAAGCTCGCCTGACCGGGGAATAATGTGCAACGATACCCCGGCCAATCTTTGTCCCGGACAATTTTCCCGTTACCCGAACAATTCCCGGATTATCCCATAAAGGCCGCGCCGGTAATTGCTCTAGAGATGGACAGAAAGCGTTCGCGCCTCGCTGACGTCAACATGAAAGGTGCCGATTTATGTAAAGATGCCGCCATCGTCTAATTATGTACGGACGGATTATGCAAGAAAAGTACGCAGCGCTGGACGTAAAAGGTATCGTCACATACTCGCAAAACAAACAGCAGGGGGCTCTGTGGGTCTGTACTAATCTAATAAACTAGGTACTGTGGTCAAGTCCTCTTGTTTTGTCGATCATCCTTCGTATTATTGCCGAATTAAACGCCTTTCATCCCAAGAGGGGTAGCAGAGACAATCGAATGCCATTTGTTACGATCCTGGCATATCTCTTTCGCTTCTTTTATATTCATCATGCTTTGATACATGCTCGTCGATTATGTGTACTTTTAATATTTCCATCTATCAATATATTTTTTATATGTTCAATAATCTTGTCACCAGAAGAGATGATCAGTGGAGGGGATACATCTTTAATAACATTTTTGGCATTTGAACCCCACGGAACTACAGTTTCTACACCAACGGCACAAATTTGTAGTTTTAGTTTTTTTGTAAGTTGTGTATTTCTGCATACATTGTTTAGTCCACCAAAATACCTTGCTTCCCGCTTTCGCTCTTCTTTCAATCTCCTTGTCTATCTTTCCCCTTCTTGTGAACATACTACCTACTACTACATGGTCGGGTATGGTAATCGAACCTGCGACTTCTCAGTTGTGAGCCGACATTTTACCCACTCGACCACCGACCCCGATAATTGTTTGATTACCATCAAATATTGTTCTCCGTATAACGAACGTTCTAAATTATCTAAGAAGGAAAGAAGTGGAACGCTAAAAGATAACTGTTAAAGTAGTTACTTGTTATAGAGGAATTTCTCGCACATTTCATGAATCAGTTACAAATATGAATTACGAACGTGCTTCCAAGTAGGCGGTAGGTACATGCGGTCAAGTGATTGATATTAGCGCAATAGGTAGGGCGTCGGTTCCGCATTTATTCAAGAATAATAATAGCTAAGTAATTAGATACTAAGTAACGTCATCTAAAGAAATTACAGCTCCTATGTTCATTAAGAGCAACGACAGGCTTGCCACCTATTCTGTTTCATATAGACAACTCACTAAATGTGGACATTGTGTTACCATTGTCTCTTACTATGACGCAAGGCCGCCTGAAAACGGCCCTAATTTTCAGAAAATTTCCAGTTTATCTTCGAGGACTCACCGCTCAAAACCTCCGGTGGGTAGTCACTATGTCCAACGACCCAGTAGGTTGTATAAATTTAATTTTACGAATGTGTGACTTTTATTCAATATAAATAAAAATATTATGGAAGATATTTTTTTAACACCGCATCTATATTTTAGTAATAAATTCATTTGGAATTAGTTCTTATCTGGTTTTAAACTCCTGTCCAACCTGTACTAAATCAATTCGGCAAATGAAGTTATAATTTTGAGGCTACTAAATTTCAACCAAAACTTACAGAAAAGTCTTAATTTAGTAAACTAGCTTTCCGCCCCGGCTCCGCCCGTGGATATATTCGAACAAAAAAATAGCCTATGTCACTCAGGGATATCGTAGCTTTCTGTTCGTGAAATAATTTTTAGAATCGGTTTAGTAGTTTAAGAGATTACCGGTTATATCTAAACTGATATTATGTAGGTTATAGTCAAAGAAAATTGGTAATGCATTTTCGCTTTTAATACCTACCTACTCACTGCTCAACATAAATCAAAGGATGTACGCATATTTCTGCTAATATATTTTATTTGTATTTAATAGCTGCGGGTACATTTTTTGTGCAACTTTTAACTGTCGATACGGTCACTGTGGGTCGTGTATGATGTTTTCTCAAAAGCATTGGCGCCTAAACACGATATAAAAAAACTGTATGCAAGTGCGAATTCGTTCTTCGTTCCAGGAATCACACTATATTTTCTAAGAAATCTCACGTATTATTTATCAGATCTTGAGGATACGAATGTGAATGAAATTGGGATTTTACTACAGTAGATTGACTGCTATTCACGCATATTCGATCAGGATATACCTAATATATTTCTGTATCTTTCGCATTAATAATTTATTTTCCTCTTTTCACTGGTTACCTTGCAGCTTCCCGAAACCGTGTTACAGTCCCAGAGCACCCCAGTGGAAGACCAAGTCTCCCTATTTTAGCCGATGGTATTTGAGAGGATATAAATGGAAATTGGAGGGTAAAGGTCGTATAGGTTTGTTTTGTTTTGCAATATTAGTTAGGCTATTTACCTGATAAGCTGTTACAGCAATAAATTCAGTCTCCGGGAAGGAAAATGCAGCATAAGGAGCTCCCCATGCTAACGCCGCGGCGTCCTGAGCTCGTACTACCAGCACTCGTGGTCGATATTTGTGCATAGACGTCAACACCATCTGTGGAATACATGTATATTACATTACCTTGAGGAATATAGAAAATATGTCTGTGGTGACTCTATTATTTTTCAGTAGCTTAGCTTTGATAAAATAAAATATAAACACTCTATTTATCTATCTTTATCCCAAGAGGAAAGGTGGAGGCAATCGAATGCAATTTGCTACGCTCCTGACATACCTCTTTCGCTTCTTTTATATTCATCATACCTTTCATACATGCTCGGCGATTGTGTGTACTTTTAATATTTCCATCGATCAATACATTTTTTGCGAGCATTTCTTTTCACTTCAGCCATATAAACCATTTTAGTCAATCTTTAATCCTTCATTCTTTCAATGATGGACACCAGCGTAAACTACTTTTCTTCATTTTAGTCACAACATCATCTATCACTCCGCATTCTTCTCTAATGACATCATTCCGGATGTGGTCAATACGCTTTATATCACACATTCTACATAAAGACCGCATTTCCACTGCATTTATCTTACTTTCATGCTTCAATAAGTGATGGAACTAAAACAGCATTATGTAGGTATATTTTTTTAATTTTATCAAAGTAGAAAAGTACTTAATATTATTTTCTATTGTCCTTGTGTTGTGCTTGTGAAATCATTAAGGGCCCTATATCCATAATTTGTATGGAAATATTACTATTTCAAATTTCTCTGTAAATACTCCACCTGTGTCACTGTAATTTAGCATAAAGTTACTTATTCAATATATCTAAGTGAAATAGTCGTTATTTTTTTCAATTGGTTTTATTTAATAGGAAATATGGGTGGTAGAATAAAGGATTATTCTGCCCCTACTGTCTCTTTCATAATCCTTTACAAAACTCTAAATTCGTTTTAAAGCGCTCTTATACCATTATTCTTCAATTAAATATCGCTTTTTTGTAGCTTATTAAAAATTAAAAAAAAAAATGATTTTTTAATTTGGCAAAAATAATAAAATTATGATTACTTATTTTAAATTTTCAATAAGCTACCAAAAAATTCGATATATATAATTGAAGGGTAATGGTATAACAGCGCTTTTAAAAAAATTTAGAGTTTTGTGATAGATTATGAAAGAGACAGCAGGGGCAAAGTTAAACCACCCATATTTCCTATTCAATAAAACCCATTCAAAAAAATAAGAGTTATTTCACTTAGATATATTCAATAAGTAACTATTATATAAATATGCTATATAAATATGCTAAATTATAGTGACACAGGTGGATTATTTACAGAGAAATTGGGAATAGTTTATCCCAGAAAAATTCCCAGTATAGGACCCTTAACAGCGGTTAAACAATGTTCAACAATGCCAGACAAAGGATGAGTGGCAGTTTATACTAAGAAGCCTTTTGGAATAATTAATGAAACAATCTAAATTCTTAGAATCATGTGAAAAAAAGTCCTTTGAACAAAATCTTGGCTATGGAAACTGGTTCAGAGTATTTCAGGAAGACTACAAAGTTTCGGGATAAGTAAGTATTCACACTGTTTCTGAAAATAAACCGGAGAATCTCATGAAAGAAATATATTAAAAATTCTGTTTTTTTTTACTGAAGGGTAGATAAGGTACTCTGTTAGAGTTTCTATTCTATATATTTAGCATATGTGTTGAGGGAAGGCGCGGGCAAAGTAATATAGATAGGTAGACGTATAATATAAGTACCTAGTACTACCAGCAAACATAGAACAAGTATCAATGTAGGCATTATTAATTATAAACTAGCTTCTGTCCGCGGTTTCACCCGCGTGAAAATAGATCCAAAAATAAATAATCCCGTGCCTGTAATTTGACCCTCCCCCGCCCGCTTTCGCGGTATAAAAAATAGCATATGTCATTCTCTGACCCTTAAATTCTGTCCGCGGTTTCACCCGCGTGGAAATAGATCCAAAAGAAATAATCTCGTGGCTATAATTTGCCCTTCCCCCGCCCGCTTTCGCGGTATAAAATTAGTATCTGACCCCTAAACGACCACTATACAAAAAATCATGTCGATCCCGTGAAAAATAAAAACAAAGCTATCCCACGCGAACCATATATTTTTCCGGGATAAAAAGTAGCCTATAGCTATTCCATACTATAATCTATCTCTGTGCCAAATTTAATCCAGATCCGTTCAGCCGTTCTGGCTTGATTGAGTAACAAACATCCATACAAATATATAATATTAGTGGTAGGTACATACACTATAAATTTAATACCAGTGTTTAACTGTCTCTTTTATACTTTTCACACCTTCTTCGAAGGACCAAACCTAGACATAACAAGAAATAACGGACAAAACAGTTAAACCATAAAAATAGTGGTTTCTAGGACAGCTTCTAGACGGTTGACAATGGCGGCTACGATACTGTCTGTCTGTTGTGAAGAGCCCTTGAGTGTTGTTCTGTTGGTACTTGACGCGGATAGTTGCTACCTGCGCAGGCGCCGATGTTATTAGCTGCACTCGAAGTCTCTTTAAAGGGTTTGGAAACACTCAATTGTTTCAGTTATTATGAAACGGTGCCGCGGTTGGGTGGTCCGTTATAGAAAGCGGTTCGCTTTTAAAATGTTCTATATCTAATCAATTTATACTGATTTTTTTATTGATTGATTTTGTAATTACTGTACCAGCTTTAACAACTATATTTATTAATAGATAATATTATTTGGAAGCTATTTGAAAGGACGAATACATTGAAAATTAATACTGTCTCTAAGTACATACATTGAACTGGCGAATTATTAAATAATGAAAGAAGTGTCAGGAAATATTTGAAAACATTAAAAACTTGATTTAATGCTCGAAGCCCAGCCGGGCTACATAAGCGGTGTATGGTAAATATAAAGTAGGAAAGATGTCTCATTGCAAATAACATTATAGATTGTCTCTACCTACCTCTCCTGAAAAAAGGCGTAATGATTGGATGAAATATATATAAAAAGAAAAAAGTTAGATTGCAACTACCTACGCCACGGAACACCTACGATCCTAGATTTCGTAGCATTTACACAGAATATATGCACTTGGACTCTTACCCCTCAATTACGTTGTAGGTAAAAAAGCTGGTCATATAGTAGTTGCCAATGATATCTAAAAAACAAAAAATTAAATAAAATAAGGTCCTTGGGGACCTAACGCACAACGCACCTAACAAAGAAATAGCCAAAAGATTGGTAGAGGTGTCCCACGACCAAAGGGCTGGCTCATATTTGGCCCAAAGGATCTTAATGTTTTTTTTTATTTATAGGTTTGTTTGTATATATGTATAGCATAGTAGGTATATTTAATTGTTTTTATTACATTATAATTAAATTGGAAACAAACTGATGCAACGACAGAATGTAATTTTTCAATAATATTTTGATTATAAAAACCTCAAACATTCTAATTATTTGAATATTGAAATGAGATTAATCTTTACTTTCGGTTACAAAAATCCTTATGCCACATATGGTCACATACCGAGTCTTAAGATGTTGTTAAAAAAATAATTAAAAAGTGAAAATCTTGGACGCAACGCGAGTGATATATTTTATTATATTTACTCTAAACTTTTTTGTGTTTCTGTACACATGTTCAGCAGAAGAAATGAGAGATATCGCGCCAGTCGGACGCAAAATTGCACTTTATCGTTACGCAAACATGGCAATGGTCCGTCGGCAGATAACATGTCTAGACACTACCTAATTGCCCGTCGACTCATTTTTTTGGGAATTTTGGGGCACACGGCGCAACATTAGAACACTTCACTTATAAAACCACTGTAGCTTCTGAAAAAGCTTTTTTTCATGTCTTTACCTACTCAATTTCCATTTTTTTTAATAAAATTCGATGCAGATAACAATGTCCACTACACGTTTGGCTAGATAGATCGATAATATCTATGGAAAATCATTAGAAGTGCATTACAATTTTTCGGGAGAAGTGCAGTCACCGGCTTTACGTGTCCTCAACAAGTTCAATTAAGAGCAATAGGTACTTTTTGTTTTTCAATTTTACTAAACAAAACATTTTCTGAGAACAAAATGAGTATGTGGTTCCACGGTACGATTGTACAAATATTATATATAATATTATTCTTAAATTGTGTGACAACTAGAAAAAAGTAAGTAAGTATATTTGTTAAGAATTCGACGCGCAAATTTTCAGAGCTTCATAAAATGATAGGTAAGACTTATTGCGAGACAAAAAAAATTAAACTTTTGACATACATAATAATAATATTACTGTGTAAATATCAATAGTGGAAATGCTGCAATAATCTTAAATCATTGTTTTTCTTTCTTCACGGATTGCCTTACAGCTCCCGAAACCGTGTTACGGTTCCAGGGTACCCAGCGGAAGACCAAATCTCACTCGATTAGCCGATGGCATTTGTGAGGCTATACCTAACGAGTGGCCAGTTCTGTGGAGGTATATTTAGATGGAAAAAAGTGTGGTTTTTCGGATTATGTAGGTACATAAGTTTTTAATTAAAAAACCCATTGGTACATGGCCGGGATCCAGGATCGAACCCGTGGTCTGCCTAGTTAATACCAGACGTCTTAGCCACTCGGCCACCGACGCACATATCCATCTACCTATACTAGTAATAAAGCTGAAGACTCTACTCCCTGGTTAGCCAGTCGGATTTGAGTTGTGGATTTACGACCTTTATGCCAGAATTGAAAAAAAATAGTCACGCTTCGCTACAGATTTTTGGCTCTAGAGGCACTTCTCATCTCAAAATCTCTCATTGATTGACTGAGCAATGACACTGTGATTATGACAGCGGTGCGGTACGCATGTGAAGAGATCATATAAAAAGTGCGTTCAGAAACTCGTCCATCACCTAGAAATGTGTTCAATCAAAATTGATTGAAGTGTTAGATTAAATGTTGGAATTTGGTCTGAAATACTTAGACGTTTATAGACATTTATCTCGATACCACGTATAAAAAATATATCACGGATTGGTTTCATAAAAATGCTTGTTTTATTTCTTACTAGCTTTTGTCCCGGTTTCGCCCGAGTTTTGATAACACTGCAGTTCACCCCACAGAACATTATAAAGAAAATAGTGTCGGTAACCAAGTTTTTGTTTAAAACTAGTTTAGTTATCTAGGTATGGTAAGTATTTGCTATCTTTAGACAAATTGTTTGTGCGGTTATCATTTTTGCACTGAAATTAGTAGACATATTGGTATTTGTTCTATTTTTTTGGGCTATATTTCAGAGGAAAGTTTCCAGATGTGCGGAAATGTATGTCTCTGATTCCCTGCGGGAGCGAGGTCAGGCCTTTGTATATATATGGGATGTTACATGCATGGTACATTAGCCCCGTCTCATCTCAGGGAAACGGCAATCAAAGCGGGAGCAGCGGCGGAAATCGCAGAGTCTAACAAATATAGTTCAATTATTGAAAACTACAAATTTGTGCCGTTTGCTGTAGAAACTCTAGGTCCGTGGGGTTCAAATGCCAAAAAGTTTAATAAAGATATATCCCCTCGACTGATCATCTCTTCTGGTGACAAGAGGGCTGGCTCCTTCCTCGCTCAACGAATCGGCATCTCGATTCAGCGGGGAAATGCAGCCAGTATTCTTGCCACTATTCCACGCGGACCTGGTTTATTTAGTTATTTTTATTTATTATTTTATAGGTACGGATACTTCAATGGTGCCTATTCTGGACAAACATTAGGACAACTTTTTAAATTTTAGATATTTGTACATATTTTTAAATGTGCCAAAAAAAATCTTAATGAAACAATGAAAAATAGATATCAGATTGTATGAATTCGAATAGATAACTAAATACAAAATTATCACTTGACTTATTTTACGTACTGATTATACGTATAGTTTACAAAAAGATAATCTTTTCTATACAACTAATTTTAAAAGCACGGCTTGCTAATTACATAAATTTCTTTTCACACTTGGCCCCTTTTCCTCGAATGACGAGTTCGAGCAGACAATGTTTAATCTGTCAAACAAAAACTTTGGCAAACAAAAAGGGTAAACAATGAAATCTTTTTAGTAACCCAGTGCAGGTGGTAAATCTCAAGACTCAAGTGCACAACAAACGAGGCGAAAATATTTTTCCACATGGATTATGATATTTTGCTGCTCCCTGCTTTGAGTTTGTTTCCAATTACCTTTTTCTCGTTTGAACTTGTAACAATTTTAAATATAATTCCTAAATAAAATCCTTTTTTTTAAACTTCAAGCATACAATAGGTTAATGGCTTGTTGACGGATATTTTGTTATAATTATTTTAATTTTAGACGTGCTTATTTTTATAAAAATACTAGCGACCCCGCCCCCGGCTTCGCACGAGTATAATATAGGTTTACAACAATTTGAATACCTGTATAAATACGCTTATAACTACTTATCTATTAGAGATAGATATGCTACCGTGCACTTTTTTGTAGATAATTTTATTCTACACAAGTCTTTTCTATATTATTCTGTTATATCTCTGACGGATTAGACAGCACAAGCCGTGACACGCCATGAAAACTCACTGGGGCTAACGTTTTCTCCGACTTGAGTCACTTATACTATTAAACCTCAGCTCCTAAACATGATAGATACACGTTTAATACTCGTAAACTTTCCCGGTGAATCAACCTATCTAATAGTGGAAACCACAACAAAATCCGTTCAGTAGATGTTTGCGTACCTAGTGATGTTTTCAGTTCGAAATCTCAATATTTATTTAATAAAACTACTAATATAAATATGTCAGCAAACTTAGCTTTTTTTGGCTTTTTCTTGTCAGATGCTACCTATTCTTTCAAAGTGAACTGCGGACAAAACGTAGTATAATATGATAAACTGTAGGTAGTACTTATTTAAGTTTAAAATCGTTACAGTAAAAAAGAATGTTCAAGGTAGTTTGTATGAGAAAGGATCTGTAGGTACACAAAGACGGCGGCTTCACGCGTGATGCCTTCGTTATGTTTGTCGGACCGTATATAAACTTATGGCGGTTCTGGCCTCGAGTCCAAATCTATCTATCTAACTAACCAGTTAGAAAATTATTTTGTTTGACATGAACTCTAGCATATATTATTAGGAAATCATTGTTGATTTGTTTCGACTTATTCCGTAATAGGTCGTGTTAGTTTTGATATTAGTTAACTAACTCTGAAATGTACAAGGCGTGAAAGTAGGTATTTTGTATTGTTTTGTAAACAAAATATTTATGTTCACGCTTTTTATCCCAAGAGCGGTAGGCAGAGACGACCTGACATGTTTTGCTTCTTTCATATGCATGCTCGGCGATTGTGTGTAGGTACCTACTTTCGTTCACTAATGTTCGTTCGTGTATATGTTCAATAAAAGTAGGTACACCTAGGTCGTCTTCTGCCCCCCCCCCCCCGGGGGTGCCCGCCTTGTCGTGGCGGGGGGGCTTAGTAACCGTGGTAGTGCTTGTCACACTATCCACGGTGAAGCTAAGCGGCACCCGAGGTGGAGCCGCTGCGCAGGGGTTCTGTGGATTTGGCAGGGCTCTTCGCGCATGCGGCTGGAGGCGGACGCCGGTGACGCTTGCGCTGCTGGTCGAAGCATGACCCGACTGCACTTTCCATCGCAGTCGGGTCGCCGCGGTCTCCGGTGGCGGTTGAGGGGGAAATCAGCCGCTGCTCAACCGGGGACCAAGGTGGAAGGCGCAGCAGTTTGTACTCGCTGCTGCGCCAGCTCTGGGTAAAACCAGAGCGAGATGGGGCCTTACGGCCACCCGGCGGCGGGTCGCGGAAGAATGCTAACGCGTCCCCGTGGCCCGCCGACTAACCGGCGAGATGGAGTACCGTGGGGTTTTAGTGGGTTAAAGTCCCACATAACCCGTTCCCTCACCTCCGAGGGCGCGGGTATGCATGATGCATATCCCCACGTAAAAAAAAAAAAAAAAAAAGGTCGTCTTCTGCCAACATTTCCTTTCACTTTTGCCATATAAACCTTTTATCACAATATATCTTTCACTCCCTATTATTTTCTAATTATTATTTTACTGAATAAAATGTAGTTTATGTCATATGTATTTTCGTAGAGTTTTTTTAGCCAAATATGTAAATTTAAAATTATAACTACAAATATTTAAAAAACTATAAATAGTTGTAGGTAGGTTCTAACGAAAATTCACAATGACTGCCTAATTGAATGAGAAAATATTTGATATGATCACTTTAGTCACATTGTAAAACTAACAATAGTATAGAGTGAAAAACATCACGGAAAACCCACAAATAACTATTAGGTATGTAGGTACCCAACTAACCCAACAGACTACTTAATCAAATTTTCAATAAGGGTGTTGACAATTTTTTGGAAATACTTTTAAATTAGGTATCTAGGTAAACTGTAAGGCTATGTTATCTATACTAATATTATGAAGAGGAAAGATTTGTATTTTTGTATGATTGTATGTTTGTTACGAATAAACTACGAGACGGATTTTGATCATTCTTACACCATTGGAATGCTACACTATCACTGAGTAACATAGGCTATATACCATCACGGCATGACAACGGAAACGGGGTGGGCAGACGTGAACATGACAAAAGCTATGTATGAAGTGTATGTTTGCCAACATTCTGAAATAGTCACGTACGAAGTCGTGGGAAACAGCTAGTACCTAATAAAATAATTAGAAATTTATTTGTATTTAATTTAAAAAAATCATGTTTTAATTTCTTTAAAAAAATCGTTCCAGTTTGCGGTCACGTGACCCAAGGTAATGATTTAAAAAAATTAGATATTAAAAAATAAATAAATAAACATTTTTTCAAATGATTATACTGTAATGTTTTCACTGTAAAGGTAATTTAAAAAATTCCATCCAACCATTTAGTGAAAGTAAGCAAGTTATGAGTTGTCATAAAAATCCAAGCAGCGTACAATTAACTCTATAAACACGACAAAATAAACAGGCGCGAATATAAGCACATATCATCAATCCAAGGTGTCAACCGCTCTGTCCAAACATCCGACAAAAAGAAACCGTTACTTAAAGCTATAGGAGCTTCTTAGCATAAACTCTTTCAGTTTATTTGTTTGGTGACGAAACACTTCAACTACCTTTTGTATGAAACCTTATTGAGGCTTGGAAATCTCAATCGAAAATAAACTTTAAGACAAGTGCAGTAGAGGCGAATGATGATGAGGTATAACTTCACAGCATCTTCAAAACACTGATTTTAATGGTTGTTGTATTTTAAATCGAATGCTAAAGATAATAAGAGTGTTAATGTTTTAAAAGGGTTTGTTCGAGTTTGGGCGGTAGGCGGTTCTTTAGAAGTAGTTGTGATTGTGAATGTAATCGTCTTGATGTAGTTTTTGTCAAAGATAATTTACAACAATTGCTATGTTGTTTGTGCGGTGTATGGTAGAAGATTTTTTGTGGAGTTGTTAGTCTTTTGAGTTCTACACCGAAATGTTATCAGGACAGGTGATCGATATGTCTTCAATCAAAGTTTAATTGCCTTTATTTTTAATACTATTCGATTGATTGTGTTAGTAGGCGAACTTCGTTACTCACAAATTTTATATGTCGGTTACTGCTCAACGGATTTGCATTTTTTTATACGTATGAACGAATCATTTTATGCCATGTCTCAGCGAACTCCATATGAACATGTCATCTCTCTGCTACCAACGCATCTCTAACTACTTCGGCCATGTTGCTCGCAGAAACCCCGTCAAATCAACCTTGAAAAGCTAATCGTGCTAGGAAAAGTCGACGAAAAAAGACCACGCGGTCGCTCGCCTACACGATAACACGATGGGCAAGCTAAATAAAATTGTTGATCGGTCTGTCGCTGTTTGATACCATGAGGACTGCCTAGGACCGGGGGTCCGGGGCACATGGAGGAGTATTGTCCAGAAAGTGATAAGCTCTACCTTTTCATGATATAACGACCTTCAGCAATGAAGATGCCGAAGAATAAGAAGTAAGTCAAAGGTTTGTATGCATTTAAATAGGTACCCTTATTCAGGTAAAGATTAACCACTATATAAATTGCTTGCTCACTCATTAAGGCCTGGAATTCTGGATTAATAAATTAACTTTTGGTGGAGTCAAATACTTCTTTCCAAAAAAATATCAAAAAAAATCGGGGAGCCTCCAAAACCACCTTTCTTATGATCAGATCATATTATGCTACTCATTGGTAACAAGAGTACCTAAGTCCTACATGAAACAGATTTTTGACAGTAAAAAAACGTGACAGAAGTTAAACTACCTACTTAAAAAAGGGACACGCTAGCCTAAACTGTATATTAGATATACAATATCTCCTCTCTCTTTCTCCTTCTGTGTGTTGTGTCTAAACGTGACGCGTCCTTGAAATTCTCGTCAAATAAATTAAATTACATACATATATTAAATTAAATCGCTGCCTAAGAAATTTCACATGCAAGCACAATTTCTGACACAGTTTCAAATTATCGTAACAATTATTACCTGACCAACAAATTACCATAAAACAAATTCCACAGACGCAAACTACTGCTGTTATCTTGATAGTAGTACCGTTGACTCATCGTCTACAACCTTCTTTACAACTACCAATTCTCATTAGGGGTTAGTTTACATTTTTTGTTACAATTTACAACTGAACAATATATTCCTAATGGGATAAACCGTAGCGGTAATGACACTTTTTTTGTTCAATTGTTGAGTGACTAGGACTTGAGTTTTTTTAGTTTGGTAGTTGCTTTGTATTGCTAAAATTGTATGGACCTAAAAATTTGAAAACTATGTGATTACCTATGTAATCTAAATATATTAAACCGTCGTGTGGCTGACTCACTGACAATCAACGCACAGCCTAAACCACTGTAGGTAGGTAGGTATAATTATTAGGGGGTGTAGAGATGTACTAAGAAAGGATTTTTCGAAAATCAACCCCTAAGGCGGTGAAATGGACTGTAAAATTTTGTATGATAAAAACGTATTCCATGCGTGCCGTATTTGTCTGTATCAAATATCAAAAGATTATTTTTCCCTCTAAGGATAAAAAATAAACAAACAAATCTAAATTAAATGTTAAATTAAATGAAGTATTCGCACGGGTCATCCTAGCATGATATAACCAATTATAACGAGACAATGAGTCAATAATCAAGAAAAGCATATCATATCATATTAGGGCTATTTTACATATAAAATAATTGTCAAATTATTAATTTATTAAAAGGAAGCTTTCATGAGGTTTATATAAGTAATTAGGTATACATACATTACATACATTCCTTCACACCTGTTTTTTAAAGGGGTAGGCAAACAGTAGGTATGTAGTGCCACCTCTCACTATTTTTTCATACTTCTCTGGCTTCATCCACATTCATATATCGTTTCATACATGCACATTTTTTTTATTAACCAAGATCACATACTACATACAAGGGTAATAAATAAAAAAAATTTTTAGCACAGTTAAAAAAGCTCGAAAATTTACTGTAAAAATACTTACATGTCCTTGCGCATCCATAGTGTTATTTGTAAGTTTTAATTTTGAAAACGAGACGGGGTTAGCAGTCCAATGGTGTCCAGGGGCAGGTGAATCCGGGTGAAGTAATAGTCGTCTTGAACTCTGAGGTTCAGCACCACCAGCTGGTGCCCAGGCCCCACCAGCCCATCTCCAACGCCGTCGGCCAGCTAACGATAAGTCTAGGACGACGCAGTATTCTTCACGTGGTGACAGACCAGATATAGACACTCGAAGGGATGGAAACATGCGTCTGCGGACAAAAAAATATAAATTAATAAATAAATTGAAAAATACCGATTAGTATATTTATTATATGAAATTAATAATGAGTACCTAGCAATCTCTTTTGAGGTATTTTAAGTAACTGGCAACGGTTGAACTTTTCAAGACAATAAAAAAAGCTAACTTTTTTTTCATTCTTCACGAGTTGCCTACAGCTCCCTAAATCGTGTTACGGTTCCAGGGTACCCAGCGGAAGACCAGCAAGTCTCCCTCGTTTAGCCGATGGTATGTGAGGATATACCTAACGAGTGGCTAGTTCTGTTGAGGTATATTTAGACGGAAAAGCATCTAAGTGTGGTTTGTCGGATTATGTACATAAGTTTTTAATTAAAAAACCCATTGGTACATGGCCGGGATCCGGGATCGAACCCGTGGTCTGCCTAGTTAATACCAGACGTCTTAACCACTCGGCCACCGACGCCGATTGGTAGGTCGTAAAGATTTTTCTGAAAATAATAGCTCTATTAGGAATTTAGGTCTATCAAGTGCTACTCGTATACTGGCCATACTGCAAGGTAAAAATGCCGTGATAGTGTGTTTGTCATAGGTATAGGTTGGTATGTATGTAATTCAATCAATAAAATTGTTTTAATAATAAAAAAAATAGTATGCATAAAAGCACAAATTCTTTTATCAGCAAAAAGAAAGACACATTGTAAACAAAACAGCATATTTTTGAAAATAAAAAATATTAAGTATTATCTACCTCCGTCATTGAGATCATTTCACACGAACGAGCGTGGGATGGATCGACGAAAAAAGGAAAACCGTTGATACGTGTAATCGTTTTCTACTAAACTAGAAGGCTTTTGGCACCCGTTTGTTCTTATAAAACTTACCAGTGTCATAAATGTGGAGATGCATCTGGCGCCGAAAGATAATTTTTGAGGGTTTTATCGAGTATTCACAAACAAACTTGGTCTTTCTATCTATCACATGTTCGTGTGAAGAGGTTTATATTATTAGAGGCACATTCCTCAGTTAAAATGCCTCAATTATAGATAAGCTGTGTGTTGGAAGTCGGAAAATAATTTTGAAAGTGTCGCAGTTTCTATTGATAATAAAAGGTTTCAAGGTTAAACTACCTGAAAATGTAATTATATGTTCAGGTTTAATTTTTTTTCTTTATTCACTGGTTACCTTACAGCTCCTGAAACCGTGTATGGTTCCAAAGTACCCAGCGGAAGACAAAGTCTCCCTCTATACCTAAGCCGATGGTATTTGTGAGGCTATACCTAACGAGTGGCCAGTTCTGTTGAGGTATATTTAGATGGAAAATAATCTAAGAACATAAGTTTTTATTATAAAAAAATCTATTGGTACATGGACGGAATCCGGGATCGACCCCGTGGTTTGCCTAGTTAATAACCGACTAAAGTTTTAATTCCAGTAATAAATAAATCGAAATAATAGCGAGCCTACCTGTTAAATAATGCGACAATAGAAGCTGGCGCGAACAGTAGGTCCCATGATTTAATTATTTATTTTGTTAGCTTTTTAATTTTTACTATTGAACTTGCAGAATCGAAATTCGAGCAGCAGCCTCCGGAGTAGGCGTGTACTTTTAACGCAAATTTTAATTACTGTATTTTACTTGACACTTACCTACTGAAAGCAATTTTTACATGACCTGATATTTGATATATATGAGTTATTTATAAATTATTGTCTACTCATATCTAAGATAATATATTATGTAAGTTCACATAATATTTACGCCATATATTTTGTTAACACACCGCCGGAATTATGACAAATTGAATCGCTTATCAGCTATATGTTTTCCCTACAAAGCATCAGCAGTAAGCAATCCGTCATCTCCGCGCTCTTGGAGGCTTTTGTTATCAGAGTTTGTGTCTGGGATGCCGCCATGATGCAGACAGCCCGCTAATGCAGTCAACCGATAACTGAGGCCGTTCAATTAACAGCCACTAAATTAGGCTCCATTTAAAGTTTACGATGTCGGCTACTGCCTTACGTGCCGCCGCCGCCCTGTGTACAGATAGAATCGTCAATGGTCACACCTTTCGTCGAGCGGACAATTGCTCGCACTAGCACACTAATTTCTATGTGACCGATGCAAAGTAATTTTATTTATTTTTAGCTAGGTTGAAAGGTATCCTAAGTTAAAATGAAAACAAAGAATAAGTCGCAAAAATCAATGGTGCATATTTTTCAATATTTCAGAAAAACCAAAGTACCGATTTTTATGTAAAAAAAATGGGACCAATCTGGAAGAATTATTTGTCGAATAAAAAAGAAATCATCAAAATCGGTTAAATCGGCCGGTCGTAAAATTCGTCCATTTCATGATTTGACCAACTAATATGCCATAACGCTGAGCTATTTCATAATGTAGAGTGTTTCTAAAGGATTTAATGAAATTTGTAACTATTTTATGTTAATTTTTATTTTAAATTGAAATAGCCAATTTTACGATCGGCTCAAGACATAGTAGGTATGTATTACACAAACCCACGCACGCCTAGTTTCAGACAGTTTGACAAGCCTTTCAGAAATTGTATACGGTATCTTCTCTACACGATATGAAAAAGAATCAATAAATAAAGTTTTAGATTCTACCGTCATCTACACATGACAAAATAATTATAAAAAGTTATTTAAAGATTGAAGTCCTAACGCTTAACGCTTATTAAATCCTCGACTGCACTGCGGGTTGCGTTCTAAGAAACTGTGTTCATGTGAATCTCAATGTGCATTTAAAAATATAAATAAGTAAGTTTGTTTCATATGAAATCATCTTTGGTTATAGTTACGTAAATAAATACTTTAAGAGATATAACTCATATAACTTTTAAATTTTCTTGAAATGACAATTATAATTAACATAGTACTAGACATATAAATGAGTAAATTAAAAGATAATTTGACGCGTGACGTCTTTCCAAGCACTTTGACAACTGTCACAGGGATCAAGCTATATTTTACAGAGTATAATAACTTTGCCTAGTATTCTACGTCATGTCATGGCGACCGATTCGACGCACGCGTTCCGTGGTGACATGATGGGGAATCCGGATTAATCCCGCCCGCGCTGTGATAGTTGAGATCATCTTAGATACCGATTAATCGGCATATTGATACTATAAAGTAGTGACCAGTTTCGGCCAGTTTCGGCCTTAGTTTCGGTTTCGGCCAAATTATAGCCGAAACTTTCGACACCGCCGAAACTCGAGAGTTCGTGATTTTTCGTGCGTCGTTCGGTTAACTTCGCAGCTAACTCGTGCTTGCTCGCCGGCGGGGCCTCTGTGCCCCGGCTCAGTTCGCCACCGTCCATTTAATGGTGAGTTGAGGTTATGTTTTGCAATTGAGTGATTTGGTAGTAAGTATACCTATAGTATATTATGTCTAAAGCACTCTAACTGAAAGTTGTTTTTTTTAAAGTTTACTTCCAAGAGTAAGTCTTGTATATTCATGTCATAAAAAATATATTTGTTACGTACGTTAATGATTACCTATGTTTTTATTGTATAACATGATTTTTTCTTATGTGTTAATAAATGTTAAAAAAACAGTAAATTTCAGTAAATAATCGTTATTTTAAATGTTTTAATAAGTTTCGGTTTCGGCTGAAAAATCAGTTTCGGTCGGACACTAGACACTACTATAAAGGCTTATAATACTTGACATTGGCAAATCATCGATTAACATTGATGGAGCCATAATAAAAGAAGAAGAACTTTTGCTAGTACATTATATTTATAAACTCAATACCTACTATTTATTATGTTGACGCTACATTGACAAATCCGTCCACTCAGCTACCGTTCGCCCAAGAAGTCCTCTTATCAATAAACCCATTCGATCAAGACCCGTTTGAAAGCTGCGCTTGTGCCGACAAAGGTAGGTGATAACTGCCGCGTAAATTTTAATATGCAAAAGTGCGCAAACCGGCGCGCAGTATTATCTTAATTACTTTTTACAACTCCTAGATGACCGAGGCAATGAACCTTTATTAACGAATTCTATTCATTAATAATTTTCGATATTAATAGTTTGTAAAAAAAAACAAAAAAGCACGCTTTTGTCAGTAACACACACTTGCGCAAATCAAACGAGCCCGAACTTGACGGGTTTACGTCGTTTCGTTACAGAGTTCCACTATTCACCTTCTGGCTCCAATATCAGATCAGATCGATGGTACCAAATTGTATTGTCATCCGAATTACATACACTTGCAAAGCCTCAAATCAATACGACAATTAGAAGTTGGTTAAATTCGACTTCCAAGATTTGTTTACATACCTAGTTACAGATGAAACTAGTACCTACAAAGCTAGTAAAAAAGGAAATCCAAAAGTAATTTTTTGGAGCAAGCTATTTTAATAATGACAAAATGTTATTCTCCGGGTATAGTTACGGAACCCTAACTTTTTTAAAAAAAAAAACCTTATATCCGCCTGAAGTAGTCATGTTTCAACAATAGTGTAATATTTTTTTCAAATCAGTCCAGTTGTTTTTGAGTTTGTCTTAAAAAAACATGTAATCAACACTAATGGTAAGTATAATATACTATATAGGTTAGAAAGGTATATAGGTAGGCATAGTCGAAATATAATTATTATCTTCGAATATTCTCTCATTACAAGGTAATTTAATATAAATTTGAACACGTTGAAAGAATGAAGGATGGAAGATTTAGGTTTATACCTATTATGTCTGAAGTGAAAGGAATTGCTGGCAACCTAGGTGTATTTTTATTGACCATATAAAAAATGTATTGATCGATGGAAATACAAGTAAGTACACACAATCGCCGAGCATGTATGAAAGTATGATGAATATAAAAGAAGGATTAAAGGCGTTATGATAGATAGATAGATTAATATAAATATGAGACTATGTGAATTAAAAATTAAGAGAGAAATAGGTAGGTAACTAACGAAATGAAAATCTGTGAAAATGGTTTATGGTTGTGTTTATGATCGTCTCATAGATGAACTCTGAGAACTTTGACAACACAAAGGGACCACCAGACTCGTAAAGTATACACGACGTAGAGTGGCCATAAATCGGTAACAACTCGCCAATTGCCGCACGGAGGCGCTAACAACTGACCAAAAAACCGTCACATCCGTTGTAGCATCCGCACACTAAATTTGGACAAAATGATCTGAATTTTTATACTTTTGACCGCCTTTAGGAAAAACTTATTTATCTGCAAATAAATTGATATACAAAAGCTTTGAGTGCGGATGCGGATGTTTTTATTTGAGAATTCTAGTGGGTCTTTTATCAACTCTGTTTTAAATGTACTTAAGACTCTATCGGTGAATAATATGTATTCACCTTTACATAGTAAATCATAGTTATTACATAGGTTAATCATTATTATAGGTAATTCATTTTATTTTTAATTTTGACCAAGGGAAATAGGGATAAATTTAAAATTTTATTGTATTTTCGATTCACTATTTTAGCACTTACACATAAGAGATATATGCTGTCGCGGACTTTTATGTAGAACTATTTAAGAGATACATTTCCACCATACATTATATTCGTGTAATTCTTACGGTTTTTGCAGCGCACGCCAAAATGGCTCGCAGATAGGAGATTTTTTTCCGACTTAGATGACACTTATTGTTATATTTTGGCCAATTTACTCGATAACTTTATAAATTATAGCCTATAATATGTTATTCTGATGTATGAGTTTCATTAAAGTATATTCAGTAGTTTTTGCGTGAAAGAGAAACAATCATCCATACAAACTTTCGCGTTTATAATATTAGTGAGATAAAGGTACCTACACCTAAATAACTTTTCCGTTTCAATTTCTCATGGCTTTTCCTATAGACGTCCATATCATAGTAGGCATGACTACATACTAGTGATGATACTATAGTCCATAAAGACTATCAATACAAATGCGAAAGTAACTAACTTTAAAAGGATATAGACCGAAAGGGATGAAAGTTAGAATGGGATCACGGGCAAAGCCAGGGCAGAAAGCTACTAAGTACTAAGAATAGTAATTAGACAGAAGGCAGTGTTGATACAGTTATACCCACTGCTAAAATTAAAGACAAGGAAATGAATTTTGTTGAGAAATAGGCTTAATTTTTGACATGGAATTCGGTTGTAATTCCTTATTTAGACGACAATTTTTTTATTATAAGAAAGCCAGCCACATTAATTATATCTATTTTACGACCTTCAAGTAATTACCCATACTAACCTACCCTACCCAGTACGCGTTAACTTTAATCTTTACAACAAATTTCATGGGTGTTTTATAATGTCGTCTCAAGTTCAAGTCGTTAAAGCAACAATCACATCAGTGTCCGCCGTCCATACCATCTGTGCCGTTTACACAAACTTAACTCGTATGATAAACAACCTCTCTAATTCCATTTTCGAGTGGAAATACAACAATATACCTACTTGTATATCCCCATGTAACCCGCGCTTATTAGCATAAACCCGTGAGGTCCGTTTGGTTTTTTAAGTCCGTCCAGATGTGGCCCTGAGCAAACACTCCATCTCCATTGTCTACGTGGAGAAAAAATCGGACACCTGGATGTGTCAAATTGTTCCTTCGTGAGTCGAGCTCGTGTGAAACTTTGACGACTCTTTCGTGAGACGATTTTTTTTCTTGTGGGTTGTATTTGAAATCTCATGTATAAATATCTACTTTCAGTTGAGTACCTACCTGTTGCATGGAAGTAGTGCATTCTATAGATAGACTAATCTATGAACGCGCTAATCTCTGGAACTATCAGTTGGATTTGAAAAAAATATTTTTGCATTTCATAGCCCAATTTTTGAGGAAGGCTATATAACATCGCGCTACAACCTAAAGGGGCGGAGCAGTAACTAGCAACCGCAGTGCACATCAATAATTATGCCTTAAATAGCCTGTTTATTGAGAAACGAATATAACATCACGCCCGGAATCAAAGGACGGTAGCAGTAACCATAGCCCAATTAAAAAATTATACGGGAAAAGTCGGAGCGGAAAGTTATGTGCCTTGCCTACCTCAGAATACTGAACAAACCATATACCTACGCATGCCCACTAAATAGTATAAATGCGTCATACTTGGGATAATTTCTTATTATCAAGAGATAGGACAATAACAACCGGGTACTTCATTTTAGTGTATTGTGTATACTTTTGGAATAATAGGTAGTTTTTAGATATATTAATTCTCTCAAGAAATTGAATATTAGCAAGTGTTATGTAAATAATTAAAATAATAGCTGCATTGTAAACATGTATGAAGAATGTATAATGTCCGTCACTTGTCGGTCTCCCATCTTTTATTGCACAACCATAAACAGATAGTAAAAGCCATTACGAGTGCTTGTGTTTATCTTTGTTACATAGACGTGAATGTTAAAGGGCTTGCGTGTGTTCTGACGCAATTATAACTGAATTGAACGTCGCACGCGTACCGACAACTTCACTACAATTGCTACAAAAGACATATCTAATTATTCGGGTTTCCAACTTTGAGTTATTTACATGTATGAAAATGTAAGTAAATTTGATCAATAATAGGTACTGCAGGAATAATGCCAGTACATGTAGGTATATTGTACCTACCCACAGAATATTATAAAGAACATAGAAGTAGCAAGTGGCCGTTCCCGCGTATATAACCATGATGCATAAATTACATGCTGTAGAATTTCCACTGAAATAGGCATTGCTGAAAAATAATGAAAACAAATACATCAGTGCAGAAATTATAACCGCTCAAGAAATTTGTCTAAAGATAGGATAATATAGTTTTTCACAACATTGACATATTTTGTCATCACAGTATAAAAATTTGGTTACACCGTTTTTAGGTAAGGTTATTTATACTTAGTTAAATATGCCAACATGCTACTTCTACTTTTTTATAATATTCTGTGGGTACCTTAACCTATAGTACCTACATGTGAGATATTTTATAATGACAAAATATAACTATTAAAATAAAAAAAAAACATTAGAAATTATGAAAATCATAAGCCTTCAGCACTCAGTTTTAGAAAAACTTGTCAGGAAATACGAAACCTCTGAAATTGGTTCCTAATCATATTTTGAAAAAGATAGACCCCACACAGTGCAATAATGATTTATTAGTATTCATTCAAAACTAATAAACGAAAATATTGTCTAGATCAAGAAAAACAGTTTCAGTAATTTAACTTTTAAGAACACAAACAACCCCATATACACTCCATATGTTTTACGAGCTCTCCGCAAAGCAAACTAACTTTTATAGAAATATGTTTATAACAAAACAAATAATCAATTTCGGTTAGACCACAAAAAACGCACCAACGAACTCGATTAGCATATTGATGGGCTCTCTATATCTGTCCTTCTTTGTCTAAAATCAGCGACAGCTCTTTCAATCATAATTCTTGCGATAAAAAATAATGTGATTTCGGCAGTTTTTGTGATATCTAAGTCTGCGTCAAAGAATATTTTTGATGAATCCATCTATAAAATAAGTTGAAATATTTTTTGAAATAAACTGAACTTCGTATTTTATTTTTTCTTTTATATAATTTAAACAATGAATGACAATTTGTTTGACAGAATAAACGAATGAATCAGCCTTTAAAAAAACGCTCCTGAATCCCATTTTAAAAATGATCTAGGTACTTAAATATTTTTAATGTATCTAATAATATCCGTGGATATCTAAGTTTTAAGGATTTCATAGTTAAATTAGATAAGAGATATGTAGGTACCAATGGGTTTTTTATTTAAAAAAAATATGTACATAATTCGACAAACCACACTTACAGGTTTTTCAACCTAAATATACCTCATAAATACCATCGGCTAAAAGAGGAAAACTTTGTCTTCCGCTGGGTACCTTTCTTGGAATTGATAACACGGTTTCGGGAGCCGTAATGCTATATATACCAGTGAAGAAAAAAAAATAGATAAGAAGCAAAATAATTCAGACGTAGGCATTTTATAAATAAACCAACCAAGTGACCTATCTGTTTCTTAAAGTTCAGTGATGCGAGGGTGTCAAACCTGCCCATCGCCGGACAAAGGCCGCCCGCGGCGCGAGCGCACCTGTACGGTATATTATACGACTCCTGCACTAAATTTACAATGACAGAACCGACGACTGACTCGCGGAAATTGATTTTTTTAACGGCCTAATCAATGGCGGCGAATGTCTTTTATTTTTAATAAGAAAAAGATTTTGAAACTGGCTGTCGTAAACTTATGCAAATAAATTATAAAGTAACGTGCAATTAACGCATGCGCTAAGCTTTCAACGTATAGAGTAGCGCATGCAATGTAAAGTTCCTCGACAAAAAGCTCGCAATAATTATGTAGACGTCATAATGAGGTGACATCTCATGAAGAAAATTAATGAATGAATTCAGTTTTTTCATTATGACAAATATTGTGATGACATTTTTTAATATTACACAGTGTTGGGCTCGTGGGAACGAGTTAACAAGTTATTAAGAAGTGCCAATTAAAAACAATGAAACTGTGAAGTAGCGGCAAAATTATATACACTTTAAAAAAAAGGAAATATGAACATGAACACTTCTAGTTTTTTACTCGCTTTCCGCCCCGGCTTTATTCGTGGGGCCCATATTATTAACGTTCATCTCCTATTATGGTCTTGAGTTCATACAAAAATCCCATATAAAAAAGCACTTTCAGTTTTTCCCGAATTTGTCAATTTTCCGTGCGAATATTTTAAAAAATTGCCAAATCGGTCCAAACGAAAAGTGATGCGCTTACCAACCAACAGCATGATCATTTTATTTATATAAGTACCTACCTAAATATTGTTTATAGAATTAACCACCTAAAAAACTGACTTTCTGAATCAAATGACGAACTTATTTTTGGACTACGGAACTCTAATAGATCAAAGACTTTTAAAATACCAATTACTTAGTTTTGCTTCATACGTCAAATCGGTGAAATTTCATAATGAATTCGCCAATGCTCTCGGCGCCGGCGCCAGGGCTATCTGCAGTAGGCAGCAAACTTACATGTCGGCAAAAGTCGTAAATTGCGCCGGCGCACATCGCCGACAAACGTGCGGTAATTTAGTTGACAGCTACGCATCGGCGAGCGGCCAAAGGACCTCGGTTAGTCGGTTATCTGTGCCTTACATCTATAACCTATTATGTGTCTTTTGACACCGTTAACAAGGGTAACATATCGATTTCAATCTATTTACATGCTCCCTAACCCTAACCAGTTTTGATAAGGTTTTAATTTAAATATTAGTTTGAAAAATTTTCAACGCTACTGTCTAGGTCTTTTATTTACTTATAGTTATATAGTTATATAGTTATGATTCATCCAGATTTTTCACAGATATGCCTAATTAAAAACCTAGCAATTTATTTCTACTATTATCCTAATCCTAACTAATATTGAAAATGCGTGTTTGTTTGTCACAACAGACCGACGTGATTTGAAAAGCTAGGAGGGCGTTCATGACACATTTTTTTTTATCCACGGGCAAAGCAGGCCGATTTTAATTTTTGCGGGCGAAGCCGGGGCTTGAAGCTAGTATCGAAGTAATTGCCTATGAAATTCTATCATCACGTGTTTTATCCCAAGAGGGGTAGGCAGAGACAATCGAATGCCATTTGCTACGATCCTGACAGACCTCTTTCGCTTGTTTTATATTCATCATACCTTTCATACATGCTCGGCGATTGTGTGTACTTTTAATATTTCCATCGATCAATACATTTTTATATGTTCAATAAAAATACTCTAAGGCCTTTATTCATAAACGTTTATTAGCAACGTTTTTGTTAAAATATGTTTTGTCACTCTCTAACAAACCTGTCTTTACTAATAATAGAAAGAAACAAAACACATTTTAACAAAAACGTTGCTAATAAACGTTTATGAATAAAGGCCTAAGAATCTAGGACGTCCTCTTCCAATATTTCCTTTCACTTCAGCCATATAAACTACTTTTCTTCAATTTAATCACAACATAATCTTTCACTCCGCATTCTTCTCTAATGAAACGCATCAACTGACAAATTGAAGTTTATATTTGTATCTTTTTTCTATTTTATCAATATATAAGTCTAGCAATTGTTATTATGAATTATGAAAATGAGCAGCAAAAGGGCAAGGCGGGCAGTGGCTCGTTGGCTCCCGACGGATCCAACCGATATAAATCACACCATTTTATGAGTTACCAATTTTTTCAAAGTATAAATTTAATGAAATGCGAGCTCAGTATGGGACTGGGATAGCGACATTAAAAACGACAAACCTTAAGGACAGACAGTTTTTAATTATAATCCTGTCAAAGTTCTAATACAGGAAGAGAATTGATGATGAGATGAAGAACTGATCTTTATCTTTGATAGTGGGAAGATAACGATGGGGTTTTGTGTTTGATGTATGTGCAAAAGAAAAGCTGTCGAGGATTCTGCTATTGTTTTTGTTTATTTCCAAACATCTACTACCGAAGTCTCTATTTTTGACTCTTTTAGTCAAAGTTTTAAGCAGAAAATATGGCCAGAACCATAACTGATTCGATATGAAGTTTTTAACATAGTAGATGGCCTACGTAAAAAACCGCAAAGTTCGATAAGTGTCTAACTAACAGTTTCAAAATATTCTGAATCTCAAAGATCTGTCTGTCCAACTTTTAAAAAAAAAGAAAAAAAATTAATAATTTAGTAAATTTATTTTTATTAATATTTTATAATCGCCTTTTTGACATTAGATATCAAGAGACATAGCGCCCAAACTTGGTATGTTTAGAAAATATTTTTTGGAAAACGTAATGGTGTAGTATATTTTTAGAACCGGCTCATGAAGCCCTTTCATTTGATACCAATACACAAATACACAAATAGGTCTCTGAAAAAAAAAATCAAATCCCATACAAAAAATTGTCATAACTCCCTCCCCTCTGGGAATATTTTTAAACTTTTAAGCTGCTCAAAATGATTGTTTTAACCTATAAAGTAGGTACCTGTGTGCCAAACGGCTATCGCTGTTTTCGAGCCATATTGGCGTTGTAGAAGGTGTTGGTTGTACCTACACCGTCCACTAGCACCTACTACAGCGTTCTCAAGGTTTAACTAGCAGTAAATTATTAAACAACAACGATATTTGAGAAACACTTGCCTCCAATGAATCTAATGGCAATTCGCAGTTAATATATCAAAGTAGCCGACATACACTACGAGTTAACAAGAACAAAGTGCAAATGATCTGTCAGAAACAGGATTTGCGCTTCGTCCTACCGTGCTACCGCGTTCCCTAGAAACGATCTACTGTCTGAAGAACTGGAAGACATTGCCACGCTAATTAGAGACATATGGTTTACGGATTAGGATGCGTTATTCATTGATAGTGCCTTAGTATTTTAGGAAGAAGCGCTTCGCAGAAAGCTCTCGGTTCTCGCTTAGTGCTCTTACAAAATTAGTGTTGCCATGTCCTTTTTTAAATCTGGAGAAATGGGCCAAAAAAATATGGGACTTTTCAGGTTCCGTTCTACGTTTTTTATACTTGCTAATGCTTAGTAATTCCGAAAATTAGTAGATTAATAAATTTCCAAAAAATAAATGCCATAGATCAGAGTACCTACCCCTACCAGTTTACCAATATTAAAGAAGGGCTAAATTAGCGCTAACTAACGATCGCTAAATCGTTTTGTATATGGAACTGAACTATTGAATGTAAAGTTCGTGATGCCGCCCCTGTTTAACCTCAGGATATCTCCTGAAAATTCAGTACATCTGGCAACACTGAACAAAACCTAAATATGTGAGCGTGTGAAGTGCCGACAAAGACACCGCTCTCCTCACGCGAGTCTGATTCACAATTAAGCCAGTGTGTAGTGTTTAATTGATAATAATTCGCTGGTAGTTTCTGAGAACGTGCGCCAAGGCCGCGATAACGTGTTGAGGTTACACAATCGTTCCTGTTGACACCACTCACTGTTCATCAGCTGTAGTATGTTGGTGACATTGAACTTTTTTTATGACAATTATGTAGTAGGTAGCTCATCTTTTCGGCCTCAGATTCGAAGAAAAATTCAGTCGAATAATACAACTGAAAGCTCCTTATAAACCAGCTCTCCTAGAGCCAACGAGAATAATCCGGGAAGACGGCAAGATGTTGAGATGACTCTGATTCCTTAAGAGCGAGGTCGGGTCCTTGTATGGGATGCTATGTGCGTGGACACATTAGCCCCGTCTCATCTCAGGGAAACAGTAGGTAATCAAGGGAGCTGCGGCGGAAATCGCGCAGAGTAGGTATAACCGTGGGGTTCAAATGCCAAAAAGTTTATAAAAGATATATTCCCTCGACTGCAATCATCTCTTCTGGTGACAAGAAGGCTGGCTCCTTCCTTGCTCAACGAATCAACATCGCGATTCAGGGGGGAAATGCAGCCAGTATTATTGCCACTATTCCACGCAGACCTGGTTTATTTAGTTATTTTTAATGTTTATATTAGATTTAAGATTTTTATAGTGTTATGTGTGAATAATTAAAATTAATAAAAAAGGGTCAAAATATGAATTTATTTTTGAGAGCTTTTACTGTCAGAAACGAAGCTGAAATAAATTTTTTAGAATTACAATATTTCACACAATTTTACTAAGTACAAATATCGGACAAATAAAGTAGGTAAATCTTAATTTTCTGAAAGCTCCATCACCATAGCAAGCAATAAATAATAATAATAAATAATATATGTAGATCCATCATTGTGTTAAAAAATCGGCATGTAACTCAGGCGTGCGCTTCATATAGGTAAATTAATAAGCCAGGTTTACCCACCCAGTATCTGCTTTTTTTTAAATGACGTTGTTATTTAGTCATATATAAAACATAACATTTTATAAATTTCAGTCTTTTAAAAAAAATTTAATACGTAATTACGTATTTTTTTATACTGATTGAATACAATACAACTACCTTAGATGTAAAAAACCTTAAAATTAAATCTAAAAAATTAATAATAGAACTAAGTAAACCACGACCAAACCCTTCTGTCACCAGACATTTATTTTTTTGGCATCTGAACCCCACGGACCTAGAGTTTCTACACCAAACGGCACAATTGTAGTTTTCTATTATTGAACTAAATTTGCGCCGTTTATTAGACTGTGCGATTTTATCCGCAGCTCCCGCTTTGATTACTTTCATTTTTGTTCATTTCAGTAAATCTAACCTCAAACTTTAACCATCCGTAACAATTTTATAAACAGCTCATAATAAAAAGTATAAAAACCCCCACCGGATCAAAATCCGAATTATAACACTTTTTATGTGAGAATCGTGTTCCCGACTCAAGCACCCACGAGCTCGTTATCTGCAGGTTTCGGTAGCGACGAGGCATGTTGCGATTAGATCTGTCTCGTGATGCGCTTGTGATGCCATCTTACACGACCGCAACTATAGTGGGTCTTAAGGACACCCACGCTGGATCACACGTCGTCATTTACATTTTGAACAAATTCTTAGTGGAGGCGTAGAGACAATCGTAAGATTGAAGCTTGAGTTGTTACTTTAAGTCCTATGGGACTACGCCTTTGCATTCCCAAGAAGATATATACAGTTGTATGTCTGTCTTAAGAAAATAATGTAGAGATATTTTTGTTTACTAGATTTTGTCATTAGAAGAAGTAGCCTAGTACAAACTAGCTTATCTAACGATTTTTTTCTATAAACGTTTAGATCTAGAAATATTTAATTAAATGCTTACAAAGGCATGCCGTGACTATAGAACTATAGAATAGGTAACTATAGAACTTTATACAGAATAAAGGAGAATCAGTAAAAAATATCCTACCCGGTTCTTTCATTTCTTGATAAAAATACAATGTAAGTAAAATGAGTAAGATCATGGTCTGCCTAGTTAATACCACTTAACCACTCGGCCAAGAAATTATCCCTAAATTGGTGAATCGTGGCCAGAAGCATGACGGGTGCGGAAAATTGCGTATTTTTTACTATACTATTCATAATTCATGAATGAGACCTGCTGATAGCCTTCTCGTAGCTTCTTTTTATGTACTTAAGTACAATAATTTCTAAATCAACGCTAACATTTCAAAAGTTTTGGTTACAGTGGCACATTATAGCCATCATAAATATTTCAAAGTAGTTTATCTTCTATCCCAGTCAGTAGTAGGTGAGATGCAGTATTAAGTTACATTACTGTACCGCCACTGTACGTGTTAATATTCTTTACTACGTGCTCATATCTCACATTGGGTGATGTTAGATGGAATATGATCACGTAGAGGTAAAAGTTATTATATTTTCGTAGTTCTAGGTGCGTCTATATTTTTTATTTCACGGAAATCTCGATTTTTGTGACTGATAAGCTGTGTTTTGTCAACTAACAGATTTTGTAATGTTTTTAATTATTGAATTGTGCACATGATGCTGGGGTCATATGTAGAAAATTCCAATCCTATATTTACCTTCCGAATTATCAATTAATCAAATCAAAAAGTCACAGAGTCCTTGTGCCGTTTGGTGTAGAAACTCTAGGTCCGTGGGGTTCAAATGCCCAAAAGTTTATTAAAGATATATCCCCTCGACTGATCATCTCTTCTGGTAACAAGAGGACTGGCTCCTTCCTCGCTCAAGGAATCAGCATCGCGATTCAGCGGGGAAATGCAGACAGTATTCTTGCCTGGCATTATTCCACGCGGACCTAGTTCATTTAGTTATTTTTAATGTTTAGATTAGATTTAAATGACCACTTATTTAAAAAAACAATCAATTTGATTATTAAACAAGATAGGTACTCAAATGCAGAAAAGAAACGTCACAAGTAATTAAAACTTATTATACAAATGACATACCTATGAACAAAAAACTTGATCACAAAACGGTCTGTTAAAAAACAATGTATAAAAAGGGTTCACACGAAATATCCTTAAAACAGTTCACGTAACATCGGTTAACATCTTGTATCGGGAGATACCGATCTGACGCGAGTTGCTTCTTGGCGCCATAAAAACAAAAAGTCTCGGCCTCGACAACTTTCTTCCACAAATTATTCGAAGAATTTACGATCCATCGACCGTAGAACTGCTATAACCTAATGAGAAATTATCACTAAATTTTGAAGTCGGCAAAAAATTGAGCGCTTTTTTGATTGTTTTAACTTTGAAACAAAAAGTCTGGATGACTATGCAATATGCGGTAAACGTTTGTTTGTTTTTAGACTTGGTTTTTTATTTAATATACAACGCTGCTCGCGCTTAAGTTATTTGGAAAAGTTGTGAGTCTACCTAGCGATGGAGTTTAAATGGAATCGTGACACTGCGCAGCATTAGTTAGTATGTCATCCGGAGTTCAGATGTAATCACAAAATCGTGGCGACCGTTGGACGCGCGTTTTAGATGCCGAACTTCCAGTCGCTTAGTTATTCGATCTGGATTTACCCATTATATAGAATGACGGCACATTTTTGACTCGAATGACAATATTTCTTTACTTTAAACATTAATTTAGTTAAACGTTAACGTTTACCGTAAATGGTACAAACAATGTAATTGACACGTAATAAAGTTTGTGGGTGGAACTGTCATTACACTTTTATTACAATTTTAGCTTTTTCTTTCTTTTTCAATACTGTTTGAAAAGTTTGACTAAGTGACAGCCCGATAATTTTGAAGATACTATTCAAATATATCTGTTGGCAGGTTGTTTGGATTGTCATTATAAGTATATAGTTTATTCTAATTCATTCATATTTTCAGGAAACGGAAGACCTTCTTTGCTGCCATCAAAGTTATGTGAGAACCTCTGCCGCACGTCGGTGTGTGCGCCGGCGCATCCATCTCTAAGGACATTCAGATGTCAAGTTAGGAGACGTTGAGGAGTGAAGACTGGTCGGAGGTTGTTCAAGTCGTCTCGTAATCAGATTATTAGCGGCGTGCGTTGGGCGGGGCGCGCGGCGGGAGGCCGGCGCTCTCCAGGCGGTCGGCGCCGTCCCATCTCGCTCACACTTATTACATATTACAGCTAGAACGAGCGAGACGAAGCACCCAGGCGACAAACGACCCGTGGTAAAACAAAAGGAATGTCGGCGGCGACGCTTTGAGGCGCCGGCGCCGCCGCCCGCGCCCTAATCACCCGTTTTAATTACGCAGCAGATCGAATCAATTAATCGGTATTTCTGTTAAAACAAGCGCCGGTATGAGCTTACGGCTATTTGTCAGATTTAAATTGTTATCTGTGCGAGTCGAGATCTGTGATTAGTCCATCCATCGATTCAGAAGTTCATGAGCTACAAGACGCAGCTGGTTAGGTTAGAATCGCGCCCGGGCCCCGAGCACATCCGACTATCGCAACAAGGCGGTACCGAACCGCTTGATTTATTTCCGTAAGCAAAGATATAAAGTCGCCAACTCAGACATTTTTAATTATAACTTATGATTTTTTCAAGCGAATTCGGGCGCGCCCATCCCTTCGAATAACACGAGTATAAATAACGAGTTTTTGTGAGTGTGTTTGTTTTAAAAATGGCGGGAGGTCCGCGCGACGACACGCGAGCCTGCGTCTGCGAGTCAGCTCCCATTTGTCATACTTCGGTTTGGAGAAAAAACAAATAGCCTGCTCTATTCTGAGTTGTGTTTGTTTAAACTTTATTATAAAGGGTTACATCTGAGACTCGTCATGTCTAGAGATAACTCTGACAATTATCTGCCCATAAATAATACATTTACAAGTTTTTTACCCTCACAATAATATACAAAACTTTTATGCACTTGTTTATTTGTATTTCGGTTTAGAATTCGTAATTTTTTTTCCAACATTTTTTGTAAAATTGTATTGATCTACTTACTACGAATTGTACCTACCTACCTACCCATTTTAGTTAGTTATATAGGAGAATTCCTATCATCTAGCAAAAAAGGTAAACCAAATCGCAATTCAAATTGACTTGATTTAGTCAAATTTAAGTATACATATCTAAAAATACTTAGTATAACACCTTCCTTCACGGCCTTTGCCAGGGTCACCTGTTCAGTAACAGTGTCCACTTTTTGCCAGTTATCCATATTGAAGCCTGTTGCTGCACTGGTCCTGATGTGTCACTTCTTGAACAGACGGAATATTTGTTATTTTTAGAAGAAGTTTTACGTGCCCTCCGAAGCACGAGGAGTCGATTAAAGCGTATATTCTTAAATAAAATTTGCTGCCTACCTTTTTTTGAAACAATTGGGAATTTAACCTGAATTAGGTAGGCTATCGACTCCTTAGTAACTTTGTGATACTTGGTAAGGTAACATTCTGAATTATAAACAGCCAAAGAGAGGGATAAGTGTGAGACCTGACAGTCTACTGAAATTAGTTGAGTTATATGACAAACCTTTCCCTGTCCACCTTTGTAACAATTTAAAACATTTACAAAATATCTTGAGACAATTTAAAAAGTTACAATATTTTACAAATTAGACCTCCCCACACACATAATATGCACCTGCCTAATAGACGAAAATTTCCTAACACTCTAACTAAAGAATCTTTGTTATGTATTTACGTACATTTGTTAACCGAGAGATCCGTGTAATTTCCGAGACGCAACCGTGGCAGGTGTTAACTCAAGTTGTTCGAACCAAACGCACCGCCCAAGTACTAATATTTGCCCTTCTAATCTACCCCCGAGAGTAGAACCCTCCTCTTATGTACCAAGACCTCTATTGGTAGGCGGACAGCTAAGCTTTGTGCCCAAATAAAAGCGTTAACATTGACGCTAAGCTAGAAGCAATGCTGTTTTATAGCCTACTATATGAAGTTTCTACCTATATAGGTACCTATAGGTAAAGGGAAAGTGGAGGAAAAGTAGCTTAAAATTTTACTAAAAGGAATTATTCCTTTATTTTATTAAATATGTACAACTGCATTCAAAGATTAAAAAATAATAGACGTCCCTGCTCTCCTAGAGCCAACGGGAATAATCCGGGAAGACGGCAAGAGACCCGATGGAATGACTCTGATTCCCTGGGAGCGAGGTCGGGCCCTTGTATGGGATGCTACGTGCGTGGACACATTAGCCCCGTCTCATCTCAGGAAACAGCAATCAAATCGGGAGCTGCGGCGGAAATTGCAGAGTCTAAAAAGAGGGCTGGCTCCTTCCTCGCTCAACGAATCAGCATCGCGATTCAGCGGGGAAATGCAGCCAGTATTCTTGCCACTATTCCACGCGGACCTGGTTTATTTAGTTATTTTTAATGTTTAGATTTGATTTAAGGTTTTTATATTAATATAAAAAGGAAAACAGCCATCATCAAGTTGTTACTGCATGACATGACCTAATGGATTGGTTAATAAAAGTACAGGTTGATTATTTCTCAAATGTTTATCAGGTTCAATTCCCGACTGAGGCAAGCGACTTTTCAAAAGTTTGAATGCAGTTTTACATAATTTAAAAAATGAAAGAATGTTCCCTTTGAGGAAAATTTGCTATATACATTTATGGTATATACACTGTGTGGAGCCCGCCTTTAAATTCACACAAAGAAAACACAGGTCTTGATTAAATAAAGACTGAAGAAGGAAAAAAAATGTATGACTTGTGCTGTATGGACTCAGTTCCTTTGCCTGATCCTGAAAAGGAAAAAAATAACAAAAAACACACCTTCACGACCTTTATACCTTGCGGTGTGACCAGAGACACAGTGTCCACTTTTTGTTAGGTGTCAATATTGAACAGAAAAGGTGGCAAACCTGTTGCTGCAATTAATGGACCTAAACCTGTCACTTCTTTAATAGACGTGAAATATCTATTATTCTTAGTTTCATCTGTATATTATTTTGTAATTATCTTCTATAATTTATTACAGAGCGTGATGGATTTTTAGGAACATGTTCTTGAAATTGAGACGTCGATAGGAAAACGTTGGACTTGAAATCGGAGGTCTTGGGTTTGCATGAGGCAAGAAAGTTTTTTATTGCTAAAATTTTAAATAACATTTTTAGAAGTATGATTATTATTAGTTCTGCATCAGAATTTTAAATGACAACGTAAACACACGCAAAGTTTGTTTCTAAAAATAGACAGGACTAGAAAAACGGACCTTAGGTAGTTATTGCTACGAGAGCAGATAATGTTTATATAGTCTGTGATACTTTTTCAGGTTGAAGAATCGATGGCTGAAAACACAGTGCAAGGCAGTTCCTTAATAACACGTCATATAAAAAGATCTCCGAATACATTTAATAATTATAATAATTAAATATGAAATTCCATCAGGTACCTACGCTACCACAAAAAGAAACGTAATGAACGAAGCTTGAATATATTTGTTACCCATTTTAAGTTTGGTACACGGCGCCACGCTCGGCGCCGGCTGGCTCGCTACGGGAACATTTTTACAAAACAAATAAGAGTGACCTCATAAGAACAAAAAGTTCTGGACCTTATAACGAGGTTCACCAACTGCGGATAAAGCAGTAAATTAAGTGTTTTGGAGTAGTATGCCGCGGGCGGTGGTCTCCTTGTCTGAGATAGGATTTTTCTTGAACTAAATTATAATATTACTACCTATAGGAAATTTCCCTTGATAAAAAGTATCCTAGATCTCATGTACTCCAAACTCCAACTACAAACTTATATCTGTAGAAAAAAACAAGTAAATTCCTTAGAAATTGCTGTCTGTTTTGACTTAAAAAAAGGCCAAACAAACAAATACACTTTCTCATTTTATAATATTAATATTGATGCACCAGTTGGCTCGGTAAAATTTGCAAAATAAATATTGACTTGAATTTAATTGTTATTATTTAAGAGTCCTATAATATCCATAATTTGTATGGGGATAAACTATTCCCAATTTATCTGTAAATAATCCATCTGTATCTAATCTGTATATAATTTAGCATACCTATAGGTAAGTAGTTATCAATATATCTAAGTGAAATAGCACTTATTTTTTCAATTGGTTATATTGAATAGGAAATACAAGTAGGTGGTAAAATAAAGGATTATTTCGCCCCTGTTTCTTTTTCATAATCTATCACAAAGCTCTTAATTTTTTTTGCGATGTTATTACCTTTGCCCTTCAATTATATAGGTATATAGAATTTTTTGTAGTATATTAAAAATTGACCAAATAAAAAATCTTAAAATGGTGAGATATAAAACCGTATGCAACTCTAGTACAAGATAAAGATTGGTTACATTAGTTGGATTCAGTGGTTCCGCATATACTTGGAGGCAGCACTTTTTTTTAAATTGACCTTTGCCTTAAATAATAAAGGGTATGGGACTCCAATCACCCGTAGGCGGTATGATGTGTTTTCACATCTGCTCAACAGTGGGCTGATCTGTATAACAATTATTTTTATTTATTTATCTCACTAACGGTCTTTCACGGATCCGCCCGTATTGCCTGGCAGCTGACGACATGATTTTGCCTAATGTACCAGGTTCGAATTCTGGCAAACTAAATATTTGAAGAGGACTAACTACTTGGTTTAATGTGTTAAAAAGCTTTCCGCCTCCGGCTTCATCCGTGGAAATTTTCAAACAAAATAAAATATAGCCTAGGTATAGCACACAGGCATAATGTAGCTTCCTATTAGTGAAATAATTTTCAGAATCGGATTAGTAGTTTCAGAGATTACCCACTACAAACTTTACCTCTTTATAATATAGATGAAATAATTAGGAATTGACAATAATTCCTATTAGAATTTGTGGAAACAGTGGTTTGAGTGTTAGATTCTTTTTTATTTCTATTAGACGAGAAAACTGTTCAGAATTTTAAAAATGTTAATTTTGTTTACCACGGTACCCAAAACACATAGCATTGATACCATACATCAGGTGAAACAAAAGTCTTCAATATAAAAACTATAATACAAGAGAGATGCTTTGGCCACCCTAAATCGTTGTACGATACGCGGCGGTATGCGTTAACAGATCTAAAGATCGCGGGAGCTTTGGTTGGCAAACTTTTTTGTTGCCAAAATAATTGTTCACCGTTTAATTATGAAGTATTTTATCGTGAAGTTTCTTTTCGCATTGCAAGTATAGATTTCTGACTGGGTATTTTATTGATTATCTGCTTCCAAGCTCTATTAGTTAAATAAATCTGGCTTATAGACAAGATACATTTTTTGGGCTCCGTACATCTCCAATGAAAAAACGGAATACTTTAGGTATAGGATGATTCTTGTGTCTGCTGTGCGTCTGTCATAGCTTATTTTCTCCGAATCTACTAGACGAAAACGGTAGAAATTTGATGACTCAATTACCGATATATAGTGTAATATAATCGAATTTTAATTAATTTTGAGGGATAAATTAAAAGGTAAAAATTGTTTTAAGTGCATCATGTGACATATATACCTAACAAATATAAGAAATATTTTTTTTAAGTTTCAAAAAGCATAGTTTAAATTATATTAAAGAACATTACAAAAATTTACTGTTCCGAAACTAAAGAGTCTAAAATTTTGAAAAAAATTGGGAATATATGGACTCTCTTATAGTTTACAGGAAAATCTAAACTAATACCCTCGCATATAGCAAAAAAAAAAAATTAAAAAAAAGGAACTGTCATTGGATTAGTTTGAATCGAAACCCATAAGTTAATTGATGTTGTTTGTATATTGATTTTCTGCTTTCAAAATCTATGCCATTGATATTTAGGTACTTACATTTTTTTCTTTACTGGTTGCCTTACAGCTCCCGAAACCGTGTTACGGTTCCAGGGTACCCAGCGGAAGAACAATTAAGTCTCCCTCGTTTAGCCGATGGTATTTGTGAGACTACATACCTACCGAGTAACTAGTTCTGTTCAGGTATATTTAGATGGAAAAGCATCTAAGTGTGGTTTGTCGGATTATGTACATAAGTTTTTAATAAAAAAACCAGACGTCTAAACCAATCGGCCAACGACGCCGAATAGTGATATTTTGTATTTTTAAGGTTATTCTATATTTTCTCGCCTGGCATAAGCCGCTCAAGCACACTTTTGGGTCAGATAGGGGTTTTTTCCATATATTGTGCCACTTATACCAGTTCAAAATTGAACTTAATATTAAGTGAGCGAAGAATCAAATAATTTCAATATAAAAAGTTTAGGTGTGGGCCCAACGTTGACGCCGGTTGAAGAGATGAATATATAATCAGTGAGTCTGGCCGGGGACCGTGTAATTTCTTCACTTCTCGAGGCACATTATCGAATACCAAAAAACATAATTGAAGGTCTGCCCTCGTAAAGCAAACAAGCTTATAATAAGGTGTAATTTGTGCGCGTAGTCATTTAGAGAAATGCACAAATTGGTGGCCAGGCAGATGTTTGTTTTGTCTATGACGGAGGTCTTGTCCCTTTCCTAACAAGGCTCGCGTTAGATTCGGCAGCCTTAATGGTTTTCGTTAAGTTTTTGTTCGTTTTTCCCTAAAATTTACGACTTGTAATGCGTTTTCTAAATTTGATCGCGACAGCTGCTTCGTTTAATTGTATTTCAAGCACGTTGTTTGTATTGGTTTTTATAACAGGTCATTATAGGTATAAAATATTTTTCAGCTCTACCTACCTATACAGGGTGTAACATCGAGATGGGTCAGTATGAGGACCTCCGAATGAAAGCAGTTTCTAAAATCGACGACATGGTTCCTTAGAACATATTTCGCTATTATAGTTTCGGAGGTCCTCATACTGACCCATCTCAATGTAACATCTGGTTCAGAACTTCAGACCTACATTTAGGACAGATGGGAGCATTTTACTATGTAAGTACATGGTCTATAATTAGGTAATTAATAATTCTAAGTTGAAAAACATAAACAAGCGAACTGCTCCGATGTAGCAAATAATTTGTTTCATGATAAAAAACTAAAGATTTTATTTAATAATCAATGTAGCAAATTATTATAATGCCTATACTAATATTTTTCAATTATATTTTAGACTGAAAGAAAGGTTTAGTTAGACAATGTTTAAGGTATTAACCACGGGTTTGATCCCGTATCCCGGCCATTACCAATGGGTTTTTATAACTAAAAACTTATGTACATAATCCAACAAACCACACTTAGAGGCTTTTCCATCTAAATATACCTCAACAGAACTGGCCACTCGTTAGGTATAGCCTCGCAAATACCATCGGCTAAAATAGGGGAGACTTGGTCTTCCGCTGGGTACCCTGGGACCGTAACACAAGGCGGAAAAAAAGAAAGGTTTATTTAATTTTCTTACATTATGCCTGCTTTTCAATAAAATAATGGTTATAAATATTAAATAATAAAACACTCATGCTATCTTGTAGAATTTTCGGTATCGCTTCATACAAATAAAAATTAATACAAAGATCACGTACCTTCCGCCTTTGGTTATGATCATTTCTGTTCCAATGTCGTGGAAACTCTGCCAGAGGTCTGCGTTCAGTAAGCGCACGTCACATGCCGGCGGCTCAGCGTCCGGGCCAACACGATGTTCTGTACAACAAAGAATACAATATGGACAACTGGCAAAAAGTGGACACTGTTACTGGTTTATAAAGGGCGTGGAGTGTTTTTGTTGTTGTAAGTATTACTTTTCCTTATTTACGTTCCAAGAAATTATTAGATTTTACACACAAAAATATAAAAAACCTAAAAATTAAATCTAAACATTTTACGCTGAATCGCGATACTGATTTGTTGGACGAAGAAGGAGCCAGTCCTTTTGTCACCAGAGGAGATGATCAGTCGTGGGGATATAGCTTTAATAAACTTTTGACATTTGAACCCCACGGACCTAGAGTTTCTACACCAAACCTATTTTCCTATATTGAACTATATTTGCGCCGTTTGCTTGACTCTGCGATTTCCGCCGCATCTCCCGCTTTGATGACTGTTTCCCTGTGATGGGACTAATGTGTATTGTTACTTTGGTACAAATCTAAATTTTCGATAGACCAGCCACCGTCTTTTATACGGTACGTTGGAAAAGTACCTTGAATTGCTTTCATAAGTCTAAAGTATTTTTAAACCTAAAAAAAATTTCTTCATATTAATATCCTCAAATAATTATTGTACTAAACTTCATTGAGTTTCTTACTAAATAAAATATTTAAAGAATTAGTCTAGTTATACCCAAGTGCAAATCTTGTAACTCTATTAACATGCATACCTACTATCTATCTATCATCAAGTCTTTTATCCCAAGAGGGGTAGGCAGAGACAATCGAATGCCATTTGCTACGATCCTGACATACCTCTTTCGTTTCTTTATATTCATCATACCTTTCATACATGCTCGGGTGTGTAAGTACTTATAATATTGCCATCGATCAATATATTTTTTTATATGTTCAATAAAATTACACCTAGATAGAATCTCTGCGTTTGGTTTATTTTTACAATAAAATTGAAGAAACTTTATTTATCCTATATATCATATTATCATAAAATATTCAATTTTAACGTAGCACATTATTTTAATCTAATAATTTGCATAAATTATTGCAATTATTCGTGGAAATTATTAATGATCAAAGGAATCTGCCGATTTGCACAGGACAAATAAAATTTCTTGCATGTCAACTCAATGGCATATTTTTAATGTTTATGACTTCCTATTTTATACTTTATCTAATACATTTATCAAAGCATGATGTCCAATCGAATTAAAATATACATTCTATATGACAATAATAACGAGGAAAAGGTAATAAAAGAGTTGTACCTAAATTTTAATGAGGAAGTAATAAAGAATAAATATTTTCTGAAAGTTTATACCTAACCCAGTAGGTACTTACTAGGTAGGTACCTAATTTTTTCTATTTCACAACATTTATTTCAATTTCACAATTTGGTTATAAACAAAATTTTAAATCTTAATATAGGTATAAAACAAAGTCGGGTTTGTTCGAACACGTATAACTCGAGAACGGATGGACCGATTTTTATCATTGTTGTGTTTTTGGATTTGTCTCCGTCCCGAATAGCAGAATAAGTATTAAAACATCGGAAAAATGCACGAAAAAAAAATGATAAAGAAAATTCATTTTCTCATTCATTTTGTATTGACTGATCGATGATTTTTTTTGGTTCGTCTCGGTCTCGAGATGTTTCCTCGCGCAATGAAAAAGTAAAAAAATCACAAAAAATGGTTTAGAAGGAAAAAAAAATCGGAAAATGTTACTTATTCTTGCTAAAAGTAGTTGTAGTGGTAGGGGTTGGAGTAGAGGTAGGGGTAGGGGTAGTGGTAGTGGTAAGATTAGGGGTAGTGGTAGTTGTTTTCCACGGACGAAGGAAAGTAAATAGCAGGCAAGCCAACGTTTGGGCAGGACAACGTCTGCCGGGTCCGCTAGTAAGTACCTACCTAACTAAAACTAATTATAAATTGTAATTAATTAAATTACCGAATTGTTAAATTAAATAATAGAAGGTAATTAATTAAATAGTAAGGAGCGTCGGTGGTCGAGTAAGGTAACCCGTGAAGAATAAGAAGGTATAATCTGATAGTGTCCTGAACCCATATATTCAGCTTTCTTTAAAATGACTCTTCATAGTAGCTGGAAAATATATCGTTAATTTGATGGAATTCTTCCAAAACGTTTTAAAACATTTTGTACATACATACCTACACATTTTAAGTACATACCTACACATAGATATGTTTAGGGTAAGCAGAAACCAAAGATATCCACTTGCCACGATCCTGGCACACCTCTTTCGACTCATTTGAATCCATCTTTTCATGCATACACTTAGATTTCGGTGCTTTTTATTTCCCCTTTTTTAAAATGTCACTGATTTAATCAGTCTTCGATCATCTCTTCCAGTTACATCTGTTCTATACCTAATAATCTTATCATCCATTTTTTCCATATGACCAAACCATCTAGGTAGTAGGTATGTTCTTTTAGTCCATTCTCATATCACATTTTGTAATAGGTACCACAGAATATAATAATACTTACTTATTACAACTTTTATCACCTTTATTACATGTATTATATTATAACTATAGCATAGTTTTGGGATTAGGCCACTGTATGTATTTGTACTGTACCTATATACATATTATTATTTCAATTTTTCCATACAAAAGAGTTCAACGAGCACTTTCCCCATAGTAAACTAAATAGAACTTAGGAGGGTAGTTTATTGTAAATGTATGAAATTAATTTATATGAATGAAGGGCGTCCTCGTTGAACTCTTTTGTATGTAAAACTTGAAAACTTCTATTGATATTTAATAATTTATTTAAGAACACAATTATATACAATTATCTACTTTAATTATGTAACATTTTACATCTACCTATATTAAAATATTTATAAAGAATTTGTAACCAGAAATAGATTTAGATTTTTTTTATTAATATCAATACATAATACTGGATTTTGTAAAGTAAACATCCAATAAATATACTATTTTCCTTAGCATATTTCTTAATATATCTTGTTATTAATTTATATTTTATATGTTTATTGCTACGGTTTTATTAATTCTGTGATCTTTCAAGTACCTACATATACCTAGATATTAAAACGACTACACCTACTAAAATATAGAAAATCTAGGCACTGCCAAAAGTTATTACTAGAAAGGTAAATAATATGTAACAAGACCTAATTAATAAAATTCATTATTTTTATCAGAGAAATGAATAAGTACCTATACCTACTTCTATATATACCTACCTAAATAATTTTATTTTATGATTTTGATAGCAGTTTTATGACCCATCACGCTTTTTATCCCAAGAGGGGTAGACAGAGACAATCGAATAATATAATGCCACTTACTACGATCCTGACATACTTTTTCGCTTCTTTTAGGTATATTCATCATACATTTCATATATGCTCGGCGATTGTGTACTTTTAACATTGTTTTCGATCAATATTTTTTTAATATCTTCAATAAAAGTACACCTAAGTCGTCCTCTGCCACCATTTCCTTTCACTTCAGCCATATAAACCAGCCATATAAACCTTTATTCTTTCAACGTGTCCAAACCAGAGTAAACTAATACTTTATATTAATAGGTAAAACAACTTACGAAAACTTCTTAAAGAATGTTGCAACATTTGCTGCCTCATCAGGTACTCCTGGATATGCGCCTGATCCATCATCATGGTGAACAATGACAGTTAAAATTCACTCAAAACGAATACAGTCACAAAATTACACGACCATTTTGTCCAAAAAACTTTTAAAACCGACTTTAACTTTTTAATGCTTTAGAAGGAAAGTTCAAAATGCAACACAATTCAAGATTTCACACTGTTTCAAAAAAGTTCATAATTAAAAGTAAACGAAGGGAAAAATAAATAGGAGGTTCAGCGTGCAGTCAGATTGACAGCTGCGTAGATACTGAAGAGAATTAGCGCTTACGGGTGGCGCAGGCGCATGGCCACGCCCCTGTCCTGTGATTGGTCGGTTTGTAACTAATAATGACAGAGTTGAAGCCTTCACTGTGCTTTGAAGTGAGCTTTCTGGCCGCCTAGCTTTTGTATATTGACAGGTGATGGTGATGCGGTGACTCGCAGGAATAGGTGCCGATAGTTGTAGGTACTATAATAATATAAATGTATTTATGTCGTAAGGTATTGGCTTTTGTTCGTGCAACCTTAAATTGCATATACAGGGTGTCCAGTAAGTAATGGATAACCTTGCAACCAGAGATAGACGTCAGGAGCATCACGTCATAAAAGTTTGACTTTAATAAAAATCGCATGGATTTCGAGATTTTTTCAATTTTGAAAATTCTAGGACACCCTTTGACCAGTATTTTGCTTGCCCTGACTACAAATTAACCTTAATTTCCATTATGTTTTTTGCAGTGTACTCTTGAATAATGGTATTATTAACTAAGTTTATAATTTCTCCAGTAACATTGAGGGTTCCGTCGGAAAAAACATTTTTTTTCCTCAAGTTAAGAGTACCAAGTTCATATTACACGATTTCAACCTCGCATTATGAAAAAAAATGTACCTACTTAGCAATAAGTGGCCACTCATCCTGAAAAGTTGCCTAATTTGTGCAGATTCTAAGCCGATATTACATACCGCCGGTATGATGAATATAAAAGAAGCGAAAGAGGTATGTCAGGATCGTAACAATTGGCTTGGGATAAAACGTTACTACTTACCAACCTACCTACAGACGACCGGTGTCGTGTCGCTGACTGACTGGCAATTAATCAACGCATAGCCTAAACCACTGAAGATATAAGTATGAAAATTGAAAGGTAGGTTTTTTTAATAAACCCCTAATGGGGTGAAATAGGGTGTAAACTTTATATTCATACAACGATACAATAGATACAACGGATACGAAAATACCTAATACTTAGTGTTGTTTTTATAAACTAAGTTAGAAATGCTCAGCTTAGATCCATAGAGAGATCTACGCTGGATCTAGGTATTGTGAATATTTCATAAGCGCTCCAATACCTATCTACAATAGGGATGTTGACAGATGAAATAAAATAAATAGATAATATTTTTTTTTATAATTTATAACGTATTATCACTGAAAATAATGTTTATTAATTTGTTTAATAAATATTTCTTTTTTAATATCTAAATGAAAAATCTTTAATTTAGTTATACATACTTCCGGTCACGTGACGTCACTTCCATCTAAATGTCAAATAAATAACCACAGACTACTAACTATATTATAATAACTGCCTGTCAACCAGTCACTGACTAATTTATTTTCTTGTGATTTTATCTAATCTGTGACCAACATTTTGTTGGATTGCAAGATGTGAGGTCATCATCGTTTTCGCCGGAATTTGAAAAATTTAATTTAAACCCTTTGATTATTATATAATTATTTATTAACAATTTACCTAAATATTAAATAATATATATCTACATACAAAGTTTAAATATACTTAATAAAAATTAAACACAGGGAACCCCATGAGTGGCTCTCTAATCATGAATATGTAGTGATACCTACATACTCATAAGTAGAAAACCTTCTCGAAATCACTGTCCTGCGGTAAAGTGCCAAGAAGGCTAGCAGCGTTTCCTCGCTGTATAGCTATGCTAATCTTTGAGTATTTACCAAAGGAGACGTGAAGGGTGTGAATCACCGAACAATTTTTTTTCTGCGTCTAGTACTAGCCCCTGTACCACTGTATTTTTCTGTCGTTTTATTGTCGCAACGGATTTTACGTTATATGATGATTATGTTAAAATACAAACATAATAATTATAATTAATGATTGGAAACACTAAGTTTGACGCCCTAGATCGCCTTTCCCGTTTAAAACATCCCAATTAACTATTTTCCTAGAGCTCTGTCTCGCGACACAAAACGATACCAACGAAATCTAAGGTAACTTATTACTGCGCACCAGCTGGGTTAGCATATATTTTGACAGCGACACTTTCGTTTCGGTCGAATGGCCTTGAACAGGCCAAAACGTTCATGTCTAACAAGGACCGGCCAGAGATAGCCCGGACCGGGCATGCCCTGCACAAGAATGCCGAGCAATTTGCTTGGCCGGACAAAGACAAGTACACAGAATTTTCCCGCACATTGTTGGGCCGGACCTCTCGGCCCCGGGCTATCTCTGGCCGGTCCTTGTTGGACATGAACGTTTTGGCCTGTTCAAGGCCATTCGACCGAAACGAAAGTGTCGCTGTCAAAATGTATGCTAACCCCACTGGTCAGTATAACTGGTCAAAGTGGAACAAATTGGCGAAAGGGGGAGCCCATCTATGGCCCCTCCATAGACTTAGTACTCTATGATGCTAATACATTGCCCAAGGTATGCTCCAGCCCTCTTGTCACCTGAAATGTCGATTAGACGAGACGAGACGAGATGATAATTCCTTATATAATTTCTTTGCTCCGAGGCCCCACGGACCCATGGTTTCAACCCCAAACGGTGCAAATAAGTAATCTTGTGCAAGTTTTGCGTACTTACGCCGTTTGAGGTTTTCAGCTGTTGTTGCTGCTGCACCAGCATTATTAGATGTAGCCTGGACGTGAGAAGCCGCCAATGTAATTTAAACCCTTGATCAAAGATAAAAACATGATATTTTAAATGAAATAAAATTTTATAATTATTTTATTATAAGGTATAATAAATCTTACAGGTATAATTTAAAAGTATTCCAAAAAATTGTCAACTCCCCTATTATCCTGATCAGCTTATAATTACTGTTATCTTCATGTATTTCAGCTCGATTTGATATTAGGAATTTTGATAGGTACAATAATACTTAGTAATCTTAAAATTGCATAAAATATGTTAAAAAGATTTGTCATAGTTTCCGCTGACACACATTCTATTTAAAAATAGCTAAATTATCTTTTCGTTAACTATAGGTTCATTACTAACCTATTTTGTTTCCTTTCTTTTGATAACAATTATTTTTGCATGAAAGCGAAACGAAATCATTGTTTTGAAATACCACAGATTAACCGAAATCATAATTATTTCTTACACATTACTCACACTTTAAAAAACACTTTAGTTGCAAGTTTTTATTCACACAACAATATAAAAACCTTAAATCTAATCTAAACATTAAAAATAACTAAATAAACCAGATCCGCGTGGAATAGTGGCAAGAATACTGGCTGCATTTCCCCGCTGAATCGCGATGGTGATACATTGAGTGAAAGAGCCAGCCCTCTTGTCACCAGCAGAGATGATCAGTCGAGGGGATATACCTTTTCGGGCTAACAGAAACAGTCACGAGGTTTGGCTTTATATTTTTTACATTTACATATCTATGTTTTTTTACTAAGTTTGAAAGAAACCAAAACTAGAACTAGAAGGATGACTAACTAGACTAGTAGAGACCAACTACAACATTAAGGATATCGGGGAGATTTACTTTGACGGTAATTGTAGTTAGGGGCGCCGACTCCGTGGGTGCTCGGGGGTTCAGCACTCTAAATATTTGACCATAGGCATGCAAAACTGATATTTAATGTGTAGGTACAAAAATAACTGATTCGTTGAGCGAGGAAGGAGCCAGCCCTCTTGTCACCAGAAGAGATGATCTGATCAGTCGAGGGGATACATTATTAAAATACTAAATGACATTGGTACTTATTTAATTATTTGGATTTTTTATTTTTTTGAAACAATAAATTAATTAATAGAATATACCTATAAACAAAGTTTAAATATTATAAAAAATCTAATCTAATCTATGAAATGTAGTGATACATAGGTACTTAGGATACTAGGTACTAATAAGTAGAAAATCTTCTCGAAATCATTGTCCTGCGTTAAAGTGCCAAGAAGGCTAGCAGCGTTTCCTCGCTGTATGGCTATGCTAATACGTTGCCCTATATATGCTCCAGCCCTCTTGTCATCTGAAATGTCGATTAGACGAGATGATAAATCCTTATATAATTTCTTTGCTCCGAGGCCCCATGCACCCATGGTTTCAACCCCAAACGGTACTTATTAGGATTAGACGTAGCCTGGACGTGAGAAATCGTCACCGCTCTAATATGAACAGTTACAAGGGCATAATCTCCATATAAAGTAAAAGCCGTTGCGACAATAAAACCACAGAAAAATACTGTAGTACGGGGTTAATACTCTACCTCATAGTAATAGTCCATCTAGTATTCTAGTAGGCAGTAGGTAATGGTAGGTAATTGCGTGCGGTGATTTACCGCTTCACACATTCGGAGGCCTACCACCAACATCAAAACAGAGCTAATGCTACCAAACAACACAAAATGCTAAAAGAACGGTGGCAGAAAAGATGGGACGAAGCACAGAAAGGCATATGAACGAAATCTCTCATACCCAATATAAAAAAATGGGTATCAAGAAAACACGGTAACGTTACTTAACACACCACTTATCTCAAGCCCTCTCTGGACACAGTTGTTTTAACGCTTACAGGAAAAGAATAGGGAAAATACCAACTAGCAAGTGTTTCTACTGCGAAGAGGAAGACACAATGGAACACACCTTGTTTCACTGCAGCCAATTCGAAACATGTAGAGCGAAAACCGGGGTCCAGTTAACAAAGACCAATATGGTGGACGAAATGCTGAATAGTGAAGACCAATGGGATTTAATAACAACAGGTATAACATAACTGTCACATAAAGAAGATCAAGAAAGGGAAGACGAAAGAAATCCAAAATCCGCCAGGTAGCCGACTGAAGCATTCAAGCATAGTACCAGTCAACTATCAAATTGGCCGACATCAGGAGGAGGGGTTTTAGCCGGGTTGAGTCCGGCACTACCCAACATTAAGTCCCGTGAGGATTTCCCCTACTTGAAGAAAAAAAAAACTTTCCGAGAAAAATAAACTTTCGGTAAAATTTTAATGTTCTCATGTTTCCTATGTGTTCTATCGTGACCTTTCAAGACTAATTATTGTACCTATATCAACCATTTCTTCATAGGAAAAACAAAAGCTATAAAACAATAATAAAGCTTTTACTAAATATCTTTGTTATTTTTTTTATTTTATTGATTGGCAAAAATATCTTTGTTCTACACTGCTGTGCCAGTCACAGTCTTTTACATTTTCAGAAAGTCCAAACCATAGACTAAATAAGTAGGGATGTCCAACACAAAACACGATTAGCGAACCATGACTCATAAGACCACCCATTGTGAAGTTATTTGAAATTGGTCGTTTAGAGCTCTCGCATCATCCCGCGTTGTGGAGTCGGAAATGATGTTGGCGCCAGCTTATATGGAATTCAATAATACTTTATTTATTTTATTGTATTAAATCACAGAGAGGCGGCCATCGGGCCATATTTGTAGCTTTCTTTATTACGGGCTGCTAATTGAATTTACATAATTTATAATCATTTACTTAAAATATATTATAAGTCTTTCTTATTCTCACGGTCATATTGTAACGAATAGGTACTTAAATTGCACAAATAAATACCTAAACACATCAAGGTCGATAGACGTCTCTAGAAACATCCAGAGAGAATCAAGTACAAACGAAAATGGACCGTATGTGCCTAGCCATAGGTTCCAAAATCGGCCGCGGTCGGTGTGTAGGTATTTGGCGCCGAGTCCCATCGAGGCGCGTCTATAACTTTGTACAACAATCTCGGCGTGTCTCGAATGTTCGGTGGGCAATATAAACAGAGGATCTTGACCGGAAATAACACAGTGCGAATCAGAGCGATCAAAGCGAAACAGTGAAGTGGAATTTAGTGCGAATAAGTGTTATTCTATAGTGTTCATTTATTTAACTGTATTTTTGGTGGTGTTAAAGTAAAGTTTGTTTATTTAATCGGTATTTTAAATCTCTTCGAACCCTAGCTCGTAACAAATTGGTGTCAGGAGTGTGGTATTCAAAAATGCCGATTACACCACGTGACTCGTCGTTATCACGGCGACCCAAAACACGACAAACTACTGCTGGACATCACGGCGAGGAGGTCGACGAGGTTGCTGCTGCTGGAGCCGCTGCTGGTGCTGCTGGGACTGCTGCTTTAGCTGCTGCTGGAGTGGATTCGGGTTCTGCGGGTGCTCTCCAGGCAACCGACATGGGAATGCTGGTTCGGCTGATGGAGGAGCAGGCCAGACGTCAAGAGGAACAGACTCGACAGCTGTTGGAGGAGCAGGCCCGACGTCAGGAGGAGCAGGCCAGGCGTCAGGAGGAGCAGACTCGACAGCTATTGGAGGAGCAGGCCAGACGACAGGAGGAGGAGGCCAGGCGTCAGGAAGAGCAGGCCAGACGTCAGGAGGAACAGACTCGGCAGCTATTGGAGGAGCAGGCCAGACGACAAGAGGAGGAGGCCAGACTTCGGGAGGAGCAGACTTGCCGGCTGTTCAAGGAGCAGTCTGTTAGCCTAAAGGAGCTGCTTTCAGAATCACTGGGAAAGGTGACTATGGAGGTGAAGCAGCTACAGAGGGTTACAGACATGCACGAGGAGAGAATCGAAGACCTCGACATCCGGTACGAAGACCTCAAACAGCACTATAAGGATCTCCATAAGGAAATACAGACAAGGATGAGCGGAGAACAGGATACACGACTTAACGACCGCTACGGAGAGTTGGAGGCACGACTTGACAGCCAATGCGAGAGGCTTCAGAATGAAGTGAGAAAACTGAAGCTGTCCGCTCCTGTTTCTGGAGGCGTCGTCGTCTCCGGCCCTCGAGTCAAGGTGCCGCCGTACGACGGGACTACGTCCTGGACAGCGTACAAATTGCAGTTCCAAACGGTCGCCTCTGCCAACGGCTGGACAGACGAGCAATCTCTGACCGCCTTGACAGTGGCTTTAAGAGGCCGCGCACTGTCTGTTTTGGAAGCCTCTCCAGACAGCTGCACCACGTACGGGAACCTGATCGAGGCAATGGTCTCCAGGTACGGCGACAAACACCTGGAGCACGTCTACCGAGCGCAGCTGAGGGACAGGACGCAACATGCTGGTGAGAATCTGCAACAATGGGCTCTGGAGATCGAGAAGATCGTAAGGAAGGCGTACCCATCTGCCGGACAAGAGTTCATTGCTGCGAACCTCGTACAAGCATTCATCGACGGCATCCGCAGCATGGAGGTCAGAGCTGCAGTTCGACTAGGCCACCACAGCGCCCTCAAAGATGCACTGGCCCATGCTCTAGAGGTGGAAGCCGTGAGACAGGAGCCTCGTTCTCAGCGCTTGCGACAAGTGGCGGAGGAGGCCACTCCAACAACGACACCTGTAGCAGAGAGGCGTAGCTACTTACCCCGCTGCTTCTACTGCCACAAGCTGGGGCACCTTAAAGCTAGCTGCCCGGCGCTTAAGCGACAAGGCACGGATCAACGAGTGCCGAAACGGGACGTCGGAGCTGATGTCCGTGCCGTAACTACGGAGCTTCCGCAAAACGAGTAACAGCCAGAGCCGCGGGGCGGGTACTGGCTGCTCATGACACAGCCCCAAAAGTTACCATCCGACAAGTTTTCGACGGGAACAGTCTGGTGATCACCGGCGAGGTCAACGGGACGCCATGTGAGATGACGATCGAACATCGACGAGGACGGACGCATGGCAACGCTGACGCACTGTCACGCAGGCCGTACCCTGAAGGCTGTAAACACTGCTCGAGGCGTGAAATCAGTGATTCTGTCATCAAAGTGATTACAACTAACAACCTTAATGACGAATGGGCGAACGAGACGACGAGAGACGAGCAACTCAAAGATAACAACTTGTCGCCGATAATGGAATGGAAGACGCAGAATGTTCCAAGGCCCGGCTGGAATGTTGTATCAGCAATGAGTTCCACCACGAAAAGCTACTGGGCTCAGTGGGAAAGTCTAGTGCTGCACAACGGGTTGCTGTACCGCAAGTGGGAGTCGCCAAGTGGACAGGAGACATTGATGCATCTGGTCGTGCCTAGGTCAAAGGTGCGCGCAGTGCTTGAGTCCGTGCACGATGGATCCTCGGGAGGACATCTGGGCATGAATCGAACCCTGGCGAAAATCAGGAAACGATTTTATTGGGTTCATTGCCGGCAAGATGTCGAGGATTGGTGTCGCAAGTGCACAGTATGTGCGGCCGTGAAGGGACCTACGACACGTACGAGGGGACGTATGCAGCTGTACAATGTTGGCGCTCCATGGGAACGAATTGCGGTGGACGTTGCTGGACCGTTCCCGGCCACTGAAGACGGGAACAAGTACTTTATGGTCGTGATGGACTACTTCACGAAGTGGCCGGAGGTCTTCGCAATTCCCAACCAGGAAGCGACAACAGTGGCGACTAAGTTGGTCAACGAAGTATTCTGCAGGTTCGGGCTACCAATGGAGATACATTCTGATCAAGGGCGTAACTTTGAGTCGCAGTTGTTCCAGGAAGTATGCCGTCTCCTGGGAATAAATAAAACGAGGACTACGGCGTATCACCCACAGTCCGACGGAATGGTTGAAAGGTTCAACCGCACTTTGGAGACTCATTTAGCGAAACTGGTTGAGGATCACCAGAGGGACTGGGACCGATATATTCCCTTGTTCTTGCTCTCATATCGATCCGCAGAGCATGAAAGCATAAAGGTGACTCCTGCTTATGCCAACTTTGGGAGAGAGCTCCGACTACCAGTTGATCTCCTGACCGGCGGACCTCCGGATGCGCCGCAACCTGTAAGTGACTACGTATCGAACCTGAAAAACAAGATGTGCGACATACATGACCAGATTCGTCAGAGCAGTCTTGTGGCCAGTACAAAGATGAAGACCAGGTACGATAGGAACTTCAATAGTAACGGTTTTGACGAGGGATCGTTGGTGTGGCTGCACAACCCGAAACGCCGAAAAGGCAAATCTCCCAAGCTGCAGAACCGCTGGGAAGGCCCGTATAAGGTCATCACGAGGATCAATGACGTGACCTATCGGATCCAACGATGCCCGCGTGGACAGTTAAAGGTTGTCCATATTGATCGACTGGCTCCTTACAAAGGCTCGAATATTGCTCGGGACGAGCAAGTCTAAGCGGGGGGCAGTGTAACGAATAGGTGCTTAAATTGCACAAATAAATACCTAAACACATCAAGGTCGATAGACGTCTCTAGAAACATCCAGAGAGAATCAAGTACAAACGAAAATGGACCGTATGTGCCTAGCCATAGGTTCCAAAATCGGCCGCGGTCGGTGTGTAGGTATTTGGCGCCGAGTCCCATCGAGGCGCGTCTATAACTTTGTACAACAATCTCGGCGTTTCTCGAATGTTCGGTGGGCAATATAAACAGAGGATCTTGACCGGAAATAACACAGTGCGAATCAGAGCGATCAAAGCGAAACAGTGAAGTGGAATTTAGTGCGAATAAGTGTTATTCTATAGTGTTCATTTATTTAACTGTTTTTTTGGTGGTGTTAAAGTAAAGTTTGTTTATTTAATCGGTATTTTAAATCTCTTCGAACCCTAGCTCGTAACAATATTATTAGTAAATAGTTAGATATTTGCTAGCGTCTCTGCATGATGAAGAAATAGATTGTGGTTTTAGCTACACTAAAATGAAGAAAAGTAGTTTACGCTGGTTTGGACGGACACGTTGAATGAATGAAGGATGAAAGATTGACTAAAAATGGTTATATGGCTGAAGTGAAAGGAAATGCTGGCAAAGGACGACCTAGGTGTACCTACTTTTATTGAACATATAAAAAATGTATTGATTCCATAGTAAAACCCTTATAAGATTGTTCGACGTTCAGTATGAAAAGGTATGATGAATATAAAATAAGCGAAAGAATGTCAGAATCGTAACAAATGGCATTCGATTGTCTCTGCCTACTTATCTTGGGATGAAAGGCGTGATGATAGATAGATAGATCGACGTTCAGTCCGTCCGCTTGTCTCGTCCGTCTATCGCAGTGTTACAGTTTTAAACCCAAAGTCTAAACACCGGCCAAGTGTGAGTCGGACTCGCATACGAAAGGTTCCAGACACTCAATACTATGCACTGACTGAGTGGCCCTGTAATATGGCGCAGGAACAAATTAGCGCAAGTCCGACTTACACTTAGGCGGTTTTTATTATTTGTTGTTTTATTTACATATCATAACATATCATTATTAAATTGCAGGTGCCTATATGCAGTTTTTCACATGCTGAAAAACAATTAGAATTGAAAAACCTATGAGGATAATTATACAAAAATAAGAAGATATGTCATTGTCATGCTTGACGTGCCATCATTTCACAACACCAGAGAACTTCTAGTCATATACCTAATGGTTTCGGCTATACCATCTTTACACTAATTAATGAAACATTTGAGAAACATGGCTGTGTAAGTGAAAATGTTGTGGAGCTAGTTCACCGATATGATTTAAGCTGTATGCATACATAGGTTGAGTCTAAAGGTCACAGAAAGAACATCAGTGATTTATAACAACACAATTCTACCCTCACTTCCTACTGTCAACACACATTATTTGTTGCTCTGTATATTTATTGTAAAAAATTACATAAGAACTGATAGGATTCCACGTGACGCCTTTGTGATATACGCACGCGTCCGCCAGGACGTCATGGGGAATCCAGTTTAATCCCGCCCGCGCTGTAATAGTTGTGATTAGTCAGTGATTAATAGGACATATCACGGCCGGCGGGAGCATTCTACCTACCGATCAATCGGCTTATTGTTACTGTGACGTCTATATTACTTGACATTGGCGGAATCATCAAAACCCTGATGGAGCCATTTTGAAAAAAAAAATAGAAAAATAAGAACTGATAAATAAAGATACTGGTGAATAATGTCTGATCAAAATACAGTGAAGTGCCCAGCGTGCAATAGCTGAGTGGGTGCCAAGGACTGTGGACTGCGATGTACTACATGTAGTGAATTATACCACCTCATGTGTCTCAATATAGGTATGTCGAGATACATGTCTCATAAAGACGAGTACATGAATTCATGGTGCTGTCCGCACTGTGTTAGTAACATAAATACAGCTGCGCGTGGTGCTAGGACTAATGATACACCTGTCCGCCGGACCCTCGGTGCTGACGACACTGATATGTCGTGCGACAATATAACACTTGACGATACCGACATACATGCGGCCTCCGATACTACTATCTCAACCTCAGTCTGTCCACTTACTCTGGAGCAGGTCAGTGCACTGCTGGACTCTAAACTGGACAAATTGATGAATTATATGAAAACTGAGATGCACACTGTTGTGTCGCAATTTAGAGCTGAAATAACACAGTCAATTGTCAAGGTTACAGAAGAACAGCAGATCATTAAGGACGGCCTCTCATCTGTGAATCTAAAGATCTCGACTATAGAAAGTCAGTGTGCGGAAACATTCCTAGTTTCAAAACAATTATGTGAGTCAGTTGATTTTATTAGTAACAGCCAAAATGAGTTTCAAAAAACTTACAAGAATATACCGGATGAGGTCATTGACCTAAAAAAACAAGTTACAACATTGGTAAACAAAATAGAAACAATGGAGCAACAGGCGAGGATGTGTAACCTGGAAATTTCTAACCTTCCTGAAAAAAAATCTGAGAACTTGATCGGGGTTGTCAAACAACTGGGAGCATTCATTAAAGTACAAATCGCGGCGACTGACATAGTGTCGGTACACCGTGTTCCGCATCCCCAGTCTGAGTACTCACGTCCGAAGAACGTAGTGGTCAGGCTCACATCACGCACACTGCGTGACAACATAGTATCAGCGTGTCGTATGGCAAAAGGTCTCAAGTCGGACTTGTTATCGGTGGCGGGCCCTCCTGTTCCGGTCTACGTGAACGAGCATCTGACTCTTTATAATAAGAAGTTGTTTCGTCTATGTCGCGATGCAGCTAAGCAGCATAACTATAAATATGTATGGATCAAGCACGGCAGTGTTCTGGTTCGCGAGTCCGACGCCTCCCCAGCTATTGTCATCCGCACTCCGGACGACGTGCAGCGTAGGATTCGCAGGGGACAGCCGTAATAATAACACAATTTCATATATTACTTTTTTTTACATACTTTTTGAACATTTGTTGTTGGTGTTCTGTTGTAGTAGTTTTGTTGTAGTTCATTGTTACTTTTGTTTTGTTTTGTATAATAATATTTTTTTAGTAATAGGTAGGGTGGTACATGGGTGGCTGACGTTGTATGTACTCTTATTTACTAAAATTAGATACGCATGTATATACTACATTAAAATTTCAATTATTAAAAGACTTATGTTTATAGGTGGGGGTCCTGAACAATTATTGCTGCATTGTTTCGGGGTGTATATTCAATATCACATAATAACTCTCAATCCATTATATGTGATAGTAAGACTTAATCAGAAAATACCTATAGAAAATGGATAGTTTGTCAATATATTATCAAAACTGTCAGGGGATCCGTACCAAGTTGCACACATTGTATATGAACATACTGTCCTGCTCCTATGATATTATCGTCCTGACTGAGACATGGCTCACTCCGGAGGTACATGATGGTGAGTTTATGGACTCCCGCTACGAGGTGTTCCGCCGGGACGGGGACCGCGAGGCGAGCGGGAGGGCGGACGGGGGGGGAGTGCTGGTCGCCGTGCGGCGCGAGCTGTCTGCTGTGTGTCTTGCCCATCCCGCACTCCTCGCCGTGGAGCTCTGTCCGCTGGTGGACTTTCTCGTGGTGGAGGTAGCACCTGTCACTTCTAGGTCGTTGCGTTATGTTCTCTGCGCTGCCTATATTCCTCCCTCACTACCGCAACAAACATACACTACCTTCTGTGACAGCGTACAAAACCTTCTTTTAATGGAAAATATTACCAACTACATGGTGGTCGGTGATTTTAACTTACCTAAAATAGATTGGCTATACAACGGATCATTCTGTGAGACTGACACAAGTAAACTTCTTGACGGATGCTCTAGTGAGCTGGTGAATTTCATTGCTAGTGTACAGGGATTTCAGATTAACAGTCTAAAAAATAATTCTAATAGGACTTTGGATTTATGCATCACAAGTGACCCATCAGGTTCTCTCACTACACTATCTAGTCCTCTGGTGCCAGAAAATAAAATACATCCTTCCTTCTCTGTTTTGATTCCAGTCACATTTAAATTTCAAGTAATAAACAAAAAGGCAGTAGCTAAGCCATGTTTTCATCTTGCGGATTATGTTGCAGTAAATAAGGCAATAGAATCTATAGACTGGGCCAACACTTTAGATAAATTACAGGCGAACGATGCAGTCTGTGCTTTCTATCAAAAAATTAATAATATTATTAAAGAATACATACCCATGAAAGTACCTCGTTCCTCGCATTACCCAGCTTGGTTTTCCTCTGCCTTAATACATATATTTAAAAACAAAAAGAAAGCCTGGAGTAAATGGAAAAAATACAAAAACATATCAGACTACGAAATCTTTTCTCTATATAGAAAGAGATTCAAAGTTGAATGTAATAAATGTTATGCCGACTATATGAATTCTATAGAAAGTTCTATTAGAAAAAATGTTAAGCATTTCTGGTCTTACATCTCAAATAGAAAAACCAAAGATGGAATTCCTCCCAATGTTCATTACCAACAGGAACGAACACAGTCGCCTGAAGGAATCTGTGATCTGTTTGCGGCCTTCTTTGGTTCAGTTTATGAGCCGTCCACGAGTAGCTATTACAAACACGACCAGTTGGCACCTGACTCGTTGTCCACAGTACATATCAATAACTTGTATTTTTCTATAGACTGTATCCGGAGAGAGCTTGAGGAGCTGGACGCGTCTAAGGGTGCAGGGCCAGACGGCATACCTCCTTTCTTTTTAAAACTGACAGCTAATACTATTTCCAGGCCACTGTGTGTGATATATAATGTGTGCATTAGGTCCGGTATTTTCCCCGACATTTGGAAAAACGCAAATATAGTACCTGTGTTTAAGGGCGGATCCAAACATAATGTAGAAAACTATCGACCGATTTCCATACTGTCTGCCATGTCGAAGCTCTTCGAGAGATTGGTACACACACAGATTTACCCCTCCTTACATAACATTATTATACAACAACAGCACGGGTTTGTCAGGAGAAGGTCGATACTTACAAATCTCCTATCGTATACATCGCATTTGTTTGAATGTATGGATAGCAACATACAGGTTGATGTTGTGTACACGGATTTCGGAAGGCTTTTGACAAGGTTGATCATGAACTACTTCTCAAAAAAATATCCTTCAACGGTATTCAAGGGAGTCTGTTGCGTTGGTTTCAATCTTACATATCTAATAGAACTCAGAGGGTTGTAATCAAGGGACACAGATCTAAACTAATTTATGCTACTTCTGGTGTTCCTCTAGGCTCCATTCTCGGCCCTCTACTATTTATTATGTATATTAATGACATAAGTGATTGTTTTGTTAACTGTAGATTCCAACTTTACGCTGATGATCTTAAAATGTACTTCCCGGTTTGCTCTGTGGATGATTGTGGACTCTTCCAGGATGATTTGAATAGACTCACTAAATATTGTACAGATAACAAACTTTATCTTAGCTTGTCAAAATGTAAGGTAATTACTATAACAAAAAAATATAATGTATTTAATAATACACTAACTATACACTGTGCAACACTATTCTGGATAGAGTGACATCCATAAGAGATCTCGGACTAATGATTGACAGTAGGTTGCATTAGGACACTCACATTGAGTTTGTAGTTGGCAAGGCATTTAAAATGTTTGGATTTGTGTTGAGAGCATGTAAAGAATTTAAATGTCCTAAGACCTATATATACTTGTATTGTGCTCTTATACGTCCCCACCTAGAATATGCTTCTTCAGTATGGAATCCTCATTATACTAAGTATAGTAATTTGCTTGAAAATGTACAGCGAAAGTTTCTCCGATGCGTTAATTTTAGACTTTATCGTCAATACCTGTCTTATTCAAAATTATTGGAAAAGTTTTCAATGATGATGCTCGTTTCCAGAAGGAAACTCCTAGATTCGATGATCTTGCATGGTATCTGCCACAATAAATACGATTGTATAGAACTTCATAACAAATTATGTTACGTAGTGCCACGCAACTCGTCGCATCGTAGTGCTAATCCGCGTTGCTTGTTTGCTACTGGTCGGTGTCGAACCCTGGCTGGCGAGCGCGTGCCTCTGCGCCGATTGGTACACTGTTATAATGAACAGTTTCTTAATGTCGATGGCTGCTATTCTGAAAAATTCCAACACTATTGCAATAATTTCAATTACAATAATTGTTGTTTTTAAGCAATGCAATCCTTATCCAATAGTGCCTGATTTGGTTATTCTGAAAGAGCTATTGCCTTGTTGTCGCAAAATCCCAAGCGCCAACTTCACGCCATTGCATTATTTTGTTTATAATTATATTAATGGCTTGGATGCTAGTCTTTTTAGCCAACTCTTTAGTTTATTATGCTGTGAAAGGGACAAGTTTTTATACCTCCGTAAACAAAAAGCCACAGGTACGACGTAACAAAGAGGAATTGATACTAGCTTTTGCCTGCGGTGTCACCAGCATGGAAATAGAACAAAATAAAAGAAGTAATCCCTTGTCCTCTTTTCTGAGATAAAAATGCGTATGTTTTAATCCAGGACATAAATTATTTATCCTCCAATTTTCATCAAAATCCATTGTTTTTTTTAAATTAGTTATTTTCTATAAGTATTAATTTTTATGCGAATATGTATTTATATATTTTTGTGTGAAAAAATGTTAGTACCTATTTTATATATTATTCTTCTTATAATTAATTTTAAATATTTGAATATGTGTATTTAGCTTAATTCTTCTCTAAAGTATTTATATTAAAACTAAGCTGCATATTATTGGGCCATATTAAATATAAAATCTTAAAGTTTATACAAAATTGCAATGAATGCAATGCACAAAACGCTGTTGTCAAAAATTCCAATAATTGAAATAAAATTCCAATTGATAATTCCAATAGAGTCCCACTGAGAATAACAATCTGTCAAAAATTACAACTGACGCCATGTTGATTGCAATAATTCCAAACGTCAATCGATTGGAATTATTACAGAATAGCACAGATTGTCAACATGTCTGCGCGAGCGTACAGGGGTTCCCTTCTAGAAATTCTAAATTCAAATTCATAATCTCATCGATAGATATAGGTTTTGTAATTGGTCACTATTTAAGTTTGATTTGTTTTATATATAAACTTGTATTTGTAACTTACAATGTCTCCATTTTATAATATAGTGTGTGTTATTAGTAAGCAGTAAACAACATTATATAGGTTTCATTTATATAGTATTTTATTGTTATATACTTATTTAATTTAGCTTCTAAGAATGTAACTGTTGTTGTTTTTAATAAAATAAAATAAAATAAAATAAAATTTAGTATAACATCGAATAATAAAAATAAAATTAAGTTAAACATGAAAGGGGTCCAATACAATATAAATTATAGTTAAACTATTTAGACGTTTGTATATATTATCGTTATTGTCATTATTAAGATCATGCAAAAACGCCGAATAAAACACGTTTCTTGTATGGGGACCCCCTTTCATGTTTAACAATGTGTTTAACTTAATTTTATTATTCGATGTTATAGCGGCCATAGTAGTACATTATTATTTAATCTATGGTAGTACACAGTACACACTCTGTAAAAATGTCAAGTATCTACCTACCTATTACCATTATTAAGTTCTAGCAAAAAACGGCAAAAAAAACACTGTTCTTGTATGGCGACCCCCTATAATATTTAACTTTATTTTATTTTTATTACTGTCCTTATAGCGGCCACAGTAATACACACTCTATAAAAATTTCAAGAATGTATAAGTCGCTGATTATAACTTGACCTATTTTTTGAACACATTTTCTTTTCAGCTGCAATTAATTTCTACTTTACCTTTATATTCTGGAATTGTATAACTATATGGATACATAACAATGTAATTTTTTTTATTAATTAACATGTAAGTAAGTGTGCTATTTTAGGTCATGTATAGCCGGGGACTATACCTATTACGATTTAAAAGATACAGCCCTGTGACAGGCAGAAGGACGGACAGCGGAGCCTTAATAATAGGGTTTCCGTTGTCAACCTTTGGATACGGAACCCTAAAAAGAGGGTGTTCATTGTTTTACGGATTATGTGTATTACGGAACGCTAATAAAAATATATTGGCTAAAACGTATACAATCCAAGCTTTTAAATTAGAAAACTCATAAATGTCATCAAATTGTCATCAACAATAGGGCTATGTATAGTTTTCTCAAGCTAAAATTATTCCAATTTTAAAGCTTTTAATTCACTATTAGCACTATATTTGCTCTCATATTATGGATGGGAACCTGGAATTTGTGATTGCAGAGTAAAATATCTTTCTTTCGACATATTCTTACAAATATCGGATGCTAAACAAACCGCATCGCCATGTCTTGACCATTGGGATTAGTTTGATCATTTGGAGCTCCATAGATTTGTCTTCGATACAAATACAGCGTTACAATGTTCTCTAAATCGGTTACAAGTAAGGACACATTCTTGGAACAAACAAAGGCGGCACGGGAAGAAAGGGCCCAGGAGAAGAAAAGGGATCAGTCTGCTGTTAAAGTACAAGCCCTTGTAAGAGGATGGCTGGCTCGTCGCAAGCTCTTACACCGTGTATTGTAAGTATTACCTTGTTACTAACCATCATCATCAACAACAACATCGTCCTCACATCAAATCACAGCTGCAGTATTGTGCTTAGGAATAGTTACAATTAAAACAAAGCAAAACCTTTTGCATATTAGTTTCAAGCACCAAGTTAAAACCGTAACATAACATAAACATAACATGCTGCAGGATCTTTAACTATTTTAGTATATGTGTGAGTATAAATTTGAATATTTTTTTCTTGGATCATATTAAAAATTAGACCATAGGTTAAGCTTAATTACAAACAGTTTTTATAACATTACAAAGTCAAACAAAACAAATAACTACACTTGATTAATTAATTCATCATTATCAATAGGTATCAATTAGTTGACCAATAAATCTAGATAGGTATTTGTCTTTTTGGGAAGGCCCCTTTCAAATTTTTATTTGAAAGAGCAAGCTATGTTATCATAGATATATAATACATCTTAAGATTTAATTGTATCTGTAATTTTATGTGTTTGATTTTTTAATTTTTTGATTTTTTAATTTATAGGTTTTCTATTTTTGTGATTTTATATTGTTGAGTTGTTAGTGTGTCCCACTTGTAGGTATAATAATAGTATTTATATTTTGTTCATGCTGTATGTGCATCCTGTAGGAAGTACATTGTAACTTTATTTTCTAATATTTTTAAGATTAAGCATAAATAAATGTATTTCTGTTGTGCACGTCCAAATTAAATAAATAAATAAATTCACACATTCACACATAACAAAACAAGTGTAGATTATTATATGGTTGCCAATTACTAAGCAGTTACCACTGATTAGATAGTGTGTCATACTAAAGTTATATCTCAGTTAGTCTAGTCATAATTTTACTTGCAAAGTTTGTTAACCTCTATATTGTTATACTAGCTCTGCCTTGCAGTTTCACCTGTGTTACTGGTTACTGCTCCGCTCCTTTGGGTCGTAGCGTGATTGTATATAGTCTATAATCCTCCCTCAAGAATTGGACTATCAAATACAAAAGGGATTTTTAAAATCCAACTGGTAGTTCCAGAGATTCATAGATTAGAGTATTCAAACAAACAAACAAACTCTTCAGCTTTGATATTAGTATAGATTATTATGGTAGGAAATGTGTGAAGAGAATAAGCAATTCCTTAATCAAACATTCAATATGGTTTAGGAATTGCTTGAAGTTAAGAATCTTAAAAAGTTTCGTGAAAAAGGACATTAGTCTACCACAATCTATTTTGAGGATTTCTTGGTACTTAAATAAAGGTAAAATTTAAACTTTCAGGTATGAGTTTGACCAGCTACTGCCAGAAGCACCGAGTATTCAAGATGATGGAGCACCTCCCATAGAATTGCATTCAGCCCTAGAAGTTTATAATGTGACATGCCATCTCTTTTTGTTTTTCAATAAAGAAAGAGACAAGAAGAGATTTGAAACACTTTGCAAATACATAAATCACAGTTTGCTGTCCGAGTCAGTCAAACTGTCTTATGTTGGTGTGTTTCTTAATAAGGAACATAGGTGAGTGTCATGTGTATTCTTTCATGTCAAAGATATTCTATTCCATTAATTTGTTTTTATTATGGTTTTGATGATTCTGCCAATGTCAAGTATTATAGACGTCACAATATGCCGATTAATTGGTAGGTAAGATGTTCCCGCCGACCGTGATATGCCCTATTGACTAATCACAACTATCACAGCGTGGATGGAACTAAACTGGATTCCCCATCACGTCACGACGAGACGCGTGCGTTTGTCGTCATGACATGAGGTAGAATCTTGTCAAAGATATAGTTGGAGGATAAGAGAATGACATATCCTGTAAAAATTCTTGTTGGAATCTGATACAAAATTTCCCTAGTAAACTAACCTGGTATTTATTTTTACCTGATGGCAAAGCAACAGGAATTATTTCACGTACAATTATTTGTTCCCTCCTAGGACTATGCTATACTGATTATTGGTTGATATTTGCAACATTATGTAACGTGCAAGCTTCACTTGTCGTTACATACATTTTTTTCTTATTGTTGTAGCCCTAAGCCAAGGTTGTCAACGCCTACTGATTTTTTATAGTTTTAATTTCAGTCAATTTTGACAGTCAGTGGAGCGTTGACAAGCAGTTTTGTGATTACCAAGCTTACATTTGTGCAAAATCAATAAGAAAAGAACATACATTGGAGATACATTCATCCTAAGATTTTTCATAACAAAACCACGCAAGTACCTACTCAAAAACATCTGAGGTTATAAATTACCACATCCACTCTTCCTACTATCTTGGAAAAGTACTTTTCTAACAGAAAACACTACCAAATCCGACATGGACAAACAACTGGAACTTCTGCTTGAGAAAGTGAATGCAAACATGAACACGCAAATGTATGAAGTTAGAGAAGATTTCCAAAGACTTACAAATACATTAACAGAAAATTTCTCCAGGAGTTTGGCACTAACCATGGAAGAAAAATTAACACCATTAATAGAAGAAACTCAAAACCTAAAGACTGAAGTAGCTACATTAAAAAACAAAATTCATAACCTGGAGAGGGTAGTGAGAAAGAATAACATTATACTTCATGGCATAGATGAAACTGAAAACAACAACACCCAACTACTACAGTTGGTGCTGGACACCTTAAATAATGCGAACAAAGAAAAGGAAATGGAAAACTTTGACAAATGGGAAATCAGCGAGACCCATAGACTAGGGACCAGAAAAGATAGGGAATGTAGACCTATACTTGTGAAGCTTACGCTAGCATGGAGAAAAATGGAAATTCTGAAAAACAACAAAAACTTTCCTGAAAATATATATGCAACAGAAGACTTCCCTAAAGAAATATTGACAATTAGGAAAGCATTAAAAATCAAACAACAAGAAGCTATAAAAGAAGGAAAATATGCTGTCATCCGATATGACAAACTTATCATAGAAGAAAGAAAAAGTGTACTAAGGGGTAAAGAAAAGAGGAAACGATCTCCTTCAAAGACACCAACTCACTACAGCCCTGGCGATGGAACGAGACGAATGGCTCCGAATAAAATTAATAAAACAAACGCATTTGAATATATGAACCGCCCTCGAATGAACTCATTAGCTGGAACAAGCAAGCAATAACAACTAACACACAACAGACCCCAGAAACCAAACAAGAAAACAACAACGCACTACAACAATACCACACTCCTTTCCCCAAGCCGGACAGCGGTCACCGTGGGGAATGATGACCGCAACCCTCCAGCGATCAAACGGCCACTACAATCACATAGAGAACGTCTACTAATACAAACACAAGAACACCAACAAAAATCTAAACAAAATCATATAAATATTGCAACTTTGAATGTACTGACGCTCAGAACTAGCGAGAGACTTCTAGAACTAGAACACGCACTAAAAAACATTAAATGGGATATCCTGGGCTTAAGTGAAGTCAGAAGATTAGGAAACGAAATTAAAGAGTATGAAGATTTCATCTTTTACTTCATAGGAGAGACCAAAGGACAACACGGTGTTGGATTCTTAATCAAGAAAAGACTAAGGAAAAACATTATAGAATTCATGGGTATCTCCGAAAGGCTTGCAGTCTTACGATTAAACCTACCGGGATATAAAGACTGCTGGACAATAGTACAAGTATACGCACCAACAGAAATTGCAGATGAAACAACAAAAGATACTTTCTACATAGAACTATCAAAAGTACTTGAGACTGCAGATAAGAACATCATAGTCATGGGTGATTTTAATGGAAAAACTGGCAAGCAGAGGCAGGGTGAAGAACACATTATTGGCAAATATGGGATGGGAATAAGAAACAAAAACGGAGATAAAATGATAAACATGGCCCTAGAAAATAACTTAGCATTTCTAAACAGCTTCTTCAAAAAGAAACCATCAAAAAAATGGACTTGGGAATCACCAGGCGGTACTTATCACAATGAAATAGATCATATAATCAGTAATAAGCGGAGAGATTTTACAGATGTGAAGGTTATAAGTAATTTAAATTTCTACACTAACCACCGAATGGTCCTAGCAACTATATACTCGAGAGAGCCAAATAAAACAAGAAAACATTACAGACATCCAACCTGCGAAACTATCAATAATAAATCCCAAATACCGATGTGGAGTAATAAAAATCAACCTATTGAGACACCTAATGAAATACAAAAAATCTATGACAGACAAATAAGAAACATGTACATGACGAAACCAAAACTAAAACCAAAAAAAGAACCACTAAGCGCAACAACCAAACAACTAATCTTGGAAAGGAAGGAACTGCTTAAAAATAGAAAAAATAAAGAAACATTAAAAGAAATCTCAAAAATAAGCAAAGAGATTAGCAAACACATAAAAAAGGATAAAGAAAAAAGGAAACTAGACTGTATCAACGAACATATAACCAAGACAGGAGGAATCAAAAAAGCTCTAAAGGAATTGGAAGAGTACAAAACATGGATACCCCAAATGAGAAATAAAAACAAAAAACAACTAACAAAAAGAGATTCTATTCTGAAAACAGCTACAAATTTCTTCAGAGAACTATACTCAAGCAGGAACACACAAGTATCAACCAACCTAGAAGAGATAGACGAAGATATAATCCCACCAATACTGGAAGGTGAAATAGAACATGCGATAAAATCACAGAAAAACGGCAAAGCCTCTGGACCCGATAACATAACAAACGAAATAATGAAAATAACACTGCATGAAAACCTAACAATACTAACAGACTTATACAATATTATCCTGGACACAGAATATATTCCCTCACAATGGACAAAAAGTACAATTATTCTTATTCACAAGAAGGGAGACAAAGAAGATATAGGCAACTATCGACCTATAAGCCTGATGTCTAATGTTTATAAGGTATTTGCCAAAATCATCTTGAAACGTATTACAAAAAAGCTGGACGAAGAACAGCCCAAAGAACAAGCTGGTTTTAGATCAGGATATTCAACACTAGACCACATACACACACTAAAACAATTAATAGAAAAATGTCAGGAATATGGATATCCTTTATACTTGGCTTTTATAGATTTCAGCAAAGCCTTTGACTCCCTAGAACATAATCACATATGGAAATCCCTCCGAAATCAGGGAATTGAACAAAAGTACATAAGAATCATAAGAAATGTCTACTTGAATAGTTCAGCTCAAGTGAAACTGGAGTCGGAGGGAGAAATCTTTCGAGTTGGTAGGGGAGTCAGACAGGGTTGTCCACTCTCACCAAAACTATTCACATCCGTCTTGGAAGAAATCTTTAGAAGCTTGGAATGGGACAAATATGGCATAAATATTGATGGTACAAGAATCAACAACCTAAGATTTGCAGATGACATTGTTCTCATATCGGATAAACCAGAAATCCTTCAAACAATGATCCAAGATCTTGCACACAGGAGTGGTGAAGCTGGTCTGACCATGAACATGTCCAAAACCAAGATAATGACAAACGGAGCTGAAAAAACTATTACTGTGGACGAAGAACAGGTTGAATATGTCAAAACCTATATTTACCTGGGACAATTAATGTCATTTAAGGACCAAATGAAACAAGAAATAGAAAGAAGAGTAGCAAACTCTTGGAAAAGATTTTGGTCATTAAAAAGCATAATGAAGAATAAGCAATACCCCAACAAAGTGAAAAGAATACTATACAATACATGCATCTTACCCATAAAAACATATGGTAGCCAGACCTGGGCAAACACACAGAGAAACACACAAAAGCTGAAGATATGCCAAAGAAGTATGGAAAGAAGCATATTAGGTTATACGAGGCTCGATAAAAAACGAGCTACTAACATCAGAAACGTTACCAAATGGGAAGATGTTGGAACAAAGATCAAAACATTGAAGTGGAGGTGGACCGGCCACATGCTCAGAGGGCAAATACCAAAATGGACCAAAGTGTTAACAAAATGGACTCCCCGACACGATACAAAAAGAAAGAGAGGCAGACAACCCCAAAGATGGTCGGATGACTTAAAAAAAATTGCTGGGTCGCTGTGGACAAGGCTAACAGGAGACAGAGAGAAATGGAAAGCGCTGGAGGAGGCCTTTGTGTCATAGACACGCTACATAGGGGACTGTTGTGAAACACATAATTTAAAAAAATAAATAAATATTAATTTATATGTAACTAGCTTTAAGTTCTTATTAGCAAATAAAAGGCTTTGAAATTGAAATTGTAACGTGCAAGCTTCACTTGTCGTTACATACATTTTTTTCTTATTGTTGTAGCCCTAAGCCAAGGTTGTCAACGCCTACTGATTTTTTATAGTTTTAATTTCAGTCAATTTTGACAGTCAGTGGAGCGTTGACTATCAATCAGATAGATGGATAGTTTTTTTTTGACTACCCACGATAACAGCAGATAGAAGCTTGTTTATGAAATTTAATACAAAAGTGGAATTTTAATTGTCCATTTGGGAATCCGTGAGGATCCGGGGACGGAGAATTGTTGGGAAGACGAAACCGAGGAGGCGGGTCCCCAAATTCGACCTGCGGCGTGCGGGCCATGTATTTTGGCCGCGGCCCCTGCACGTGGCGTGCCCCGCTCCTCGGATGGGACGCTGTGCCCTCCTGCGAGGCCTACCGACCCACTGGTCGAATGGGTTGAGACGGGCGTGGACCCGAGTTTGGCGGCCCTGCCAGGCTATTCGCCGGCCGGTACTTGTGTTCTGAGTTGGAAGTGAAGTGGATAGTTAGTGGAAATAAATTGTGTTGTCCCATAGAATTTTGTTTAAGTTGTGTTGTCCCCTAGTTTAGGCCCCCTGAGGCGTTGTTAGTCACTAGTTGGTAGCTCCACCCTGGCTTGAGATTAGAGGTCCGAGGCTCTCAGATGAGTTGTCCGGCTGGTCCGTAGCAGAGCGCTTTCCACCTGCCCTAGGCGCCCGATTTCTTTATAAATTCAGGGGCAGAGAGACTGTAGCTACGGCCAGGTTGCAGATAAGTTTAGGTTCCAGGGTACCCTCATAAATAAAAATCCCTATATCTTTTATATTTTTATTAAATTCATATTACATTAAATTTTTTTCACCCTACAATTATTATTCTGAAATATAATAATTTTTATACTTTGATCATTTCCTTATATTCTGCAGAGACCAAGTCCCAGTCCAAATTTTCACAATTTCTCTTTACTTTTCAGTTTAAGATGGATTTCACACATAAAAGAGTTGCTATACAAATGCTGCGAATATCTGGAGGATCTAAAACCGGAGTTGCCAGCAGATATGCAAAGTATTCTGATACATTTGCACACATTGATTGCTTTCACTGCTACTAACACTTGGGCTCTGACAAAAACTAAGAACTTTGATAAATTGAGAATTGGTATGACGCAGCTGTGTGCTAACATCATGGGATCGCTGTTTCATAAAGGATATTACTTGACTTTAAAGGTATGTTTGTGGGGATTTTTTCTTCTATTTTTATGCTATCATATTTAAACAAATGAAACAGTTTCGGTGTTTTCAAATAAAAGACTTAATAAATTGAAGAGCTAATTAATTGTCAGTAAATGCGCGCGCAAACGAGTTTGATATTAGTTGATAAAGACATAAAAGTTCATTTTAGTTCGTAAAAAGTAGGTCCTATTTTTATTGTATCAAAAATCCAAATCTTATACCAAGTAACTAAATTCTAAATTACTATTATATTTATTAACATAAAAACCTTAAATTTACACATCTTAACAAACATACAAAAACAAAAATTTTAGTAAATTAAAAACTAAACAACACAAGAATATTTAAAAAATTATAAATAGAAAACTGCATTTAGGTCGCCATCTGCAGGTGCCCAAAAAACTGCCAATATTACCTCGTTGAATAGCTAGGCTTAATTCGTTGACCGAGGTAAGCTCCAGCCCTTTGGTCACCTGTGGTATTTTTAATGCGTCTGGACAGCTCTTTTATAAAATTTCGGGCATTTGAACCCCAGGGACCCATAGTTTCGACCCCAAACGGAATAAAAATATAATTTTCTCCAAAGCTGTAAAGCAACCCGTGAAGAAGAAAAAAAAAGAAAAAAGCAATTATATTTCTTCCGTTTGAGGGTCTCCGCTGCTTCCGCTGCCGCACCTGCTGTTCGGGAAGTGATATTTAGATGAGAGGGCGTCAGTGTGTCAACACAAGTTGCATCCCAAACTAACGACCTCCCACGGCTCCACGGAATCAATGACATTCCATCAGGCCTCTTGCCATCGTCACGTGAAATACCGTTCGGCTCAAGTATTTCCGGCACGTTGACGGTGACAAGCGCCCGACGGATGATGTCATTCAAGGCGGCGTGGCGTGAGAGTCGTCCCGCGCTACGGCGTCAAGATAGACCATGGTGACCCATATGATCTACATCGCAACCACAGTGACATTGGTGGGGTTCGGTCCTGGAGATGCCCAGACGCACGCCAATTGCAATAGCAAAACTGGTGTCATCTAATAAAGTTCCTATATTGACGGAGGGAACAGCTTGCAACCAGTAGCCTGCCTCGCGTTAACTTGTGGCAAGGAGACGAGCCCGAACACCACTCTCTGCACTATTGTCTAAAATTGTTTTTTGTACTTTTAAGTGGCTCGTCCCATTGCCTTTGAGAACGGGGATTTTTAGGGAAATCCTCACCCGAACATGCTATAGACCAAGCGTTTCTAGCTTCAGTCGCGCTCAATATCGACATATCTCCTACAGATATATTAAGAACTGTGAACGGAAATTTGGAACAAAATATAACTAAATAAACATAAGTTAATATTCAAAGTTGCGTACTCTTGCATAGTCCTTAGGTGATGCTAGAACTTTTTTATTTCGATCAGTTAATTTTGGAAAGCAATGCTCATTTTGAAAACTACGGCTATTTAGAACCCTAAATAATAAAAACATGGCACAATCCAATTTAAAATAATAACTGGTAACTGTGTGGTAAGGAAATGTTGTATAAATAAACTCACCTTTCCAGGATTAACTGAGATTTGCCATATTTTTGACAGTTATAAGATGACCTTGACCAACGGTCCTTAAGTGTATCAGGCGGATAACAGCGTATGCTCGCGCTCCCGTTTTGACAGCAATTGTGAACTTTAAAATACTTATAAAGACGAATATTAATTATGTATGTAAAATATGATCAGATTCGCCAGGTCTGTGCATTTAGATTTTTTTTAAATATTTATTTTCAGTTACTGTTGCTGCGTGGATTGTGCAGAGATAAAGTATGTCTAAAAGGTGTCGCTTTCGCAGCAATCATCACGCTATCTTTGAGGCCGCTCATATCGTCACATTTCTCTGAAAAATTGCTAACCATGTATATAATACAGATTATGTCTGTACCCACACTTGTCTATCATATGCAGAATATTTCACAGGAGGTAAATATTATTGTATTCTATACATTCACACATGGTAAAAGTACTAAACACCAATTTTCAATAAGAATGTGTGCTTTCATAGACTTCAAGAGCTTCGACCGATAATTTTTCCTAAATTTGGTGGAATGTCCTGATAACCTAAAATCATTATAATAACCATTTTTTTAAATTTCAAAATACATGGATTGCCTTACAGCTCCTGAAACCGTGTTATGGTCCCAGGGTACCCATTTATTTAACTGCTGCATGTGGAGCACTACTTAATTATTCTTAACAGTAGGTATGTAATTTGTGGTTAGTTTGCTTGAAATTAAATTTAAAAAAGTAAATTATTTATCACATCACTATATATTATAAAACGCCGTGTCCGTCTGTCTGCCTGTGTGTACCCTTTTCGCGCAAAAACTACTGAACGGATTTTATGCGATTTTCACTATATATAGAGTGATTCATCGGGAAGGTTTAAGAGTATTAAAAATGGACCTATCATGTTTAAGAGCTGAGCATTAACAGTATAAGTGAATCAAGTCGATAAAAGTTAGCCCCAGCGAGTTTCCATGGCGTATGCTGTCTAATCCGAAAGAAATAGAACAAAACGACGTAGGAAAGAATTGTGTAGAATAAAATCATCTACAAAAAAGTTCGCGGTTGCATATTTCTATCTCTAATAAATACGCCGGGTGCTGGGTCGCTAGTTTATTTTAAATTTAAATGCTACTTTTCCATCATGCTTCCATATTAATTTATGGCAATGATATTAATACATGCCTGAATCCACCTATCTTTTCTATAATTCTAATCGTATTTCCTTTGATTCCAGTCTCTAGCAACGTTTCGTTCTCATGCAATGTTTGATAAATTTATGGAATTCTTGAGCACTGATCAAAATTTGAGAATAGTATTTAACACATTGGAGGGGAACTACGCGCTGTGTTTGCTTGGAAACATGATACAACTCGCTTATTTGGAGAGGGAAATAGCGTTGCCTGAGTCATATTATCCTGGATTTGTGGTAAGGAAATGTATTTTCTTGGATAGTGTATGGAATGGTATTTGTGTAACAAGTATGCAGAGTTGAAAATTACAGTCGAGGCAGAAACCATTCGCTCACGTGTTTTATACGGCGTTTTTCAGTATAAAGTAAAATCAAGACATATCGATAGAATATGTATTTTTCAATAATAAATAATTATGGCACAGGTTATGTAACAGGTGTGGCGGCCTATTTTTTAAAATTTATTTTTCTTTTTTTACGGATTGCCTTACAGCTTTCAAAACCGTGTTACGGTTCCAGTGTACCCAACGGTCCAAATGGCCTTATTTATAAACACATTTTAGAAGAGTTTAGTTAAAATATGTTTTGTCACTCTATAAAACAAGTCTTTACTAATAATAGAAAGAAACAAAACACATTTTAACAAAAACGTCGCTAAAATACGTTTATGAATAATGGCCCAAGTCTATATAATTGGATAAAAATAAAATTAACGTTCTGTTAATTATTTTGCGTAAAAAAAATGTTTTTCTGTTCGACATGAAACCTCTTTTGTAGCATATTAAAACTAAACTGTTATGACAAGCACTGTCGGGTGGTGGGGTAGCCTGGAGGCCGGGTAGGTATGTAGATATAGCAGGAAAACTCGAAGTAAACTTTCACCATTCGTTTATTGGTCGAATTAACAAGGAAGGAACAAGCAGGAGCAGCAAAAGAACAACCAGTAAAAGCATCCGTAAGGAGCCAAGGAGCCTTCAAAGGAGAAAGGAGCCGTAAGGAGAAGGAGAAAGGAGCGCACTGTAATAAAAATGAACTACACATTACTACAGGGCGTTAAGCTATTGAAGTAACACAATACAAAGTATGATAAAAATACTTACAATACTTATTTGCGCTCCTTTTATATTAACATAGATATTAGTTCTTGAATATTGATTCAATACATTTTATATAGTTATTTACTTAGTTGATAAAATAGAAATATAATAAATTTTACAATTGGCAGAGTACTGCCTAAGTCAACAGTTTGTGAAGGAATGAGTAAAATTTTAATTTAGGTTCCATACAATGTTCTATTGAATTAAAATGAACAATATCGTGTTCTAAAATCAAAATAAATGCTATTTATGATGGCCAGCTTGTAAGCGGCCAGGAAAATAAGGTCGTATCATCACAATACCGGGGTTCCCCCGAAAAAATCCTGTCCTTAATGAAGGATTTTATTCAAAGAATTAATAAAATAAAGTTTGATGATGAGACTTATATAAAAATACTAATGAATGAAATGAAAAGATAAATTTACAAGTTTTATTATAAATAAAACTAATTATTTTACAAGAGAAACGATTTCCACAATCACACAAATCACAAACATTCATCTTCATTTAATCTGTTTAATCTGTTATTAGTAAGTACAGTAAACTCATTTATAATATAGAGTAATTCCCATTTAATAAGGAATGACTCAAAAACGTTCTCGAATTTAGTAAGGGCTTAGTTATACAGTTACCATCCGCTGTTTTAAGTTTATTTATATATAATACAATAGTGTACATGCGATAAATAAAAATACAAATGTGATAAATAAAAAAAAAAAAAAAAATAGTCGAAGGCTTGTTTAAAGAGTCGCAATCCGCTCATACGAACACCCATGGGAAATACATCCACAGATATAATAAGTAGTAATAATAGACGAAGGCTTTTTTAACGAGTCGCAATCCGCTCATACGAACACCCATGGGAAATACATCCACAGATATAATAAGTAGTAATAATAGACGAAGGCTTTTTTAACGAGTCGCAATCCGCTCATACGAACACCCATGGGAAATACATCCACAGATATAATAAGTAGTAATAATAGACGAAGGCTTTTTTAACGAGTCGCAATCCGCTCTAAAAGACACCCATGAATACCCTGATATTCATAGATATAATAATAATAAACAAATGTTTATTTAAAGAGCAGTAATTTGCTCTAATAAACACCCATGGAAATACATCCACAGATATTAGGTATAATATTTATAATAGACGAAGGCTTTTTTAAAGAGTCGCAATCCGCTCTAAATAATTACAAGTATTTACAATAAATGAAATGATGAGAATGAAATAAGGAAAATAGTAATTATTAATCATGGTTATATATTTAACCTGTAATTTGTAAATAAGTAAAAGTTTTAGTTACTTAGATGTTTACAACCAAATTGTGAAATTGAAATAAATTTAACCTCCCTTGTAACCATAAGGTTATAAATACAATTTAATAAATTGTAAATAAAATAAAGTAAAATGTAAAATAATATAGATATAAAAAATTCCTCGGTTTAAGTAAGTGTAACTCATCCATATTGAAAGAGAAAAAAAATTTATGAAATAAAATCAACGCATGCGTTAAGGTATGCGCTAACCCAAACTATCAACGAGCAAAGCCAGTGAAAAGCTAATAATATAAGTACATGAAATAAAATAATATTTGAATTTAAATCAACATGACTACCCCTAGTTGTAATAAGAGCGTAATCATATGTCTATGAAAAAGACTTCATAGTAAATAACAATTGAAAATTAAAAGAAAATCGAACGTTTACGATACAAAATTTAAAAATTTGTCAATGACAAAGAAATTATATAGGATACATTTGAAAATCGAACATTCCAATGCAATATTGCCGAGCAAAACAAATTGTGTAAAACAAAGAAAAATCAAGTGATTTCAAATTCTGATATCGAGGTGCTTTTATATGTATCATTTAATTTATTTGAAATTTATTATTATATATTAAATTTATTCTCGGAAATATTTTAATATTTTAATTGCCTTACTTATGTAAACTGTAGTGTGATATTAGAAATCATTAAAATAAAAATGGACAAATTGTTTTGGATATTTTAAAAATGTATTAAAAAAATCGCAATTAATGGAATTTTTGAATTAAATAATATTTATTTATGTATTATTTTATGGAATCACGATAGACTTTTAGAATAAAAATAGATATTTTAGCAATTATAAGAAAAATTAATATATATTATTTATCTTGAAAAAGTTACGACTATAAAAAGAACCTTTTTCTATTAAGAAATATTGAATTGACGGGATAATATAACGGAAATTAAATTAATTATTAATAAATTTAAGTTATGGGAAGTAATCTATAGATTTCAGATATATATATAATAAAAATCTCACATACAACCATACATTCAATGTGACTATATAATCTGAATTTACGAAATTAATAAGTAAATGAATTTAGTGTAAAATGAATCAAGAATACTACCTCCGTATAAAAATTAAAAATATCCTCTTCAATAATGGAATCTGACCAAGATCATCAGACTTGTCAACCTCGAAGGTTTGCCGACATAACCTTGATTCAGAACCATCATCTCCAAGAAATATTCTACTGAATTTAAATAGAATTACGTTATATATTAAGATTATATAGACATTACATATCCTGAAATAAAAGTTTGTATTAAAATAAATATTATGTTCTCTTACTTCGTTATTCTTTCTTCTTTATTCCTTCTTCCTGCAGCATTTTAATCACGTTTGGGCGCCATTGTCAGGTTGTGGGGTAGCCAGGCCGGGTAGGTATGTAGATATAGCAGGAAAACTCGAAGTAAACTTTCACCATTCGTTTATTGGTCGAATTAACAAGGAAGGAACAAGCAGGAGCAGCAAAAGAACAACCAGTAAAAGCATCCGTAAGGAGCCAAGGAGCCTTCAAAGGAGAAAGGAGCCGTAAGGAGAAGGAGAAAGGAGCGCACTGTAATAAAAATGAACTACACATTACTACAGGGCGTTAAGCTATTGAAGTAACACAATACAAAGTATGATAAAAATACTTACAATACTTATTTGCGCTCCTTTTATATTAACATAGATATTAGTTCTTGAATATTGATTCAATACATTTTATATAGTTATTTACTTAGTTGATAAAATAGAAATATAATAAATTTTACAATTGGCAGAGTACTGCCTAAGTCAACAGTTTGTGAAGGAATGAGTAAAATTTTAATTTAGGTTCCATACAATGTTCTATTGAATTAAAATGAACAATATCGTGTTCTAAAATCAAAATAAATGCTATTTATGATGGCCAGCTTGTAAGCGGCCAGGAAAATAAGGTCGTATCATCACAGCACAAGGGCGGGAATGTGTTACTTTGTTGTGGCTGAATACGGAGATATAATAGCCACTTTACGAAGTGTTTTGAAAAGACTATTTCAAGTTCAGAGGATAAGGCCCTTTTGTAAGGCCCTTTAAAGTATTTCTTCTTCTTCTTCTTCTTCTTTTGATATATGGCAACAGTGCTGACTTTCGTCGCAATTCTGCCAGTCTCCAGTGTTTAATCTTGTGCAATAGTAAGCCGATAAATCGGTAGCTAAGATTATCCCGCCGACTGTGATGTCTTATTAATCACTAACTAATCACAACCATAACAGCGCGGCCGGGATTAAACCGGATTCCACATCACGCCATGACGAAAACGCGTGCGGTCGGCGCCATGACCGGATGTGGAATCTTTAAAGTATTTAATCTAAAGTGTTAATTGTGGCTAGCTTTCTTTTTTTTTAATACTTAGTGTTATTTATATGGCAATGTTTATACATATAGTTAGGTTGGCTGCAATGCAAAGTGTCAATGTGTTAACGTTGGTACTACATTATTTTTTCTTACTACCTGTCTATTCTTTTTGTTCAGCGGTTGTAACTCAGATGAAATTATAAAATATACTAGTGTTCATTATAAAAGATCTGCCTTTCATTTCTAAAACATCACTTAGCTATTAATTCCATGGGTTTTTCTGTAATGTATATAAAACTTTTTTCCTGTTTCATAAATAGTACCTACCGTTCCAAATTTCATCCAAGCCTGTTCAGCCCCTTCGACGTGCTACCTATGCATTTTTTTTAATCTTGGCAAATAAATAATGAACCCAATTTCCACTTCGCAGTTGGTAGTGACAAGAATTCTGGACTCGTGCCAGCAGTATGTTGTCACAAAAAAGGGCAACTTGAGCAACTGGCACCCAATCCTCGGTTGGTTCTCGCAGAGTTTTGACTCTTACCTGTCACCAACTATGGGGAATTTGAGGAACCAGCTCTCATTGCTCTGGTGTGTGCCCATGTTGAAGACGGTGCTAGCAGACCCATTGAAACAGATGTTGGAGGCGGGTATTAGTATTGAAGAAAGTCAGGCCGGGCCGTCTCAGCCTTCTACGCCGGTGCAGAGTAATCCAGCCGCTTTTATAAGGAGGGCTATTGAACTGGCTTCTAATAATAGGTAAATATTAATTAACCGATACCGCTGCCGAGGCTTCAATTATCTCTGTGCAAAAAAATCACGTCAATCCCTTGCTATGTTGCTGAGAAACAAACTAACAAACACAATTTTGAGTATATAATATTAGTTAGGATACCATCAGAGCTAACTCTAGTAATGTCCACATTTAGCTAGTCTAACATTAAACGGAAAGATTTTTTAATACACTTTTTTTTACAATTACAGAAGTAATTCCAGCAAAAATTTTAGAAGACTGGGATCCCCTGACTCCACCAGAGCGGCTCTTATATGCTCCATGTATCACACAGCTCTACAAACTCAAGTCAAACTCGATATTCTAACGGGTATGTGATCATACTACTATAGAAATGGCTACATACAACAATCCAACGACTATGAGTAAAAGGAATACTCCCCAACGCACATCGTTGGAAAGTTGCATATATGTCAATCTATTAAATATTTTCAATGGCGCGATATAGGTTTCAATGAGATAGTAACGGTGCGACATCTATCGACGCGATGTGCCGCCACACTTCTATATTAACTTGTCGTTGCTTATTTAGACATTTACTCTCAAGTTGTATCTATCATAATGATTGTATAACTTTATACAGCGTTTATACCACCTTTTGTTGGTATACTTATTTAATGTTGCTGCTTCGTACTAATTTGAGGAAAGTCGAGTTTCTTGATGTCTATTGACTTCGAGGTGACCTATAAGAATATGGGTGTAAGACTCTTGAACTATAAAACCTTCACATTTAAAATTTACCCACAAAATTAGTAAAGCCATCGACAACACAAATATAATATTTAAAATCCTAGAATAATATCAGCTTTTTCATGTACAAATTAGTGGTCCTTTCTACAATATTAGTTAAAATATTTATTTCAGGATTATGTAACCAAGATGAAATGTTATATTCAGTGTGGAAATTTCTGTGCACTTTGGGCCCAAATTGCGGCCTCAAATCGTTTCTCGAATACCTCACACAGAATCCAAAAGCTACAAGTCCCGAGTTTCAGATGCTTATACTTTTCGCTGATTGTATGACTCATTATGTAACGTAAGTTGTCCTATTTTTTAATAGCTTTTGCTGTATTTTTAATTAAAATTCATAATATGTTAATTTTTTTTTAATCTTTCTTCACGGGTTACCGTAAAATTACACGTTAAAAAACCGTGTTACGGTTCCAGGGTACCCAGCGGAAGACCAGGCGTTTCAAATAAAAATAGGCGTGTCCTTGCGCCATCTTGTGATGTTTATATTTCTAAAAAGGTAGATGTGCGTAAAAAAAATGCGCGTGAAGCACCGTATACTTGATAGGAGTGAAACTACTTAAAAAAATAAACGTCATTATGGATAAAATTTTCTAGCCAACACACTGGAAATGGCCTTGTCTGTGCCATGCCATAATGGTTCACTGTGTACAAGAAACTTTAGATATACAATGTATTAGTTTTACAACAATTATTAATTATTGTAGACCGTAGTTATCCGGTAAAGTTCGTCTGATCGCGGTAACTCGCGGCCAAGGTCACGCCTATTATCATTTGAAACTCACAAAATCTACTGCCTGTAGACAAAACTTGACTTGTTACCTTGATGTGAGTGTGACACTTTGTCCTACTTTGTCTCTATGAGACATTATTTTCCAATGGTGTAGATTGTGTCTACGTAGGTATTCTCTAGCCCGTCATGCTCGCACGGCAGAATTCCAGCCTCTATGATCCTTGAAATTTTCATCAAAATCTATTCGTCCATTTCGGAGCATATCCTTTATTTATTTATTATAATCTTAATAATATTTTCAGAATATTGGACGATATGGAAATGTATGAACAGCAGAATCCATTTAAGCTACAAGACTTTATTAGTATGTCACAATTTTTGAACATGTTCATATACAAAGCTATTATGGGACAATTATTTGGTATGTATTTTGTTTTTATATGTTTTTATGGGACGGAAATGTGTAACCGGAAGTAAAGAAATTCGACACATTCGTTATTGGCGACTACTGTAACCGTACAGCCAAACTATGCTCCTCGCTCTGCTCAAACAAACAAACACACTGCCACATTAGTTAGGATATTCAAACGATAATACATTGTAATCCATACAGCCAGTAAAAAGTAGGTAACATTTCCGTTTCAGATGTAAAGAGTTTGCATACCAGCGAGCTGTTCTGCTCCATGCACACACTGCTGCTAGTGTTGTACCGGCGTGACTGTCGCCGCACGTACACCCCGCCAAACCACTGGTTGGTCCGCGAGATACGAGAGGGCCAGTTCATGGCTGATCTTGAGAAAGGAAAGAAACCTCAACAGGTAATTGTGATATATATTTTTTTATAATTTAATTTGTTGCCTTACGTGTTACCGGTCGCAGGGTGCATATAAGCAAAATCTACCAACTGAGTTTTGAAAGCGATGTCTGATTTGCTTAAAACACTTAGAATAGCGATCTAGAGAGACGCATAAACAGTGGACAGTCTAATTAAAATTAATCAGATAGCTAAATAACAACAGTCAAAAGTCAAAATCATAAATTTTCACATATTTCACAACTGTTATGTTCAACTAATCCTGGAGTAACTCTTGATCATGTATGGTTTTGACTTTAGAAATTGTGCGTTAGAGGTTGCTTTCAAAACTCAGTTCGTAGATTTTGCTTAAATATAGAAGACCCAAAATAAGACAAAGCATGGTATTTCTCAGACTATACCTAACGAGTAGCCAGCTCTGTTGAGTTATATTGAGATGGAAAACCTTATAGTGTTGTTTGTCGAATTATGTAATGTTTTTAATAAATAAACACATTTGGGATAGATTGTGTTGCGAATATAGAACTATGCCAGCATGGGCGTATAATATGTAATTAAAAATTCCAGGTGTTAGTTCAGAAAACTCCGCATATGATTGCGCACAGTGAGAGGGTGAGACTGTTTAGGAGAGCTGTTTCTGATGAGAAGGTAATAATATATTGTGGATCTTCTTAATGTATTTCTACAATATTAACTTAAAAGCATTTTAATATGTTTCCTTTACTCTCTACTTTCACCACATCAGTGTTAGATGATTTTCATAAAACATTTCTTATTTGTATTGCTATCCCAGCCTCAATATTTCTATGTATTTAATCTATTAAAAATAACAAAATGGCGATCAGTATGTAGGCCAAAGTGTTCGGACTTACGTAGAGCATGTGTGTTTTAAAATCATTGTAGTTTTCAAATATTAAGTAAAATACAAGCTATTGAAATATTTCTTATTTCTGTCTCGCTCTACCCAACAGATTCACCCCTTTTATTGGTTCACAGGTGGTATTAGGCTTAACAGAGCGCGCGTGTAGCGGCCGGTCGACCTTAGTGACAGTTCGTCGCGCGCGCATCGTAGAGGACGGCTACAGGCAACTTGGTGCGTTACCAAGTCGGGCTCTCAAGGGCGTGGTCAGAGTTAGATTTATTAACGAGCAGGGACTTGACGAGGCGGGCATCGATCAGGATGGAGTCTTTAAAGGTACGCTGTATCCTAATATAATCTCTACAAAAAATTCTTTTCAGTTAGCATTCAGTACTCTTTTTCTTCACGGGTTGCCTAACGGCTCCCGGAACCGTGTTATCAGCCCCAGAGTACCTAGTTGAAGACAATATTTGTTGAGGTATATTTAGATGGAAAGGCCTAAAGTTTGTCGTATTATGTGAATAAAGTTTTAATGAAAAAAACCCATTGGCACTTGGCCGGAATCGAATGGTGGTCGGCGATTTTACCACTATGCCACCGATCCACCTTTACTTTTTATTCAATAGCTACTTTTATGTGTAGAATTCCATTAGCAAATGTGTAAATTTCAGAATTCCTCGAGGAGACAATAAAGCGAGTGTTCGACCCGTCACTGAACCTGTTCCGGGTGACGAGCGAGGAGCGGCTGTACCCGTCTCCCACGTCCGGGGTGCAGGATAATCACCTGCAACTTTTCGAGTTTATTGGCAGGATGCTGGGGAAGGCCGTTTACGAAGTTAGTACAACTGATCATTACATATTACTAAACTAAAGTGGGGGACCGCGTCCGTCTGTGCTTTACGAGAAAGGTTTATAAGTAATCACGTTACGCGCATTTATAATTTAAACTACGCTTTGTACAGACATTCAAATTATTTTAAACAGTTAATGTGTGTAATGGGTCGCTAGTGTACAATGAGATCGAAAATGGTGAATATTCTATTTGTCTCGCTCACATACTATATTATGTGAGAGAGATGTAAGCAAGAGCGAGGACCTATACCAAAGCCTCTATTTTCAGTGCCATGCCTTTTTTTAAATAATAATCAGTTTATAGATATGATACGTAGACGTACATACATTGTTTTGTTTGTGATTTACTTAAAAGGCTACTTGTTGAGTGGGGTATTTTGAGATGAAAATATATTTTAGTACAAGCGATCACCCACCCACCCGGTCTTACCTTATTGTACAGTACTTATGCATGAATAATCGGTCTCACAACCAATATAATGTATGTTGAAGTCGGGTGTTGACTTCAAAAATTTTTTTGATTCGGGCGCCACTGTAACATTTACTGCGAAATTTTTATTTGTATTGTTTTTAAAATGTTTACATAAAAAGTGTTTACCAATTAATTGCAGGGTATCGTAGTGGACGTGCCGTTCGCGTCATTCTTCCTCAGCCAGGTTCTTGGTCAGACGCAACAAGCTCTATACAGTTGGATTGACGAGCTGCCCTCTATGGATAAGGAACTGTATCGCAGTCTTACCTATATTAAACACTTTCAGGTATGTTTTTGGACAAACAAAATCTTCAATTTGTATTCGGGTTTGATTTCATTTTTAATTTGCAACTTTAGCGTGGAAAATAACAAATGTACTACATACATACATTGGATAACGAACGATAGAAAAGTGGCTACAAAACATTGATAATAAAAAGCCAAGATATGCTCTTACCTACATTGTGACAGCGTATCAACGTATTCACACTAAAGCGCGCGCCATCTATTGAAGCATGAGAGAACTACGATATCTTATGTCGTATAAAACCACAGCTAACCTTGTAACGGCGGCTTGTAAAGAAACATTATGTTGTAAAGATAGGTACTCAATATTTTAATTGTTCGGAAAGCTGGTTTTGGATATTTATAGTCTGTTAGGCACATCCACTTTCCATTATTATCTTTTTGCTAGCAATCTATCATACCACATTATTAAAAAAAAACTGGTATTTTGAATCATATATTTAACAATACTGTTTTAGAATTTTAGGGCGTTAAACAATTTTATCCATGTTTTAGGGCGATATATCAACATTAGAGCTCACGTTCTCCGTTGACGAAGAGAGGCTGGGAGAGATAGTAACACACGAGTTGGTACCAGGCGGAAAAGCTGTTCCTGTCACCAATGAGAACAAGTAAGTTTTAATTACTACCCACAAAGACAAAAATATTTATACTGTCTCCTAAACTTTCCATATTATTAGAATCAAGTCATTTTTAAATAGTTATCACTTTGTATCGGAATTAAGTTTTGGTAATTTGTCGTTAATATTTATATAATAACGTATATCTTTAATTTCGTGTGTATTTATTAATGAATGAAATTATAACTTGTGGCACATCTTAAATATATTTCCTGATCAAATAATGTCACATGACATTGGCGAAATATTGAAATTGTTTGAATTGACACTAGTATAAAATATTAGTTAAGAGGATCGTGTAGCTCAGCGTACGCAGCGAAATAGGTATTTAGAAAATCATATTCTGTCTCAAGCGCGCTCTTCCCACGGGCATCAGTGCGACAGAGAGCACTGCAGCTCGTGAGTGTTCGTAGGTATGTTCTTCGTTGAAAATTGCGTTTTGGGGGAAAACGATTTACACCTACTAAACTATAACGAAACCTTATAATTTTGGTGTTAAACGTTTTAACAGATTATAATCTACGTACGTACGTTTTGCTTTTTTTGAAATTTTGCTTTGTTTCTCAAATACAGACGGTTTATTACGAGCAAGTTATGAACCAAAAAAACCGAGATTTGAGGGGCTTATAACTTTTGACCTATTACGAATTTTGAAAAAAGGAAAAAATACGTACGTAGTTTTTCATTATGTCAGTAACATATTACAAAATCGTTAAAATTAAATAATATTTAGGGGTAGTAAAACGTTTTCTCCGTTTGTATGGACATGGACGCGGTACACTACACTCTTAAATTAAACTTGTAATTTTTGGGTTTTCAGAATAAACTACATCCATTTGATGGCGCACTTCAGGATGCATACACAAATAAAGGATCAGACCAACGCTTTCATAAAGGGGTTCAGGACGATCATCAATCCGGAATGGCTGTCATTGTTCTCCACTCCAGAGGTAATAATAATGTAACAAAATAAAACTAATGCTGTCATGTAGCAAACTCGTTCTAGAATATTTAGGAACAGCGCCATTGAATTAACGAAAGATGGCGCGGTTCTAATATATGCTAACCCCACAGGACAGGACATTGTTTAATCACATTGTTTTTTTTAGTTTTTGTGTAAAACTACCTATTTTATTTTTTAAAAATGAAAATTATTAAAAATAACAGACTTTCGTTTTTATGTAACACTAAATAAGTATATTATATAATAGTGCTGTGTTGAAAAACTTTTAGTTTAATCTAATATATGAAAAATATCATATTTGTTTGTTATTCAAAAACTACTGGACCTATTATTTTTGCATTTGATAGCCAAATTTTAGGGGAAGGTTATATAGGCTATTTAACTACCTACCCAAGGGGGTGAATTGTATTCCTAATACAACGCGTACGAAGTAGCGGGCGATCAGCTAGTATTCTAATAAAGAGTGTATCAAACTTCAGTCTTCGGTATTTCGGTTTTCAAGGTTGATAGGTTAGATGCGACTGTCTAATTATTCAAAATAATATTCATCATACGTTACGGCCCAAGAGCCCCCCCCCCCCCTAAATGCTAAAATTTTTGGAAATTTCAACAACTATGTCCGAATGTCCATTGAAGTCAGGATTTTACGATGTGTTCACCAGGAGGCACCTTTAAGATATGAGATATTTTAAAGTCCTCATTTTCAAATTCCCATTCCAGTTGCAGCGTCTCATCAGCGGCGACAACGTGCCACTAGACTTGCGTGACTTACGTCGTCACACGCAGTACTACGGCGGCTTCCACGACTCTCACCGCGTCGTGTGCTGGCTGTGGGACGTGCTGCAGAGAGACTTCACTGAGAACGAGCGGGCCATGTTTCTTAAGGTAGTATAACGGCTGAGCTATTTTGGATCCATGTTATATAAAAGAAGGCGAGAGAAGCATGTCAGGATCAAATGTGAAAAATAACATGTGTCTGCCATTCATCTATCTATCATCACGCCTTTTATCCCTTCTATCCCTTTAGGCAAAAACAATCGAATGCCATTTGTTACGATCCTGACATACCTATTTTGCTTCTTTTATTTTCATCATACCTTTCATACATGCTCGGTGATTGTGTTTACTTTTAATATTTCCATCGATCAATAATTTTTTTATATGTTCAATAAAAGTACACCTAGGTCGTCCTCTGCTAGCATTTCGTTTCACTTCAGCCATATATACCTTTTTAGTCAATCTTTCATCCTTCATTCTTTCAACGTGTCCAAACCAACGTAAACTTCTTTTCTTCAGTTTAGTCACAACATCATCTTTCACTCATTATTATCTAATGACATCATTCCGGATGCGGTCAATACGCCATTCAGATCTGTCCGCATATATATTATACGTACTTACTCCACATACCTCAAAAATTTTGTTTGTTCGTCCTTATTTCACGCCAAAATAGCAACGGATCGAGGTGATTTTTTTTACAAAGATGTAATAGGGGGTGTAGACAGTAAAAGAAAATAAATACACAATAATATTTTTTATATAGTTTATAACGTATAATCACTGAAAATTTATTTGTTTAATTAATGTACTTTTTTTTTATATCAAAAACAAAAATCATAAATTGATACTTCCGGTCACGTGGCCGCAAACGGAAAGTGACGTCACTATATCCTAAATGTCAAATAAATAACCACAGACTAGTAACTATATTATAATAACTGCCTGTAAATCTGTCACTGACTAAGTTATTTCCTTGTTAATTTATCTAATCTGTGACCAATATTTTGTTGTTTTACTAGAACGTGACGTCATCAACGTTTTCGCGGGAATTTGATAAATAAAATCAAAAACAATGAAAATACAAATTAAAAAGAATTCTAGATATTTTATTACGTATAGTAAACCTTACAGCTATAATTTAAAAGTATTTAAAAAAAATTGTCTACACCCCTATTGGAGGGTCGGGAAACTGACTTGGACTCAATGATATACTATATAAACTGAGGTAGATGCTTGATTGACGCTCAAGCTATAGCAAGGCAAATGAGAGGTAAGTGTCCCACTATAAATTTGGTCGCGCACAGTCACGCACAATCCTACGACTAGTGTACATGTCTCTCTTGAGTAGAATAATCCGCAAAAACATCAAGAAAAATGACATCTTGTGTGTTCCGCTTTTGCACAAATTATACTGCAACTGTAAAGGATAGAAATGATAACTCATTTCATTGGTAAGTACAGAAATTTTATAATTATGGACATAACAATATTTTATTAATAATAATGCGCTGTTGCCAGTTCGCCGCTTGCCCGAGCGAGACGAACGATGCATTTTGTATGAGAGTGATAGAGAAGACAAAACGAAATGGCCGCAACAGACTCAGCGACTGATTATGGGGATGGTTGGTAATATCGGACCTGTCAATAAATTACATGAACCTATTTAAAAAAATTATATATTTTATTAAATGTACGGAAAATGTATATACATAATTATATTTACATTATTATAAATTTATATATTATATTATTGTTGTATGTATTATTATGATCTTATTGTATTTATTTATCTTTTAGTCTCCCTAGAAGCGGATTAATAAGAGAAAAATGGATAGAGATAATCAGAACCCAAAGACGAGAATATGATTGGTTGCCAATAAGATTTAGACGTATGGTGCAACGATACAACCAGCAGTTTTGCGAAGTGGACATATTTTCACATTCTTTGTATATATTTAGGAAAAATATCTGTAACATTCTAAATAGTAGTTAATTGTAGTAAACTTTTTTTTGTATTATTTGTTATTTCTATATTTTTTGGAATTTGCATAAAAATATCCTGTTTTGAATGTATGTATAAACAATACGTTTGTATAAACAAACGTCACTGACTATATGACAGTTATTTTTTTAATATGTATCTATGTTGTAGTAATCTTTGTTGTATAGTTGTTTGTTGTCCAGAATAAAAAAAATAAATAAATTTAAAGACTTAATTTTAAATTACACTACATAATACATAAATAAGTAGCATACTAATATCCTATACCAAGCCATAATCTACCTCTATGCTAAATTTCATTTAGAACTGTTCAGCCGTTTGAGCGTGATTGAAAGTCTATTTGTTGTAAAGTCATTGATTATTACATTATATTTATTAGTAAAATAAAAGTTTTTTAATTACATATTGTATATTTTATTATTCCATAAATATTTCTAAGTAAAATATTGAGTGTTCAATTTAGACAATCTTCCCCTAGTTCCTCCGGAGAAGGTCACGCGTCGATGACGTGTCGCAACTTAAAACATATATTTATCTCTTTTTAACAAATGGATTTCGGTATTGAGCTGTGTTTCTCTATCCCTTTCATCGCTTGAATATACAAACGTAAGTAATTAATAGGTAGCTATAGTATTGTTCAAGCTGTTTATTATCTGCATTTAGTATGGGTATAACATGTCTACTTATAGTACGTCATTGCTTGGACTACTTTTTATTCCGGAAATAGGTACTTCGGGATAAATTCTTTCAAAAAAATTTTAGCTAGTAATGTTATAAACCGTTTTCAGTTTGTGACGTCGTGTTCAAAACCGCCAGTGCTCGGTTTCGCTCACTTGAAGCCACCGTTCTCCATACGGTGTGTGGAAGTCGGCGATGATGAAGACACGGGAGATACTATAGGTAATAAAATTATATATTCTTTTCTACATCATTTTCTGACGGATTAGACAGCACGAGAGCGCTCCTAAACATGATAGGTCCATGTTATGCTCGTAAACCTTCCTCGTCAATTAATCGTTAAATCGCAACAAGTTTTATAATATGCGGTGATAAATAATGCATGTGTTGGGTTCATAGTCGGACAGACAGAAACTTTAACAGAAATTTAAAATATTTAATCTATATATAATTAATAAACTCCTCCGAAACGGGTTGACCGATTTGTATGATTTTTTTTTGTTTATATTCGGTAGGTCTGAGTATTCTACATATTGGTTGTAATCTATTTTTCACCTATTTTAAACTATGAAGTAATAAAAATGAAACTAACTTCGAAAACAATGGTAAAGTAACATGTCTAGTTTTCTAAGCCTTTCATTTAATGCCTTGACCATTGTTGATCGGTAAAAGTTATATAATTTATATATCTGAGGCCTTATTACGATGGTTTGATAGAAATAAATGTAGCTAAATATATCTTAGGGCAGCATAGGGGACGCAACTGTAAAAAATCACTTGAATTTGATATATCGAAATAACACGGAGATTTAAAGTTTGAAGAGTCATATATCCATAATTTGTAAGGGGATAAACTATTCCCAATTTCTCTGTAAATTAAATATAATTTGAATTTAGTTTTTTAAATTTGCAAAGTTTAACCACCCACATTTTCTATTCAATAAAACCCATTGAAAAAATAACAGATATTTCACTCAGATATAATGAATAAGTAACTATGCTAAATTACAGTGACACAGGTGAATTATTTACAGAGAAATTGGGAATAGTTTATCCTAGAAAAAATATGCATATAGGAGCCTTAACAAAAATTAATATTTAATTTTTATTAATTTAATTTCAGGCAGCGTAATAAGAGGATTCTTTACGATCAGAAAGAAGGACCCGCTCAATAGACTTCCCACTTCGTCGACTTGCTTCAACCTACTCAAGCTGCCCAACTATCAGAAGCGGAGCACTCTGAGAGACAAGTTACGTTACGCCGTTAACAGCAATACTGGCTTTGAGTTGTCTTAATTGGTATGAGGTAGATTTTGTGGTCAGTGATCATTGTATGTGCTTTATAGAGTGCTTGTTACGAAAGAGGTAAAGTTCTTTCACTAACAGGAAGTTGGATTATCGGCGGCTATTTACATGCGAGAGGTCCAAACCAAGGTTCTAGGTAAAAATAGGGTTAGGGATCTAACCAACGAATTTTTTTTAACTTTTATGATATTTTAAAAAGTTGAGAGTTAGAACCCACCGAAAGAAATTGTTTAATAACTTTTTTAAATAAGTGCGTCGGTGACCTAGTGGTTAGACGTTTGGCTTGTACCTACCTGTACCATTTCATTAAAAACTTATGTATGTACAATTGTATATAATCCAACAAACCACACTTAGAGGCTTTTCCATCTAAATAGAACAGAACTGGCCACTCGTTAGTTATAGCCTCACAAATACCATCGGCTAAAGGAGGGAGACTTTGTCTATCGCTGGCTACCCTGGAAGTCCTGGAACTGGTTCCGGGAGCCATAAAGCGACCCGTATTTTTTCATGCAGGGAGCTCTTGCGTGACACGCACTCTAGCAAGCTAAAAGTGTTCGGTAACTATGAATAACTTAGGAAGGTTTTTAATTCATGCAGTTTTAAGTATCTCGCCTTAGTTCATTGGTTGAAGGCAATGTTAAAAAACAATCGCCGGGCGAGCATGTATGAAAGATATGATGAATATAATAGAGGCGAAAGAGGTATGTCAGGATCGTAACAAATGGCACTCGATTGTCTCTGCCTACCTCTTATGGTATAAAAGGCGTGATATTGAATGACAGATTTGTTAGAGAGTTACAAAACATTGTATAACTTAAACAGTTGTTTAACTTATAAAACTTTCGACTATTTTTAAACAAGTTTTTGACTCGTAGTTTTGTGTAGCTATTTATTAATATATCAATCATCACACCTTTTATCTCAAGAAGGCTAAGCAGAGATAATCGAATGCCGTTTGCTACTGTAAGCAAGGCAAGGAATTTGAGATTTATTAATGACAGGTAAATTAAACTAGCTCTTTGTTATTTGGCACCTAAGTCCCACTTCGGCAGCACACTATAATGCATACTGTTTTTTCAGTCGATTTTTTTTGATATTTTTTACCTAATCAAAAACTTCAGGTATAATTAAAATTTGAACAAGTATTTTTCATAATACTTATCGTAACTCATTACGTAGATATATAAACGCTATATTTTATTCTTATATTAGTTTAACAGATTTTAAAATTGATCATTTATTTATGTTTTTTAAGGCCAGTTAATTATTTTTATTTCAGAGGCATGAATTTAGTTATAGGATTAATTTATACATTTTGTTTAAGCAGTTCAAATTTTGAACAGCTATCTATGATTTTCAATGCAAAACACCTAGTCATCTTCCACGAATCAGAATTGATTTATTTTAGATTTGAATTATGGGATTGAATAACCAAAATTTAAAAACGTGACTAGATTTATTTCAAAAATTGTTAGAATTTCTCTATAAGGGTACCTCTACACATTTTCGATCAGGATTTCTATAGACGCCACAAATCAAAACATTTGTGTGAAGGACCCTCATAATTATCCATGATACAATTTGGACAATTTAAAAGTATTTTAATTTTGCATAAATATCAATATTAATGTATAAGTTTATTTTGAATCGTAGACATTTTTAATGCATTAATATTGTTTTTCATTTTGTATTAAGTAGTTTAATTTGTGTTATCATAATAATTGTATGTACTGTATGTATATAGACAATAACTATGTATGTAACGGTAGAATTTAAAAAAAACGTCTCTTTATTCCACATACACTGTTTTGTAGATCTCAATGGTTAGTTACTAATGTCAGATCGAGGCCTACATCATTACTTACGGTCGTGTAACGCAAATTGATTAAATTTTTTTATATATGAATATACCTAAAAAAAATATCAACGGCTAAACGAGGAACAGTCTTACGCTGGGTCTGGTAGATCGGTTGTAAAATACCTAGTAAAAAATGGGTGTGGAAACCTTACTGAAAAATAATTAGAGTAATCTAATATGAAAACTGAAAAGCGACCAAATTGAATTTAGTATTTTAGATTAGTGAGTGAAATTGAATTAGTCATGATCTCGTTTTTGAACCGACCGTTAACATGAATTTATTATAATATTTGTATAGGTATTTGTGGCAAAATTTTAACCAGCAGTTTTTAACATAGTGGACCTTACCACAAAACGGTGTTTAACAAGTGTTTACCTAAAGTATGTTTTATCACTCTCTTACACATCTGTCATTCAATATGAAAGACGAGAACTATATTTAAACTGGGTGCACGTTATGTCTTCGAAACTCATGACATCGGAATTCATGTCATAAATGGACGATACAAAAAGTTTCAAAATTAAAATAGGCACACGATTCATCGAAAACTTATTTCTAAAATTTTCAAACAAAAAGGCTTTTTATTCAAAACAGCGAAAGTTCTCAATTTTTTTCGACAATAATAATTGTAAATAACATTTAAAAATAAAATAGGTTAGCGAGGAGCAATGCAAGCGGTCCGCGGCAGCGGCTTGCGAAGCGCTGGTAACTTTCATATTTTATTAGTTCTAAAAAATCTGGCATTTAAGTTTACAGATTAATATTTTTTTTATTTATAACATTTAGGTATAGCCTTACAAGGAGATTAGGAGACTTGGTTTCGGGAGCTGTAAAAAAAATATTTTGAGAAAGTTTTTGAGTTTTGATCATTTATAAATAAAGGCTTTAAGAAATAAGTTACTATTTCTTCAGTATTTTTGATATGGTTTTCGATGAAATGACCTATAAATTTAAACTATGGTTAAACACTGTTTTGGGGTAACGGAGTTAGTGTTTTAACTCATTTAGGTAACTTTTATGTTATTATATTATATAAAGTGATTATATAGATAGATGTTAGATGTTTTTTTTTATTATATCTACATAATAATGAAACTTTTGTAACTGTGTAAAATGTATATAAATATTTATGGGTAGAATATACACTTGCTGTTATATACACTGTGCAATATACCTTATATTCTTTGTGTTTTGTCGTCACTACTCGTGCGGTCTAAATTATAACTTTTGTATATGTACTTCATTTCAGATAACTAGCTCCCAAAGAAAAGACATGGTTGCCATAAAAAAACCATAATTTTAGTTCCCTTGGCCAGGACCAAGACTAACATAGGTCCGATTTTCTAGTCTTGTTTTATTTGGTAAACAAACTTTGCATGACTTTTAAAATAAGTTGTCATTTAACATTTTTTAAAGACGTTATATTTTAAATTTTTAACCTATTTTATATTTGCAGAACTAAATAATCATATTTTTACTGTAACTTAGAAATTTAAGATGAATTGAGAACCTCCTCCTTTTTTTGAAGTCAGTTAAAAAGGACACGTAAAGTTTGTTAACCAAATAAGACTGGTCCAAAAATAGACTTATTTTACATACTTATATGTGTCAATGAGTTATTTTTTCTCTGTAGAAGTTTAGTTACCTGCGATGAAGTACCTAAGATCACTTTTTCAGTGTTTATGTGTACATTACATTTATGTTACATACGTGCATTAACATCATATAGCTACAAATCCTGTTTACTCTTTGATTTCAAATTTTCCTGTGTACAACAACATAATGGCTATTACAACCTGATATAAAAAGTTATACATTATAGTAATTAAATATTTGTTCATGTAGTTATTATGTCATTTATACTTCATCTGCATTTTATATCTTGGAACACTGTCAATAAATTATACTTTTTTATCCTTACGAAGTAGGCACCTAGTTTTCACGTTTATTCATGATTTGTAATTTGTAATACATCACTGTAAGAGGATTTTGTACTAACATGTAAATTTTGTATGTAACACAATGTGATTCTCTGTGATAATATAATTCATATTTATTAGTTCGTTGTTTTTTTTTAAATTTTATCCCAGCCCTTCCCACCAATATACAATTCGTAATTATTTACCTACTTCAATAGGTATTATTGTCTATAGGTTGGCGTACATAAATGGGACAAACCACAGAGCACGGCAGATAATTATCTATCGGGGGCCGCAGGGACAGATAATTCCGTGTTCTGTGGGACAAACTATAGGATATGTAATTATATCTAATTAAAGAAAATCCGATCGTACTGTACTTAGAGATCTGAGGGCTATTCTACAAATTTTATGTGTATAAAAATATTATAAAGACTAGCTTCTGTCCGCGGTTTCACTCGTGTGGAAATAGATCCAAAAAGAAATAATCCCGTGCCTGTAATTTGCCCCTCCCCCGCCTGCTTTCGCGGTATAAAAAATAGCATATGTCATTCTCTGACCACTAAATTCTGTCCGCGTTTTCCCCAGCGTGGAGATCCAAAAGAAATAATCTCGTGCCTGTAATTTCGTTCATTGCCCGTGGTACACCCGCGTAGTCCACCTGGGTGTACCACGGGTAGAAAATATTTCCCGTAGTCCACCCAGGTGAACCTCCCCCGCTCGCTTTCGCGGTATAAAAAGTACTACATATGTCCCCTAAACTACTACTAGGTATACAAAAAAACATGTAGATCCCGTGAAAAACAAAAACAAATCTATCCCACGGGAACCATACAATTTTCCGGGATAAAAGTAGCCTATGTGCTATTCCAGACTATATCTATCTCTGTGCCAAATTTCATCCAGATCCGTTCGTGAAAGAGTAACAGACATCCACACATACATCCATACGAACTTTCGCGTTTATAATATTAGTGGGATAACCAAACATGCATGGGGTTAACCACTTAATTTATTTAGGAATAGACTAACTAAAGCAATGGCTTGTTGAAAATTGCTTTTATTGCATAAAATAATATGACGTTAATGTGGTTCTCTAATATATAGGTACCTAACCTACTAATAATAAAGCTTATGTTTGTTTGAACGCGCTAATATCTGGAACTACCGTCGGATTTGAAAATTTTGCATTTGATAGCCCAGCCCTAGGATATTTAAACATTACGCTACCTATCTAAGGGGGTAAATTGGGGTGTAAACGTTTGTATATAAAATCGTATTCCCTGCGTGTAGCAACTTGAAATAATAACGTGTTTTAGGATTTTTGGGGTGAACGGCGTGTTGAAGTTTGTATAGGAAAAATGTTTTGTCGGATTTACCTACTTAAAACTTAGGTAGAGGACATAGTAAGAGGTGACCTAAAGAAGGTTTTTTGAAAAACAGTAGATGCTGTAGAATTATAATTTCTCTATGACGAATTTGTATCGCATTTAAAAATAATTCACGGGGGACAGGAATATCAGGTACCATGTATATGCATTTATGAACCTCTCGTGTCACGGAGCAACTACAGGGGTAAAAAATAAAATTTATAGAAACCCTTTGCGTACCTATTTACATAAATTACGTCACTATATTCTTAAGTTAACGTACGAAGTCGCGGGCAACTGCCAGTTTATAAATAATTATGCTAATTTTCTAATTTCATTTAGGTACTATTTGTTGCATAAAATTTTTTTTTTATTGTTTTACCTAAGTAAGTAGGTACAATTGTGAAGATATAGGATAAAAATATTGTACCTATGCTTTAATAGGCAGCACATGTAAAACTATGTGAAATAGGTAATAAATAAATTTAAATATGAAAAAAAAAGAGGAAATATATTAAAATATTTTATAAATAATAATTAAATACGATAGATGTCACCACTTCACGTCAACATGTTACAAACACAGCAATATCAGTTCTATATAAATATATTAAGATATATATATTTATATAACATTAAGAAAGCCCTGAATGTTAACTATGATAACTGACTGGTTTTTGTTTTTTAAGTTTTTTAAGTTTTGATTAATTTTTTTGAATTCTCGTGTCTTTTATTCTGTATTCTATAATGTGTTTGTGTACCTATTTGTGTAATTAATGTGTGGAAACCTTGTTGGTTAATATGTATTATTAATGTTGTGTATGAAATTTGTTATTCTGTATACTGTTTGTTTCCCAAATATATAAATAAATAAATAAATATAAACTGAGTCCCAATATAAAACATATTCTTATGACTTATTATTTTTATCGAGGCTCCATTCTGTAACAAGTTTGCTGTCGCGTAATATACAAGTTTAGGGGGACCAATTGGGTCCCACTCCCAATCCTAAGGTACAGGACCTGATTTACCATATATTATATAATATGCTATATAAATGGTAATAAACACAACAACTGAGAGTAAAAGGATCACTCGCTAGAAAGTCATATTTTAGAACCAGCGCTGGCAAACTTCGGAGGGTGAAAAAAAAATGTTTGATTATGTTGAAAACTTTTGCTTAACGTTTGTTTATCCCATTTATAATAAAAAGATGAAAATTAGACTAGAATTTATTTTATTTATTTAGAAAATGTATAGGTACCGAACCTTTAGGTTACACATTTGGATTTAAGTTAAGTAAATGAGCGGCATTTTTCACAATGCCCCAAGGCGGCACTAAGAGTAAATCCGGCTTTGTTTAGAACCTATAAGTCGTATCAAAATGTACCAAATCCCATTTTGTAGGGAAATTATTGAGGATCATTCTTAATTATGACAGTTTTCTTCTAGTTCTAACAGATTTTGCGGAAAACAGAAAAAACCATCATCAAGGATGCCGACACTCTAGGGGTCGGGACTTTGGAGAGAATACTAAGTCTTCTAGGTTCACGAGGAATACGTGTAGCAAAAATCAGAACTGTATTATTTATTTTGAGGTCCATGCTTTAATCGCTTGTGCTAAGTAGGATGGAGTGGTAGTGGAGCGATGCGGGAGGGTTTCTTCATTCATCACATGAATAGCGAGACAATTCTGTTAATTCACATGTCACCCAGGCGTCCACCATCGCTCCACCACTACCTCACAAGCCTAATCAGCACAGGAGTAAAGAAGCATGGAAGAAGGAGGAGTATGGCTGTAACAATTTGGAAGATGTAATATAAATGTAACGATATGTTGGAGTATAGTGGCGACATCTATCGTAAGTGTATAGTAATATTTGTTTTACATAACACCTATTTGATTTGGGTGCACGTTACCTATGTCATCGAAACTCATATGAGTTTGTATTTTATGTCATAAATACACTTTTTAAAGACTTAAAACAATAAATCTTTTAAAAAAAAATGTTTCTTTAAAAATTGTGCACTGAAAAGTAAGACATAATAAATTTTCGTCGTAGAATTTGAAGACGGTTGGTGCCAAATTAAAAGCAACTTAGTTCACAATTTCACTATTCTTGACATTTAACTGCGATGATCAGTACAAACATAGATAGGTAATATTTTACAGATCTTTATCTCCTTATTTGGCACCAACCGTCTTTAAATTTAAATTCTACGATGAAATATTAATTATTTCTTTCTTTTCAGTGCACATTTTTTGAAGTCGATACATTTTTTTGTTAAAAGGTTTATTTTTACCTTTGATTTTGCTGCCATGAGAGACAAATAATAACGCAAATAAAAAAAATTGATGGAAAAATAAAAGAAATACCGCTGTAGATGGGATTTGAACCATGTGTATTGTGCGTCCTGCGCTGCACCCCATACCTTTAACGATCGATACGAAAATTGACAACTTCGAGTCAATAGCAACCGTTGCTAAGGCTTTTCTCTGATGTATAGCAACGGTTGCTAGGTAATTAAATTTATAGCCGTAAACACCGGCAAATTACTGAATTTCTAAAAAAACTACTGAACCGATTTTCGTCATATGTCTTTGAGATAATGTCGAGAAATTATTATATTAAAAAAATGATTTATCAAAATTAACAAATTTAAATTATGAATCTTCTAAAAAAGTGCAATCCTTTCAACCTCTTTACTCGAAAATAAAGGTTTAGATCTCACCCAACGTCATAATTCTATCAATGAGGCATGCAAAGAATGCCACAAAATTAAAGAAACACTTGATGACGAATTATTAGACACCATTCTGACTAATGTATCTCCCGCCAGGAGAAGACCAATTGAACGATCGGTCTTAACTCAAATGAAAACAAAATCTTCGAACTGGCTATCAACTATACCGACTAAGAAAGATCATCTTCATCTCTCACCTTTGGAATTCAGGGATGCTTTAGCACTACGATACAAAAGAATACCAGTTTCTATGCCAAAATCAAATGAATTTGATGTGCCCTCTGATGCAAAACAGGTGGTGTAGTAACACGTCGACACAACGAAATTCGTAATCTTTTTTTGTGATTTATGTCAACTTGCATGGGGAAATGTAATCAAAGAACCTATTGTCACCGAAGGTAGGTACTTGCGGACTACGCGGAGATTTTTCTTGCCGTGGTGTTTGGATAGCTCAGTCAGAGGGAGGCGTTAGGTATTTGATATTCGTGTTGTTGACACTGACGCTCTTTCTCACATCTCACGCCCTGTTGCCTCCGTATTAAAATCTGCTGAAGAAGAAAAGTAAAGAAAATATTCCTCCGCTTGCGAGACGCGACATGCGACTTTCACTCCACTTGTGACATCTGTTGATGGAGTCTGCACCACAAATGAGTACTTTCGTGAAACATCTTGGTGAAGCCTTTGCTGATCGTTGGGGCAGATCTATAAGTAGAGTGATGGGATGGCTAAGATCAAGAATCATTATCTCAATAATACGAGCTACAAGTATGTGCATTCGTGGTACATGGCGCAGATATCATTTGGCCTCGATGATGGAGCTGCCTTACCTTACCATAATTTGTATAATTATATAACTTATATAATTTCGTAATTGATTATTTGTTAGAATGTTTTTTATAAATAAATTTTATTCAATCTCTTAAAAAAAATACGTTCCGAATTGAGAACCTTCTTCTTTTTTGGAAGTCGGTTAAAAATATTCAAAATTAAAAAGACACGATTCATCGAAAACTAATTTCTATAAAATTCAAAACAAAAAGGCTTTATTAAAAAAACTTTATTCAAAAATAAATAAAACAGCTAAAATTCTTATTATTTAAAAAAAAAGTACCTACTTCAAAATATCAAAAAATTAGGTTAGCGAGGAGCCGAGCGAAGCGAGCGGCCGGCGATGCAATTCAATACCTATTTTATTAGTTCTAAGAAATCTGTCTTTTATAATCAAACATTGATATTTATAAAAAATGATTTTTGCAAATTGATATACCTAGGTATTATAACATTTTAGGTGAAACATACATTTTAGTTTTACTGAAGCTTAAAAAAAATTATGATGAAGGAAAAAGTTTTAATGCTGGTACTCAATGATATACTATATAATATAGTACGTCATTGCTGGTACTGGTACATTTAATTATCTTTCTACTGAGTATTAATTACCTATTCCGAATTACAGAAAAAAAGCCGAGTTAGGTCTCTGATTTGAAAAAATACGACTGCAGAAAGTTGTGATTGAAACAATTTAAGTTTGTACTCTTCACTGATGAATCCAAGATACCTAATGCTGTAGTATGTAATGATGGAAGGAGTAAGGTGTACCGAATTTAATAATATTAAACTATGTTTGTTACTCAATCACGCCACGGCTGACGGAACGGATCTGGATTAATTTTGGCACAGAGATATTATAGTCTGGAATAGCACATCTAGCTAGGCTACTTTTTATCCCGGAAAAATGTATGGTTCCCGTGGGATAGATTTGTTTTTGTTTTTCACGGGATCGACATGATTTTTTTCCATAGTGGTAGTTTATGGGTCAGAGAATGACATAATATAATACTTTTTTTTCCGCGAAAGCGGGCGGGGGAGGGACAAATTACAGCCACGGGATTATTTCTTTTTGGATCTTTTTCCACACGGGTGAAACTGCGCACAGAAGCTTGTGTAATTATAATTATAAAATTCGCGGTTTTATAACTTCAAAATGAATTCGAATAAAGTTTCAGATAACCATGGAAACTAGATTAACAAGAACTATTTTTCAATATCACCGCGAGATGGCGCTGTTCCCTTTTAAAGACTTGTGCGCCGATTTATTTTCTACGCATTTTTATTTTTATTTTAGACGCGAATAAATGGGAACGGTTCTTTTTTAAATTAAATTAAAGTACGTTTTCATTCGGGATAAAGATATACACCCGCAGAAACCACTTATCGCACTGACAGGTAACCTCTATATATATATTAGCTACTAGCTCTCCGCCCCTGGCCTCAACCGTGGATTTACCCATTCTAAGTAGGTAAATTATTTCTAGCGCCACAATAGGTTCGTAAAATTAAAATCTTGTGTAAGAAAACTTTGCAAAATAATTAAACTTACTTACTTGTTTTTCATCACGGATTGCCTTACAGGTCCCGAACCCAGCGGAAGACCAAGTCTCCCTTTATTAGCCTGTTTCTTTAAGGAATTATTTGTGAGGCTATACCTAACGAGTGGCCAGTTCTGTTGAGGTATATTTAGATGGAGAAGCCTCTATGTGTGGTTTGTCGGATTATGCACATAAGTTTTTAATTATAAAAATCCATTGGTACATGGCCAGGACCTGGGATCGAACCTTGGTCTGCCTAGTTAATACCAGACGTCTTAACTACTCGGTCACCTTTACACATAAGTATAAACTTACTTATATGCATTAAAGGATTCAACCTGGATAGAAATGTCTACTGTCAGATTCGGCGTGCGTTTCAGGATTTAATTACATAATATTATTATATGAATAGGTATTAGGTGTACATTATATTCATGAGATAAAAATATGAATAAATGTTTTTTAAGTAGAGGGATCCATCCTTAATTTATTTTATCTTATTTTAAATGAGGATGAGGATATTGAAATTAGAATAAATAACTGGCCAAGAGCGTGTCGGTTTTGCTCAATGAAGTTTCCGTCCGTACTTAGGAGAAAACACCCCGTAGTCTTACTATACCAGCCGCTGGCCTGCCGTAATTACTGTATTCCGCGTAATTAATAAACATGTGCAGTGTGCTATCTCCTAAAGTGTAATTTCAATGACATGATATAAAGTTATCTGCAGTATATGCTTCAGCTAAGTAAATACCTATTTTTATATCAAATAATTATTTATTTAGCAATTATTTCATTTTTCAAAAGCTTCAGTTTTCCCGTAATCTATGACTCAATATCTACTTAACTAGGAGAACAGGGGGGAAATGGTCAATAAGACCACTGGAACAAACATTCTAGAACTTTCTACTCATGACAAAGACGGGTTTCTGATAGAAAAACAACAAATAAACAAAAATTATTTCCTATATTACGAGAATAATAAACTTAACTATATAAACTAACAAACCCACTGCTTGCTTCGCTAGTCCTACCTAACCTAACTTAACATATTTATAGCAAAAAATTGCATGCATGCTTATCATAAAAAATGGGTAGGTAGAGTTAGTAGTCACTCTCTACAGCAGGGATTACCAAATGGTGGATCGCGGTTCGGATACGGACCGCCGACCTATGTTGTGCGGACCTTATACCAGAACAATATTTTTTTTAAGTAGCATTCTCCTCACTGTTCACGGCTCAAGGCATCCCCATATTAAACGCATCAAAATCGGTTCCGCCGGTTAGCCGTAAAAACCAAGCAGATAGAGTTACTGTAGCATTTATGATATTAGTATGAATTTGACATTTTAAAACTTGGTCGCCACAGCTAATGGTCGCCTTCCTCTACCTACCTTTCACCTCTCAACTGGACCGAGACAGTATTTTATATTATTAAAACGGACCTATTATAAAACTAATTGGTGATGCTCCACAGTCTACACCACTAACACCTCACCTCGGTATGTGCACCTCTTCAACAGAAAAATTCAAATCACGCGCCAGGTCCGGCGTTTAAACATTAAATTATTGTCTGATATATTACAGTATATACTTATATTAATGTTTAATATTTAATAAATTAGTTTCATAAATATTAAAAACCAATTTAATAACGTAACTTTTATTATCAAAAATAAAATTTCGGCGCACAACTAAGGGCGTACCGAGCCGAACGCAGCAGCTGTTCACCGCGTCGCCGCCATTGCTATCTCCGTCTCGTTCCCTCTTCCTTCAGTTCTGCTCGAGTCGTCGTGAGTGTCAGACGTGTTGTTCGTATTGAAAGTGGCTGTGTACAAACCTGTGTATAAACATGAAGGTGCGAAGGCGATGAGTTCGCGGTGACGGCGCCGCGGCCGGTTGCATGGCGACCGCGCGACATTCCCGCGCTATGAGCGCCTCCATGTCGCTGATGCAGAGCGCGGGTCCCACAGCCCCTCAAGGAGCGATGTTGGTAGCGGCAGCCCCGTACTACCAGCCGCCCGCGCCGCCTGCACACCAAGACGTCCAGCCGGACAGGCCCATCGGCTATGGAGCCTTCGGAGTCGTATGGTCAGTATATTCAATGTCCAGGACTTTTTTTGGTGGCGGTAGCGTCTCCGGCAACTTTAGAAAGGAATATTTTGTAGTAGGTACAATAGTCTTATTTGAAATAATAAATTTGTCCCAAGGACTCGCTCTGCATAAAAACTAGCTCGCAAAGTAAGGAAGTAAGTTTAGTAATGTACAAATACCTTACTTACAGGTAACAGAATAGTTTCAAAATAATGTTAAATGTAGCTAAACTAAACTAAACTTTATTAAATGAAACTGGTAGGTATTCTATTTTACATGTTTACAATAAGAATTACATACTTAAGTTATAAAAAGCAGAAACCATAGAAATGCTGAAACTTCTCTAGAAGTTTGTATTGGTTTGTGAAAATTAACTTTTTTCTGAATGAAATAGATGCCTACCTAATTCCTATGTAAAATAAAAACCAAATCCTAATTCAAACCATGTTTTGTTTTATAGCCAGTCTAAAATAAAATTATTGAAATCTGAATTGGTATGAACAATAATTTTTATATCTAGATATCTAGACCTAGATGTAGGTGATGTTAAATGTTTTTGTTATGTTAGGACATTTCCATAGGTGAAAGAAATTAACATTCATTCTAATTAGTGCAAATTTTATGTTTCACATTGGCACCTTCACCAATATTGCTGACAAAAATATGTGTGTCACCTGCATGAAAAGGGAAACTTACTTAATGTGGACATTGAGAACAGCATCTCTGGCTGGCTACACAGCTTGTATACATTCTGTAATGACTGGGATGTCCAACAGTCTTACGGCCTTATTCATAAACGTTTATTAGCAACGTTTTTGTTAAAATATGTTTTGTCACTCTCTAACAAACCTGTAGTTACTAATAATAGAAAGAAACAAAACACATTTATACAAAAACGTAGTAGCTTTTTTAATTTTGTCCTATACTTAGTTCCTATTTTCACAGTTGCCATAGCCATAACTTCTAATACCTACCTATGTGTCACCTGTTTAAATTTACAACTGTCTAAGTGTGGAGATTTTTACTAAATTTAGTGTCTCTGGTCACACAGAAAGGATATAAAATCATGCGGTGATGTAGCCGGGATGTCCAACCCATTTTTACCTAATGGGATGTGATGTGTGGTTTTATTAACCTAGGCATTCAAACATTTACTTTGGGTGTGCTGTGGGATTATGATTGTTTTATAAGACATGTGATGATGTGACAAGCCCTAATCTAGGATTGTCTTTGATATAATAAGAAAATTATAGATAGGTAGGTATGTGACGCGGAGACGTGATGGGGAATCCGGTTTAATCCCGTCCGCGCTGTGATGGTTGTGATTAGTATCACAGTCGGCGGGATAATCTTAGTATCGATTTATCGGCATACTATTGCATAAGATAAGTCAGCAATATACCTACCTACCTATCAACCAGCAGAAGACCAAGTCTCCCTCGTTTAGCCGATGGTATACCTCTCATACCAAAACTATTTTTGAAATTGCCAAGCCTTATTTAAAAAGTGATAGGTGACATGACGTGTTTGACATGATTTTGGCAGATCGACATTTTTATTGTAATGCTGACCAGTGATAACATTTGCCTATATTTTTGGAATCATATAAAATTTTAGATATTTAACATATTAATGAATACTAAAAAATAAAATACAATTTGTCTTTAAATATTTTTTCACATTTCATTCAATAATAAAATAATTTTATTAAAAAAAATAAATTGACTCCTTAACGTTAATAAACATCAATGCAGGTCCGCAGCCGCACCAATGGCCACCCAAGGAATGTCAAACCCTAAAATGTTCGGGCAAATCCGTGTACAGAGCTTTACCCGACCCAGCAATTTGCTCGGCATTCTTATGTTAGACATTCTCGAGCCGGGCATTCTGTGGGTGTCCATTGATGCGGACCCGTGTGACAAAATAATGACTAAACAAATATATAAAGTCATAGTAGGTACCAAGAAGGAATAACAAGAAAAGGACGACATATGATGTCCTTAAAAAAGGTCAAATACCTACGTAGTACTAAAAATAGACGTGCATGTAGGTATGAAAATGATGTAGGTATGTGGATGAAGCAAGGGAAGTATGCAAAGATCGAACAATGGGGGAACAATGTATTCTATTGTTGGACATTCTCGAGCTGGGCATTCCTTGGCTGGCTATTGGTACGGACGAAACCCCACAGCTGTCAATATCGTAAATTGTACTAAAATGTTGATTGACAGCGCATTTGACTTTAAAGTTAAATGATGCATTCGACCTTAAATTCAATGGCAAATATAATATCAATGTCAGTACTAGTGATGTGCCGGATCGTTAAAATGTATATCCGCGGATACGGATCTGAATACGGATATTTGGCCTCAAGATCCGCGAATACGGATACGGATCTTAACTTTCTTAGAGTACGCGGCGGTAAATATTGCACATCGACCTTTGGAAGAGATAATCTGTTATGGACAAAAGTTATTGACCTCTTTAAGAGTTAACTCTCATAACAAATAAGATTTTAAGAAATAAAAAATAATCTGAATGGAATTTAACAGTTTTTCATTGTTACCTAATCACCAATATATGAATTGAAAATTAATAAGGTAAAATATCCGTAAAAGATCCGCCAAAAACTAACGGATACGGATCTTTCTTCTCCCTCGGATATCCGCGGATACGGATACGGATATCAGGCACATCACTAGTAAGTACCTGCACTGCACACAAGATCATACTGTATAACTCGCACCAAATAAATTGAGCCTATAAAGCCCGTTTTAGACGTTACTAGTGTTTAGTAGAGTGCGTAAGTGGCACTCGAATGCCAGTCCATTAGTAGGTTTCCAGTGACGTACATACTTCTTCCAGTAGATTGCCATTTTGTAGGCCAAAACACACATGCCTCTCCTTGTCTACAGCGAGTAACGCGCGAGGGGTTGAGCGGGCGCGGGAAGGGATTCTATTTGATTCTAGTTGAAAGGCGAGTGGAACGTACTAGTACGAGTACTAGAAACTACCGTTTACATGTTTCTACTAATGTACTACTCTCCTAACGCACTCTACTAAACTCTAGTAACGTCTAAATCGGCCTTAAGATGTGGCTTCCTCCACACTCTAAACTCGGTCAGTTTCATAGACAAAACGATTTAGCGATTGTTGATTATAGTATCAAGTTGACTGCAAATTCCATCTAACTATCTATCATCACGTCTTTCATCCCATACTTTTTTATATGTTCAATATAAGTACATCTAGGTCGTCCTCTGCCAGCATTTCCTTTCACTTCAGCTATATAAACCTTTTTAGTCAATCTTTTATCCTTCATTCTTTCAACGTGTCCAAACCAGCTTAAACTACTTTTCTTCATTTTAGTCACAACATCATCTTTCACTTCGCATTCTTCTCTAATGACATCGTTCCAAATTAGGCATCCTTAACAGTTAGTGCATAGAGTACTAAGCCTATGGAGGGGCCATAGACGGGCTCCCCCTTTCGCCAATTTTTCCCCCTTTGACCAGTTATACTGACCAGGTGCGCAGTAATAAGTTACCTTAGATTTCGTTGGTATCGTTTTGTGTCGCGAGACAGAGCTCTAGGAAAATAGTTAATTGTGATGTTTTAAACGGGAAAGGCGATCTAGGGCGTCAAACTTAGTGTTTCCAATCATTTATTATAATTATTATGTTTGTATTTTAACATAATCATCATATAACGTAAAATCCGTTGCGACAATAAAACGATAGAAAAATACAGTGGTACAGGGGCTAGTACTAGGCGTTTACCTCCCCCCCCCCCCCCCCCCCCGCCAAAAGTGGCAGAAAAAAATGTTCTTTGATTTAAACGCTTCACGTCTCCTGTGTTATATACTCAAAGCAGTTAGTGGTAAAGTTCCAGTTCCATAGACAAAACTTAAGGAATGCTTACACCATGCCCATTGCCCATGCATGCCCCATAGTTTTTTTTTTTTTTTTTTTTTCTTCACGGGTTGCTTTACAGCTCCCGAAACCGTGTTACGGTTCCAGGGTACCCAGCGGAAGACCTAGTCTCCCTCGTTTAGCCGATGGTATTTGTGAGGCTATATCTAACGAGTGGCTAGTTCTGTTGAGATATATTTAGATGGAAAAGCCTCTAAGTGTGGTTTGTCGGATTATGTATATAAGTTTTGGTAAGTACATACATAAGGGCACCGATTTTGATGCCCCATAGTAAAAATAGGTTTCAAATTAACCCTTATTTAACAGTTAGTGTATGCTCATAATATTTAACAGCAAATAAAAAATTGATGTGCAATTAAGTATATTCTGATGTGCAATTAAAAATAACCGATTATAATTTATATGAAGTTGGCTCTATCTCTATCTAACTAATTAGGCCTCCTTGAGTTTGTGATAAGGTCCCAGAATTTCCAATCAAAATTGCTGCTCCGATTGCGAGGACTAAAAAACTCTAATAATAACCCACGTAATATTTAGTTTGACAAAGTTAGCAGACAAAAGTTTACATGTGCGTCGAAGTTTGTCCCCGGTACACACGTGGTTACGATCACCGGCCGTCGCGTATTGGATCCACCGTTCATTGCATAGAGGCGGTTTTCAATATTCATATAGTGCATATTGCATAGATTGTAGCAACCGATTTTAGACTTTATTACGCCTGCGGAAGACTCATATTCCTACAGTATAGTTCTGCGAGATTTATTACTGTGCAACATCTTAGTTAGGTCAAGTTGAATTCGACTCTATTTTTATGCATTTTAAAGTCTAGTTTCGTTTTTAAGTATTGCTGTTCGCAGGGATAGGTTCTTGTGTGAACGACCGCGGCCGAGGGGATGTCGGCTCGCCTTGATTATGCCGAAGTCGTGTTCGAGGGCTCTAAACCTACCCGGGGTACAAAGCAAAACTATACCAGGAGAATATGAAACAAAATTAAATGAGAGGTCTATAAAACCCCAAAACTATAAAGCAAACACATAATGTTACTAGTTAAATATATCAGTTACTAACAAGATGAGATGGTAACCGTTCACAGATTAATGTACGATAAACCGAGAGCGAGCTTGCACCACAGAGTAAAAACCTTGCACAGACTCTTGCTCGGCCTGTTATGTTTACTAATCTGTGGATGGTTCCCATCGCTTTTTGTTAGTACCCAAGATACGTACCTAATACGGAGGTAGGATTCTGTTTTTCCCAGTTTCCCAGTCAATTTCCCTATTTAAAATTATGTAACTCGAATATTAGTGGGATATACCTACCTCAAATCCAACCATTTATTTTCTTCTTCTTTTTTTAATGTAGCTCCACCAATATTCATTGATGATTTGCCAATTTACTTTTGACATAAGCACGTCTATGAAATTTCATAATTATCGACAAAAAAATGCAATATATAATACTTCATGGGCGATGTTTTTTCTTTACAATAGTAAAGCGACGTGCTCTTTAGCTCTGATATGTATCGATGTCGATATTTATTGAGCCCACATTGACCTGCCTGACCAGGATTGATGTTGTCAAATAATTAATACATAAAATACAGTCATTTAAATGCAAAAAAAAGTAACGCATTATAGGTCATCACTAATTGTTTAGTACTCGAGCTGTCAAAACGAAAATAAATAGTTGGATTTAGTATAGGTGGATTCCACGTCATATCCAGTATAATCCCGTACGCGCTGTGATAGTTGTGATTATCACGGTCGGCGGGAGCATCTTACCTACCGATTAATCGGCATATTGTTACTGTGACGTCTATAATACTTGACTTTGGCGGAATCATCAAAAGCCTGATGGAGCCATATTGAAAAAAAAATTGTATAGAAGTATAGGTGATTTTGATATCTTTAACAAAAATGAAAATTGTCCACTGGTCTGGCTAGGTGTACCCATAGTTAGTGTGTCAAGTGTAAGCGATTAGGTCTGTATGCGATGTGAGTTGTGACACGTTAGATTGATCGCGGTGGCGGCAGGTGACGCCCGTGAGCACCCTTTCAGCTTTCACATGAACAAGTTTTGCATTTCAGTACCTCGGTTATGGCGCTGGAAAAAATGTTCTTTCAAACTTGAACCACAGTGTAAAGATAAATACAGTAGGATTATTCTTTCCGCCACCGTGGATATTTTTTAACAAAATAAAGGTAAATGTTTAGATTATAACATCCTGAGATTTGGTGTTATTTCGACTTTATTAAATTGCTGCACTGCTTTATTGCATCCTTTATTTGCATTATATTGAAGTACCCTATACTCTGTTCAATATATAATGGTGTCTGTGACAGGCAATAAAGAATAACTTTTATTATTTTCTATCATATTTTATTTTAACAGCACAGATAGAAAGTTTTTTATTTCAATATTGATTATTTACATCTATATCTAATTACTTAAATTGGTTTTGTAAGTAATCATAGGAATAATAGTGTGTCGCGTCGCTGGCCGAGTGGTTAAAACGTCTGGTATTAATTAACTAGGCGGCAGACCACGGGTTCGATCCCGGATGGGTTTTTTATAATTAAAAACTTGTGTACATACGACATACCACACTTGGAGGCTTTTCCATCTAAATATACCTCAACAGAACTGGCCACTCGTTAGGTATAGCCTCACAAATACCATTGGCTAAAAGAGGGAGACATGGTCTTCGGCTGGGTACCCTGGGACCGTAACACGGTTTCGGGAGCTGTAAGGCAACCCGTGAAGAAAAAAAAGAAATAATATTTTAATATGAATTTTCTTAATTTATCAGTCAACCCATCATAATAATGAACAGAGTGTAGTAGGTAGGTACTTAGGTACTTCTAATATTTATTGACAATCATAATTCAAATAGTTTGACAGATTTTACTGTGTTATTATGAATTAATTATCAATATAATATTAATTATTACTGCTCAGCTCCCAAAAAACGTGGCGTGATGTTTTGTACACCTAAACCTTCCCCGTGAATCAATCTATTTGATCGCGCAAACCGTAACAAAATCGATCCAGTACTTTTTGAGTTGAGAACCAAAAAAACAAATATGTCCTTCTCTGCTAAGGCCAGTTCCGGACGCTACCCTCCTCCTTTACAGCACGATAGGTAGCTACAGCGTCATAAATAAACCTGGCTTTGTTCGTATTATTGAACTGTCGTTTCATCGGACGAATTTGTTGGCGTTATTGATGAGTTTGATTAGTTCCTGAGAATTGAGGAGAGTCCAGGGCTTGCCTGCACCGCACCTGTGCCCGCGCCCATGCCCGCCACAATCTTGATCTGTTTGTGACTCGCCCCGTTTTTAAGGTTCCGTTGTAAAGCACGCCTTTATGTAAAACTAGGTTTCCGCCTCCGGCTTCGTCCGTGGATATTTTCGAACAACGAAATATAGTAAAAAAAAATTTACTCAGGGATTGATAGCTTTCTATTCATGAAAGAATTATTAGAATCGGTTCTGTAGTTTGAGATATTACCCCCTACATCGAAACTTAAATATTAGTACTGTCATGGGTAGGGTAGCCAGGATGGCCGGGTAGGTAGTCAGGACTATCAGGAAAACTCGTAGTAAACTTTCACCATTCGTTTATTGTGGTTTCCAAGTAGAAGAAGGGCGAATTAGCATGGTAGTAATAAGGAAACTGGAGGAAATGAAGGAAGGATGGTAGGAGCCAAGGAACTGAAGAAAGGAGCGCACTGTAATAAAAATGAACTACACATTACTACAGGGCGTTAAGCTATGGAAGGAACACAATACAAAATATGATAAAAATACTTACAATACTTATTTGCGGTCCTTTTATATAAACATAGATGTTTGTTCTTGAATACTGACTCAATACATTTTATTTAGTTGTTTACTTAGTTGATCAAATAGAAATATAATAAATTTTATAATTGGCAGAGTGATTGCCTAAGTCAAAAGTTTGTGAAGGAATGAGCAATATTTTAATTAGGTTCTACACATCGAATATTTGAAAATAAAATACAATGTTCTGTTGAATAAAAATGAAATTGTAAAATTAAAATAAATGCTATTTATGATGGCCAGCTTATAAGCGGCGAGGAAAATAAGGTCGTATCATCACAGTACGTAGATTGAGATGAACAAAACGTTTTAACCCAACCCAACCTACTATTGAGTTGAAAAGATATTTTGAAAACATTTTTTGATATTAATTTTTATTTACAATGTTAAGCTTTAAAGTGTCTCCACCCTTTTTAAAATAAAACTAAAAGGTATTGTAAGCAAACATCCTGTGTTAAAATTGGAGCAGAGACTACGGAACCTCTATGCGTGGCCCGACACGCACTTGGCCGGTTTTTTATTATCAAAGCAACCAATTTTTCCTGTATTTTCCTTTACGTAGGATGGCAAGGACAAAATATAATAATTATGTGTCGAAATTTCCTTGTTACCAGAAATAGCTGTTGACTTCCACTGTATGATTTCCGTATTTTCAGTACGCGTCAGAAGGACACTAATAGGATTCTCACGTTTGTCAGGGTCGACGGTCTTGAAGCAGTCACTTCGCTTTGGTTTCATATAGCGCAACTTTTAACGTATCTATAACAAACGAGCACGGGTATTAGAGATGGATATATGCTACCGCGGACTTTTTTGTAAATTGTTTTATTCTACATAATTTTGTTACATCCAGCATACGCCATGAAAACGCGCTGGGGCTAACTATTTCCGCGACTTGATTCACTAGTTTTTGCGTGAAAAGGGCACAAACAGACAGACGCGGTGGGAGACTTAATATGTAGGTCTAGGTAGTGATTACAAATAAATAAAACTAGATGACTCATGCGAATACTTCGCACCGTTAGTGGTGTCAATATTGTTGTTATGGTTCAACTGATCTCCAATAGATTGCATCTTCTACATAATAAATAAGTTTAATTTAAAAATAAACACTTAATTTTGATTTCTTTGTTTATTTTTCGTCATTAGAGGGAAACATAATGTTCAAAATGGCGAATACAACATTAACTTTGATACACATAAATATTAGAGATATTTGATACCTACAAAAAAAACACCTTTCAGAAATAATATTATAAGAGATTGAAGTGGGATATGCCATTAACACGATACTGAAGCATAAATTAATGACGGTCTGTCTGTCTGTCCCAATATTTGTCCAGAGTAGGCTTCAAAACTACTCAATGGGTTTTAATTAAACTTTCAAGGTTCATAAGAGGCTACTTAAGGTGCCCACTAATTCGTCCAATCGCCGGCGCGCCGCCATACGGTCCGCCGAAATCGACCACAGACTCGTCCAATTCTTGTAACGAACCGTCCGCCATCCGTTTTTAAATCGTTGTATTTGTGGTTGATTTCGATGGACGGAACGATCTGTCACACACACACGGATGTTTGACACTTTGTTTAATTGAATCTTGTGTGTTTGTGTGAGTGAAGTGCATGTGATCTAAATCGTATATATGTTCAATTTCGATCATACGACTGGCCGGACCGAAAATATTCGTTGAGATACGACTTAGGAGTAGCTTTTGTTATGTTTCCATATGGATCAGGTGAGAAATAACACCAAGAATCCACGGGCGAAGCCTGGGAGGTAAGCTAGTCGTAACTGGATATTTACTTATGAAACTTCTCACTACCTAGTTATGATCTTGCAGTCGCGAAATGAGTAGGTCATAGTTCAGGGTCGTAAACGTGTGAAATAGTGGAGATAAAGGCCTGTATCGATAGCTCCGCGGTGTCGAAGAATAACTGCTCTGTTAGTTGGCCTGCTTTTGTCGACTCAGCGTTATGTAAAACAAAGCTTGGCGTCCCACAAAGCACGTATCAATCATCATCTTAATCTTAGATCCACTCTCATAGGAAAAAACAACCAAATTCTTGAGTTTTGACCTCGTCGTGTCAACTTTACTCCAAGTACTGGGAATCCGGAGTGGAATTGCTTATGAGACTTTTTTTTGTGTGTGAAATAGTGGATGTTAGTTTGTGTGGAAATAGTTGCGATGCTATGGGGACATTAAACATATTTTTATTTACCTATAAAATGTGTTATTTATGTGTTGAGGTGCCAATTCATATTAATTTCTTGTTTGCTTCCCCAACAGTTTGATTAAACATAAAATCAATCACGTACTGGCCTGCGTTATAACTTCTCATTAAACAGTATTAAACACCTTTTAGAATAAAAACAAAGTTTCTAGTTGTATGTTTGTTACTCAATCACGCCAGAACCGCTGAACGGATCTGTATGAAATTTGGCTCAGATATAGATTATAGTCTGGAATAACACATACGCTACTTTTTATCCAGGATAAATGTACGGTTCCCGTGGGGTATATTTGTTTTTGTTTTTCACGGGATCGACATGATTTTTTGCATAGTGGTAGTTTAAGGGTCTTGCCTATATGCTGCCACTGCGGACTTTTTTGTAGATCATTTTATTATGTACACCATTTTTTCCTACATAATTTTGTTATCTCTGACGGATTAGAAGGCATAGGTACTTACGTCATGAAAACTCGCTAACTTTTCCCCCGACTTGATTCACTTACACTGTTTATGATCAGCTCCTAAATGTGATAGGCCCATGTACTCGTATGCTTCAATTTTGAATATTATTTTTCTCTCTAATGACGAAAAATAAACAAACGAATCAAAATTAAATGGAGATCAGTTGAACTATGACAACAATACGCCAATGCAATAATATTTATAATTTAATTAATAAAGAAGTTTTTTTTTGAATTTTTGTTTGTAATGAATAAACTCAAAAACTACTGAACCGATTCAAAAAAAATCACTAACAGAAAGCTACGATATCCCCGAGTGACATAGGCTATATTTTGTATTGTTCGAATATATCCACAAGCGGAGCCGAGGGCGGAAAGTCTAGTACAGAATAAAGCAATTTCTCGTAGCACATAGGTTAAGTTTAGACCGATACACGCCCTAACTTCACCCTCCGTCACGTCCCACGCTAATATTTGTTCAAGTAATCAGCAGAGCGACACTGGCGATAACTCTGCGGTTACGTTTAGCTTGTGATGAGAAACCTAGTTGATACGGGCCATTGCAATTGGACCCGTTGTTCACGATATTATGGATGTTAATGGGCCAAGTAGATGGATTGCATTGTGAATGTTTCCTCATAGAATGTTTTGTTTCTCTGGATAGATGTCGTGGTCCGCCGCCGCTCTCTACTCCCTTGTGTGTTAGTGGCGCGTATACTATGTACTTCGTTACTTCTATGTGTGTGTGTATGTACTGCGTGTGCCTCTCTATTAGACTACAGTATACGTGACGCGTCAATTTCGATGTTTTACATCTGCCGGGCATCCCGTGACAACAAGACAAGCATATGACTTTAGCACCGCTTGGTTTTGAGCTAATGTGGTGAGTCTATGAGTGAAGGCAACTATTGCACCAGTGGGACAGTCCAGTGGGTGGACGGGTCGGGATCGGCAATCGTCATATTCACCGTATAGAGATACATTTTAACGTTTTTTATCGTTAACTAGAAAGGTTTATATGGCTTAAGTGAAAGGAAATGCTGACAAAGGACGACCTAGGTGTACTTTTATTGAACATACAAAAAATGTATTGATCGATGGAAATATTAAAAGTTCACACAATCGCTGATAATCGATGTATAAAATGTATGATGAATATAAAAGAAGTGAAAGAGGTAATGTCAGGATCGTAACAAATGGCATTCGATTGTCTCTGCTTACCCCTCTTGGGATAAATGGCGTGATTATATATAGAGAGATATAGTTGAACCATTAAAAAGTTCCTAATTTATTTTGCATTCTTATAAAAAATCCTTTACGTCAAGCACTCCATTGGCAGCATACCTATCATGATATGGCCCAATTCTGCGATTGGACCACGATACATATAATACCATCAAAGAGTACCAGGTTTTGGTATAACCGAAAAGCTAAGTTTATTTTTGTCGCGTCACCTGAAATTGGCGTGTCTGTGTCGATAAAAGAATGGATGAGTTTCAGATGCCTGAACTCTGTATATTCGCGAGGTCGATCAACTTTATTATTTATATTAAAAACACGTGTGTTTAATGTTTATATTAGAATCTGATACTGGTAGGTGTTTGTAACCTAGGTGTATCACGGGCCACGTGCCCAAGCGCCGGTTATCGTGCCATTGACATTCGGGAATTAAAAATAGCACTTTTATTGGACGTTTTCAAAATGGCACAACGTAACCGCTTTGGTTGGTGACCTGAATACTGTTTTAAATTGTATTTACCCTTCGACCGTGAAAATTTTTGAAATGTGACGTATAAATCGTCCTGAAGCTTTTCCGGGATAAAAAGTCACTCTCCTGACCTCAAATTACATATAAAAAAATCACGACGATCCTTTGCTCTGTTTTGACGTGAAAAAAGGACAAACAAACTCACTTAATTTTTTTTATTTTAGTGTAACAAGCGCTGAAAAACTTTTAAAACCTCGTATTATATATTTTATATCGTATTTTATTTTTAGGTAGAATTCGAGTCTCGGTTTGTGCGGGGATCGGGGTGGCCATGTTTGTGATCCCGCGGGTCCGGAGGGCGGGGCCCGCTATAATTTCTGTTTCCAGTCACACGCTAGGGCCCCATTGAGCTCGCCTGTGCCGCCGCCCATGGCTTTAGAGATTCTACCCTCTACCCTGCCACTGGCGCCGAAATCTGCCACACTTTTCCACTCCGTACCTACGCCTTATTTTTATTTGATTAAGAATAATGAAGGTTTTCGTACTCGGAGACCTTTAAAAGTAGTGAATTTTCGTTTCTCTTTACAATGAAGGAAGTCCAGTTTAGTATTCCGTGTAGGTGCAGATGTAGACTTTCTAATCACGTTCAGGTACTTCGCACAAGGTTAAGAACTATTAATGCTGGACATATGAAGCATGAAAGGAGTATTCGGGGCGAAAGGTGTGAAATTTAGAACAATTCCTTGATCAGAACTCTAGAAATGAAATCCTAACTCAATGTTGATTCGACTTCAGTAAACCATTTTCAGGATATCCATAATTTCTTAAGTTCATACAAACAGCTTACAAAGTATAGACTGTCACGGAACTGTCAATACAATATGAATAGATAATTTTAGGTAAGCGCCATTGTACAGAGACGTGATTGAAGAGGTCTGCGGAGGGAGTGCTGTGACGTCCCGGGGGCGCTCGGTCTCCCTGTCACTCACGTTCATTAATCATTCGGCTAAAGCATTTCATGATCCTTTACAAAGATTTGTAGGCTGTGATGTGATAGAACAAACATAACACATCTTGATTGTAAATCTGTAATATCGCGGTCAAATATTTTTTGAACTATGAGTATTATGGCAACATATAAAACAAGCTTTTCTGCCCTTGAACATTTTTAAAATGTGACAAATTATTTTCCTAAAACATTTTTGTTGTAGCATATTCGAGCTAAGATTACCTAGTAGGAGGTAGATTATTATTTCGGAAAAATGCTACATCACATGGTGGTCAAGGTCAACAATATGGCATAATTATCTCAGTTAATCCTGGAAAGGTAAGTTTATTTATACAACTCATTTTGGAAATTATGGCTATTTAGAACCGTAAATCATAAAAATATGGCTCAATCCAATTTAAAATAATAACTATCAACTGTGTGCTAAAGAAATGTTGTATAAATAAACTTACCTTTCCAGGATTAACTGAGATTTGCCATATTTTTGACAGATACAAGATGACTGAGAGCCACGGACCCTTAAATTGGAGTTTATTTCCGCATACTAATCGTTTCAATTGATACGTAAAAATAAATAAACTTGAAAAAATCCATGAACAATATTGCCTACCTATACCTCCCACACGATTACCTTCACGAACATATTTATTAGTATCGACCAAGTTTATTGCGAATGAACACTTATTTATAAAGACAAATTGACGATTCACATTAAAATAAATCTGGCTCCGTGTCTTATGAGCCCATTTACCTTGCAAAAGAGAAAGCGAGCACGTTCGTGATGTACCTAAATTTCCCAATTTTTGTGTTTCGTGATCACAAACTGTAACTTGCACATTGCGGTTACTTCGACTAAATTCGTATGCTGCCGCTACCTAAACTGTCTTGCATTTAGTTCGCGGAGTTCATAAATTATATTTGCTTTTTGACTTGGTGACGATTACATAAAAACCAAAAATCCGATCATAAAAGCTATACGTATACCAGCTATATTTTAATTTGCTTTCATTATTGTACATTTGAAAGTACATTTTACCGTAGATTGACTCTCAAATTATTTTTTAAATTACACTGTTTTTCGTGACAATGTAGCAGTCGTAACCGTAACCTTAAAGTCTCAACTGTGAAAGAGAACAATTTTGTAATAATAATAATGCTACTCCTACCTTATAGGAGTTACAACACATAACCACAAAGATACAAGTAGGTATGTATGTGTGACATTGTCGCAGGTTCCCCTAAGTACAGTGTTTTGTATTCGTTCTGCGTGACGTGACCCAAAGTTTCCGTTTTAGCTCCCCTGTGAAAACATTTGCACAATGTGAAATCGTCTACCTGTCGGGCACCTTGAAGAACGACAAAAATTGTGCCGGCGGGCATTTTTACAAATGTTCGATAAAGTTGTCAAAAATGTATCCCATGATTTATTTCATCCTTAGATCAAATAAAAAAATCCCCTGCAAAACAACAAGCCTTATACCTTGTGGTCTGGCCAGATACACCAGGAACAGTGTCCACTTTTGCCAGTTGCCCATATTAAACTGTCACTTCTTTAACAGACGTACAAAATTACAAATCTGTTATTTGCAAGTTTTAGCATTTTTAATTATTTACATCTCTTATCAGATTTATCTATATACAAAGATACCACCACGATTATCTATTCTATGATTAAAACACTCCTAAACACTACTTAGTTTACTCGGTTTTTTTAAGATAACAAGTAATTTTATTAGAGTAGCAATTACAGATAATTGGTGTAGTTAGCAGTCTTTGTGTCCGCGGAGTTTGGGAGCGGAACTTTTGATTGTCGCTTGTTGGTTCGCGTGACACGGCCCGGTGTCCAGTGTCCAGTGTGGTGACGTAGATGGCCACCGACCTATGGTTACTCGTTAGCTAGGTTATTGACATTTTTTGTTCACGTCCCATAACATCGGATTTCGGTACGGATAACTGGCGTGTTATGTGGAAATTACAGAATGAAGCATTTATTGCGCACACCCATTGTGTGGGGCTTCGTTTTACAGGAGTAACTTTTTATTTAGATGGACGTAGCGATATTGAGTACCTTAAGTTAGCATTTAGAAACACTTTAATGAAATGAAATGAGCCCAAACTCGAAAGGGGTTACGTCGTTTCGTTGCTGAGTTCCTGTGGCCACCTTCCGGCTCCATCATTAAGACCCTGGACATCATGTAGGACCAGAGTACTTAAGACAAATCAAACGAGCCCAAACTCGATGGGGTTACGTCGTTCCACTATTCACATCCTAGCTCCATCATCAGATCAATGGTACCAAATTATTGTATTGTCATCCGAATTAAGTACATACTTGTAAAGTGCCAAATCGATACGACAAATTAGAAGTTGATTAAATTCGACATCAAAGATTTGTTTACATACATCGTTAGTTACAGGTGAAAATAATATAAAGCGTGTAATACTCGTACATACGGCAAGTTTTCAAGTATTATCTCAATTTTCAGTTACCAAAAAAAACTTAATTTTATGTCCCGTGAAATGAGCGATTCATTGTGGAATATGAGTTTGAATTTATTTGTTTGATCTTGAGCTGTATTTCCAGCACTAAAATCCTCTACCGGTTCAAACGTGCTATTCGGTGAGATTACTATGTACGGATGTATACAGTGACACATACGACATACGGATGTGAAGCACGGTTTCATGTCGTTTTGCGCGGCTGGGAATTCTTGCTGATCGTTACAAAAAAAAACTATAATAATACTCTAATGTCGACCGAACAATATGTCTTTTTTATCTTTTTAATAGTGTTTCGTTGATTGCTTTGCTTATCGATTTACTTACATGAAAGTATGTCTGAGTTTTTGTTGTCAGTAACAGTTGATGCTGAGATTATTCTACTAAACTTTCTTTGTAATAATATTAAAAATTTGTTTAAATTACAATATATTGTCATTGAAAATTGATTTTTGGTGATGATAAACTATTTATTTGCTCACAGCTGGTACGATGTCATATTAATTTGCTTATATACAACTGTCATTCAGCAAGCTTTGTATAATGTCCGCTAAAAACAGCTCTGAGGGACTAACATGGCCAAATCGTCAATTTTAATGGGAAATTAGGAATACGAGAGAATATTTGTAAGATTTACACGAGACACTTGTGTTTTATGTTTTTATTAGCAGCCAGGCTCAGCTATACCTCTTGTCCTTGAAATTCCAACGAACACAACAACTCTCGCATTAACGTATCCTGCGCCTATAGCTATTACATGGAAATACCCATCTGCCTCCAACCGCTAAAAAACTCGGGATCTCTGATTCGACGCGGATCCCCTCGCGAAGTGTGAGGAATGGTGGTGAATGACATGCAGCGCGCGTTCGTACACCACGCTCGCAGCTCGACGGTCGCCGGGTATGATCGGAATTCTTAATTTGTACTGAATAGTGTGTGTGTGGGGCCGTAGATGCAGCCAGGATGAGTTTCTCTCTGATTGCGCTTACAGACCGACTCTAGCCATAGTATATAGAGCACAGTATGGTAACTTCATATTAGTAACTAGACCATGGTTGTGTTTGTGTTGACTTGACACTTAGTAAGCACAACCACGGGTCTCATTGATCTACTTTTTAACCGACTTCCAAAAAAAGAAGGAGAAGGTTCTCAATTCGGACCGTATTTTTTTTTTTTTTTTTTTTTTTTTTTATGTATGTATGTACATCGATAACTCCGCCAATTGTGAACCGATTTTCATGGTTTCTTTTTTAATCGACAGATAATTCTTCCGGATTGGTCCCATTTTTCTCTAATAAAAATTGGTTCATTAGTTTTTCAGAAATTTTGAAAAAACTGACTTTAAAAGTACATTTTTCTTGATATCTCGATAAAATAAGTACCGATTTTGATAACTTATTTTTTTTAAGACATTATAATTTCTCGACATTATCTCACAGACATATGACGAAAATCGGTTCAGTAGTTTTTCAGAAATTCAGTAATTAATTTCTGTTTACGGCTGAAAATTATGTATCAGAAAAAGCCTTAGCAACGGTTGCTATTGACACGAAGTTGTCAATTTTCGTGACGATGGTCTAGCGGTTAAATGTAATGGGAAGTCATAGGATGCACAAGCACATGGTTCAAATCACATCCACAGCGTTTTTTTTTTAAATTTTTCATCAATATTTTTTTAGTTGCGTTATTATTTGTCTCTCAAGGCAGCAAAATCACTTAAAAGGGTAAAATAAACCTTTTAAAAAAAAGTGCACCGACTTCAAAAATTTGCACTGAAAAGTAAGAAATAATAAAAATTTCGTCGTAGAATTTGAAGACGGTTGGTGCCAAATTAGAAACAACTTAGTTCCCAAATTCACTAATATAGACAATTCATTAGGAACCTACGATCATCAGTACATACAAACATAGATAATATTGAACAGATCTTTATCTTCTTAGATATTTACTTAGAATATTTACTTCTTATCCTCATTTGGCACCAACCGTCTTCAAATGCTACGACGAAATTTTTATTATTTCTTACTTTTCAGTGCAAATTTTTGAAGTCGGTGCACTTTTTTTTAAAAGGTTTTGACGTTCTCAATTTGAAATCCCAAATTCTCAAATAAACCTTTTAAAAAAAAATGCACCGACTTCAAAAATTTGCACTGAAAAGTAAGAAATAATAAATATTTCGTCGTAGAATTTGAAGACGGTTGGTGCCAAATTAGGATACAAAACTAAGTAAATATCTAAGAAGATAAAGATCTGTTCAATATTATCTATGATGATCGTAGGTTCCTAATGAATTGTCTATATTAGTGAATTTGGGAACTAAGTTGTTTCTAATTTGGCACCAACCGTCTTCAAATTCTACGACGAAATATTTATTATTTCTTACTTTTCAGTGCAAATTTTTGAAGTCGGTGCATTTTTTTTAAAAGGTTTATTTTACCCTTTTAAGTGATTTTGCTGCCTTGAGAGACAAATAATAACGCAACTAAAAAAATATTGATGGAAAATTTAAAAAAAAATACCGCTGTGGATGTGATTTGAACCATGTGATTGTGCATCCTATGCACCCCATTACATTTAACCGCTAGACCATCGTCACGAAAATTGACAACTTCGTGTCAATAGCAACCGTTGCTAAGGTTTTTTCTGATACATAATTTTCAGCCGTAAACAGAAATTAATTACTGAATTTCTGAAAAACTACTGAACCGATTGTCGTCATATGTCTGTGAGATAATGTCGAGCAATTATGGTGTCTTAAAAAAATAAGTCGTCAAAATCGGTACATATTTTATCGAGATATCAAGAAAAATGTACTTATAAAGTCAGTTTTATCAAAATTTCTGAAAAACTAATGAACCAATTTTTATGAGATAAAAAGGGGACCAATCCGGAAGAGTTATCTGTCGATTAAAAAAGAAACCATCAAAATCGGTTTACAATTCGCGGAGTTATCGATGTACATACAATATACATACATAAAAAAAAAAAAAATACGGTCCGAATTGAGAACCTTCTCCTTCTTTTTTTGGAAGTCGGTTAATGAAATTCCGATTGACACTTGCGATGGCAACAATTTTGTTGAAATTGATACAGCCGATTAGATATCTAATTAAAATGCATATAATATTTGACAATCATGTGGTACTTTGGATTGGAATTGCGTAGGTTAATTAAAATTAAGTCAAAATATTTACTACATTCATCCATTCACACCTTCACGGCCTTTATACCTTGCGGTGTGGCCAGACACAAGTAACAGTGTCCACTTTTTGCCAGTTGTCTATATTGAAGAGAACCGGTGGCAAGTCTGTTACTGCATTTAATGGACCTAGGTCATCGGTTAAAGAGATATAAATGAGAGATGTAAATATATGTTATTTTTAGAAGAAGTGCGGACGCCAGCATTACCTGGCCTCCGAAGGAATATTTACTTACACCTTGTTTAACGGCTTTGTGACGTCTCGAAACAATATAGCTTTTATAAACCTCGGAGTAGCTCTCAGCGAGTAGTATGAAGTTACCTTACTATTCTCTATGTTAACCAAGTTAACGTCCATCTCTATAAAAACTTGTAAACACTAATAATCTAATTTGTTCTTTTCAGGTAAGTCTTGTTGGTACGCCACGCCCGAATGAGATCTGAATCGAGTTACGATATTTCATTAAGGGATGCCGTGCCTCGTATCTCTCAGCTGGCACAGGAAATTGTAAGTCATGGTTCGTTTGCGTCTAGTTTAATATTAAATCACGAAACTTCTAAGTTAGATTAGAGGCCGGCCAACGATACTTTGAAGTTGAAGTATCTATCTAAATTCTAATTACCTAGTTTCCTTTTTATTTCATATTTTAGCAGTTGAAGTATCCATCTAAATTCTAATTACCTAGTTTCCGTTTTATTTCATATTTTAGCTTTGCACGTGGAGCCCATATTAACTTTTCACCCTTATTATGGTATTGAATTAATACAAACATCCCTTAGAAAAAAAGCATATTTTTTTTCAATGTACCGGGTTACTTTCTCAATTTTTGTTTCCCTATAAAACCTTATTCAGGCTATTACGAACATTAAAAAATGAATTTGTTGTTCTCAAGTGACGGCCTTTGTTTCACCCGCCTTGAAATGAAACAAACAAATACCTAAGCCTTCCATTGGCTGTAATAGGTATATTTTAAGCCCTCCCCAACCACTTTACCGTTTATTTTCGTTTCAAATTTAATCCACAATACGTTTAGCTGTTTTGGTATCATATTATCCAGTAGGACGTGTAAAAATGCTTAATGAACTACACCCGCCCACTTAGTAATGCGCCGTAATGATAGATAATTACATCGCGGCGAGTTCAGGTCCGACTGGATCGCGTTTTGCGGACAATGTAGAACCGGACCATGTTAGGTTCCGCCTAGAAGTGGTGTTGGGTTTCGACGACATTGCACTAGTGTCGGAACAAAGACAAGCCGTTTTCCAACCGTAGGTAACGCGATAACGTGTGCCTTTAGAAAACCACTGAAACTACTGGAAAAAGATCTTGCTTTATAAACAATTTTATACATTCACGTAAGGTAAATTTATTAACTGAGTTTTGAAAGTGATCTCTAACGTTTAATTTCTGATAGTCTAGTCAAAGTTAAATTAACAACTGATCCACCGCTGATCAATAGTTGTTAATACGTGAAAATGTACGGTTTTACAGTTGTTATTTTACTATTAGATTTTCCGAAATTGGACGTTAGAGATCGCTATGAACAGTTTTTTTGGACAAATCATATATCGCTTTCAAAACTCAGTTGGTAGATTTGGCATACCTATATGCTACCAGGTCCAGGGTTATCTAAATATGTATAACTGTCGTGCGTGTCTCTGACTGACTGACAATGAACGCACAGCCTAAATTTTGAATTTTGTAAAAATACAACGCGTACGATGTCGCGGGCAACTGCTAGTAAGTATGTCATATTTCTGTTGAGGTATTTTGAGATAGAAATGAGACTGTTTTGTATTTTTTAAACGCATTGTTAATTAAATGGTCGTTTTTTGAGGACCGCCGACACACTTTTTATTATGACAGCATTTAGGTACATATTATAATCTTGTTCTATCAGAAATCAAAATAAATCGCTCGCTTCAAAGTTTCAAATATTGTAGATGGGGTGCTAGATTGAGATGCATTAGTGCAGTTCAGCCGCAGCGCGTATGCACATTAATAATACACTGACCCCTAACCCGATGCGCTCGATGTGACTGATTGATGGTTAGGTACCTACTTTTCCCATCAGAGATGAGTCTGACAATTTTTGTAGGCATATTATAATATAGGATTATGTAGGCATGAATACAATTTATGTTAATTATAACAAATTAATTATTCCTCGGAGGTCTTTGTCCTGCCTAATTCTGCGCGAACATCCAAGGCTTATAGTGGCTTGAATTATGTATGTAATCTCGAATTTTGCCTCGCGTCTTAAATAAGATTTTCTTTATAGTGTATGTACTTATTTATTTTTAAGCGACGAAAAAAGAGCAGGTTCCTAATTCGACGTGTATTTTTTTTTTGTTAGCTAGCCTGTGTTTGTTCTCATGGCGCCACCTGTCTGTGAAGTACCTGGAAATTTTAAAACATTTTACATTATATAGTTACTTACAAGCTTTCACCCCCTGTCTTCGTCCATACAATGTTTTTAAATGTGATATAAGAGTTTATCCCGTATTTAGAAATTCTGGAATAAAAAGTAACCTAATGTCACTAACTCTGTCCAAAATTTCACTTAATTCCGTTGCTCTATTTTGATGTAAAAGAAGAACAAAGACACTTTTGCATTTATACAATTAGTTTAAAGTATAGATTAGGATAAAAATTCTCAAAGAACATTTCTAGGACCTATTGCGTCTTCAATTCGTGGAGATTCCCTATCCACGTTTCACCGTCACAATTGAGTTTATAATTTTAAACTTGACCTCAATGTTTCATAATAATGATAAGAAAAATGGTTCAGGTTTTAAACCAGATAAAATTATTTGTCTCTGCAGCCAAATTATTATCAATGTAATTTTATTGTTGGGCGTAGATTCAATGACCGACCATGCCGTGATAAGATAAAAAATATTTTTAATATTATTGAATTATTAGTTTACAAGCCAATCTATATTACAATTAACACTAGCGATCCCGCCCCCGGCTTCGCACCGGTATATTAATGGTTTACAACAATTTGACTACCTACATACGCTTATAACTTGTAGTTGATTTTATTCTACACCATTCTTTCCTACATTATTTTGTTATATCTCTGACGGATTAGGCAGCATACGCCATGAAAACTTGATTCACTTATACTGTTAATGCTCAGCTCCTAAACATGATAGGACCATGTTTAATACTCGTAAACCTTACCGGTGAAATCCGTCCAGTAGTTTTTGCTTAAAAATGTCAGACATACGGACAGACGTGACGGTGGACTTTGTTTTATAATGTGTAGTGATTATTAGTTCACAAGCCATATTATAATTAGCTTGGTAATTTTAGACGCACCCAACACAAAATACTATGAAATGTTCCATCAATAAATAGTTCACACGTTGTAAGAATAAATAAATGTAAGATAACATCTACTGACATTAAAAAGTGTTTCAGCTAAAATGTGTTTTGACTGGGGCCCGTTTCCGATAGCAGAAACTATTTTCTGGTTGGAAACTCGGCAGATGTGTACACTGTACACTGCCTGAGGTTACTGACTCGGTTACCGGCATTCACCAGGTGAATATCAGGCTGTATTTAGGGTTCCGTAAAAGGTTCTGTTATAAGATTAATCGCGTGTCTATCAGTCTGGCCAGTCTATAGCAGCCACAGCTGGTACAACTTTGCCAATTAAGAGGGCATAAAATTATATATTCATACTTTTATGTAAATAAGTAGATAATACAAAAAAATACATTCATCTTATTTCTCGAAACTACGGGGTCTCAAATTGTTTAACAAGGTTGGAATTTGACGTTTACAGTATAAAAATAACTTACCTGTAGATTTGTAGAAATTATTTTTTCAAACTTAATGAAAATTATGGTACGGAATCCACTATGCGTAAGTCCAATTCACACTTGACTTTTTTCCACTCGATCTTCTACATTATTCCATTACATCAAGTAATCTATTCACAATCCTGCATGACACATTCCTAGGTGTATGATTTTTTTAAGTGCCTGTCATTTTGAAAAGAAGGATTATAACTGGTACGGGATTTGCACCTGGCGAGTTGCTTACTTGGTATTGCATAGTTATCTAATATAAAGCAGGCAGGTGTCATTAGATATAGAAAACCTCATTTATTACTTAGGAGTAAAAATTACTCTGTACGAAATAGGTATTAATATTACGGATGTTATGTTTATACCTTCTTATTTTATAAATGTAACTTTTAAATTATATTGTAGAATGAAATTTAAAACGAAAATCATTTACTGTGTAACATTGAAAGAATTAAATTGGGTCCACATGCCTTGAGAATCCTTAACTGCCAGCTCGGAATAGGGCTGCCAGGCATCCGGATATCGCTGGACATGGTTATAGGTTTATTGAACGCTCGTTCAGCCAAATTAGTCCGGTTTTTGTCAGGTTTATATCCTAGAGCGGTTTCCTGGTATGATTAAAAAAAATGATATACCCGGGTATAGTTACTGATAAATCCAGCTTTCTGACTTTTAGCTCTGGCAACCCTACAATAGTCCGGAGTCCGGACCCGATACAACAAAATTCGACGCTAGTCGGCGCGGATTAAATCTCACGCGTTTAAAACAAACTAGTTTCACCAGTACGCGTTTTAGTTTTATCTATAGGGACGCAGCTACTTCGTGACTTGGTCCATCTATTTAGTGTGGCGGGTTGCCGTAATTTTCTCTTTTCGAGTGGTCATTAGTCGCCACAGGAGACAGGAGGCTTTGTCTGCCGCTCGACCATTAACTCTACACGCATACATGCCTGCGCCGCGCCGGTCTGCTGCCTCGATGCTCTCAAGTGCCCATTTATCGTTGCTCTTCAAACCACTGAATTTGTTACATTTATGACATTTACCGAGTATTCAACCGACATTTACATATCCCGAGTCAAACATCTGTACTCACCAAACACAGTTCACTAGCCTTGGCTCATGCGGAACCACTTTGTTATCATTAAGCTTGGCATCAATGGAGGTGACTAACATAGAACTAAATGCACCAAGAGCATGGCAGCCACATATGCTATCTATAAAAAATGCATTGTGTGCGCGAATCGAGCGAGCTTTATCAGTGTTTTTGTAGCCATTCAAGTGTTCTCAGAACGTTATAGATAAAGTTTGGGGCGCGGCGACCGCGGGATAGGGTGCGTCAGCGTGGTCCGAGCGATCGATGCTGTGTTGGGAATAAGTTGTTTTTAACATGAATACGCGCCAACCATGCGCAAATGCCAGTATTGTCATTTTCCAAGCAGATAGACGATTTTATTTTTAACTAGCTGTTGCCCGCAACTTCGTTCGCGTTGAATTTTGGAAATATATATCAAATTTTATTGTATTTTCGATTAACTATTTTAGCGATAATGGCTTACACTTAAACATAAAAGATAGATATATGCTGTCGCGGACTTTTTTGTAGAACTATTTAAGAGATACATTTATTTTTTGCAGCGCACACCAGAATGGCTCGCAGATGGGAGAATTTTTCCGACTTACGTGCCACTTATTGTTATATATTGGCCAATTTACTAAATAGTTTTATAAAATATAGCCTATATGTTATTCTGATGTATGAGCTATATTATTGTAAAGTTTCATTAAAATCCATTTAGTAGTTTTTGCGTGATTGAGTAAAACATCCACTCATAAATCCATACAAACTTTCGCGTTTATAATATTAGTGGGATATGTAAATGGTGCTTTAGTCCTGCGTGAAAATTTTATGGTCCGCTTCGTCATAACACTGAAGTAATAAACATTTCAAACAGTGTTTGCGCATCCGTGCCCACTCACGACCATCTCAGTAAATCGTAATTTAGTAATATTAGCCATAACTAGGGTCGATACGATATTCATAGCCTACTAATAACAATGCTAGAGCTAGCTACACGCAAGTATTTAGACAGGCGGAGGCTCGTTGCGTGTCGAATCGTTTATCTACGATTAACAATTTCTGGCTTAATTCTCGGCTGCGTGACGACATCGCAATCGTAATCTCCGATACACATCGCGCCGAGATGAAAGGACGACTTGTGTCGAGCTTCCTCGAACCGAGAGCAACCTCTAAACTGGTTTGGTGCAGGTACGCGGCTAAAATTATACATAGAATAAAGCTCCACTTTGCGCCAGTTTCGGAATAGGAGAGCTTGACAAAGACGCATTCCTTCCCCGAACGGCCTCAGCACAAAGAGGGATCAGTTTATGTATTGTGTTGCTAAGCAGTTATGAACTTACAATGCTCAATAAAGTGCTCTATATTTGAGGCTTATGCCTAAATAATAGTTCTTATGATGTTATCTTCGACAAATTAAGTTTGGGAGTATTACATTTATTCGTTGCACAATAAAAAGTTCTGTTCCTTTGTGGCAATTAAAATCCATGATATTGAAGTCTGTCTATAAAGCAGTTTTTATTAGCTTATGAAACGGAATACCTAATTCCAGAATTACTAGCACACTATGCCATAAAGTGTAATCTATCGTATCATCAAAGGTGCGTATAATAACTTTCTTTCATGTCCGATCGTAAAATGTTTTCTCACGAACCGACACGACCGATCTACATCGATTTTACGGGCGCTTTCATTAGGCTCCACGCGTTTTGGAATAGCCACGGGGGCCTTGAATTACTGTGGTCCTCCCGATTGTAGCGTAGCGCGTATATTGCGGAAATATTTTTCATATCTTTACCCAATGTAGTAACTTAACTCTTGTCCAATGAATTTATTCACCAACATTATAATAATAGTTAGTCTTTCGTTCTCATCTCGATCGCAATTTAGGAAACTTCAGGTTGCAGGCATGCAGACAGACTCTCAGGAATGTCCGGCGGAAACTGTGGGCAGGTAATATATCTACTTGTGATGCGATGATGAACCCGTGCCGCTCAGAACATTCAACATTCGTCTATTCGCTTGAGCAATGCCCCTGCCGACTCGCCCGTCATTGGAACTCGGAAAATGGCGCATTACAATAATGACCTCTCGCAACTGTGACGCGGGCTCATCCGGTCTGGTTAGCTTGTGCATAAACTTGTGTGCGAATTTTGTCCTTTACTCAATATGTATATATGATTGTAATAAAAGCAATCGCTTCTAACAACTCTTGTGATAGTAACTGAATTGTTCAGCCACTTGATCCAGCAATAATCGAATTACTCTTATATTTGAATTGCGTCACCTGCTCTCCATTTGATTGTCGGCACTGCGGATCCCAAGAAAATGTGATCATGTAGTTCTGGCGGCCTTAGGCTATTGCTCTTGGAAATGTTGGGGAGGCTATCGTGGAGAGAAGGAGGCGAACAGAGAGGGTGGCAATCGGGCGGTTCTCCATTCATTGGCAAAACTCACAACGCCCTTCAAAGTATGACCTTTTGCGAGTACCCGACCGACATTTATCGGCTATTGAACTAGAATATTTTTGTGATAAATTTATTTTAATCTGATACGGCACAGTTATCGTACAAATGTTCCCAATCCCAGTATTAAAATGGTTTCATTCATATGCTTAAGCTTATTTAAACATTCGATACATTTCTTAGAAAGGCACTTGTTAGAAATGTATTTTTGTCAATATACCTAGTTTATTTTCGAAATTACACGAGAGGTTTAAGTTTTATTAATTAAGGAACATTCATTCAGGAATCAGCATCGCGATTCAGCGGGAAATGCAGCCAGTATTCTTGCCACTATTCCACGCGTACCGGTTTATTTAGTTATTTTTAATCTTTAAATTTGATTTAAGGAACATTACGTATTATATTATAAAATGCCTTGAGTGTGTGAAACATGTGCCGTGAATGTCTTTGTTCGTTTCATGGCGTATTGTGTTGTGCGCAGTGGGGTGGGTATTGTAACTAACCATTATTTTCTCTATGTGGAATTGTGAATAGACATTCTTTTAATTAATATTAAATGAATGTAATTTTCACATTGTCTTTGCTGATTTACGTGTTATATAGGTAGGTACAATATTATCATCACACGTCATTGTATCAAACTGTCAGCAGAACGTGCTTGTATACACTTGTTTTGAATTAGTTGATAGCAATTGGTAATGTTCATTATCACGTTTCAGTAATTCATTTGCATGCAGAAAAGTAATATACCTACAATTGGATTTTTACATCCGCCGAGGCATTCTATTCGTCTATCGCCAGTAGTGTACTTACTGTATGGTGGGTATGCCTTCGCAAATCCATAATTTTTCTGGGTTTAACTATTCCCAATTTCTCTGTAAATAATTCACCTGTGTTACTGTAATTTAGCATATAGTTACTTGTTCAATATATGTAAGTGAAAAAGCTGTTATTAATGAATTTTATTGAATAGGAATTATGGGTGGTTAAACTTTACCCCCGTTTTCTCTATGGATCTATCACAAAGCTCTTACATTTTTTAAAGCGCTGTTTATAGCAAGAATTCAGCAACTTTTCTTGGCATAAATATTTAGAAATTATTTTCTGGATGCTTAGGAAAAAATCTTCAAAACCCTCTGTTCATTTAACTATTTTAAATTTAGTACATAAAGTACACCATCGAAAAGCTGCTTACAGATCGTTAGCAAGAAATGCAGTATGTAAGAAAAGTGCTCCGGTTTACTTAAAAACCCTCGTTACAACACGAGCTACTGAATATGCAATGCGCCAGGAGTGTGCGCTCCGGTTAGTAGGACAAGCGACCGACGTCCGGGCAGCCAACTGTGGTCTTGCCAAAATTACCGCTCAACTGATTACCCCGATTCTGACACATGCACAAAGGTCTCTAGGTTAATAGTGAATGATACGCGGCAACAATAGATAACCGGCGTATTTGGGAAAGGTTTTTTGAGCAACTTTTGCGTGGGATACGATCATACGACCTTCCGAGTTGACTGGAAATAAATCTTATTTTCTGTTTGTCCATTGTTGGCCGGTGATTGTTTATGACAAATTCGACTCAGCTCAGCGTCCTGGTATGAAATGAAACCGGCGATTCCGACATCTGCACGAGTCTACGAGATAACATGAAATTCGTTTGGAAATATGGCGAGGGTTGCGCGAGCCGTGGGGCGGGAGGGCGTTATGATTGATAGCTTTTGGTCCCGTCGCGCTACCGAACTTCCACCGCGTAATGTATCGAAGCCGGAGAGATAGGATTTATGGTGTATAAACTTTTGCTTCGTCAATAGCTCTGAAAGTGATCAATATACAGGCGATAGTGATCATCATTTATAATGAGCCCTTAGAAATAATGTTATTATTATACTGTAGATACTTGCTTATTGCTATAACACATTGGTTAGACCGTTGGACCCAGGTTTAATTCTCAGTCGAGCCGAAATGCTAAGCACCAATTTTCTTTCAGAAACAGAGGCCCAAACTTGTTAATATATGGTTTGTATGGGCGTCATCCCCAATCAAGCGCTCAATGGTTAAAAATGCCATGATGGTGTCTTTGTTTTTATACTCGCATAAAATATTCTCCTGTTATAAATAAATAGCTGTGCCCTGCGGTTGCACCCGCGGTAATGGTTAATGCTCCGCTCCTTTGGGTCGTAGGGTGATGGTATATAGCCTATAACCTGCCTCAGAATTTCGACAGAGATTAGCACGTTCAAATAAACAAACTTCAGCTTTATTATTAGTGTAGATAGATCGAAGGACCAAAACTATAGAGATGCCAGTCAACCGCTTCAGGTTACTCGATTTACACGAGTTTCCCAACACTTGCACTTTCCACTCCACTTAGAGACGGGACGGTAAATGTAATTTGATTGAGCTGTGAACCGCTTATGATAGTGAATAGGTTTCAATATTGGTATAATTTAATACTGCGGGTATGGGCAATGTCACTTTAGTTTAGTTCACGATAATATTGATTCAATAAATTAAAAAATAAGTTGCTTTCATATAGTATGTGAAATTATCTATATGATAAATACGAGAAAATGGTATATGTCGCAAAATCGATTGAAAATACGCGTGAAATTGATGACTTTCAGGGCTTCATAAAACTTCTGTGTCAAAAGCTATTTAAATTTCGAAACTTAGACATATTTATCGCGTAATTTAAGAAGTCGTGAAGCATGTAATTTGTGTAGGACAAAAATTATGAGGAGACCTCAAGTTATTTTTTGCTATTTGGCTACGGAACCCTAAAAGTTGCCCCATATATTAAAATCCGTCGAGTCGTCTAGGCTACAGAGCGCGCCAAAGTATTTTGAATACATACATAGATGCAACCTAAAAACATTACCCTCCTTTTTTCTGGGGCAGTCGGGTAATAATGCTGAATACTGTTTGAAGTTAGTACAGTTCACGTTTATTTAGCGCTTAATATTGGAATTTTATATTCTCCTATATATCAGTCTTAGCTTGCCTTTACGATGCAATAAAAGTTATGTACTTACCTATCTCTCTCCCATTCCGTCGTAACCTTATGCTGTTATTACACATCTTCTATAGAACCATTTGGATGACTGCTTTAGCGATCAAAATGCTTATTTGTTGTGTGCCGGCACTTAATTGCCAATCTCATATACTGAGACGAGTAAGGCACTTATTTTATACTTTTACTAGCGACCTGATCTCGGCTTCGCACGGGTACAATATGGATTTACAACAATTTTAATACCTACACATACGCGCTTATAATAAATATTATTGTAATACCATATATAAGTACCAATGGGTTCTTTTTAATTAAAAACTTATGTACATAATCCGACAAACTACACTTAGAGGATTTTCCATCTAAATGTACCTCAAAAGAATTGGCCACTCCTTAGGTATAGCCTCACAAATACCATCGGCTAAACGAGGGAGAGTTGGTCTTCCGCTGGGTACCCTGGAACCGTGACACGGTTTCGGGAGCTGTAAGGCAACCCGTGAAGAAAGAAAAAGAAATGCGCTTAATGCACTTATGCTAATAGACTGTGATTATGTTATTCTACAGAATTATTTTCTTGACGGATTAGACAACTTTTCCCAGATTTTAATACTCGTAAACCTTCCTCGTGAAAGTAAAAACCGGAACAAAATCCGTTCAGCAGTTTTTGCGTGAAAAGGGCACAGACAGACAGGCGGCGCGGGGGACAGGTAGTGATTACAGAGATAGAATCTGTTGATTGACTTACTGTGCCATTTGACAGCTTTGTCGACTTTAAAGTGCAAGTGTTTGGGTCAGTGTCAGTGATGATGTTGTGTCATATATTCTTCTTATATTCTTTTGATATATGGCAATATTGGCAACAGTGCTGATTTATCGTCGCAATTCTGCCAATGTCCAGTGCTTTATTGTTCAAATACAAATCGGTCAAGCCGTTTCGGAGGAGTTTGCTCACAAACACTGAGACACGAGAATTTTATATATTATAGATAACATTTGCACCACATAATAATTGCACTGTATAATAGAGTTACGTGCTCTTGAAGTGTCTGTAATAACGTGAAAGTTTGTAGGCTCTACGTGAAGCGAGCCGTGAACAAGTTTTCATTACTTACCTCTTGCTTTACGATCTTCTATAGAACGCGGCGAATGTTTAAGTTGGAAGACATTGTATGTGGGACGTTGTTTGGACTTCCAGTGATTCAACAAACTTGGTAATTGCTGCAACTATTTGGAAGTGTTCATTGAAATGGGATTGTGTATGGGGCGCCCTCGACTATATTTATAGTTAGAACTACAAATCAACACGTCAAGTACACTTTGCATTTATAATTGTAGAGCAAATTGCGTGAAATACACTTGGTTTATAAGTGTAGTTTTGACAAGGGTATGTCGGTGTTTACGCCGTAGGTACTCTATTCTTACTACATGTTATATAATAGAAAAATTAAATCTAAAATAAAAAAACCCGAGTTGCTGAGGAGTTGGACTGCATCCAGATGATGCAGTAGCATCAGGTCAAGGTTACCATGTTGTTGTAATATCATTGAAGTCACAGGATACTAAATTTCGAATCGATCAGACTGGTAAGTTGGTCACATCCCTTCAACGATTAGAAAAGAATTGATGGCCTTCAAACGGCTGAACAGATTTTCTCAAGCTATCAAACCATAGCTAAGAACACTCTTGATCAAGTCGCCTTTCAAACAAACAAACTAAATCTAAATCGGTTCATCCGTTTAGGTGCTATGATGCCACAGACACACAGATACACACGTTAAACTTATAACGCCCCTCTTTTTACGTCTGGGGTTAAAAACTAAGTCCCCTGCGGCGTCCGTCTGTGCCCTTTTCACGCAAAAACTACTGAAATTTTGTTGATATTCGATAGGTTGATTCACCGGGAAGGTTTACGTGTATTAAATATCTTATCATGTTTAGGAGCTGAGCATTAACAGTATAATTGAATCTAGTCGGGGAAAAAGTTAGCCCTAGTCAGTTTTCATGGCGTATGCTGTCTAATCTGTCAGAGATATAAGAAAATGATTTAGGAAAGAAATGTGTGGAAAAAAATGATCCACTAAAAAGGCCGCGGTAGCATACATATCTAGATGAGATTCAATTTGATTCCACGACACGCCTTGGTGGATAGCACACGCGCCGCGAAAACGTGTTGGAGAATCCAGTTTAATCCCGTCCGTGCTGTGATGGTTGTGATTAGTCAGTGATTAATAGGACATATCACGGCCGGCGGGAGCATTCTACCTACCGATTATCGGCTTATTGTTACTGTGACGTCTATAATACTTGACATTGGCGGAATCATCATAACCCTGATGGAGCCATTTTGAAAAAAAAAAATAGAATAGAAATAGAATAGAGATTCAATTTGACATTTACAAGAGTTGTTTTTTGTGGTTCTCAATGAAATGTCAATTTAAATAATATGAAAAGTTGCCCTGTTTGATATTTTTCCAGGTAAATAATCATAAAAGGATTTGACATTTGAATTCATAAATAAACTCGAAGTTTCCCTAATAGCAGACACGGTCTTCGGGGTCAACGCAATAATACTGTATTCAAATATACAAAAATACTGCATTGAATACACATACATAATAAGGGATTTAATGGGAATGACAACAATGGAACTTGTGGTTTTCTTAGCGAGTCAGCTGGTGTAGACACCTGCGTGCAACTGTCGTCGCTTTAGGGTTGATCCCCATTCATCAGCATTGCGCCATAAAAAGCTGGTTTTAGTATGGGATACAGTCAGCAGCCCTCGTGAATCTTATGATGTGGACCCTGACGGTATCCCATACTAAAACATGTTTTTGTATGGTGCAGGGCTGATGAGCGCTGGCGAATATGGATCAACCCTTACTCGACTCCATTCATTCACAATTTTTTTTAGTTATTACCTCACTGTTTTATAATAAATTACACTTTATATAGGTATTTTTCAAACTATAAACTAATTATACTTTTGATACTGAATTGAAACTGAATTAATTGAGTAACAATTTCTACTATATAAACACAAAGTAGTATTTTTTACCGAGGATAGTGGCGCCCTCTATCGATATAGGTGTAGGTTTAATTGTTTTACTCGTGTCTGGCCACACCGCAAGTTATAAAGAGTGTGTTTTTGTTTTGTTGCATTCTAGTTGAAATTAAGTTATTAAACATTTGTGCGGGATATTATAGATCGCTATGAGAGCATCTTCCGATTGTGATGCGACAGTTCGACAGTCGACAGTCGAGTCGCTTACATGATGAAAATATGTGACTTTTTCTAAATGTTTGTGTTTCATTCAGAGATTTTACACAATGGAAACAATTCTTTGTAATCATTGAGTAACACATAACCTATCCGGGTAGAATTAATCCGCATTCAAGCAATATTACAGTTTTATACTGAAATTTGCTTTCTAAATGTGTTTTAAAAGAAGTTATTAGAGAAATATTGTCGATAGCGCATTGAAAAGTGACACGGGTTTACTTTGCAAGTTAAAGAAGTGACAAATCTTCGGCCACGTGCCAGCAACAGGCAAAAAGTGGACATTGGTGTCTCTGATCACACGGCAAACTATAAGGCTGTGATGGTGTGTTTTTGTTTTGTATTAGAAAAATGCAATATCATGCATTTTCTTTCGGCCGCTTGCTTAGGAATGTCTCGCATATAATACCGTATGATAATGTTATCACGCTATGCAGTATTCGTGGCTGGCTTACATAGCAATAATACTGAAGTTAGATCATATACATATTTGATACTGATTAATCTTAGGATGTGATTATGTGACATATTTTCCCGGGTTGAAAGTAACCTATGTCACTCCGGCCCTTAACTCATCTCTGTACAACAAATCACGCCGATTCGTTGTCCGCTTTGACGTAAAAGAAGGACAAACAACACACTTTCGCATTTATAATATATAGTTGACATTTGCTTTCCGCCCTGGCTTCGCCCGTGGATTTTTGATATCATTTCTCACAGCCAGTGGCGGCCCTGGGGTAGACTAGCGGCTAGAAGCGGCCGCTGTAGGCGAAAAGTAAATTAATTTTTGCTTTCTTTGTTGTGGCCTACACAGGAGATGCGCAACGGGTGCGGCGATGGACCAGTATGTTTGCATTTTATTACCAGAAACTAAATTATAATCGATTCAAACGTGTTGACCAAAAGCAAATCCTAGTCATAAGTTTCATAAAAATCCATTGAGCAATTTCGGAGCCAATTCTCGACAAACACTTTACTTTATTTATTTGTTTAGATTATAATTGATTTCAAAGCAAAATCAGTTCGATTATTACCGAATCGATGCGACAAAATGCGAGAACAAAATGTTTCCCAACCGGTCGGTGAGAGTTTTGAAACGGTAATTTTGCAACGATAGCAGCAGCGCCCATTTAGTAGATGCTGGTTCTCACGGGGATCCGCCCACGTTAACAATGTGAATTGGTCACTCGAATGGCAGATTTTGATGGCAATACCAGAGAGAATGACAAGCAAGCACTACTTGGTACTGCCAGGGTAGGGAACTGTTGCTATCTCAGCTATTGACAGTCTATTGAAATATGTCGAGTTATAAAAAATACATGCACTATCTAGAATATAAATAACAAAATAAATATTTCTCATACTTTATCCGTAACCAGCTTTCCTTTTCTTAACATCAACCAATCACAATTTTCCACGGGCGAAGCCGGAGCGGAAAGCTAGTCCAGTATGTAATCGATATTTTACATACCCTGTTTGTCTTGCACTCTTGTTTGTCACATCCATTCGTGGTCTCCCATATCTACTTTGCACCAAGTGGATGGCGCGTCATGGTTTTTTTTTCTTCACGTATTGCTTTACAACTCCCGAAACCGTGTTATCGGTCCCAGGGTACCCAGCGGAAAACCAAGTCTCCCTAACCTAACCTAACCTAACGAGTGGTATATTTACATGGAAAAGCCTCTAACAAGGCTATCTATAAAAATACTCTTATTTTTATAACTCGTACTCATTTCCCGATTTATACACTTAAATTTTTTCAGATACTTTCAGGAGATAATAGTGTTGTCTGTTTAAATGTTAAAACACACATTGTTAATAATCGACATTATCACGTGCAATGATCGGTCTCGTGGTAATTATTGTGCACTTTGATGGAAGGAGTTGGCGACCTCATTCTGATCATTAATGTTGATCTGGTTTTAATTAATTGTTAATTATAATTATGTTTAGTCACTTTTGCTGGGCTTAACATCATACTGGTAGCTTACTCTTGGCTTCAATTTCAAATCCTAAACTACTAAATTTATTTCGTTGGGACGAGGACAACAGTCACAATTTTATTGAAATCGAGTAGCATAAAATCGCAACGAAATTAAACTCAGGATTTTAGGATTGGGATTGAAATTCATGTCAAGAGTAAACAACGGTTACGTTAACGATTAATTAATTAATTACCCAGTTGTTCACTCTCTAATTTAGTTGGCAACATCCGTATTGTGCGAGACTATATGAAACTTTAAATAATAAATGATATTATACTCTTTTCATAACATGTTAATTTGTTTTTTTAGTAATGTTTAAAGTTTATGTGTTATTTCACGCCACTTTAAAGTTTTGTTTTCTTTTAAATTAATTAAATGTTAACTTGACCCATCTTTTTATAGGTATTAGGGTAATGTAGGGTTATGTATATTGTCAGTGTGTATTAATAATATTATCATCCATTTGGCCAAAATTCACAAAAATATATCAGACATGTTCATAAATTAATTGGCTACGTTGAAACAATGTTATTTTTCATCATCATTACGCATTGTTATATCAATATCGCTCGTAAGTAAACCATTCTGAGCAATTGATATGCATGCGTAGCCTTATTAGATAGATCGTCATGTCCTTCTGTGTGTCACAGGCTCAACGTCTCATGATCATTTACAGAAAATGTCTAAGATAAAAAAATGCTAATATAATTTAATCAGTATTTTTTCACTAAACTGTAATTATTAGGTATCTGAACCTTCAGATAACAAAGACCTAATAACTGGCTCGCTATTTACCAAAAGTGTGTACCTGCTTGTTTTCACGGACCCACTCATTTGAGAAAATGAACGGTGTCAAGAACAGAGAAAAAGCCAATGGAACTCGTTCGTTGACTGGCACAAAAGAAAACTTCCCTTTCTTTCGTGAAATATGGACCTAAGTTTATTTGTTCAATAATAATCTAGGTATTATGAATTCATTTTATTTGTTAATTTTGATCTTAATTGCCTAACACCGGAATTTAATAGACTTGAATTTAAACAGCAAAATATTCTAGAAAATCCTTCCTAATCCTAGTAAAAATATCATACGAAATTCATAGTAATAGGGGAACAGACATGGCAACATTTTTTTTCATTGTTGGCAGCATGGACGTGTGTTTGTTGCCTATTAATCATTAAGAAGGCATTGTGATATATAAGATGGCGTCAACCAGCATTAAACTATGCATTCACTATCAGATTAAATATTAATAAATATATTAGTGTTGTTCTCGTCATGAAATGATCCTTCGCGCCGGATGCGATGTCGGAGTGGTCAGAAACAATACCTAAAAGAATTCTATCTTTTGAACTTAATTTTATGTTTACTTGTATATCTTGTGCTTGTGATGTAAGTGAATAATAATATTAAATTAACTGTAAAACCGCAAAGCTTCGCATGTGTCATGAATGCCAAAAATTTATTCACGTAGTTATATGAAGCTTGTTTTTTCAATGGCTCGCTTGGCAGAAACATTCACTCCCCCCTTGTCGGGGTTGCAAATTTTACTGAGTGGCCACCCTATTTTCTTTTGCCATGTTTTTATAATCCGTCTGGTTCAATCGTACCGTTGCTTATTTATCTTATTGAGTTTGTCATTAGTAGTTATTTCATTTTAAACTCTAATATTACATTTTACTACACTTATTTAAGGCTCCTATATCCATAATTTTTCTGGGACAAACTATTCCCAATTTTTCTGTATATAATCCACCTGTGTCACTGTAATTTAGCATATAGTTACTTATTGAATATCTTTTGAATAGGAAATATGGGTAGTTAAACTTTACCCCCGGTTTCTCTTTCATAATCTATCATGAAGCTCTTAATTTTTTTAAAGCACTGTTATACCATTACCTTTCAATTAAACGTCTTGCGTTTTTTTGTATCTTATTGAAAATTCAAAATAATAATAATTTTATTATTTTTGACCAATTAAAAAATCATATAATTTTTTTTTGAGTTTTCACTATGCTACCAAAAAATGCAAGACGTTTAATAGAAAGGTAATGGTTAAACAGCGCTTTAAAAAAAATTAAGAGCTTTGTGATATATTTATTATGAAAGGAGCATAATAATCTTTTATTTTACCATTCATATTTCCGATTCAATAAAACCAATTGAAAAAATAACGTCTATTTCACTTAGATATATTGAATAAGTAACTATATGATAAATTACAGTGACACAGGTGGATTATTTACAGAGAAATTGGGAATAGTAATATCCACATACAAATTATGGCCCTTAATGTTACCGGATTCGAAAATTATATTATTTAAATTCTGAAATGTTTTGATGATATTTTCAGCTTTATTATTGAAATTGTAGAATGAAAGTAAGATAAATGCAGTGGAAATACGGGTTTTACGTAGAATGTGTGATATAAAGCGTATTGACCGCATCCGGAACGATGTCATTAAAAAAGAATGCGGGCGAAAGATGATGTTGTGATTAAAATGGAGAAAAGTAGTTTACGCTGGTTTGGACACGTTGAAAGGATGAAAAATCGACTAAAATGAAAGATATATAAAAATGTATTGATCGATGGAAATATTAAAAGTACACACAATCGCCGAGCATGTATGTATGAAATGTATGATGAATATAAAAGAAGCGAAAGATGTATGTCAGGATCGTAACAAATGGCATTCGATTGTCTCTGCCTACCCCTCTTGGGATAAAAGGCGTGATGATAGATAGATAAATAGAATAACTAGAGATACTAAAGAATATGTAGCTGTACAAGTTATTCATAACATTAAATTGTGTTGGACACCCCCAATCCCCAATCTCGCCCACGTTTTGTTCATCCTATTTCGCAAAGATAGTAGATATAAGCTCGAAGAATGGCCCAAGTACCGTGCCCTCCCCGTGGCTGTCATTTCTAAAAGAGGGTCCCGTATTGAATGACGTTTCTACGAGCTCCGAAGTAATTTTTATTGAACAAGGGAACGCTTACCCTTGGGAGATAATGTACTGAGTTCTGCAGGAATATAACATTCCCTAGCAACCTTTAATGTATGTCTTTATTACGTCATTTCATTTTGTAATGTGTAATTTTAACACTAACTGTTATGATTTTGTATAAAATCTTGGTCCACAAAGTAGTTACAAACTAAACTCGAGCAGAGAAGAGTAACTTTATAACATTTTTATTCTTTTAATGTCCGTAGTTCCAGATAGAGATAATGTTGCATCGTGATTTTAAATGAAGCTTCCAAAGCGTGCGCGTGCATCAGGATTTATATTCGAGTATAAAATGGCTGGTGCGAGCAAGTTTGTGTGTGCTCAGGATGAAATATGACTATCCCAGTACCGAGTACGGCCAGTGTACCGTATTGAATGGATGTGGGCGCGCATGCGTTTTGAAGCTGTTCGATATATACCTTGTTTAAAATTTCAGTCCGTTGTCTGCCGAAAACATCGACGCCTTTACCTCGGATAGGCCTAAAAGCTCCCCTTTGAACTACCGTTCGCGTCCCGAAGAGGCAACCCTCGTCGAACCCGCGGACTATCTCTGACGGCCAGCGGCTGCCGGCTTATGAAACTCAAATCGAGCTTTTACCAGATTAATGCTATTTCAACTTTGCTTTAATAGTTAACTTCCTTATTCGAGGTTTGACGTACGTATAGCCGCGGTTAGCCTAACTGCAACTTGACTTTTGAACTATGTTGATGCTTCTAGGATAGCATAATACAAATTAGGTTTTTTCTTTATTTAAGTAGTTTACGCTGGTTTGGACACGTTGAAAGAATGAAGGATGAAATATTGACTAAAAAGGTTTATTTGGCTGAAGTGTAAGGAAATATTATCGATGGAAATATTAAAATTACACACAATCGCCGAGCATGTATGAAAGGCATGATTAATATAAAAGAAACGAAAGAAGTATGTCAGGATCGTAGCAAATGGCATTTGATTGTCTCTGCCTACCCCTCTTAGGATAAAAGGCGTGATGATAGATAGATAGATCTTTATCTAAGAACTATGCTTTTAGCAGTAGGCCGACTCTTTTTCACTCACAATTTTGACTTCGTGGTACAACACGACATTTAACTTTTTTGTCTGCGTCTTGGTCTTCTATCAAAAAAAATGTGTTACCAAGATGTTTTTAAGGAACTTATTTGAAACTTGCCTGATCATCGAAATCGATTGGCGGAATGATGATTTGTGTCCTAAATGTAATCATAATATTTACATTGCCTATCTGTACGTACAAACAAGAAATATTTGGAATACATATCGATTGTCCAGTATGATACGTACAGGCTTGTTATCTAAGCGTACAATTTCCTTGTTTGCAGTGTACGCAATTTCCCAAAGAGAGGCGCTCAGAGATAAACCGCGTGTCGTATTCCGCCTGGAGATGTCTGATATCCTTCGTTTCGTAGTTTCTGCCTCCATATTTCTTACCCGGGCGTGTCTTTTTATCGTACTCCCAGCCGCCGCGACTGCCTGCTCCGCTGAAATATGATTTTGATTATGAAATACGCCCGCGAACGCCCCGAAACTTGCGAGTGTTTATTTTATTTATTACGGAGCTAGTAGGTAAGGGCTTGATAATTAAATTTGACACCGCGTTGAAGGATTTTTTTTGTTTTGGTTGGAGCAATATATTATAAATGCGAAAGTTGATTTGTTTGTGCTTCTACGTAACAACGTAAAAACAGAGGAGGGCCGGGGAGTGACTTAGGCTACTTCTTCATCTTATTTTATAATGGCTGCTCCACCAATTTTAATCGATGATTTGCCAATGCCAAGTATTATAGACGTCACGTATAGTTATAGCCGATAAATCGGTAACTAGGATGTTTCCGCCGACTGTGATATGTCCTATTAATTAACGACTAATCACAACTAGCACAGCGCGGACGGGTTTAAACTGGATTCCCCATCATGTCGCGACGAGACGCGTGCGTTTGTCGCCATGACGGGACGTGGAATCCCTTAGGCTACTTTTTAGTCTGGATATATAATTCTTATTTCACGTTTAAAACATTTCCATGTGCGAATCCGGGGCGGAAAAATAGTTTCTAAAAAGAGCTTGATTGATTAATTAAATTTGAAGTGGAGAAAAAATATCGAGAAAATCAGTCTTGCTTAGCAGGTGGTGCCATTGAAGCGCAGTAAAGCAGGTGTTTCATAGTTGGTTTCTAGCCTTTATCTAGCTATTTGATCTTCAATCGTTGAATCAGCCAGGTGTAGTGCTCGACTATTTGCTATTTATTTGTGCATCCATTGGTATTAATGATTCCTACGTTTTGAAACGTGTTTCAACATTTTTGTCGGTATTGTAATTAATAGTAATGCATGCCGGCTGTATGCAAATGTATGGCCCGCGGCTTGTGGCCCCCCGATATCCATTCACTGCGTACTGGTTAAAGGGTGTATGTAGAGATCCTGGTACCGCTTGTCTGCAAGCACTCGAGTAAATTGTTTTGCTTTTAGTAATATTAGTATACCTACTTGTTAATTCTAACTAATATTATAAATGCGGAATTGTTTTTGTTGTCATGCCAAAACGGCATTTGTGCCGAGAGCATGTCGCGAATCCATACTAGATTTCACTCTACCAAAAATCGTTTCACTTCAAAAAATCTACAGACGAAAAGCTGCAGGCAGGCAGAGGGTTTAAAGTTGCCTTGCCTTTTATTGAAATTGTGTACATTTTGATAAATGTAAAAGAAGCGACAGAGGTATATCAGGGTCGTAACAAATGGCATTCGATTGTCTCTGCCTACCCCTCTTGGGATAAAAGGCGTGATGATAGATAGATAGATTGTTTTTTAAACCATAAGGTTTTATTCCGCGACCATCACGCTATTATCATCTTCAACTTTATACTCAGCCGCTGAAAAGCGAACACAAGAAGCTATTTGACCCAGATTTCTTGAACATCACCTATATCTCTATCATGTACACGGACATCTACAGTTGACCCCGTTATTAATGACCATAATGACGCCATTTTTGTCTCCGCCTAATTAAGCTCAATATTCTGACTGAAGCAGAATCGAAGTTGCGGATATTTCAAAAATAAATGACCCCATTTTTTATTGGGACGTTTATAAAATCTACTTTTATTTATAGATCACTAGCTACCCCGCCCCCGCCCCCGGCTTCGCACGGGTACAATATGGGTTTACAATAACTTGAATACCTACATATACATACGATTATAACTATGTACTTACTTATCTATTATAGAGATAGATAATGCTACTGCGGACGTTTTTCTAGATCATTTTATGCTGCACAATTTCTTTCACCGACTTCATTCACTTGTTACTGTTAATGCTTAGCTCCTAAACATGATAGGTCCATGTTTAACACTCGTAAACCTTCCCGGTGAAGTGGAGTGGTTCAGTAATTTTTGCGTGAAAAGGTATTGTAGGTATTTTAACTAGATAGTTTGGACCAACTCTACTGGGCTGGGTTACCTACCTTAAAAGTTAATCGTTACGTAAAGTCAAGCTATTCACACGATATTAATCTATAAATCTGGATGGTATGGCCAAAAGTGCTGAATTAATTTTGATGTTTTCAGCGATTCGCCCACACCGAAGAAGACATTGTACAAGTCTGCGATAAGCCCACCACCTATCAACTATTCCTACTCGTACCACAACTACTCCCACTACCCCTACTCCTACTCCAACCCCTACCACTACCTCTACCCCTACTCCAACCCCTAGCTACCACTACCTCTACCCCTACTCCTACCCCTACCCCTACTCCTACCCCTACCCCTACTCCTACCCCTACTCCTACCACTACCCCTACCTCTACCCCTACCCCTACCCCTACTCCTACTCCTACCCCTACCCCTACTCTTACCCCTACACCCTACCCCTATAACTGGCGCTTCTCCGGCCGCTGCCGCGGCATCGCTAGCTACGCTCGCGCTTTTAAATTAAAATTATTTAGAGACAAAAGGGGGGGGGTGTACGGGGATAGTGAGAAGGGGTAGAATTCAAATCCCAGTCCATAGGAAAAAAAATAAAAAATGTATGAAAATTTGTATGGGAGTTTTTTTTTTGTATGGAAGACTATTTTTTTTAACAGATTCGCTAATAGGAACAGATCCTGAACATTATTTGCTTCGGCACCTACCCCCTGCGATTTGTAGTTTCCGAGATAAAAAACAAAAAAAATGTATGGGAGTTTTTTTTTTGTATGGGAGAATTTTTTTTTTAACAGATTCGCAAATAGGAACATATCCTAAACATTATTAGTTTCGGCACCCACCCTCTCCGATTTGTAGTTTCCGAGATAAAAAACAAAAAAAAATAAGGGGGGCGAAAAAGGGGGGTTTCTATAAATCTGGATGGTATGGCCAAAAGTGCTGAATTAATTTTGATGTTTTCAGCGATTCGCGTCTCGGCTTCGCCCGTGGTTGTTTTTAAAATGTGACAAAATTTATCTCAAAGGATTTCCCGAGTAAAAAGTAGCCTCTGAGTCACAAACAAACAAACACAATTTCGCATTTACAATATTCGTTAGGAAAAATAGTTGTAAACGAGCTTGTAAAATAGAGAAACTTGGTTACTAGAACAATAGTCGGACTAACGTGCCAGTGATAAGCTTGTTAGACGAGTGTGGAGCCTTGTTTACATTGTATCTATTAGCTGACTGACGCCTCGGGCACTGGCGCGATCAGCTGACGTTATGGGCGTGCCGGCGTCACAATGACGTAGCAAGTGGCAACGACACTGTTGTTATTATAATGTGGATAACAATGAGATAATGTTTAGCATCATGGATGAAGTGGTATGGTCTGGGAGAAAGACTTCATGTTCAAACATACCCTGATAAACCCAAACGGAAAGAATTTGAAAATTTCAGTTTTCTGTTAAGTTGACCTGTGCAACGTAACATAGTGGCCATAGTATGCGCGTGTAAAACTAACTAGAAGTTATCTGAACGCTAGATCTGTCTATACACATGTTCTGTTCACTAAGTTCATTAGGGTTTCGTACCCAAAGGGTGCTAACGCAAACCCTATTACTAAGGCTTCGCTGTCTGTCCGTCCGTCTGTCACAGGGCTGTATCTTTTGAACCGTAATAGGTAGACACTTTAAATTTTCACAGCGATTGTATTACTATGGTCGTTATAACAACAAATTATAAAATGAAAATAAAGTTAAAAATTAAGAATCGTGTTATTTCTGCGTTTTTGCTCGATCTAATGGCAATACATACAAATGTCTAAATGCATATTCTTAAGTAAAACATCAAACTAAACTATTTTAAAATATTTATGTAGTGTTAAATATAATTGTAAGGTGGTACGGAACCCTTAGCCGGTTTTTTCTTTACGCTCACTTTTATATACGGTTTTTAGGTGACCTAAATTATATTGGCTAACTATGATTTAGTGATCAATAGATTAGGCCGACTGGCGATTAATCGGCCCCAATATGACCGATTATTTCCCGACACATCGCCATATATTCTATGAAATAGGTCTCCTATATAAAAAAGTACTGGTATTTTAGTACTTACCATTTATTTCCAGTTCCGAATAGGCCTTTTGCTGACTAATCGCCAACTAGCCGCCGACTATAAAAGTGACTATATAATTGACTTTCATTACAGAACTTACAGAATCTTTTTTTTTTCTCTTCACGGGTTGCCTTACAGCTCCCGAAACCGTGTTACGGTTCCAGGGTACCCAGCGGAAGACCAAGTCTCCCTCGTTTAGCCGATAGTATTTGTGAGGCTATACCTAACGAGTGGCTAGTTCTGTTGAGGTATATTTAGATGGAAAGGCCTCTAAAGTGTGGTTTGTCGGATTATGTACATAAGTTTTTAATTTAAAAAATTCATTGGTACATGGCTGGGATTCGGAATCGAACCCGGGGTATGCCTAGTCAAAACCAGACGTCTTAACCACTCGGCCACCGCATTAGAGGTGCGTCTAATCTTTATTATTTAGTTTATTTGTACTGACTTTAGATTTTGTGATTATGCTCGAACCAAATGTAAATGTCGGTTATATACTTGGATACGTTTACATTTTTATTACACAAAAAGTTATAGTCGAGGAAAGTTATGACAACATCTTCCCAACAAAAAAATTCCTGCACGTCCCATCTGAATCTCTTCCAGAGAAACGCAGTGCAGGGAAGGCCCCCTCTATACTCGTTGTAGCATATTACAGGGAATTAGACGTGTGGCCAAGCGCAGCTGTGACCGCACTCACGTTATCGGGTTTCCGTCGCTTCGTACCGAGTTGTCTTGTCTATCTTTACTCACACGATTATAATTGTTTGTGTCTTTTATTGTTATACAGGCAATCATTACAGTATAGTAAAACGTAGTGTTAATTGTGATACCATTATCGTACTTCCTGTCTCCTCTTTCAGTCGTGTGAGCGTGACAAAATCTCAATATCCTTTAGAGATAATAAGCAAGATAAAAAGGACCGGTTTCTGCGACGCTACTTTTTGTCTTGCTCTGTCACTACGAGAAATATATCTTTCTCTTTTTAACTTAGATTTTGTCTACGTAGAGAGATTCTTTTTACACTCGTCATGCTCGCACGACTCGCGGTAGAAGTAGTCGAATAAGCAAGATTGAATAACAATCGTATTTAAAGTTTTTATCATATCAATTAGAATTATAAAAGGACTTTCACACAAACATAGCTAAGAATAACAACTATCGGTACTACTATTATTACTACTTCACATAAAAAAAACCGCACTGAAATATGTCCATAGGCTTCAAACTTATAACAACCCTCCTTTTTCGTCGGTGGTTAATAAAAGGATTTTTACTCCGACTCGTTTTCTCGACTTGTTTACATTGCATTTATTCTAGGATCACTCGTATAGTGCTGTCGCATTATCACTTTTATACGGTTTTTAGTCATATGTTAGCTCTATATGAGCTCCCGAAGCGCTAACTTCGATTCGTAGATTAATAAGCAAGACAGAATATTTTTATTTCATATTTATTATTTGAAGCGCTAAAATATATTTGGCACTGTCTCAAACAATTTATTTTACTTATAAAGAAAATTATATTTCAGTAAATGTTCAGCATATTTAATAATGCTCTTTGTTGTATATTTTGATATTTTCCGTGTCACGTCAGCCAAGTCGACGTCATTGATTTTCCGAACTTGTCCCTTGTTTTCCAGTTTATTTTCCTTTGTAGTTTGCGATGTTGTTTATCCCATTTTTCATACCTTCACCGAATCCGACTTCTCTTGAATTGAAGTAGGCTTTTCTATAGGTATATCCCATATATCTATATAAGTATATAAAATTCTCGTGTCACACTGTTTGTAACCACACTCCTCCGAAACGGCTTGACCGATTTGTATGTTTTTTTGTGTATATTCGGTAGGTCTGAGAATAGGTCTATTTTTCACCCTCCTACCCCCCACCCCCCCATATTTAAATCGCGATTTTAGTATTTTTGTATGAACAATATCCAAAGTTAGTGGTAGTGCAGGCTAGTAATATATAAAAATGCTGTTCGTTGGTAAGCGCATCAATTCAGAACGGCTACACCGATCTGGATTTTTTTAAAATGTTTGCAATAGTCTGATTAAAGTTTTTAGGGAAAGAAAAATTTAAGTTAATATGGCCTTCACGGGCAAAGCCGGGGCGGGGCGGAAAGCTTAGTTATCGATATTTTAATCAAAATCTCAATGGCACGCACTTTAATCTTGTTTATTTTTAACACAATATTTGATATGATTGTTGAGTGATATAATCGCTATACTGTAAATTAGTTCAGTATTCATTAGGTCAAGTGTTGATGTTGTAACAACTTCCTGAAAGTGCTGGGTTCGAGTGCAGCGTCTCTAAATATAAATAGGTCACTTATTTGTGGCTGGCATATTTATAGTACGAGCCGGCCGATTGGTATTGATATACGAAGGACTCGTCTAGCCCACGCTCCCTTAGGATGACAATGTAGGCGGGGGATCCTTCATTGTGATTCTAGGAGAAATTGAAGTGTTTTTTGAAATGTAAATCCGATACAAAACAAACGGGGATTTTTTTAGCCGATGGTATTTGTGAGGCTGTACCAAACGAGGGACCAGTTCTGGGGGGTTAGCACAGATTTTGACAGCGACACTTTCGTTTTCGGTCGAACGAAAGTGGTAAAACAAAAAGAAACAAAAAATTGTCTATGAATTTGATGTCACATAAAAAAAATCTTCGTTATTTTGACTTCCTGTTTATTAATTTAATATTAGAAAATAGAAGTCAAAATAAACATAATTTTATATCAAATTTAAAAATTAATTTGCAATGAAACTAAAGAGTTGGATAAAAGGTCTACCATCCAAGCCATTAATATAATATTTACATTTGACGGTACCATCGATGGTACCATGATACCATCGTTTTGTCCCCATTATGTCCAACAAGGACCGGCCAAAGATTGCCCGGGCTGAAAGGTCCGACCCAACAGTGTGCGGACAAATTCTGTATACTTGTCTTTGTCCGGCCAAGCAAATTGCTCTGCATTCTTGTGCAGGACATGCCCGGTCCGAGAATGTCCGTACCAATAATGTGCGGGCAAATTCTGTGCACTTGTCTTTGCCCGGCATAGCAAATTTGCACGCACATTGTTGGGCCGGACCTCTCGGCGCGGGCTTTCTCTGGCCGGTCCTTGTTGGACATAACGTTTTGGCCTTTTCAAGGCCATTCGGCCGAAATGAAAGAAGTCACGTCAAAACTATGCTAACCTACCTGTATATTTATTAGATGGAATTAGAAGGAATATAATAATATATTATAAATTATAAAGGAATTTTGAAATTTCAGTGATAAGTAATTAATCCACAATCAGTCACAAGCTGTCACTAGACTGGCCAATAGCTGTGGGCTGAATGTAGACACGCGGTTCTAGAAAAATAAACCAGAAAATATTACCTTTGACATTGACACACTTCGAGAGCTAGGGTTACCTACGATACTTGTCATTTAAAAATATTTGTACATACTAGCGACCCCGCCCCGGCTTCGCACGTTTACAAACAATTTTAATACCAACATAAATACTCTTATAACTACTCGTCTATATATATATGCTACTGTGGACTTTTTTGTAAATCATTTTATTCTACATATTTATTTCCTACATCTTTTTGTTATCTCTGACGCATTAGACAGCATACGCCATGAAAACTAGCTGAGGTTAACTTCCCCCGACTTGATTCACTTAAATACCGTTAATGATCAGCTCCTAAACATGATAGGTCCACGTTTAATACTCGTGCACCTTTAAACTACCTAATAATGAAAACCGCAACGAAATGCGATCAGTAGTTTTTGCGTGAAAAAGACAGACAGAAGCGGCGTGGGACTCTCTTTTATAATATCTATGTAGTGATACAGGGTTATGAGAAAATGAATTAGCTTAAAACGGTGGAACTTTTGCAACTCTAGCATTTTGTTAATTCAAAACCCCTGGATCTCCTTAGGGATATTTATTTATTTATTCATTACATAAACCACATCAACTAATTAAACTTGATTATCCATTCTTAAAACTAATCTTAAAGCCAAAAAGGTTAACAATTTGTATGTCTAACTTAATAGAAAACAAAAGCAATCACAGCACCTTTAGATATACATCTTATGTGTGTGATATGACGAATTAATCTTTATTTTATTATATCTCGGGTTTTTGGATCGATCTCCTAGGGATTCGACCAAAACCCGGATTTCATCGTAACCTTAAGACGTATAAAAAACAAACAATGTTCCCTCATCTAACTACTTATTTCTTAAATAACCTTACCTACACGTTTATTTAAAATGTTTTAAAATATCAAATCAAATAATAATATTTAAGAAGAAAATTTTGATACACTGGGAAATCTGTAGGTAAATGTGAAAACCCTATCTAGAAAATATCACATCCAGGCAGCTTTAAAAGCTTTTGAGCACTGAGCTATTTTTTTTCATTTAAATTGTTCCTTTTTGATTATTTTTAGCGGGTCACTTTTGCGGGAATTTATTTTGTTAACAGTTTCCCTGTAGGTTTCGGCGGGAAATTGAAATGAAATAAACGTTTTAATATAGGTAGGTTCGTAAATCATTTCAAATTGAAATTACTGTTCTTGTTTCGCTTTTAATTTGATTTAATTCACGAATATAAAACGGCGGAACCAGTATTTATTTTACATTTAAAACCATTTCACCACAATCAGTATGGTGTGGGGTTAAAACAGTGATACCAGGAAAAACGCGGAATTATAATTTTGTGGTATTCTCTGCAGGAATTAAACCTAAATTTTTTTTATTACCCCCTCTATAATAATAGTTACATGCTATTGAATATTACATTGCGTATCGAACAGGAAGAAGGGACGATGTCGGAAGGTAGTGCCGCGATTACAGGGCGGATACTAAAGTTTGGGCGTGCGTGACGTAACGCTCGTTGAAATATCGCCGACACAACTCATACTATAAATAGTATATAAGTTGGGATGTACCGAATATCTAAATTGTACATGCAAAAAAATCATTTTGCTTTTTTTCTGACCCTACCTATGTAATCTATCTAATCGTAAACAAAATCCGTTCAGCAGTTACGGAGAAATCTTGCTTGTTTTGTTGGTGGTAATTATTCTGAAATTGGTTTCAACAGTCAATAAGTTAAATGTCTTCAGTTTTTACCGTAAAATGTTACGTAAGTTACGTAGTAATTTTAGCGTAATTTCTTATCATCAATCACGAGCGTAAAATAAGTACCTTAAAAGTTCTGCACTGAACTTTGCCGGCCTGTATACTCGAGCGTTGTAAACTAATATCAAGTGCAAAGTATTCTACCGAGTATTTGCATCAATTTCCGTTCTAAATTCCTTCCATTCTTCTGCTATAATGTAAAGATTTAACTACTTGTTAGTAAATATCGTTTCGTTGTTCGTTTCGTAATGTTTGTTTGAGCAGGTGCCTTTGTAGAGTAACATGGTCTACTTGTTCAGTTCAACAAATAACTCGCTACACGCATTTTGAATTGAGAAACGAAGGAGGAATTTAATGAAATTGTTACCAGCTTCTATGGCCACGGCATAAAACATAAAAGCCGTAGTGGTATATATATATATATTATATTATATTGATTAGTCATTAGATATATTTCTTTGTTGTCCCATGAAGTGATTTTACTTATCTCCCATTGTGTAAAGTAATTACAAATTATAAATGGATATGACCTGCTTTTCCGTTTAGTTAGTGGCTTGCCCACATAACTCACGAAGGTTTGTTCGTGCAAACGAAAGAAAATGACGTTTATGCAGTTAACGAAGCGGCATTGTAAATTCTTGTAAATATTTTGTCTATTTAGATAAGTTTTTCATATAAAATAGTTCACCATGTGGCCAGTTTATGATATTACTTAAAACATATTTTAAAGGCTGTTTATTATCAACCTGTAATTATTTCAGACTTAACGATGTATTATGGGAGGATACACTAATTTACTAATTAAGTCCAATTACCTACATTACTGACGCTATAAACTGTGCGTGTGGTCAGACAGAACCACCTATGTTTCAATGCTATGTTACGCCTGAATTATCTACTTAAAATTATTCTTGTTTTTTTTTCTTTCTTCACGGGTTGCCTTACAGCTCCCGAAACCGTGTTACGGTTCCAGGGTACCCAGCGGAAGACCTAGTCTCCCTCGTTTAGCCGATGGTATTTGTGAGGCTATATCTAACGAGTGGCTAGTTCTGTTGAGATTATATTTAGATGGAAAAGCCTCTAAGTCTGGTTTGTCGGATTATGTACATAAGTTTTTAATAAAAAAACCCATTGGTACATGGCCGGGATCCGGGATCGAACTCGGGGTCTGCCTAGTTAATACCAGACGTCTTAACCACTCGGCCACCGACGCACCTTGTTGTACCATGTTTTAATTCCCTTTTAATTTTTGTGAAACTAGTTTCGTTGGAGCGATACTTTAATGTTGTACAATTATTTTTTAATTATTATAACGCGTACCTACTCTTGGTTTCGTTTTCAACGATTCGTGTTTCTTGAACCGGTTTATCATTTTGATTGCGTTGAAATAGTCTTTTCTTGACTATAACGCAAAATTGGGGTTTACCAAATTAATTACAAATATGCGCGGGAATACATTTTAGAGGTCCAAAAAATAATAGGCTGTGAGATTACCTCAGACTTTAGTGCTTAGGTAGACATCATGACGCAATTCTGGGGTGATTTATGCTGTGCATGAACCAAAATGTCGACTGCGTCAAATATAATATGACAAAGATTAATGTATATGAGACAATCTTTTTGCTTAAGTTCGCCAAATCAGGTAAATGCTAAACCAGAAATCTAAGCTTTTTTTTCTAAGCCTCTAAGTGTCGTTTGTCGGATTATGTACATACGTTTTTAATAAAAAAAACCCATTGGTAAATGGCCGGGATCCGGGATAGAACCCGTGGTTTGCCTTAGTCAATACCAGACGTCTTAACCACTCGGCCATCGACGCACCAGAAATCTTAGCTTAAAGTTACTTATTTTATAGTGCAGGCACATATTAGAGACTTAACTTAATCATCCAATAATATTGTTATCGGACTACAAGCGATGTGCTATCTTTCGCTATCTTCTTCGCCCGGTGCTGGGCTCTCTAAAAGTACCAAACATCCTCGTTTCCAGTTAGTGTTCGGTCGTTGATCTCATGCAGGCCGGCTATGCTCGCCCCAACGCTATTGTGTGACGCCCTTCGCCAAATAAGACACGATAGCAAATCTTTATCAGGAGGGTTCTGAGAATAAATTGCAGTCCTTACACAGTAACCTTTAACAAACAGTTTTTCAACAATATAATTGCAACTACTTAAAATATATTCGAGTCCTCACATCGGCTATGCACCAATAGATTTTCTGTATAAAAGACACAAACAGTATTAAAAGGACTTTCGATTTAATAAAATGTCAACAGATCTATTCATCTGCTGAATGACTATCATTAAACATCTGCTGAATGGCGAAACCTTGTCTTCAGCTGGATGCCTACTTAAAAAAAGCTACATAAAATATATATATATATATATATATATATATATATATATATATATTAACTTCCTTTGCCTGACTGAATTCATAATTTTACCCAATCTAACAAATTTACAAACACCTTTTATATTGAGACTTCAATAATAATGAATGCAGAGCTAACGAGTTATTGGAAACAATGTGTACATACTTAAAGCGGTTTGTTACAATGCATAAAGAGTGAGCCGGGGCGCCCGGAGCCCCGCCCGATCTGCCCCTGTTAACAACACCCTCCTCTTTAAAATATCAGCGGACAATACGTACAATACGCGCAGCTCCCATAAAATCTGCGTTACGGCAGTTACGGTCTCTACTTACGCCGACATAGATTTTAACATTTTAATTACTCTGCACCTTCGAACGAGCTCCCGTTTTCTCAAACTTCCACGTTTAATGATTCCTCCCGTCACTCCGATGATAGACTTATCTCGAGTCTGTGAGCGATCACGCGAAAATTCTAATGAAATGCTGTCACTTTATTGGATAGGTTGTCGGCGAAGTGCTCGTAACTGTCTGCGATGGGTATTCTTTGATTGTCGTTAACTGCTACGCCGTTATGTGCAGGGACACAGCTTAGCTAGCATGGTTAACGGTAGGTACTAGGTATAATTCCCGTCAACTAAGAACATCTCTGCGGGGCTAGTTATCGTTGTATCGTTACCGCTATCAAGCCAATTTAACAAAACCGTCATTGAGTAATTGTGTAATGTTCCCATGAAAATTGCTTGTTTCAAATCATTCAAGTATTGATATATCAGCACCATATCAGGTTATTCCGACCACATTATTTCAGGCATTTACCGAACAACGTAACCGTGGAACGTCACCGAGAAGCTGCGGTTTAGGTTTCTGGTTCACTGAATACTGTGTACTGTCAAGAGTATTGACTAGCAGTGACTTAAGATGTTAAAGTCGTGAGGTGTTTTAACCCTAGACTCATAAACTATATTCATTGTTACCTACATGGTTCATAAACATACGTCTGTTAACCCTTATTTTGTGTGTGACTAATGAAGTAACAATGGAATTTATTGGAATAAAAACAATTATATTTATAAAAAGAAGCTTTATTTGTAATTTTGATAGAAAAAAAATCACGAAAAAATCTATTCGGAGCATTCAATACACAAAGTAGCATGATGGTCCATGCACAATGTGACGCCTGCAAGACATACAAACAAATCTGGTTTGGCGTTTTTTCTTATAATTACAAAAACTGCAAATCTTCCTGACTTGGTCTTCATGATCTGCTGGTACATTTGGCAAAGTATCACTTAAAATGGCATCGATATTCCTCTTTAGGCAGCGCCTCAAAGTTGGTGTTTCGCGGCGACGACGAAGCCAATGTTCTATCAGTTTATCAGACACCTCTTTGACAAATGCTCTCATGTTTAGTGGTTTGTGTTGATTACGGCTGCTGTTATGTACGTAAATGACAAAAGAATTAACGATAGACATATTTAATATTCCGTAAAAGTAACACAAATACCATCTTTGGGTTAAAAAATTACAAATTACAACAAAGGCAATAAATAGAATCGGTTTTAAATTAATAACTAATAATATAGTATATAACAGAATATATATTATACATTCCTTATTTTGTAAAATAAGTCCTCGTAATTTTGTTTTATTTGACAAATCGTAAACCTAATCGATATAAAAAAAGTTACACTGTTCATAAACATACGTTTCTCAGACACCTTGGGCTTCGTATTAATTAAACTAGACGTTCGCCAAAAAAAACAGATAGCGCCATACTAAGGTCTTTGCGTATTAGGAAGGTACTGAGATGGACGTAAATGTATCTCTGTCGCACAGTGCACTATGCAAAATTAACGAGTGGCGGTGTCTGAGAGATGTATGTTTATGAATCTAGGGTTAAGCCAATTTGGTACAATAAGACACATAGAAAACTAAATTACTATAAAGCACTGCTGTCGTGTGCTAGCCTAGCCTGGACATTTGAAAACATTTCAAAACGCCTGCTTTCTTCCAAGAATAATAGGTGTGTTTCCTGACCCAAAATATACCGTATATAAGAATACAACAATTTTGCAAACAACCGAGTGCGATAGAAATTGCTCGTTTAATAGTATAGATAGAATATACCTCCAATATATATACCTGATGCATAAACAAACATGAAAAGCAATCTATTTACTCGAAGTAATTCCCAGGAGACTTGGTCAGCTTCGTGTTAATAATCAATTTGTGTTTTGTGTGCAGGGCGGTGACAGACCCGCGGGATGGCAGACGTGTTGCGCTCAAGAAGTTGCCTAACGTGTTTCAGTCACTTGTGTCAGCTAAGCGTGTCTTCCGCGAACTGAAGATGCTCTGCTTCTTCAAACATGAAAACGTAAGTCATCATTCATAATATCATGGGCTCTTTTTGGTGTCGAATTTAGGGTAAAGTTTGTAGGGATATTTATTTATAGATTTTTAAACCAGTCTCAAAACCTTCAATCTTGATGAAGTTGCTTAAAAATTCAAATCTAAACCTTTCTAACATTGAATATCGATGGTATTTTTACTCGTTCGACATACGTTCAACATAAAGAAATAAAATACCATTAAAATGTTTCAATATCCAATTGTCCGTTAAAAATGTATGCATCACCAGTTTATAATTTATCGAGTTCGTTCTCTTTGTGCCCGCATTCAAATTGTCCAAAATAGCATGAAAATATACCTCAACAGAACTACTCGTTAGGTATAGCCTCACAAATACAATCGGCTAAAAGAGGAAGACTTGGTCTTTTGTTGGGTGCCCTGGGACCGATAACACGGTTTCGGGAGCTGTAAGGCAACACGTGAAGGGAAAAACAAGCATGAAAATACGTTAACCCTTCTATCAAAATTTTCACTACATTAATTTAAGCAGTACATTCAATGTGGCTCCGACTTGTTATCCTTTGAACAAAAAATGTTTAACTAACAATAATAACTTTGTTTGTAGGTACTGTCAGCTTTAGACATCCTTCAGCCGCCTAGTCTCGACTTCTTCCAAGAAATGTATCCTTTTCCGTAAACAAATTGTTTTATAGTTCTTTGGCTTCACTACAATTGTTTGGATTCAAATTGGTATGTACTATCTCGCTTTTAACTTTTATGTAAATATGTGTATGCAAAATAAAAACCAGTTTTACTTTACACTTTAGAGCGTTAAGTCGAAACAAAAGATTGTATCATTAGAGCGCGTGTGCGTCACGTGTACAAGTGGTACAGGCACCGATTGTAAGGAAATAAGCTTTAGGGAATATGGTAGCTGACTGGGGTGTGGAATACCACGGCTAGTCAGTTAGTATCCATCTATTCTATTTTTAGTCACGTTCAACTCGCACGTTATGTTGAAAGTGCCAAGTGACCGCTGGCTGAAGTTTGTTTTTCTGTTTAAGACAACTTGGAGAATTGTTCCCGAACTTAACTCGACAATTACTTGCATACATGCCTGTATCAATATCCCTTGTTGAGACATTCTGTAATACTTCTTCAGAAGATACCAAACTTCATCTGGAACACTTGAGATAAATCCAATAAGTAAATGCGACTTGCCACTTTACATTTTCGCAAATTTTTGCCCAAATAACACGAGTGTTTGGACACTTACTGAACGCGGTGTTTGCTTTTCCGCTTTCATCGACTACAGAATTTGCCGACTGAGACACAACCTTCCGGTTTTTGCACCACATTTACGTAAGTAAGCGTTGCTTTTTAGGTTATAATTACTGTTCTAAATACATAAATTCACACGCGTAGCAAACTGCAAACTACATTGGCTTCTTTTACGTAAACATTATTATTTTAATTCAGGATAATATTAAAGGCTTTTGCGTATTAATTTTATAAGACATATGTATTTTTTTTAGCATTATTTAAAATATCCTCTTTTGTGAAACTACAAATTTTTGAAATCCCACTAATTTGATGATTTTGTCTGTTTTCGTGTTAAGTATCTTTTATTGTGCCCTTATGGCTGCATTAATGTATTACGAGTTCCTGAAATTCAATTAGGAAATTGACCGTATGCCAGTTAATGCCTCAGATGTGCTCATTAGCTAGCTAGATCGATGAAATTTTGAAATAAAGTGTGAATGAAGTTAGAGAATAGAATATTTCATCTAATACCGTTATTAACTTAATAATTCAACCCTATACACTTCATTAATCAAATACTACAGACGCCAGTTTAAAGTTGCTTAATCCCCAGTGTTCATACTTTCCAGCAGCATAATTTATCAACATGATATGAGATTTATTTTAATAATCTATGTGGGGAAGTTGCACATTAATGTTTTCTATTCAATGCAGTATTAGTGTATGTCTATTTTTACGATATCAACATTGCCTAAATGTATAGGAAAAAATGTTCTTGTTGATGTGATGGCAGGAAGGGACGGCACGTCGCGTCAGCTGCGTTCGAACACAATATCCCGGCTTGGCCCGCTACCCCCCGCAATTTATTTTCTTTCAACTTTTATTGAAATCCAAATGATGCCAGTCGAGTGTTTCACTGCGCTCGCGTCCCTGTTGATTTAACTCGAATTGACAAAGGAATTCTCGCTGGAAAAGCTTTCTAGATTCCGCAATAATGTCCCGCCGACTACTATGGCTTCCAACTTAAATTGTAGAATAAACTCGCGAGATCACACGTTTGCTGTCTTTGTTCTCAAACTGTTTAATTTTGTTCCTACTGTTCGTTTGAATCGTGCAGGATAACGTTTGTAATGTATTCTTTTATCAATGAGCTCATAATCAGGTCAAGGCTGCATGTTTTATTCTTGGTCTTATACGTCTGTATGGTCTTATAAAAAATATATAGATACTTAGTTCCCAAACTTTTACATTAATTGCCTAGTTACTTTATAATATGCCCGTGTCTGTTCATTTGAACATTGTTGTAATATTTAGGAGAAGAGTTTTCTTATCATTGTTAAAACAAGAAACAAAAGTACAAAGAAAGCAGCCCGCTGATAGAGAATCTGAATAATTTGGGTAAAAAGTTGGATCCGTTGCGGCAGGGAAAACTTCGCTTTCATTACTAAAGTGGACCTCTAAGCCTCATTTCTGCCAATACTAATATAGGATTCTCTCATTTAATAGATCTTATAATAATATTTCTTAAGTTTACGATATTATATTCTTATTTCCATTACGCCAAAAAATTTGTTTTAGTTACTTAAACTTATTAAACTTTTAACACTTTTTAATTATAAAGCGTAAATGTTAAATTACTAATCATTATAAAAGGCAATAAAATTAAAACGATGGGTTGTTTATATCCGCGATGCGTTGTCCGATCTCTCAAGTACCGTGTTAATGCCTCGTAACAAAAATAGACCAGAGTGTTTCCGCTAAGGCGTTGTACAGTTGTGCATTTCTTTGTGCACTCCAACTTTGAGATTCTTCATGGAAATTATCGTATCGTATACCCTGGAATTAAGAATTAATTCACCCGTCTTTTATATTTTTTTAGCAATGGTTTCTAAATAAAAGAACCAAAATTACAATGAAGGCTCGAAAGGACCAGACGTAAAACAGGCGATTCCCAAAATTGTTTCATTTTCACCAATTAGTACCGTCACTCGTCAGTCACTTCATGAAGTAAGAACGAATTTCGTGAGAAAATAATGCGTCATAATGACAGCATTACTCATTTTTAAACTAAAGAGCATTTGATATCTAGAACAAGGTCCGATACTCGACAACAATGAACATTATCTTCGACGTATAATGTGACCACAAAGGCTTTTGTTTTAAAACTCTTGCAATCACATCATTTTCTTTGAATTCCAATTTTCGAATTGGATTGAATTTTCTCCCAGCAATATTACTATTTGACTAATCAAATTCTTATTTACTTTACGTTATGGTACTTCATTCGAACACTCCGGATAATTGAAATGTTATTGAAGATCATTTATTTTGTCGAATACTTAAATTTTTTTTTGTGAGAAAGGTCGCAAAATAAGACATTACGATGTCCCGAGTCCCGACCTTACGACAGAATTAGACTTTCAGCGAACAATAGTCAAGGCTCTCGGTAAATAGTAAACAAAGAGAATGGTTTTGCTCATTGTAAGTTGTATACTCTGTGTTCCCTTGTTCTTTGTTTGGCGCGGTGTCCTGCACTTCCTAATTAGCGCGAACGTGGGCGACTGTTCTCGATTTAACCTCGCGGCGTCACGCGGGTGCATCTCTGGCCACATATCACCTTTGTGCAGTAACGGGACTTGGTTCATTGTTCGAGCTCGTTTTAGTGCTCGCTTTTATGAGCTGTGTATGACTTCTTATGATATACGATATATGATATACATCTGGGGTTTCCAAACTGTTTGTCTCCGTAAAACACTTGCCGATTTTTTTATTCCCCAGCAATTCGAAAATGTCTCAGAACACTTTGGGAAATTATGCTACATTTTCTAAATATTCGACTCAACAAATAGATAAAACTCTAAAGACAGACTTCATATCTCCAATATGTGTTTTTCCTAGAGATTTAATGTAGGTACACTTTAGTCGTCTTTGATGGAACGTAGGTATATGAAAAATCTCATTTTTATTTTTATCGACAGTTCTATATATAAATCCTACTTTTCCATTGTTGTAGTCTTTATCTGTTTAGGTTTTGTAATATCCTCAGAGTGGGTGCTTTGTTTCCATTAGCTTCATGTTTGTTTAAGCCGGATGACACCTTTCCAAGTTTGATCTTCCTTCGTGAATGTCGACACACGTTGGCCTTGAGTTACTTTTTACATGAATTGTTTAGAAAATATGTACGAAGACTTTTTCCTTTAAGTGTGTTTGTTCTCTGGTATTATGTTTTCAATAACAGACAGGGCAGCCGGCCGTGAATCACAAAAATGTTATTCACGATTTGTCAGTGTCATGTTCCCATTGAGGTATGCTAACGACTTTTCACATGAAACGGGGCGACGGACGTACTCTCGTTTCAAGGTGCACTGAAATATCGTACGCTTCTTTGTTTATGAAAAGCTATACCAACTTCATAGACGTACTCGCGTCCCAACGGATTTTATTATAAACTTTTATAACTCCACCGAAGTTTATTGGCCTCGTGAAGTGGTAACTTTCAGCTCCACCGAGCTTGTTTATTGAAATTAGTTTTGAACTTTTAATGTTCTGCTTAACAATGTGCTTAAGACACCTAGATGCTCCCACTAAATGACTTCGCAAGTATCTTTGGAGCCAATTTTGTTATGGCGACTTTTGTCTGTTACAATAAATAATGGAAACATATTTACATGATTAAATGTAATGCTCCATCCTTTGTCTAGTCATCTATAAGGAACATTAAGTGGCTACCTAAAGCCGAGTCAATCACCTTCGGCGAATGGGATGTGACAATTTATTTCATTGACTAGTGATCCGCCCCGGCTGCGCACGGATACAAAAGATTTTTATGAAATATCCAATAATTTTTATCTTCTTTACTTAGTCGTGGTGCTCTTGACAGAACAGTCGTGGTCAATCATGGCCGTCCACAGCGCGACGCACCTTGTATTGACTCGCCATGGTTAACTTTCTTATATGTATATAATAATAGTGCAGTGGTTTCGCCTTGCCTTCTGCACCAGACATTTTGAGACAATTTAGGTGTAGCTGTAGCCTCCCAACTCCCAGGGGTTAATATATTTTCCCGGACAGAAGGTAATCTATGCAAAAATTACGTTGATCAGTTGCTCTGTTTTAACGAGAAAGGAGGCCAAACTAACAAAAAAAATTGAGGTATCTTGGATACTTGAGGATTACCCATGAATGAAGGCAACATAATAAATTCGCTGTGATATTTGATTTATTCAAATAAGTATTCGAGTCGAGGAAGTGTGCGCTGCACGTTATGCGAACGTATGAACTCATCCACTTTACATTCTGATGGTCATCTGGAACAGTTGATTTTAACTGTAGATTGGGTTGCGTTTGCGTATTTTCCTATCGATTCAACAGTGGTGGAATTTATAGTCCTTTGTTAACAAAATGGCGTGGCGTAACTGTTTTGTTTTACGATTTAACTAGGCGCGTGGGACGCAGCGGATAACTCAAAATTCTATACGTGCCTAACATAATCAGCACTCTTATTATAAAAATTAACAATGTCACCCTTACTACACGGTTACTCCCTCTATAATCTCTAGATTTATTGCAAACGGAGGGTTGCTATCATTTGTACACCTTCATTATGAGCGAAAACTTTTTGTACTCGGATTTCACGTGAAACCGAAATGGAAGTAGCTAGCTGTTATCTCCGATCCCTTTCTACCGTCATTATTTTAAGATGAGATACTAACACATTTTATTCTCGCTCGACTTAATCTTAAGTACAAAACGAAGGTTTATTCTTGTTTTAAGCGTAGGCGTCTGGAATACTGACTTGCATTATTCCTTATACGCATGATCCAGGTTCCAGGGTCATCTAGATCTTAGCTACGGGTGGTATGACACCCACCACCCCTGACGGAGATTCATTGATTTTTACAAGTCCTGGTGGTTTAGCTAAGCAAACATTTTTCATTTATTTATAGTAGGAAACTACTGGTATCCATGATAAAATAGTTAAATATTTAAAAATATTAAGTATTAATGTTAGGTAAAATATTTAATTTCAAATTTTATAATATGCGGTCATCATGCTAATTCATTATTTATTATCCTTAAAATTATGTACGTAGGTATACTTATTTATTTTAAATAATATGAGTTTCGTTTTGAGGTTTAAGCTGAACAAATCGAATGTGTCATTTTTCGGTAATATTATAAAATCACAGATGTGGTTATTTATTTATATGTACGGAGCCTGCCGTTTATGTCGTAGTTCACCCCACACGCCCTCATCTCGCCGACTGGGGGCGCTTTAATTGCTCGCAATAAACGCGCCTCATACCTCGCCTGCCGTTTAACTACCAACTTACCCATTTTCACGATGAGCGAAGCCAGCTTCGAGGCTAGTTGTATAAAACTTTAGCCTATCAGCTAGTGTTTCGTATATTATAATGTTGGTGAAGTTTAATATGAGTTTTATCCTTCTTAAAGGTAAATAGAAGGCGCGTCGTCTCAACTTTACATATCGTAAACATTCGTGGTATAAAAAAGGCAGTAAAGTTGTGCGATATACCTACAGCATAATGTTATACTGGTTTCTCCCGGGGCCGGGGCTTGAGTGCGAAAGCGGCAGGGATATCAGTCGATCACACTTGATACAACTTTTAGCTTCCTGCAAGTATGATTCACATAGTCTACCCTCTTTCTCATATCGATTTTTTTAAATTCTCAGATTTTTTCCAAAAATATCAAACATTTTGTCAAAAAAAGCATACTCGCATAGTACCTACCTGCATGCAAAACACTACATAAGGTCATCTTGGCTCACCTTGCGCACCTTGGTTTTTGTTTACCGACCGTGAATTTTAAAAGAATCCTGTCTTGTCATAAATTCCGTTCCTTTAACTTGTTGATATTTAAAAATGCCCAGAATAAAGAAGAAAGTTGATTAACATTTATCCAGCTGTGTACATGTATATTTTGCCCTCACTTGCATTGCACGTTTCCGCTGATACAATATGATTAATATATGAACTTGATTTTGCGTTAAATTTATAAACGAACTAAATAGTTTACTCTTAAAATCAATATAACAAACATTAATGTTTTGAAAAATTTAAATTTGAAAAAAAGAATATAATTATCCCGAAATATTTCCGAGATAAAAAGTAGCATATGACGTCTCTCTCCAGCCCAGCATATCACAACAAAAAACTGATATAATATCAACTGTAGTATTTTCAAATATATCATCGCAATGATTACTCGTTGTATAAAAAGTAAAATGAACGCGTACCGTTGCTAATTGTCGATTCAGTGAGGCCGTTCTCCGGGCGGGCGCGGGCGGTTCAAGGCGCGCGCTGTTGAGATAGGGCGGGCGGGGGCCGTGAGACCCTCGCTAATGTATTCCACCAATTTTGCCAATGCCGTACTGCCTCCCGGGAAAAGTTTAGACCCTCTCTGCCACCTAGATTAAATTTGTCTGCCTCTGTTAATCACTACTTTTTTGGCCCGTTACTTAATCCTGTCAAGATGGCCTGTCAGTTTGTCTGTATTAAAACTTTAATTATGTTGGCTTAGGAATATTCTCTCTTCGTGTATGTTGTTGTTAAATTGAAAGTATAGTGCTGGACGCAATAGTAAGATTTATTATTGACTGGTTTCACGGAGAACATTCAATTGATGAGCTCAATTTATTACTTTATGTAATGTCACGTACCGCCTTATTAATAAAAATAAGCTAATCTGAACGTAATCCGAATCTACTCTTTTAGTAGTTACTTCCAGAATACCCACGTAGTAACTTTGTTTTAACAATGTTATTAATAAACACAGAGTAGCGATGGAGTACCTATACATTCGCTAAACCGCCCTTACTGCGTAAATTATGGTAACCCCTACATAGAAAAAGAACGAATGAATGAACTTAGATGAATCCAACCAAAATAAATAGGCGGTTAAACAAGGCGCTGTTTTGTTGTTATCTCACTTACTCTTACACGTAACGGCTATAGAGCGTGATATTTCCCATGTTTGCCAATGTAACACCTAAATTTGTACGTTAACCTACCTATCCCGCGTGTTTGTTATTTTGACGTTTATTATTAGTAATCTAATTAAGTAATTATGTGCCGTGCATATTCATTTTCCTTTTATATATTTATTTTTTTATTCTTCGCGGGTTGCCTCACAGCTCCCGGGAACTGTTGCCAGCCCCAGGGTACCCAGGGGAAGACAAAGTCTTCCTCATTTAGCCAATGATTTTTTTTAAAGGCAACGAGTGGCCAGCTCTGTTGAAGTATAGATGGAAACGCCTCTTTGTACGTACGGTTTGTCGGATAATGTACCTACATAGATTTTTATTATAAAAAACCCATTGGTACATGGTCGGATGTAGGAATCGAACCCGCGACTTTTCAGTTGCGAGCCGACGTCTTATCCACTCGACCACCGACTTTTATAATTAAAATAAATTTAATAATATGAGTCAAAAACGCAGCCGCTCAGTAAATTGGGATGAAGAAGAAAAAGTAAGTCAATTTTTATCGACTTGATTTTTATTATGTCATCATCACTGTTTATCATTGTTTTGTATGAACTACTCAATTTATTTTGCAGAAACTATTTTGCAGTCTACTTAAAGACTATTCACATATTTTGGAAAATAAATCACTGAACACTAATGCAAATAAATCGAAAACTAAGGCGTGGGAAGATGTCCACAAGAGGTAAGATAAATAATTATAGTTTCAAGTTGATACACGCAGGTAATACGATTTCCCTATACAAACTTCTACACCCCGTTGCACTTATACTTCTACATACTACTACGTACATTGCTGTATTGAAATGCTGAATATTACTTACCTATAAGTATATCTTTTGATAACTAATGCTTATGGTGGTAACATATTTTGACTTCTTGTTTTATTTATTATTTACAGGATGATGATTATAGGATTAATATGACCCATTTAAAATATTTAAAAGATGCAGAGTCCAAAAGACATATAGAGATGGCAGAAGAAGAACATGATGTAAAAATGAAAATCCTTAAGGAAAATTTACTCTGTACTGAAATAGAACGCGAAATTATGGAGTTAAAAAGAGAACACCAAAAGGAGTTGATGAAAATAGAATTAGAAAAGGTTAAGGAAGTTGGATAACATTATATTTAAAAGGCTTGTGTTTAAGCGGCGCCCAAAAATGTATCTATTTTGTACCAAAAAAATTCTAAACGGTTACCAAAATGGATGAATGGTCACCAAATTACGTTTCCTAAAATATTATGAAATAGATCCATTTTTGGTATTATCGACTGCCATAAAAATATATAGACGCCTTTAAAATACACTTTATACTTAATAAATTTTATACTAACCTAACCTAACCTACCTACCTTACTTGGTGACCATTTATCCATTTTAGAAACCAAATAAAATATTAGTACAAGGCGTGCGATTTTTATGATGTTTTTTCTATTATTTTGGATCATAATATGATTATACTTTAGGACACTTTTAATAGTGTCAATTATTTTATTTGGAGTTGTTTATTTTATTTGGTGCCTAAGCTTAGAGTCTTAAAAATATTTTTGGTGTCCGCGTAAATTATACCCTATTTAAAATAAACAACATGCACATTTAATAATTGACATAGGTATTTGGTTTTAATAATTTTTTTTTTAATAATTCTAGCCCGTGAAGCATTGCCTCTTAAATTATTTTGGTATTCTAATGTGAGTGCAATCAAATTGTGCCTATCACTTGTCTAAAGCCACATTATGGAATAGAAGCCAGCAATTGCATTATTCTGCTCCTGGTCATTTTGAGGCATTTTTATCCAATCTGCTCTTTTTGCAACTAAAGCTAAAGCAACTTGCTTGCATATAACGGATACTGAAGGTTGACTGACTCATTCCATTCAAGTCTCCTGCATCATCTTGAATCTGTTGAAAAAATATCACATGTTTTATAATAGGTACCTATTAAAAACAAAGTAAGTCAGTGATATGGCATTCACATTTGTTTGCTGTTAGCCTCACATAATCTTGATTAAATGCAATATGCAGAAATAATGACATTGAATAAGGTAATATCTAGAGATAGCAAAGGTATAATTACTTACTTCTCCACGACCCCAAACTCTTATGGCAGTCAAGACCTTATATGGGGTGGTATGTGACCACCTCTTGTATCACCTGCTAATTCATTTTTCACCATATTAATAATGAAGTTGGCTGTAGCATAACTAAATCTGTACTTATTTTTAAAATCTTCTTCAGACAACTCGAACGGGTTTTTGCGAAATTTATATAAAACTTTTGAATTTTCAATTTGATTTGCAATATCTTCTATTTCGTCAAGTTCATGCAAAAGATGCAAATAATCGTTATAATAGTCTCCATTCATTATTAAAAATTTAAAAAAAACGTAAAAGATCCGCATAACACACCAAATGTCAAAATATAGGTAAAGAAGTAAAGTTATTCCCGATTCCACATCCGGTCATGGCGACATACGCACGCGTTTTCGTCGTGGCGTGATGTGGAATCCAGTTTAATCCTGTTCGCGCTGTGATGGTTGTGATTAATCAGTGATTAATAAGACATATCACGGTCGGCGGGATTATCTTAGATACCGATTTACCGGCTATATACACTATAAAGGCTATAATACTTGACATTGGCAAATCACCGATGAACATTGGTGGAGCCATAATAAAAAAGAAGAAGAAGAAAGTTATTCCCACGATAGTCCATTGTTAAACTACCTACGAGCTCGGACTAAGTTTTAATCCAAGACAAGCCTCAGTTTAGCTTACTCCTTCCTTACTATTTTTTTATTAATAATGAATTTGACTACTATTGAGTTTATCCTCGGAATAAAGTTAGTCACACTCTACTCCATGTTTATTAATAAGGCAGGTAAAGTTTAATGTGTTATTTCTAACAATAAAATTCGTTAAGAAAAAAATAATGCTTGAAGTTTAAAGTTTTTAGACACTGTAGCCTGCTCAGAGCGGACGAGTGCACTCCCCTCGCCAATAACGACTTCCGCTCTAACATTCTGTATTTGTACCTATAATAGTGTTCGCTCCATATTTCACGTTATTTTACTGTTATGCGACAACTTTACGATATTTGATAAAGCGGGAAACGTTTTTAAATGCTCCCTCGGGCAATTAATTACAAACAATAAACTTAAATGTATACTGTTTTGCGTTTGGGGGCATTTGAATTCATGATAGAATTGTCATCAATTGACTAATTCGTAAATCGTGAACTAATCTAATCTAATATGTAAATGGTTTTGTAAACCTAAAGGGTGGCTGAATATGAAGGCTTGGCACACGCCCTATAACTTGGATCTCAAATTCCAAGAGATCCGTGTTGGCAACCGTACTCTGGACTCCCCCTGTGCCTATGACGGGTTGGAATTTTGCCCGCGCCACCCGAGACGCTAGATAACCGCGCGCCGTATTGCGGACAAAATTGAACTTTACTTTGGCCCGATCTGTTTTTATCGTTCTCTGGAGTTTTCTTCTTATTCTACCCTGAAGAAATCGGTCAAGTTTTGCTTAATGCTTCGATTAGCGAATTTTATACAATATAATTATGTTTGATGACGAAGCGAAATGAACGCCTAAAATGACAGTATCTATCAAGTATAAATTACTTTAGTTTACTTCTTAAAAAATTATTCTTAAAAACAGAATCGACAGAAAGTTTCTTTCTACCCATTTATCTCCTCGTCTCCAGTTTGCCACTCAAGCGAAATTAATAATGTGGTTTGGTTTGCAACTACTTTATTCAAATTAAAATATTTCAATTTAGGCAGGATTAACCGGAATTACATTTTTAACTTTGAGACAAAATTGTGCCTTTGATATCCGTTGTTTAGAAATTCCTGAAATAAGACGCTGTGAAACTAATTAAGTTGAAAGTCGCAGTGATTCAGACAGAATGTCTTAGCTATTTATCATTTTCTGTAAGCTACCTTGTCGGTTATGGTCTTTTTTAGAAGAACATAATAAATGATACCTGAAAAATGTTCATGAACAAAATTATAATAAAAATGTGATTTAGGTGTCTGTTTTTAAAATTAAAATATTCACGAAGTTTCCTGCGTTCTTACTTTACGGTGATAATGAGATGGGAGAACCTTGGGTAAAATTTTTATAAGCAGTTTACATACATCGTGTTTATATATACACGTATAAATTATGCAACTAAAACAATACATATTATTAAACAAATAATATCTGTAAAAGTTAGTGGTAAACGAGATAAATCCCAGAAGGATGTTCGTCTGCAGCGGAAATTACGTTCTGCGTTCGTTTTTATCTCATTTCAGTTAATTTTTTTCATTCGTAGCCGGCCTTAATTATGTCTCCTGTTCTATTTGTTATTATCTTGTCATTGGATTAAAAGTATCATCCGTGGTATTTGTCAGGCAAGCTCATCGCGCCCGGTTTTTCCGCTCGACCTGCTGTAAGCCGCGATATATCAACGTCGGCTCTTTTACCGGCCTCTATGGCTCGCCTGCGGGTATTCATTTGAGAATTAATTCATCGCTTTCAATGGTCTCCTACGCAGCTCTGAATGGCTACGATGTTTATCGACAATCGCCAGATTTATATGCTTTTCTTACCGAATTGCTAACTCATTGGTAATAATGTCTTGCGAGATGTAGAATATGGTACACAAAAGAATGAGAAAATACAATTTCCCTGCTGAAATTGTAGAACGAAGTGAGCATTTCCGTCGTTTGTATTTCCTTCCCGCTGTAACCTTGAATTCTTGAAGCGAAACGTGAAAATTTCTGTCGGCATAGTGCCTCCTTAGAAAAAAGTCAATTCTGTCAACCCGCCCATCTACCATGACGTGCGCTGCCGTCTCGTAGACATGAGATAAGGAACGGATCCCTTGGCTCGTAGAGTCGGAGGATAAACGACAGCTTGTCATTTGTAAAGGTTATGGTGAGTGAATAGTTGAAAAGTTGTAATAAATCGAATCTCTGAATTTGACGCATACAATTTGTGGAAGCAAAGTCACGATGGAATGTATATCTTTACATGCCTGATATCTAGATTGGGTGATCCATTGGCGTACTAGACAGACCAACAATGGAATTAATCATTTTGATGGAATGGATCCCCTTTAAAAAAACCTAGTAACGGCAGCATTCCGCATCGTTGTATTATAAAAATGCGATACGAATGCGACACATACATTACTTTCTGCAACTAGTCACTCCCGCGATACATCAACGTCGGCCCTTTGACCACAGACAGTCCAATGGCCGCCCGTATTCCAGCTTCATCCCAGCTCTGCCTTTTAATCACCTTCTGTTGGATTATTGATCGCGTCCCCTGTTTGCACTCTCCCAATTAAGGCTTTATATCTTGATTGAAAGGACTCCGAAGAAAGATTCCGAAAAATAATTATTTGCTTAAGTATAGCATTTCACCTATACTTATGATATTAGTATCTGAAGGTAATTTGGTTGGTTTTGCTTGAAAAACTATATATCTATTATCACGCCTTTTATCCCAAGAGGGGGTTGGCACAGACAATCGAATGCCATTTGCTACGATCCTGACATACCTCTTTCGCTTCTTTTATATTCATCATTTCATATGATTGTGTGTACTTTTAATATTGCCTTCGATCAATACATTAAAGTACACCTAGGTCGTCCTCTGCCAGCATTTCCTTCCTCTTCAGCCATATAAACCTTTTTAGTCAATCTTCATTCTTTCAACTTGTCCTATTATATACTAGTTTGTCTAATTTGACTATTTTTTAATAACATATCTTACGAATAATTTTTTCTTACGGCCACTTGCTTCATTGTGATTGCATTTAGAAGCAAATGACCTCAATTTCTAACTGTATCTATTGGGTTGGTATTAGTCATCAATTTATAATGGATCCTATAGTCTTGGATCCCTATTGAGTGGAACAGAATATTTTCTATTTTGTATCACTTTGTTAGACCCTGCATCTACATATTTTGTAAAGCATGTGCGACATTTTACTTATTATAGAAACTAGCTCAGCACGCTTGTCGAGGCGCTCCTGCGAGCAACCCTCTACGATCCATCAATGTCGCCCTTTTTTGTTGTTGGTTGTTGGCCCCGCCTCGCTCCGAGTGGCGCACTGCAAGGACGGACGTCCAGAAAACGATAATTTATCGTAATATGATATTTAATCTCCAAAAGAAATACTCCTGTCTTTGGATCTCGTGTTATACATTTTTTTGATTTGATCTAATGTGGAAATTTGTTAACACAGCCACAATACAACAAGCTTCTGTCCGCGGTTTCACCCGCGTGGAAATAGATCCAATCCAAAAATAAATAATCCCGTGGCTGTAATTTGCTGTATATGTCATTATCTGTCCCCTAAACTACCACTATGCAACTACCAAAAACAAATCTATCCCACGGGAACCATAAAATTTTCCGGCATAATATGTGCCAAATTTCATCCAGATCCGTTCAGCCGTTCTGGCGTGATTGAGTAACAAACATACATACATACAAACTTTCGCGTTTATAATATTAGTGGCATGGGATTTTATTTACTTTCTACTAAAATCAGATTCTAAGTCTTAATTTCCCACTATGATCCCTGAAATTTAATCAAAATCCATTGAGCCGTTTCGGAGCCTATTCTGGACACACTACACCAAATATTTTTTTTGTATATATTTTATGAACTCTTCGCTACGTCGTGCTAATCGATATCATCATTTACACATCTGCACAATCCGCACTTGTATTGCACTAACGACCGAAATGTTTGTATACATTTTAGTTTCACTTTTTAAAAAGTTTATCAACTTTATCGCGTACGTGATCCCCGCTTGATACGGCGGCTTGTGTGCCAGTCATATTTAGCAACAGTATTGTTTTATTATTATCGTTACTTTGTATGGAGACTCGCTCTAATAGAATGTACAATGTACACCTGCCATAACTCGTTTCAGAATACTTGAATTTAATATACATACATACCTTCACGCCGGTTTTCCAAAGGGGTTGGCATAGAGTATGGAGCGCCACATCCATACAGCAATTTAATGATATGTTTTATTTATGTGTGATTATTTGTTGGGGGATATTAAGGGCCGTTGGTCAAGGTCATCTTATAACTGTCAAAAATTGACCTTGACTAACGGCCCTTAACGCAGGTTTTGACTGAGAAACTATGGCCATATTTTCAATGATGGCCCGAACATACAATCTGTAATTATACAGATATTACAGACAAACCGTGTCTGATAAATGTGTTTTGCAACCTGTAGCCCCAGTATACGGTTATTTAATTTGACACAATTTAGAAAATGATTTGTCACGCCATTGTAAAACAAAGCCGTGTTGCAAACCAAAAACACAAAGCGGGAGTTACACATTTATTTTACATATAAAAAAGTACAGTCAACACACGCACAATGCGATATCTACTGTGAACAACGGAGGCTGCGTCAGAGACGCATATAAGCAAAATCTACCAAAGGTTTATATGGCTGAAGTGAAAGGAAATGCTGGCAGAGGACTAGGTAGTGTACTTTTATTGAAAATATAAAAAATGTATTGACCGATGGAAATATTAAAAGTACACACAATCGCCGAGCATGTATGAAAGGTATGATGAATATAAAAGAAGCGAAAGAGGTATGTCAGCCTACCCCTCTTGGGATAAAAGGCGTAATGATAGATATATAGAGTTTTAAAAGCGATATGTGGAGTTTCTTGCCACTTCGTCTCCACACAATGACATGATGTTTCCGAAGTGGTGGTATTTTATTTTATTTAACGTTCAAAGAGTGAAGTTTACTTCCAAATTTGGAATAAAAATATTTGATATTGATTACTGATTTATCTAAAAAAACTTTTGATAGAAATCTACACCCAATTTCTGAAAGTCTAATCAAAGTTAACGAGAGATTGGTCAAATAACAACTGTCTAAACATCAACGATTAGTAAATATAATAGTATTTTTATAGTTGTCAAATATTAAAAAAAAGTTTTGACAGTTGCTATTTGACTAATCTCAGTAATCTCTGATTTACCTCGACTAGACTTTCAGATATTGGGCGTAAGAGATCGCTTTCAAAACGCAGTTGGTAGATTTTGCTTATATGTGTCAGGGTGAGAAGAATCTCAGCCCCCGCGTGTAAATAATTACCACGCACCGCGGCGGGTGGCGGGAGTTAAGTTAAGGGAGGGGGTGGGTATACCCTCCATAACCGAGCTTACAGTGCCACGGGCGGCTTTCACGAATTTCAGAATTTCCCTATGTGTCTCATGGCTGGCTAACACTTTACAAAAATATAATTAAATAAATTTTAATGAATGCTGTCCTAAAATTCATTAAAAATACATGAAACACTATTATTAATTAATATACAAAGAAATTGAGTCTCTTTTTAAAATTATTAAGTACCAAAATCTAAGTGGTGTTTTGTAACAAAAAAACCTTTTAAAAAAAAGTGCACCGACTTCAAAAATTTGCACTGAAAAGTAAGAAATAATAAAAATTTCGTCGTAGAATTTGAAGACGGTTGGTGCCAAATTAGGATACAAAATTAAGTAAACATCTAAGAACATAAATATCTGTTCAATATTATATATTATGTTTGTACTGATGATCGTAGGTTCCTAATAAATTATCTAGATTAGTGAATTTGGGTACCTACTAAGTTATTTCTAATTTGGCACCAACCGTCTTCAAATTCTACGACGAAATTTTTATTATTTCTTACTTTTCAGTGCAAATTTTTGAAGTCGGTACACTTTTTTTTAAAAGGTTTATTTCTCCCTTTTAAGTGATTTTGCTGCCTTGAGAGACAAATAATAACGCAACTAAAACAATATTGATGGAAAATTAAAAAAAAATACCCCTGTGGATGTGATTTGAACCATGTAATGTGCTTGTGCATCCTATTACATTTAAACGCTAGACCATCGTCACGAAAATTGACAACTTCGTGTCAATAGCAACCGTTGCTAAGGCTTTTTCTGATACATAATTTCAGCCGTAAACAGAAATTAATTACTGAATTTCTGAAAAACTACTGAACCGATTTTCGTCATATGTCTGTGAGATAATGTCGAGAAATTATTGTCTTGAAAAAAATAAGTTGTCAAAAACGGTACATATTTTATCGAGATATCAAGAAAAATGTACTTATAAAGTCAGTTTTTTCAAAATTTCTGAAAAACTAATGAACCAATTTTTATGAGATAAAAATGGTACCAATCCGGAAGAATTATCTGTCCATTAAAAAAGAAACCATCAAAATCGGTTCACAATTGGCGGAGTAATCGATGTACATACATACAAAAAAAATACGGTCCGAATTGAGAACCTTCTCCTTCTTTTTTTTTTCGAAGTCTGTTAAAAATCTGAAACTACTCTATCAAAATAATACCGCTGAAGCCATGGTCAGCATCTAAATCTGGTCTTCTCACAGTAGTTTTTGTAATAATTCGAAAATAGTCTTGTTTCTGATACGAATGTAGAACAAAAGCACGTTTGCGCATTATGTTAATTAAGTTGAACTATAAAATACCTTGTTAGGTGCAGAAGTTACTTCCATCATTGAATTGCAACTTGCATTTACCAATGTACAAAAAGTAATATTTCCTTATTTCTCACACCACGAACCAAGAACCGCTTCGATACGTTTCACGATCTTCATTGTCTATGACGACTGCGAGTTTTCAATAGAACATCAATATTTATTATGCGCCTCGTTCGGACGTTGTTTAAAGTGTTTAAACACTACTGGGAACGTTGGAGCGCGTCTAAATTACACTTGGAACACGAAATTACTACTGAGATTATACCATTCCTAAGATCTGACTGCGCGGGGCTCGTAAAGATGTTGCTTCGCCGCCGTACATAAATATACATTTTATTATTGCTATCCTAAAACCTGCTTTGGAATGTACGTAGGGACATATTCATAGCCACAGTACTGAAGTTAATCTAAGCCTGTGCCTGCCTAGGTCTCTGTTTATTTATTTAATTTGTGATTTCTATTAGCGCCTTGTTCGGCAATTGAGTCAGAATGTCATTGACCTTGACCTCTTGTGATACAAATTAATTTGGTTGGTGATATTTTAGTATCAGAAGTACAGAAGTCTCTTAAGGGTCTTAAGTTGTCGGCCATCTTATATTTGTCAAAAATATGACAATCTCAATCCTAGAAAAATAGTGTATTTATACAACATTTTCAAACCCAAATTGTTGATAGTTAGACAAGCATAGTACAACAAGCATTGCTATTGCGTTTAAAAACCTATGGCTGTAATGAAAATAAGGCTAAATCCAATTTAAAATAACAACTATCAGCAATTTGATTTGAAAATAAACTATTTTTTCTAGGATTAATTGAGATTTTCCATATTTTTGACAAAGTAAGATGGTCGACTGCTAAGGACCCTTAAATCCTTTAACGAGAATCATATCTTCTCATTTTGGTAATGCATTATGAAATAAAATATGTAAACTCTAGAATGCAGTACACAAACGTTTGTTAGGCTGGCATTGTCAAGACGATTTCAAATCCATTACAGATGTTCAAACGCGAGCCTTTTAACGTTACAATATGATGTAACGAAGTGACAAGTGTCGTTACCGCCGGTTGTGTTCAGGGCATGCCCGGTCCGGGCTATCTCTGGCCGGTCCTTGTTGGACATGAACGTTTTGGCCTGTTCAAGGCCATTCGACCGAAACGAAAGTGTCGCTGTCAAAATGTATGCTAACTCGGCCGGGCACTCCAATCCAACTATCTCTGTGCAAGAAATCACGGTGATCCGTTGCTCTGTTTTGACGTGTACGAAAACAAACACACTTTCCCATTGTTAGAAATGGTCTTGTTGTTATTTCAATATCTTTTAGTTAACATTCTCTTAAACGAGCGATCGGTTTTATTCAATACTAGCGACCCCGCCCCTGCCTTCGCACGGGCACAATATTGGTTTACAGCAATTTGATAAACAAATTCGCTTATAACTACTTATCTATTTGCAAACTTTTTTGTAGATATTTTTTTACTACACAATTATTTCTTACACCATTTTGTTATATCTCTGACGGATTAGACAGCATACGCCATGAAAACCCGCTTTTCCCTGGCTTGATTCACTTATACTGTTCATGCTCAGCTTCTAAACATGTTTGGTCCATGTTTAATGCTCGTGAATTAACCTATCTACTCGTAAAAGTCGCATCAAAATTCGTTCTGTAGTTTTGCGTGACAAGGTCACAGACAGAGCGACGCGGACTTTGTTTTATAAATGTAAACAATTTATAAATTCTTGTTTGAAATATTAATTTTCAGATTCTATTAAAGTACAAAGGCGATAGTTTATTTGCTTGCTTAAAATATTTTCATGATTATTTATACTTTAAGTTTTAATTATAACCTTTTAATGTATTCCCAAAACATTGTAATTCAATTGGAAATGTTGACATAAGCTATTAAATCATAATTTTATAAGTGCTAGTCTATGTGATTATATTAGATAGATGTACCAATGAAACAATGATACATTCACGGGTGATGGTATTGTATTAACATTATTGTCTCGAGTTACCTACTGTCTCGTAGGTTGACAGACAGACAGCAAGTGTTCTAGATAACTTCATTAACAAAACGTTTCTTAGGTAGTAGTTGTCCTTAGAAAACTTGCGCTTTGAAATATTTCTATTGTTGCGAACAAAAGTAATAGTAACGCGGTGCATTCAATATCGACGCAGCTTGCAAAAAGTGTGCAAATTATTATTGGATAATCCGTGTGTTGAGATTTGTATGGCGATACGCTTACATGCGACATTTTTTAACAGAGAACGCTAAACTTATTAAAAAATGTAGCAATCGGTTAAAAACTAAAACTTCGAAAGCAAACTTTGCTTTTGCCGGTTATTTTATTTATGTTTTTTTTTTCAATATAAAGTATAGCGAGCGACCCATACCAGCTGCATTTGAGCAAAATCTACCAACTGAGTTTTGAAAGTCCAAAAATAAAAAAAAATATGATTTTGACAGTTGTTATTTAATTTAATCTAATCTCTTGGTGTGACCTCACTTGGGTGTACGTTTGATATTTTGACAGATAACTTCCACACATTTTTGTCAAAAAAAATAAAATAGGACGTTCATAGGAACACGAATATTGCATAGACTTTCAGAAGTTGGGGGTTAGAGATTGATATCAAAAGTGTTTTTGGACAAATCAGAGATCGCTTTGAAAACTCGGTTGGTTGATTTTGCTTATATGCGTCATTTTGCACGGATAGGAAAGTTGTTTATGAAAAATTTAATTTTCTTGGGATAAAAAGTCACTTTTCGGACCTCCTGCCAAACAAACCAAAAACACTTTCGCATAATAATTTAAAGGTTTTTTTAGTATTTCTTCTTTGGCCATATTTTTTGAAGATGTGCCCTTATTTGAACCTAAACCTTTGATAAAATAAAAAAATATAAAATCCGGTCCGTCGCAGCTAAACCACACTTAATTTAGTTTTTGGTTCTTGAGCGATTTGTGCACCCGCGACACGCATAGGATGACATTTTAATTTATATACATATGTCTATAAATTTATGTTTTAACTCAGTAGCATACGTGTGCAACAACAGCGTTGATGAATGCGACGGACAATCTATGAGCCTGTGGACTCGTAAATTAGGTGTCACAAAAAAAGTGACGATCACATATCTATGTATTTTTTATTTTATTAAAGACATATAGTAATTCAAAACGACCATTTAAAAAAATTAACACATCTAGATGAATCCTTAGCCAGTATTTTATTTGAATGTACTCTAATTTCTGTAATGAACTTGCAGCGTACGAAAGATAAGCAAGAGTAACGATAGCACCGCCATGTCCGGGCGACCTGTGTTAGCTTTGGGAGGGGGATTTTCTCTCGGAAATTTCACCCTTTCGTTTCATGCTTTCTTAACGGCCTGCGCCACCCCTATCGCATATGTGACTGAAATAAAATTTTAAATTTACTTTTGATGGTATTTAATTATCGCTGAAAAGATCGTTTAAAAAAGGGAATTTTATAAAGAAACACATGGATGTAAACGTGCTACTTTAAATTATTTTTATTCGACTTAAAAATTGTGAACCAATTTTGATGGGTTCTTTTTAATAGACATTCTTCGGATTGGTTTTGGTGAAAATTGGTTCAGTAGTTTTTTTTAGAAAATTTGAAAAAAACATCCTTTTATACTTTACTAGGTTTTCGCCCTTGTTTCGCCCGTGGATTCCATATTAACTTATTATTCTATTGAGTTCATACAAAAATCCCATAGAATTGGGACTTTCAGTTTCCCAAATTTTCCAATTTTCCGGCAACTTAAATTTTTCTTCCCATAAAAACCTGATTTGGACTATTACTAACATTTAAAAAAATAACCAAATTGGTCCTGCCGTTCTCAAGTTTTTATTTAGGTATAAGTATAGATTATGACAGTATCATATTCTTACATTATTATACACTTTACCCTGGGACCATAACACGGTTTCGGGAGCTGTAAGGCAACCCTTCACTCTTCACGAAAAAAAAAGAAAGAAGGATCTTTCAAGGTTTTATTACAACTAAACTAATTTACTAAAAATGTGTACTTTACGTTTAACATGATCATATTTTTGAAAGAAGTATTTCCTTAATATATTATATACAGATATGTAATAACAGAACTACTACAGAGCGATTTACACAAGATCATCGTGTCACCGCAACATCTCTCCGCCGATCACATCAAGGTCTTCCTCTACCAAATCTTAAGAGGTAAGTGATTTTAACTTAATTTTACAAGAGTAAAATAGAAGACGGTTTTTAAAATCTCGACTATTCCCGTCTCGTTTAAAGGTATTTTTAACACCCAACGAAAAAAGAGGGGTGTTGTATTTTAAAGCGTATGTCTGTCTTTGGCATTCAATGCGGTTTTTTATTTACACCCTGAAACTGTATTTATCATTGTAAACTCTTTTCTATTCTTATTGCGTCCATCCAAATAAATAAATGATTTTGCCAATGCTAAATTAATGAATATTAACTACAATAAAGTGAGATTAAACTAGATTTCGCAATCACGCTGCCAAGAGACACGTTTGTCAAGCACTTCAATGTGACGTGGAAATAGTATAGAAATTAAAGCGGTACCTATTTCATTATTGCCTTGTCTCGTACATAACCACTGTGTTATCGATAAATCGGCATAGTGAAGGTGACAAATATATATATGAACTCTTTTTTGTCACCACCATGGACTTCCATAGCCACTTTCCATCAAGTTAATGGCGAGTCACATGCCATCCATCTTCTTTGTCTTCCTGGCCTATTTCCATTTCATTTGGCTCTTCTAGTAGTTGTCTCTTTTTTGTATATTTTTTTATGGTTTTCGTTTAGGTTACTGAAGTCACCTGTCGTCCTATCTATATAATAATATTGCGTTTTCTTAGAAAATAAGACGGTAGCCACTGTTTTTAGTAAGTTGTAGATATTAACAAAGTTCCGCCTCCGTTGTTAATCGAGAGAGGTTAGTTGGGAACAATATACCCCGCGATAACTGCCTCAAGTTCACTCCAAACTAGTTGTTCTTATCGGCAGTTTTAAATCGACCGTAATCAAACTTCTCCCATACGGTTCTAACTTTACATATTACGTGGAATAATGTTATCTTTAAAGAAAATGCTCTTAACTCTTTTGGTTACATCCTTATTAAGGAGTTTGTTATCTCCATCTGTTTGCTTCTACATCGTTTTTGGAAACCAGTATTTATTTGTGGCTATAAATCATAGCCTACGTTCGTGTAGAATGAAGTGGCTTCATAACAGTCCAGTAGTTTTCGAGAGTTTAATTTGTGGAAAATTAGTCAAATTGCAAATGAAACTGGAACAATTCGAGGCAATGAAAAATTCCAACTGCGAATGCGGTGAAAATTTCCATTCGCCATTTACCAAAATATAATTTGGGTTGCATATAGAGCAGAGCAGAGGCAACATCGCTCTTGATTGCCACTGGGAATGGAAATACCAACTAGAAAGTCGAGTTTAAAATTTCAAAGTGCCGTAAAAAGACGCGTCCGCGTGTAAATCAATTTAAACTCGAAGAAATAGTAATTTCCAACGCTAACGCCTATTCTCATAATTAACTAAACCAATCTTACCTTATAGAAGCCTGAAAGAACTAATTTACAACTATCAAGACTCTTTAAAAGTTCCATTAGTCTTATCCCGTGAAAGCCCGAAATGAAAAGATTTGCGTAACGAAAGAGATCCGCTCGATTTGGATTATTAATTTCCGTAATTGCTCTTGCAGTGGCTGGGATATTTCCCTGGTGCCAAAGAAGGGTGCCTAGAAAAATGCGATCGTTAAACTCTTCGTGCGCTTTTAATTAAAAACTTGATGTAGCTCGTCCTAGGTCCTAGCACTGGAGGGAACATTCTTGTCATATTTTTTTAAATTAAATAATTAAACCACATGACTCTAAAGTTGAAACCCATTGCCTCGTATTAAGGCCGCTTGACGTGTTCAGTTTCAAATCCTAAAATGTTGAGTTTAATTTCAAGACAAGTCTTTATCAATACATTGTCGCTGTTATGGCCATGGCAACGAAATAAAACTTAGCCCTTGAAATTTTTCGAAATAAAAAAAATGTTTTCCACATACAGTTTGCTTCCCCTTTATCTCTTTGAATTTTGAAAAAATGCCGAAATATGTGTTACATTGTGTCGAATCGAAGAACATTAATAGCAAATTACAATTAAATCTGATCAGAAAAATATTTTTGCCCATCAATACATTGCCACCTCTTTGCTCCCCATAGGAGCTGCATTTCGAGAAATGCCTTCTTAAACGACGCCTACAATATACAATCAACAACCTCTCCAAATTTCAAATTTCCGCCCTTAGCGGTTTGGACTGGGCGATGATGAGTCAGTGAATGAATCATGTCGAATCAGAACTTTGCCCTTTACATCTATAGATTTGAGTCAAGAATGCGACTACCCTAGTTTTAATATTCCACTCACGGCTCAGATTAAACCTATCCTTCTAGTCTAAGCTACGCCATTGTCTCACTGTACTGTAGGAAGTCCTCTTTATTAATGTAAATACGTCCCCGGCGAAAACGCTCACTGATACTATGTAAATCTAAATCGATTGAACGTTTTATGCGAGAAGCTGAAACTAGTTTTCGCTGCCGAATTATAGAACTTTCGACAAAACAAACACATCTTCGCAGCCTTGATAGGTACCTAACCGCCAGTGTGGTCGCCAGTTGTCCATATAAACAGAACAGGTGGCAAGCCTATTGCTGCAATGGACCTAGGTGTGACAGACGTTATTTTTGGAAGCACGAGAATTCTTAAAGAAAATTGTGCTTATCATTTTAGGCACGGGTGAGATTTGAGCCCGGGTCCCTCCGGTTTCAACGCTTTTCCATTTACGCTATCGACTCCTTGTTTTTCCAACAAAACTATATACAAAGCTTTAAACTCCATTTGAATTCCCGTCAATCACAAAAATGTTTGATCGATAAATTAACGAGTGTTTGCATTGCGTTAGCAACGGAAATGAGATTTCATTCAACAAAAACAATGTCGTGGAGCAATTTATTTAAACAATTGTATATACACTTTACGATTTGCTTTATTGTTCTAGCTAATCGTGGTTTCACAACTAATTATACTATACTATGTTATTGTAAAACATTGTCAAGATTATGGATTCATTCAGATTTTAGGATCTTTTAAATACCTACAAAACAATACAGCTCACACTAAACGTCTCATTGTGGTGTCTAACTAGGCGGACCACGGTTTGATCCCAGCCATGTACCAATGGGTTTTTATAATTAAAAACTTATGTACATAATCCGATAAACCACACATAAAGGCTTTTCCATCTAATTAGAAAAACTTGCCAGCCGTTAGGTATAATAGCCTCACAAATACCATCGGCTAAAAGAGGAAGACTTGGTCTATCGCTGCGTACCCTGGGACACGCTTTCGGGAGCTATAAGGCAACCCGTGAAGTCCTCTTGATGTTCGTCTTCGCAAGTGCGCTATCTCTATTTGTAGTTCTTCTAATCAAAGACACGGGGTCAGTAGGTGCATTTCCTCGATCAATAAGTTTTTTTTTCATGAAGACTGACAAATTTTCCCCTCGTCCCGTATACCTTGTACTTTGCAATTTGGTAAAGTAGAATGTGAAATATTCCATGTGTATTATTTCTTATTATATTTGTTAGATTGGTGGTACTCTGGAATGGAACCACTAAACAGATATCAAAAATTCTCCCACTGGTAAAGATGATATTACTCGCGGTGTGAACTTAGGCGAAAACAAGGTGTTTATCCTATTTAAAAAAAATCACATTCGAAACCGCGGTCGCAAACTAGCATAATTAGTTAGAATAGCGGTCTATCTCACAGATTACTATAAAGTGCGAGTAACTGCACCGTCTCTCTAATATAAATGTATACAGTTTTAAAGTTTGTCGGTCTGTATTTCGGAACAGCCTAATTGGTAGGACGGTGGACTTGAAACCGGAGGTCCCGGGTTCGAATCCTACCCCCTGCCAAAATGATAAGCAACAATTTTCATTAAGAATATGTGCTTAAATCGACTCCTCGTGCTCCGGAGGGCACGTAAAGCCGGCATCCGGTCACTAACCCGCCTGCCAAGCGTGGTGACTATGGCAATTCCTCTCAATGAGCACCACTAAAAAAATGGTGCACTAGAGGGAGACCATGATCCAGCAGTGGATCTTAAAGGGTTGATGATGATGATGATGATGATGATTTCGGAACATTAGTGTAGCTAACAGGAGAGGGTCGGTCGACCGGGGTAAGCTGGCGCGCGCCCGGTATGCTAATGTTGTCCATCCGGGCCGCGCGCCCGCGCCGCATTAATAATGTATGTGACACCGGCTCACACGGCGCGACAAGGCCCGGCCTGGGGATCGTACTGGATGTGGATACCAGCCTGTCCTACCACAGTTTTAATTGTTATACACTCACCCCTTACTTGTACAAAGTGTTTTGTTTACCTCAAGCAAATCTGTGATTCAATATGACGGAGGGAGACAAAATGCTGTACAGCTTGTAGTAAGAGGCTTAAACTTTTGTTACGATTGCCTGCCGTGCGAACAAGACCGTTCAGAGAGAATGTCTCTGTAGACAAATTCTCGAGAAATAAAGCAAGACAAAAATACCGCGACGCTACTTTTTATCCCGCTTTGTTACTACGGGAAATTATATCTTTCTCGTTCTAACTGAGTTTTTATCTACATACAGATATTCTTTCTACACCGTCATGCTCATACGGCAGGTCCAATGTTAATTTGAAACACCCCTTACTTTCTATTGTTGCGTTGTCGTTGAGCCAATTTCAATGATAATTCAGGTCTTCATCTGTCTCATCAATAACATAAGTTTGTCAGGTTCTCATAGAAACATGGTTTACATGATCAACTCTATAAAACTTTACATACCTACTAACTAGCGAACTCAGAAATTCAATTGTCCCGGAGAATGGGATTTTCCCGGGATAAAAAGTAGCATAATGTCACCTGCCCTCCAATTATCTCTGTGCAGTAAATCACGCCGATCCATTGCTCTATTTTAGCGTGAAAGAAAGACAGACAAAAACAAACAAACACCATTTGTTTTTAATAAGATGCCATTTCGTTATCCTTAAAATAACTAGCAGTCTACACCGACAACAATCCTTAACTACACAGCACACATGAAATAGGGGGTAAGTCCGGAAAAACCGCTAAGTGGAAACCGTCGTACTGGCGTCGCCTTACCGTGCTACTAATGGAATTTGCCTCCAGGTCGTCGGGGCGGGATGCCTATCGCGTGTAACGAATGTCATTTTACAGCAGCAAGGGCTGTTCTCTCTTGGCTTGGTTCACTGAAAAAAGATCTAAGAAAATCTAGGTAGCATGTGTTGTATAACATTTTGAGCACTTTATAGCTTCCCACGGTTAGAGAAGTTGTTTTCAATTAAATTTTTCCTAGATAAAAGTACTTGTACAAAAAATCACGTCAATTATATATAATATAATTAACTAGACTCTCCGCCCTCCGGTTCCTCCCGTGGATATATTCGAACAATATAAAAATGTCGTCACTCAGGGATATCGTAGCTTTCTATTAGTGAAATATGTTTTTAAATCAGTAGTTTTTGAGTTTATTCATTACAAACAAAAAAAAAACAAAATTTTACCTATTTATAATATTAGTATAGATAATTACTAAATTACTAGGTATTAGTTATCCTATCCTAAGGAATCTTGTGGTCCATTGGGTCCAATTGTTTAAAATTATCTGCCTTTGCTACGCTAAGATGACAGGAAACGGTGAGCATCTTTAATATAGTGCAGTGCAAGTAGGCCCATAATTGCTTAAATTCCATAAAAAGTAAAGTACCCAGTTAATCTCCTTAGCGACAACAGTTAGCTGTGGATCCATTAAGTCGCCGCGGCGCCGGCCCCGGTTGCATATAAGCAAAATGTACCAACTGAGTTTTAAAAGACCAATTTCCGAAAATCTAGTCAAAGTTAATCAGAAGTTTAGTTAATAACGACTGTCAAAACAAAACATAATCAAGAGTTAATCTACGATTAGTAAACATAATAGTTGTCAAATACGTGAAACTGGTTATAATTAACTAATTTCTGATTAGTTTTGAGTAGACTTTCGGAAATTGGGTGTTAGAGTTCGTTATCAAAAGTACCAAGTTTTGAAAGCTATCTCTGATTTGTCTAACACCCAATTACTGAAAGTCTAGTCAAAGTTAATCTGATAATTAGTTAATAACAACTGTCAAAACCATACATGATCAACAGTTAATCTACGATTAGTAAACATAATAGTTGTCAAATACGTGAAACTGTATGGTTATATTTGACTAATCTGATTAATTTTCAGTAGTCTTTCAGGAATATAGTTTCTTTTAACAAATCGGACATCGCTTTCAAAACTTAGTAGATTATGCTTATATGCGCCTCGGCTGCGTGTCGCAACATCGCATGAACGCTGCCTGTCTTCAGAGTGGAGATGTTAATACTTTCATAATAATACTTACTGAGACAAACACTGCAAACATTTGGAGAGGTCGCTTACCGGATATATGGACTTTTGGGAGACAAAGGACACCCTTCTATGTATTAAATATCATCTTTTCTATATTTTATTAGCAGAAAATATTTTAGTTTTTAGTGTCCCGACACCCCCTAAATACAAAAAAATAAATTTCGTATCGTTAAAAATCGTTATCAAAGTATTATATATTATTATGTCCTGAGCTGGTTAGATAATATAATTAAAACGTTTTAAAATGTGGAATTGTCCCATTTTTAGGGTTCCGTATTAAAAAGGAACCTTTATAAGATCGTTCAATCTGCCCGTCCGTCCGACCATCCGTCCCATTCTTTCAAAAATGGTTAGTGTCTACAGTTTTAAACCGAGTTTGATAAAATTTGGTATGTAGCGCAGTAACACAACAGGGGCGATCCCTTACCACAAAACCGTGTTTAACAAGTGTTTAGTTTACACATAGTTCTGTCTTAGTCTTTCATATTAAATGGTGTATTTGTGAGAGAGTAAACAGTTGTTAAACACCGGTTTGTGGTAAAGGCCTTATATAACTCATTTTTACAATATACATCCCCTTGAGATGAAAAATAATCTGGCCACTAGTCTACAATAAATCTAGAATTATAGCTAGCCACATTCAGACAGTAAGTTAGCCTCAACGGGCGATATTAATATGTAACTAATATCTGCGGCATCTCCATAATTCTCTCTGGCGACGGCGAGCGATCGCATGAGGACAGTTATGACATTTTCAACTAAGTTTTGACTTAATATTACAGATTTACATAATATTGCAGATAAGTACGTGGTTCTAATACTGTTATAGAAATGGCTACATACAAAGAGATTAAAATTATATATATTAAATGTCTTTGGCTACATACAACAATCCAGCGATCACGAGTAAAAGGAATACTCCCCAACGCACATTGTGGAAAGAAAGGCGCGATACAGGTTTCAATGAGTTAGTAACGGTGCGACATCTATCGACGCCACACTGTTATTTGAAAAGGTTTATTCATATTTTAAGAGTCCGTCGCTATATTTCGTCTAAAAATTGTGAGAAAACAAAAAAATCGTCATAAAATTTTTGTTTTAGTATATGAGTTAACATTAGCACATCAGCGAACTGTGAAAACAGACTAAATAATGATTATTTCATTATTCCCAAATTGTGTAAATAAAGGTATGAAATTTAAACCAGGAAGGCATCACCATTTTTTTTTGCTCACCCGATCCAATTAATAGCCATGTTATATTATTAGCAAATACATTTTTTTTTTATCTTCGGAACGTTTTCAATCTACTTTTCAAATCACAGTTATACCTTTTATTTACTTATTGCCATAATATTGCTAATTACGAAAGTAACACTACATACACTATGCACCCGTATGGTTTAAATACGAGTGATGTTTGTTCTACCGCTATGTCAACATGGCCGATGTGTTAACTATGCCTTTTACCATACGGGAACCTCTGGGAACTTGCCCTCCCGACTCCCGTGTAATCTGATAGGCAAGTAGTTGCTTTGTGCGGCCGCCAGTGTGGGTCATAAAAACCACGAGCCTGTGTCGGCTATCATACTGCTCAGATTGGAGGTGGAATTTAGAACTGTAATGATAAAAGTCGGATTGGAAGACTGGATTTTTGCTGAATTAATGAGATTTTCGTCCCGTGGAAAATTTCATTGGTGTAAGTTAATAATTAAAGCTTTGTTCCTTTGAATCGTAGCTTGATGATGTAGCCATAACCTTCCTCAATAAACGGACGAACTCGAGTCGCAAAGTCGGTTTAAAATATGCGTAAATTTGATGACTTTCAGGGCTTTATAAAATAGGTGTAGCTGATATTGACATATTTTTTACATTTAAGAGTATAGATAATTTCATTTGTACTTTAAGGATACATTAACTAGAACTTGCTATTTTTAATAAGTTTTGTACAATACTTGAATTGCGAAAGTCCGTTTTTGTATGGGACAAAAGTTATGAGACGTCTCCTTAACGCAAAAACCAAAGAAACGCTGGAAGTTTCTGCGTTTAGATATACAAACTCTTTAGCTGTATCCTATATCTAATCATCTAATCAAATACAACCTAGAATCGAAATAACTGACGTTTTATATTTTCACGGATTGCTTTACAGTTAAGTCTTCCACATTCTGCTGATGACATTTTGAGGCTATGCCTGTTCTGTTGAGGCATCTGAGCTCAAAAAAGCCTCTTAGTACGGTAGAACTGTTTCTCTTGAAGTTGCTTTCGAGTTTCGAACATATTTTTTTATCCTTTCACATCCTGGATTTTAAGTAGAGCCGGTGTTATATTACTAGCGTCCACTGTCCATCTATAAGTGCATTGTCCGGTGCGCTCGGCTGGAAGTAAAGAGCAAGTGGCGAGGAGCAAGGATGGCGGGCGATGCGGTCGAGTGCGCGGGCGCCGACCTTAGCTGCCTCAACTACCCACCTTGCTCTACAATACTGGTGGGATACTTATGACTTCAATTTCAATTCTTAAATTCTACAATTTAATGATATATTAGGATATAGGATATTACGATTGTTGTGAAATTGTTTAACCCACCAGGATTAGGGATGTAGCACGGAGTTTTAAAGGAGGTCTAATTTAGGGCTAATCAACATATTTAGAACTGAACCATTTTTTAATCTAAATATAATTTTGTTTTGTAGCCCGGAATACAGTCTTGATGCTTTTAGGAGTTTTAGATTATGTTTTATTAACGGGCGATGATTTTGATATGTCAAAAGAAGATGCATAATAATGATTAAAATCGGCCATCGCTCTTGAGTCCTGAGTCCTGATAAAGCAAAGTTAAATAAAAAAAGGTGTCATAAATAAAAAAATGGTTTTTAGTCAGTCAGCTAATGATTGGTACGAGATAGAGATATTATAAAATAAAGTTTCACCCCGCGTCTGTCTGTCTGCGGTTTTCAATATTAGATTAGATTAGATTAGATTAGATTAGATGCACCGGGAAGGTTTACGAGTATTAAACATGGACCCTATCATGTTTAGGAGCTAAGTATTAAGTCGGAAAAAAGTTAGTCCCAACGAGTGTTCATGGCGTATGCTGCCTAATCTATAGAGATATTTTTAGAATAAAATAATCTACAAAAAAGTCCGCGGCAGCATTGTCTCTAATAGAGAAGTTGTTATAAAACCATATTGTACCCGTGCGATTTAAAAAGAAAACAAATATAAGTCACATTGACCATAATTTATTAGTAATGTACGAGCGTTATTGAAAAAAATATTTGTAACAAAGTGGCCATATAGTTTCCAATTTACAAAATTGATGGCGTGCTGTTTGCTAGAGTCACGGAAGCGTCTCACGCACCTTCCATATAGAAAACATGACCTTATTACCATGCAAGGAGCGACCACCTTCAAAAATATAAATATTGCTATTCTCACACACAGCCTTTATGGGGCCCAGAGACAATGCCCACTTTTAGTTCAAGTGCACTCAAATTTACCTAGATTTGTACCATACCTACATACCTACGCTCTCGCCTTTTTTCCCTACAAGTAGGCAATGATCAAAGATATATCCACGTGCCACAATCCTGGCACACCTCTTTCTTCTCAGTCAAATCCATACATTTAGTCATGCATGCTTTTCGTTTCGTTTTTAGAAGTGCCGTCTGAAGCACAAGAAGTGCTGTATTAAAAAGAGGTTTGAACCCGAGTCCTCTCGGTTTGGAGGCCAACGCCTCTTTTCTTTTTTATAATTTAAGAGTTAAGCTTGCGCACTCAAAACGTGTGAGGATTGGAAGGTTCATCCGCTGGGAAATTAAACTGCTCGCGGTTCGCATATAGGTGGCATTAATTTGTTATGGCACGTGGCATCGTCGCTGGTCGTATTACACACGGTGACTTGCAGGTGTCATTTTTTGAAGTGTAACTTCTTAGGGTATGTGGCATAATTTTGTAGAGATTAATTTAATAATGGGACGGAAGTGAGCAACGGAAGTAAATAAATTATTTTCTTTTATATACCTATTACACATCACTGAATTTGAATTTGCTTGAAGAGAGCGAAATATGTCCAACAGAATACAATGAAGTAAAGACGCCGCCAATTAAAATAGTACCTACTTTTGATTCAGTAGGTACTACGAATGTTCTCAAAATTAATTTTGTAACATTTTTTGTGAATGTGAGCGTAATTATTGTAATGAGACCGAAACTTGGCGCCAGATTTGCAGAAGTTTTTTTTTCTTCACAGATTTCCTTACGGCTTCCAAAACCGTGTTATCGGTCCTAGGGTACCCAGCGGAATACCAAGTCTCCCTCTTTGTATTGGTATTTGTGATACTTAACAAGTATACCTAACGAGTGGACAATTCTGTTGAGGTATATTTAGATGGAAAAGTTGTGGTTTGACGGATTATGTACCTACGTTTTTAATTATAAAAAACCCATTGGTACATGGCCGGGATCGAACCGTAGGCTGCCTAGTTAATACCAGACGTCTTAACCACTCGGCCAAGTAGAAAATCCTGAATAGATGAAATGAAAATATCTGGGGTTGTCACACTGTGTTCATGAATTTCATTCATTCATTCATACGTAAATGTAGTAGCGAAATCATGCTCGACGTTTCGTCACAATAAAAGTTTGACTGTTGCCGACATCTGACTGAAAAAAAAGACTATGTAACATTTTCAGGTAGTAAAACGTCCCATGTTCTGCCAGTAATCGCTCTCCCGGCTGCGGTTATTGGTTCAGCCAGTTTTCATAACGATTTGACAATAAAAACGCAATTTTATTATCTCTAACGTTGGATGCAACATTGGCAGCCAGTTTGTGCGAAATGTATAGTACTTTACTAAAATCCAAATGCTTAGTAGGAAACTGAAAAATGTAATTGTGGCATTTATATTTCTAACTAGCTTCCTGCCCCGGCTACGGCTAATTTTTGAAATGTCACATTTAATAATGTATCCTCTCCAACTACTATGTGCAAAAAATCACGTTGATACGTTTCTCTGCTGGGAGGTGAAAGAAGGACAAACAAACACACTTTCTGCTTGTAATATTAGTTAGGATTCATTATAGACTTTATAATATAATAATAGATTATAGTAGTAGAAAGCGGGTTAATAATTTTCCCGCGAGAATAAGATATTTTCCCAGGCTAAAAAGTAGCCTTTAGATTATATCACTCTCCGGCCCCCCCAACAAACAAACACACTTTTGCATACTTTTATTTCTCGGTATTAACCTATTTTTGTATTTTTATCTTCAGGATTAAAATACCTGCACTCTGCCCGGATCCTCCATCGCGACATAAAACCGGGCAACCTGCTCGTCAACAGTAACTGCGTGCTCAAGATTTGTGACTTCGGGTTGGCGCGCGTCGAAGAACCGGACACCGCTAAGAATATGACACAGGAAGTGGTTACGCAGTATTACAGGCAATTATTACATTTTTTTAAACAGGTATTTTTTGAAAAGTGACATGAATTTGTCGATCCGTTGCTCCATTTTGGCGTGAAAGAAGCTTAGGAAAAACAATCACACTTTCGCCCCCGAAACCGTGTTCTCGATCCAAGGGTACCCAGCTGAAGACCAAGTCTCCATCTTTTAACCGATCGTATTTGTGAGGCTATACCAAACCAGTGGCCAGTTCTCTTGAACCTCTAAGGATTTCTTAAGGCTCCTTACCGGCACACGCTACATTTCGGACATTTTTGATGTCTGTTTGTGAGAATACGAATAAGATTGTGGATACAGTTATGTGTCATTTTAAAGTACGGGTCTTGGTCTTCAAGACTGATAGAAGGAAATTTTGAAATTATTTCTATAGTGTTGGTAAATTATCATTTTTCCGGACTCGTATTCCAAAAACTTACTTTCGAGTGACGTTTGACGATCGATCTTGTAAAGCTCACTGAAGATTTTGAACATTAAAAACCAGTATTGACACCGTAATATGGTAAACTTAAATATTGATAGATTAGATTTTTTAACTTTCATAAAAAAAATGTTTGAGAAATCGTAATTTTTGGAAAAAATCATAGATATAAAAATGTATTTTTTGTGAGCTATATACAAAAAAAATTAATAATATAAAAATAACACGTTATTCTCGAATTATTCCATAACAAGAATCTAAATTTTATTTAATATAGAAAACATTACAAATATAAATAAAAAATAATTTAAAGAGTAAAAAATTTGCAATGTTGAATATTTTTTATTTTCAAACCGTCCCCGCTTTTTATTTTGATATCAAAATCAACATAAAAAAATCGCGAAAAAAACGCGCGTTACTAACTAAATTTCGAGTGCGGCGTTACGGTAAGGCCTCTTAATAATTCTAAAATTTGTTACGAAAATATCTTGTACCGCATATCTGGTAAACCACCGAGGGTACATTTTTCTTATATGGAGTTATTTTTTCTTTGTGGCCAATGTGTATGAATGAATGACCTCTCCGTTGACCGCAGTTCGTGCATTTTGAAAGTAGGCCGCGGTCGTCTGGCTGACGTTCTGCAATAAAAATTACCTCCCACTAAAATATGAACGTATCCCACTTACTAAGGACATTAGTGGGCTAGCTAGATGATTCTGCAATTTTTTTGGCGATTATATTTATCTAAGTCCTCATAATCTATATACTTGTTGGTTTGTTTGTAAGAAGTAAACTCGAAAACTACTGGACCGATTTAAAAAAGTCTTTACTGAAATTTTGCTAAGTGTTTGTTTTTTTCACTTTTCTTATTTGTTCTAAAATCAGAGTTTAACAAATATTATTATTAGTTCTGCAAATGTAAAATAGGTTAAAATGTTAATAATTATGTAAATTGTTAATTTAACGACTTTTAAGAATTTTAAATGACAACTTATTTGAAAAAGACATGCAAAGTTTGTTTACCAAATAAGACAAGTCGAAAAAATACACTTTACATTATTCCAGCGGGGGACAGTGGGCTATGATATATTTAAAAAAAACTTAGGGTTCTGTAAGATACGACAGTATTTGCAACTAAAACCGGACAAAAATGGTATTGTGAAACATTTAAAAAAAATCGGGTCGGAAAACTTGTACCTAGTCAGTAATGAAGTTCATATTCTATGAGCTGCTTATTCAGCCGTATAATAATGTAATGTGTGTAGCACACACCCGCATGCATATTGCACAAACACACAGATACTATTTACATTGTTAAAATAATCGCTGAGCATGTATGAAAGGTATGATGAATATAAAAGAAGCGAAAAAAGATATGTCAGGATCGTAGCAAATGTCTTTTGGGATAAAAAAAATGTTCAGCATTTAATTACTTTGTTCTGTGAGATTTTTTAGTTATTTGTATCCTTTTGTTATTTCACATTTCCTATTTAAAGTTTCCCATTAATAATATTAAAAATAAATATACTTATTAAGTTTTTTCTCTATCTTGGTGTCAAGGCTACGTTTGGTAGTTGATTACATTGAAATGGTTTGCAACTCGTGACGACCGATTATAGCAGCGTGTCATTAATTGATTCGGAAGACGTTTGCTTCAGTTGTCAATTTTTTTCAGTTACATTAAACAATGAACGTGGAATAAAAGAAAAGTACTTAAAATGTATATGGTTCACAGATTATCTATAATTTTTGTATAGCCAAAAGTAATATTTAGAAAGAGATGAATCAGTTTCTAACTAAAGCCCTAAAAGTGTAGGTACCTATTACTTTCGTTGAAGTACTATATTGATAAGTTAATCTTTATATGAATCGTATTTCTTATCTTTAAATAATCTATGACGACGAGTGTTCAGTCCATATACAACCGACATTTACATATCCTGAATCGAACACCAGTTCACTTGGCTCGTTCATAACCATTGTGTTATCACTGGCAAACATACTCTTGATTGTTACCACCGTTCATGGACTCGCATAGCCACCTTCATGCTATCAAACAGCTTCTAAAAAAATTTGTACCACTGGACAAACTCAAGTAAAGGAACATCTACAACTTTTATGTTAGATATATATTATTAAATCGATATGTCAATCATCACGCCTTTTATCCAATCGAATGCCCTTTTCCTATGATCCAGACATACCTCTGTCGCCTCTTTTTATATTCATCATAACCTTTCATACATGATCGGCAATTTGGTGTACCTACTTTTAAATTTGTATATGGTCAATAAAACTAAGTCGTCCTCTGCCAGAATTTCCTTCATTGTTTTAACGTGTCCAAACCCTTTTTTTTTGTTTTATTAAATCAGTATATTGATCAATTCCAGGGCACCAGAGATCTTGATGGGCGCGAGACATTATACGGCGGCGGTGGACATTTGGTCAGTGGGGTGTATATTTGGAGAGCTGCTTGGACGGAGGATACTGTTTCAAGCGCAAAGTCCGGTGTTGCAGGTAAAGTGCACGGAAAATTGGCTCATTATTTTCTGAACTTGCAATATTTGCCTCTCACTCACACAGATAATGAAATAACAGCACGTCAGCGAGTCGCAAATATAATTTTTTAATTCCTTAACTAACGGAAAAATAATTGTCGACCCTCCCTCATTCCAGCTGGAGCTCATCACGGAGTTATTGGGCACGCCCACTATGGAGGACATGAGGTTCGCGTGTGCCGGCGCCCGCGCACACATGCTACGTCGGGCTGCGCGTCCTCCAGCGCTCTCGGCTCTCTACACGCTGTCCGTGCAGGCCACACACGAGGCTGTGCATCTACTGGCACAGGTCACTAATCTATACTAACAGTATAAAGCTGAAGAGTTTGTATGTTTGCTTGTCCGATTTTTTTACATTAACTCGTTTATTGAGTAAGGTTATTAGGCTGTATAACATTACGCTACGATGCGAGGAGAGGAGTTGTAACCATAAACGACAACCTATCAAAAATTTCCTCGGACAAAGCTAGTTTTAAATGAAACAGTTTAGTAATTGATGTATGTTTCTTGGTCACGGGTGAACGTATTTGGATGAAGTTTGGTACAAAGGTAGGCGAGTAATATTGTTCATTTCTACCATTTCCAATTTGAACTTAATTCATTGAACCATCTTATATTGAACTCCTGGATTGAAACCTGTAATATTGTAGTTATTATTAATGCCTGTTTTACCAATTCCCAGATGTTGGTATTCGATCCCGCCAAGCGTATCTCGGTGGCGGACGCGCTCGCCCACCCCTACTTAGAAGAGGGACGTCTGAGGTACCACTCTTGTATGTGCAAGTGTTGCTACAGCGCGCCGGCCGCAGCGCGACACTACTCGCCGGACCTAGAGCCGAGCGCGCCGCACCAGTTTCACGACGCGTGGGAGAGGAAGCTGACCACCGTGCATCAGGTCAAAGGTTGGTGGCTCCGACTATATGTGTATTATCCCGAATATTTATCTATATTTATAATTATGAAGAGGTAAAGTTAGTAAATTTGGATGTAGGGGGTAATCTCTCCGATTCTAAAATTTTTTCATGAATAGAAAGCTACGATATTTCTAAGGAATATAGGCTATAATATTATTTTGTATAGGTAGGTCTAGGTAGTTGATAGCCTAATTGGTAGGACGGTGGACTTGAAACCGGAGATCCCGGGTTAGAATCCTACCCCTTGCCAAAATGCTAAGCATCAATTTTCTTTAAGAATATGTGCTTAAATCGATACCTCGTGCTCCGGAGGGCACGTAAAGCCCTAGTCCAGTCACCAACCCGCCTGCCAAGCGTGGTGACTATGGCAATTCCTCTCAATGAGCACCACTAAAAATGGTGCACCTAGAGGGAGACCATGATCCAGCAGTGGATCTTAAAAGGTTGATGATGATGATGATGATGATTATTTTGTTCGAAAATATCCACGTGCGAAGCCGGGGGCGGAAAGCTTAGTTACTTCTATAATGAAAACCTTAACGTGCCACACTCGCATATCTCTTTAATTAAACCCACCCTTTGATCGTAAATTCGCAGAAGAGATCCACAAGTTTATATCGGAGCAGCTGCAGACGTCGCGGGTGCCGCTGTGTATCAACCCGCAGTCCGCTGCATTCAAGAGCTTCGCAAGGTAAGGCGACGCAACCGCCAAACCAACTGCCAACCAACCGCCAACCAACCGAAAACCAACCGACAACCACTAGGTGATTTGTTTGCGTTATATAGCGACCACCCGCACCCAAGCCATGTAGACAGCGCGAATGTCGTGTCGACAATAATTTATCAACGTATCTAGCTCCCAATAGATGGCGTTTGTATCGTATTTATTGTTTTTTTTTTACTCGGAATTTACTGAACCAATTCAAACGAAATATTACCAAGCGTCGGTGATTTATAATGGTAATGTAATATACAATATTGTTGTATTCGTAAATTAGTTAGTAGCATATATTTTTTTGTAGTTGTCCACATTTTTATTATTTAGCATATTGGCAGTCGGCTCAATTATTCCTATAGTTTTTAAAACGCAATAGCAATGTTTGTTTGAAAAACTTTAAACCCTAAATAACGAAAATATGGCTTAATCCAATTTAAAATAATAACTATCAACAATTTGAGTTGAAAATGTTGTATAAATAAACGCATTTTTCTAAGATTAATTGTGATTTGCCATATTTTTGACAGATATAAGATGGCTGACAGCCACGGACGCTTGAAACTAAACGGTTTCGGGAGCTGTAAGGCAACTCGTAAAAACTAATTTCAAAATAAAACAATCTTGTATTTTACATTATAAATCGCCTGCGCTTGGTTTTAGTTTAATCAAGTTTAATTCATTAAAATTCGCGTAAAAAACAACAATAAACGACTAGCGACATCTAATAAGTCTGTAAAGGTCCTTTTTTTAATAAATTCTGTTGTCAACACGACTCTGAAATGGATAATAAATATCGCGATTTTTTTTTCAATTCGTCATCACAACTTTGTGTGGCACCCAGCGATGTACCACGCCAGTCACTGTACATTACATACTCATACAAGTCATACAAATTAACGCTAACTAATACATTCACGATGTCAGCTCTCGCTATTCGGTGGTCGCAGATTCCCTCCCCCGCTCCGCCTCCCATCCTCAGCATTCAATATTTTGTGTTTTGGCGTGTTAGGTACATTGCCCGGCAGACCATAATACTCATCGGACTAACAGACTTCGGTTTTGGCGTAAAGCTACAAACCGAATTCTCTTTTTAAAGTACGATGGGTACTATTCTCTGCCGGGAACTGTATCTGTAACGAGTGATTTTGTGCCTTAATATTTGTACTGTAACCTATTGTTGCCTAACGGCCGATTTTTGCCAAAGCCCTTCTTGCATGGGTTTCACCTTTTGGTCACGCTTCGAGACGATAGTATATTTGTTCTGTGGATGGATTCGAGTGTAAATAACCACCCCCGCACAACCCTCGCCGCATTATCAACCCTCTTGAAATGGTGGAGAGATTGAATGTTGTGCTCATATACGGTATTTGGTGCAAGGGCTCTTACCACCCATCCTGTTCCTTGCTGATTTTGGGATACAGTTTTTTTAAATTAGATATTAAATTTCAAATCCAGTCTCTCTCAGTGACCTATTAGCAAATACTATATAGAAGCTAAGGTTAGTATGGAGCGATACTACGATACTAATTTTATCTGTCAAATTGTATTTTTTTTTAATTTAATGTATATATTAATATTTGAAAAAAAATTTTTTCATTCAATCAAATGTACGTGTTGTATAGTATTTGCTATTAGCGTTTATTCAATTGCCTTAACGAAAATCTTGAAAAATCCCGAGATCGGCGCAGGAACGGGCCTAGTATTTAAATCCTACAGGTCCAGCCGTAGCCCACGACTTAGTGAATAACATCTGCTTTTTTTCTATGTTTTGCGAACAGCTCTAGGCCGAGTCCGAAATCGAAAGTATGTTCCCCTTTCAAGACTGCGGCAAAAATACTTCTCCTGTCGCCAGTGATATTTCTGTGCGCTGCGTAGTTCCGCCCGCGATCCAGTAAGACACGCCATTGACCGCACGCTCTCTCCCTGCCTAACATAACCACTCTAGGGGCGCTACGCCCTTGATAAGGCAACGCAGCACGATCTTAAATTAAATATTTACCATTATCAGTATATATTCATTGCGTGACGTAAGAAGAGCGCTAACGATCGACCTGCTCAAGAAACGATTGTCGATTTATTTGGTAAAAACAAATTACATATGGATCGGGAGACTTTTTAATTCGGATTAAATGGTTTAAGGAGACGCCTTTTGTCCCATACAAGAATGGACTTCAGCAATTCAAGTATTTTACAAAACTTATTAAAAATAGCAAGTTCTAATTAATAGATCCTTAAAGTATGTGAAATTATCTATACTTACTCAATATGTAAAAAATATGTCGATATCAGCTACACCTAGGTTTCATGAAGCCCTGAAAGTCATCAATTTCACGCATATTTTCAACCTACTTTGCGACTGGAGTTCTCTTAATGTATTTACTAATGTATATTTTTTTACATATTGAGTAAAAATAATTTCACATACTTTATGGATCCATTAACTAGAACTTGCTATTCCTATTTTTTTTATGTACTATACTTGAATTGCTGAAGTCCGATTTGTGTATTTTGTTGTACCGATTTTGTTTGGAAATTTTCTTTCTCTCGGATATTGGGTGAAAGAGATGCAAAAGTTTCGAACACGCGCGTTGTTTAGTTGGTTACGCGACCAAGAGAGCTCTTAACAAATACACCGAAAATTGCTCTTCGTGCACGTAGACTGAATAGGTCTACTTACGTGACCCTATTTGTCTCTAATTCAACTTTTGTAGTATTTCTGTGATAAAATTCAATAAAGGAATTAATAAGATGTATGCCGTGCGAGCATGATGCTGTAGAATGAATCTCAGTTAGAAAGAGAAAGATAGAATTTACCACTAGTGACAAAAAGTAGCGTCGCAGAAACCGAGCCGGCGAGCATAGACTCGAACAATTGTTTACAACAAAAATTGTTTACGCGATGTTGTTATAAATTGTACAAATGAACAGCAAACCAATATGCCGTGCGAGTGTTGCCTTATCAATCGCGTTTACTGTCATATAATTTCAAAAGGGTTGATCGTTTAGGTTGTGGACCTATCTAACGACACATGTCCGCCTGCAAGTCTAGTTTGGGTGATCTCGCATGCAATACACAAACAGCTCCCACTTAGAGTTGAACCTCATTCCTTACGCATTTTCCCGGGTTTTTTATGCTTTTTTGTCGCTCAGATAACTCATTCGTGACGCGGAAGAGTTTGTCTACCGGTGTGGTTTTAGCATATTTAAGAACCGTGCCATCGATCGATCGATTCGAACAGTAAAAACGACGAGTGCACACTAAACGGCCAGCCATGACATGCCCGGCCCTATAATGTAAATAATAGTAATAATTAAATATGCTAAGCTCCCGGTGTAGAGAGACAAATGTTTGAAAAAAAGAGATAATGTCCCATAGAGAGAGAGAGAGAGAGAGAGAGAGAGAGAGAGAGAGAGAGCAGGACAAAGTGCAGTCGCGTTGCGGTTACATGTACTTTTTCCTGCTTTCTCATGGGATATTTCTAACGTTTCTGCCGTACAGTACATATCGGTAGACAAACTCTCCCGCGCCATGCTAGGCTGGGCTGTGCGACAGAAATTTATATAGATACGGGAATTGTGACAATGAGGTCCAACTTTCACATGCCACCGAGGTACGCGCGTAGTGCATGCGTAGACGCAGACGGCAGTGTCCGGCACTTGGTTGTGGTGATATTTTAATCTCTCGTAGTTACCTCAAGTAGATTAGTAATTTAATTGTCATGCAGTTTCGCTACGTTTTCATACTATATTATATATACTTTATTATCTGTAGCCGAGTGTTGATCAAACGATGCATGTTAAGTTTGAACAGTTTTTGTTGGATTTTTGGACACGGCGCGAGTGTGCGAGAATCTAGCATGTTTGGCGTGGGTGTGGGGTTTTACGATTATTGTTTTTTTTTTGTTGCGCATCGATCGTTGTAGTAATGGATATTTGGCTGCATATGTATTACAGTTCGACCGTTGCGCACCCGTCGGAGTTGCCACCGTCGCCACACCAGTGGGAATGACGTCAGCAGAAGCGCGCCATCAAATAGCGACGCGCGCTGTAGTAGCGGACGGCCGGCTGCTTGTGACAGACTTTGTTTGCTTTCATGTTCTCCTAGTTTGTGTTTTTTAAGTGTATGGACTAATGGATTTTTTTTACTTTTTTTTGTATAATACGTTTGTCTTCAACGACCTACGACCCATTTTCTCTCAAGATGTCAGTGAAAAGCCAAAAATATGACAAAATGATTGGAAGTCTTGTAGGTCGTTGTTTGTCTTGTAGCGTGTTATATCATGCACAATATTAATAATGTATACAATTATGTGCTGTAATCATTGACAATATGTTTATAATTATATTTGACAATAATATATCCAGTAGAGATGTTTTTTATTGGCGGATAAGTTGAGTTGAGCTGAGTTTTATAATTGTGTATGATATATAACGTTACAATGTGACATCTAAGTTCTGATTATGTTTTTTATATAGTGAAATTTTTTTTTTAAATCGTTCCAATACTCTGCTCATTTTTTTTCAATGATTAATTGGATTGTAACTCGATATATAATATACCCATTTTACATAATGTAATGGGTTTAAAATACGTCAGTATAAATTGATGAACTTGTAAGTAAGTAAAAATGAGTTAAAAATTGTACATTTTATACCGCATCATACCTCATAATAAGACTTAGATTCGATATAGGATAATGGAAGGCGACAAAATATGTATAGCGAAGTTATATTTAGTGTCACTGCCTTGCGACTTGCTTCACTTAGCGATGATACTACTCATCGGACTAATTACCAAATATAATTTCTCTTACATACCTATAGAATAGTGGCAGCGGTATTTGGTATGTTTTACAAATTTGTGGCGGCTATTAAAGTTGACTGCGAATTTGTTAAATCTTACTACAGTTGTGAATATAGTGTAGTTAATTGGACGCTGATTTGTAATTTCCACATTTTTTCCTTTTTTTTTAACATCACTTAACACTTTAATACTCCCTTCCCTCTATCATATTGCTTGACAGTTTTGTTAGAGGGAGACAGAGCATTGTATAACTATACAGCGTTTAATAGTAAGGATTATATCCTTTTATTTTAATGTAGATATGTGTGCCAGCGTCTGTATAGAACACTCGGTGTATGGCGAGTATAGCGCCTCAGAGACTGTCAATCGCTATTGACAATGTGTTTACGTTATTGACAATCGATGTATCAATGTTTTTGCGCTCAGTTTATTATCGAAACGATTGTCAATGCCCGTCAATCGCACGGAGAAACCATCACGTAGATAATCGCTTCAATTCGCTTTTGTCAATTGCAATTGATCGTATCGGGTGCGCTTAAGGGTCCTATACTGGGAATTTGTATGGAGATATTACTATTCCCAATTTCTCTGTAAATAATCCACCTGTGTCACTGTAATTTAGCATATAGTTACTTATTCAATATATCTAAGTGAAATAGTCGTTATTTTTTCAATTGGTTTTATTTAATAGGAAATATGGGTGGTAGAATAAAGGATTATTCTGCCCCTTCTGTCTCTTTCATAATCTATCACAAAACTCTAAATTTTTTTTAAAGCGCTCTTATACCATTATTCTTCAATTATATATATCGCTTTATTTTGTAGCTTATTGAAAATTCAAAAAAAAAAATATTTTATGATTTTTTAATTTGGCAAAAATAATAAAATAATTATTATTTTAAATTTTCAATAAGCTACCAAAAAATTCGACATATATAATTGAAGGGTAATGGTTTAACAGCGCTTTAAAAAAAATTTAGAGTTTTGTGATAGATAATGAAAGAGACAGCAGGGGCAAAGTTAAACTACCCATATTTCCTATTCAATAAAACCCATTGAAAAAATAAGAGCTTTTTCACTTAGATATATTCAATAAGTAACTATATGCTAAATTACAGTGACACCGGTGGATTATTTACAGAGAAATTGGGAATAGTTTATCCCAGAAAAATTCCCAATATAGGACCCTTAAGGTTGGCTAAAACTATTTTCGTTGGATTATTATAATTGTCAATGAGAACAACGAAACACGACCACTTATTTGGTATTTGACTTATTTTGATAAGACATGACACCGATTTTTTACATTAATATTGTGATGTATATGTTCTTTCTTTATTGTAACGAAAAGCCAAGCAATATTTTTACTATGACTAAAATTGGTCAAGTTGAATGTATAAATGATTCCTTATTTTATGTTAACATGTGCGATTTGTTCATAATAGTAAGGAGTAAGGAATGTTATATTTAGATAAACTGTCTCTATAATGTATTAACTTAATGAACAGTTTTTTTATTAGCAATTCCATATATAATTATATATGTCTACTAATATTGTATGTGATGATAACTTGTAGTTTGTTTTAGTGTCTGATTGTGTTTCCACGTGGATATGGCGAGCAATAAACGTTGCAATATGCATTAATATAGTAACGGAACACAATTCGGTGCGTAAACACTAAGGTGTATTTTTATTTCAAAGTTTCAATAGTTTTTTATAATAAATTTTCAAAGTATTAATATAAAACACCCATTCTGTCCCATTTCTCAACTCATTTGTCTAAATCAATCAATCATATATGCGGTCCACAATATTCTTGTAACAAACGGTCCGCCTAGATCGTACGGCGGCCTGAATGGGAAATTTTTGGTGCGATGCCGGACCAATGTGTGGCCTACTTAACTGGTAGTACCACGGAGCATGTTAAGGGCCGTGGTACTACTTTAATCACAAACGAGTAGTACCACCACAGAAACGCTAGTTTACCTAAATGATGACGTCACTTTGTCGTTTGGCGGCAAAACTTTGAATATTTATTATAAAAAAGACTTCTGCACAGAAAACAAAAATATTTATAGTTTCTTAAAATAACTTTGAAATAAAAATATAAAAGACATACATTAGTTTCTACTTTACGAACCGAATTGCCAATACACGAATCTCCGAACAATCGACACCTAAGCAAAATTACAAATAGTTTCTTTAGTTGTAATCATAATCATTTGTAATTGCGTGTAACATCGACTGAACATTTTTACATAGGTTACTTAGCTAGGAGTTAGCGTATATTTACCGGCAACACTGAGACTACAACATAGCGAAAATATATTAATAACATACTATTTCTGCAGTAGTGAGATATTATTGATAAATTAGATAATTCGAGCATTTACTGTACATAAAGTGGAAGACATAGGTAGTTATATAAAATTAGGATTGTCGTGCGTCAGTGGATCTCCAGAACTCTAAGCAATAAACTTGTGATGTATATACTCTTAAGGGTCCTATATTGGGAATTTTTCTGGGATAAACTATTCCCAAGTTCTCTGTAAATAATCCACCTGTGTCACTGTAATTTAGCATATAGTTACTTATTGAATATATCTAAGTGAAATAGCTCTTATTTTTTCAATGAGTTTTATTGAATAGGAAATATGGATAGTTTAACTTTGCCCCTGCTGTCTCTTTCATAATCTATCACAAAACTCTAAATTTTATTTGAAAGCGCTGTTATACCATTACCCTTCAATTATATATGTCGAAATTATGTTGAATTTTCATAAAGCTACAAAAAAGCGATATATATAATTGAAGAATAATGGTATAAGAGCGCTTTAAAAAAAAAATTGAGTTTTGTGATAGATTATGAAAAAGGCAGAAGGGGCAGAATAATCTTTTATTCTACCACCCATATTTCCTATTAAATAAAACCAATTGAAAAAATAACGACTATTTCACTTAGATATATTGAATAAGTAACTATATAATAAATTACAGTGACACAGATGGAGTATTTACAAAGAAATTGGGAATAGTAATAACTCCATACAAATTCCCAGTATAGGACCCTTAATACACTTGTAGTTTTCCCATCCTTCATAGTCAACAGGTAAATAATGACGGACGGTTGATTGACGCACGTCATTCCTACGTAGCGTAACGTGACGTGTGTTGAGTGTCAAGAGACGTAGCCTTAAAACTAGTTCAAAACTATATAGTTAATTGGAAGTTGTATATAATAGAGTTATTGTTAGTGTCTAGAGCTATAGTCCGGCGCACTAGTTTTACACTTTTGTACGCGACCCTCCCCGATGGTGATGGTGTGTATGTCGCCGCTAAATGGTCAAATCAGCCGCTCAATTGAATAGCTAGCCATTTCATTAAATGGCGGCATTCAATTGAATGGCTAAAGGATGCTTAGACAAATTGTTGAAATAAACGTTTTAAATATTTATTATTTATTTAAGAAAAATAGTACTTTAATAATAATTAAGTAAAACAATGTTCTTAAATGTAATAATTCAAAGGTTGTTCTAGTTCTGTTTAAAAAATAATTAACATGACATTTATTTATTCTCTCCGACTTATTAAATCAATTGAATGAATTTTAAATTACCTATAGCGGCTTTCGGTACAGCCATTTCTAAAGAGCTAGCTTTTAACCAGCCAAGACATTGAACGTTAAAATATCATAATTAATTTTAGGGAACGGCCTAGCCATTCAATTGATTGCCGCTATTTAATGAAATGCCTAGCCTATATCCAATTGAGTGACTGTTTTAACCATTTGGCGGCGACATACACACTATAACAGAAACCCACCTCGCCTTAACTCTGCGTCAGTCCTGTGATCCGTTTAGAAGTTAAAATTACCTTCAGTTTTTTTTGTACATGTTGCGTTTCCAGACTTTCGGAGATCTCGTATTTTTAAGTTTTTTTTTAATGTAGCACACGATCTTATCATTTTTAAACGAGTGATGTTTAGTTTTTAGGTTGCGTAACGCTATTCTGTCACTCTATGTTCGATTGCTCATACATAGCAATGTATATATTAATTGTAACTTGGTAAGTTTTAGTTTAATATCGGCCTCTGTGGTATTTGATTTTAGTGAATTCCTTTTTATTGTAACGAAAACGTGATGTCCGAGGTTTTAATAGTTCCAATTTTATAGAATTCTCTTCACCGATTCTAGTGTACATATTATGCACTGATAGCGTGTTTAAGTTAATTGTAGTTAGTGTTAGTGATTAACAAATGGCTGTATTGATTCTTGTTTCGAAGACCGAAGCACACATGGAACGATATGAGACTTTGAATTTTTACAATATTGCTTTGAAGATGGCAATTATTTCACTCTTATTCATATATCTACCTAGTTTGGATTACGTACCCCTCAGGCGGTCTTTTTGTTTAGTTTCCGTAAACGCAGATGTAAATATAAATGATACGTACCTACTGTTTTTGTGCGGAATTTTTGCATTTTACCAGTAATGCGGACTGCCAAAAGTACTTTTAATTTAGTAGTCTATACTTGTATCGAACGGGGCCTCCTGTCTCCGCGTATTTTAGTTGTCGCTGTGTAAGATTCTTTGGTTTACACTGATTGTAACAATAAAACTATTGCATAATTTATTGGTTTTTGTTTTTGCATCCTTGTCACATTTAACACTAATATAATTTTCTCGACATTAAAAGAGAATTACTAGAATTTTATAATGTTTTTGTAAAATTATAGAAAAGCTGAAGTCGTTTTCGTAATTTTCGAAATACCGATTTTATTGAGAAATCGTACTTTCTCATGTATCTGGTAGTACATAATTATATTAGTCTATCTTATCTTATCCTTGGTTACCTTATCGATTTTAATAGTAGTCCATCTCGTTCACATATTTCTAAAGAGATATGGACAAAATAAGCCGCGCGTAAAGCTTCGCGAGTTCTTTGCGCTGTGATGCGTCCCCTTAACCTATTTACTTAGATATATTAAACCTCACGTGAATACATTGATGGAAGGATGGGGTAGAAAGCTAGGTTAAAACTAAATGGCTTACAAATGTAGGTATAGTTATAAAATGTAAGTTTTCTGGTGCCATCTGGTGGTATGGGCACGTAATTAATGGTATACAGTGATGATACCTACTTGTCAGCAATCTACGCACAGCCAACAGCGCTATAAAAAAACAGTTTCAGTATAGAATACCGTCAGCACCATCAAAAGTATATTCCTCCGCCCATACTGTGCAAATGAGTCCCGATAAGTGGGGATCAGGCATAACATAAGACGAGGAGTACCTACTATAAATTGTAAATGTAATCTATACTAATAATAAAGCTGCAGAGTTTGTTTGTTTGAATGCGCTAATCTCAGTAGGATTTGAAAAAATATTTTTGCATTTGATAGCCCAATTCTTAAGTTCTACCTATAAAAGTGTATTGTTGCCGTTTTTCACCTTTCGGACTGACGTCTCCCCTAAGGGGGACGTTAGAATTTCCTAGTACTAGCGTTTCCCCTCAGTAAGGGGAGACGTTAAAACTCGACAGGAAGGTTTACGAGTATTAAACATGGACCTATCATGCTTAGGAGCAGGAGCTGAACATTAACTGTATAAGTGAATCAAATCAGAAAAAGTTAGCCCCAGCGAGTTTTCATGGCGTATGCTGTCTAATCCGGCCGAAAAGTAACAAAATCACATAGGAAATAAATGTGTAAAATAAAATGATCTACAAAAAAGTCTGCGGTAGCATATATATCTACCTCTAATAAATTAGTATTTTAATAAGCGTATTTATGTAGGTAGGCAGGTATTCAAATTGTTTTAAACTCGTATTCCACCCATCTCCACTTGAGCAACCTTTCAATGAGACGAAGCAGTCGACCGCGGCCTACTGCGTGCATATCTCGCACTGAGGATGCACTGTGGCTAACCGTCCGTGTGTGCCTCGACCAGCGGCAATGCCTCTAGTTTTGGAAAATGGGAAATTAATTTATGCAATAAAACACAGTTTCTACATCAAATGTTTAGCGACTTCTTTTTCACATATGAACGGGTATACATGGGAGCAGTCTACATCATTAAGTTTCCCGTCATTCCTGAAGATTGAGCCGCAGTATTCCGAGTTTAAGTAGTTGTTTGGCTCTTTATCGGACCACTCGTTGAAACCGGCTTGTTGCAAGGTCTCATCTGTGGAAATACATTATTTATTCATATAGAAATATAGATCAAAACATTCTCACTTTCATTCAAATCCGTTTATTTCATTGTATAACAAATAAAAATACAATAATAATAAATCGTTTTTATTACGCCAATCTCACAAAACCGAACTTCTGAAGATCTGATTTTTCGTTGCATTCACTTTTAATTGATTTTTTTTTGTGCAAATTGTTGTCTTTTTATATGTATTTATTTTCTGTCGTATTTATATGTAATGTCTTGTTTATTGTTTTTTTATTATGTCTTTTTTAAACTTGTTTTTGTATTTAATTTTCATTTTAAATATTTATACTTTATAATTATTTAGACCTGTCATATAGTCGTGTCATAAATAAAAATATATTATTTTGTATTGTAATTGTAATATCTTTGATTTTTTTTGTGTAAAATGTATTTTTTTAATTATAAAAGTACTAAAAATATTCATGTCTTTTTAAAATAAAAAAAATAAAACTTGTCTTGCCATATCACAAGGCTATATATTTTTTTCATTTTATTTCAAAAAAATTTCATTTTAAATATTTATACTTTATAATTATTTAGACCTGTCATATAGTCGCGTCATAAATAAAAATATATTATTTTGTATTGTAATTGTAATATCTTTGATTTTTTTTTGTGTAAAATGTATTTTTTTAATTATAAAAGTACTAAAAATATTCATGTCTTTTTAAAATAAAAAAAATAAAACTTGTCTTGCTATATCACAAGGCTATGTATTTTTTTATTTTATTTAAAAAAAAATTTCATTTTAAATATTTATACTTTATAATTATTTAGACCTGTCATATAGTCGCGTCATAAATAAATATATATTATTTTGTATTGTAATTGTAATATCTTTGATTTTTTTTTGTGTAAAATGTATTTTTTAATTATAAAAGTACTAAAAATATTCATGACTTTTTAAAATAAAAAAAATAAAACTTGTCTTGCTATATCACAAGGCTATATATTTTTTTATTTTGTTTCGAAAAATTTTCATTTTAAATATTTATACTTTATAATTATTTAGACCTGTCATATAGTCGCGTCATAAATAAATATATATTATTTTGTATTGTAATTGTAATATCTTTGATTTTTTTTGTGTAAAATGTATTTTTTAATTATAAAAGTACTAAAAATATTCATGACTTTTTAAAATAAAAAAAATAAAACTTGTCTTGCTATATCACAAGGCTATATATTTTTTTATTTTATTTCGAAAAATTTTCATTTTAAATATTTATACTTTATAATTATTTAGACCTGTCATATAGTCGCGTCATAAATAAAAATATATTATTTTGTATTGTAATATCTTTGATTTTTTTGTGTAAAATGTATTTTTTAATTATAAAAGTACTAAAAATATTCATGTCTTTTTAAAATAAAAAAAAATAAAACTTGTCTTGCTATATCACAAGGCTATATATTTTTTTATTTTCAAAAATGTGATAATTTTTATTTTTATTATTTATACTTTATATTTCATGCCATAAATAAAAAGATATTATTTTGTATTTATTTCTTTTATTTCATAACAGCAACAGCAAAATTTCCATAACAATGAAAAAGGAGCAGTCTGTATCACCGCTTTATGTTTGGCGCAAGTTTTAAAAACCTTACGCACACATGCAAAGCAACACAATTCGCTCTCTACACCGATTCATAGCGGCCGGGCATACGACGGTCAAAAGTTACCTGGCGCGTCAAACACGCGAAAGGTTAAATATGCATAATATTTCAGAACGCTATTTTGTAAGACGGCCATAATTTTTCTGGGACAAACTATTCCCAATTTTTCTGTATATAATCCACCTGTGTCACTGTAATTTAGCATATAGTTAGGTACTTATTGAATATATCTAAGTGAAATAGCTGTTATTTTTTCAATGGGTTTTATTGAATAGGAAATATGGGTAGTTAAACTTTGCCCCCGTTTTATCTTTCATTATCAATCACAAATCTCTTAATTTTTTTTAAAGCGCTGTTATACCATTACCTTTCAATTATATATGTCGCGTTTTTTTGTAGCTTATTGAAAATTTGAAATAATAATTATTTTATTATTTTTGCCAAATTAAAAATTTTTTTTTTAGAATTTTCATTAAGCTACAAAAAAACGCGACATATATAATTGAAGGGTAATGTTATATCAGCGCTTTTAAAAAAAATTAGTGTTTTGTGATAGATTATGAAAGAGACAGCAGGGGCAAAATAATCCTTTATACTACCACCCATATTTCCTATTCAATAAAACCAACTGAAAAAATAACAGCTATTTCACTTAGATATATTGAATAAGTGAAGTATATGCTAAGTTACAGAGAGACAAGTGGATTATTTACAGAGAAATTGGGAATTGTTTATCCCCTATACAAATTATGGGTATAATAAGAATTGAGATAAGTAGGTACTTATTTGCCTTAATTTCAGATCACTGGTCTGTCTGTTTAAATATTTGTCCAGAATAGACACCAAAACGTCTGTATGAATTTGGATAAAACTTTGCATATTGAATATTTATAAGTACCTATGCTCTTTGCTTGAGATCTTGAAAGGTTATTATAGTTTTTTATAAGCTACGTACTGTATATTGTATAGAAGACTCTTTCATCCCCTGTCCCAGTTTTCCTCGCTTTAACTCCCAACAAGAAGAACCAACTAAATCTTGCTTCATTAAACACTGCAGGCGACGTTTTTTGTATAATATCCCAAATGACAATATGTTCTGATGGAGAATTAATAATTGCTAAATGTGCCCCATGAGACGCACATTCTGCTAAAGCTTGGTTCCATGTATACGCTATATGTGGGACTTTGTAGCAGCTGCTTGAATTCGCGTTGTATTCATAATCTGGAAAATTAGAGACATTTTAGTAAATTACACGCACATCTTCGCCTTGCGGTGTGGCCAGAGATATCAGTAACAGTGTTCACTTTTTGCCTTTTTGTGGTCCATTTTTTTTTTTTTTTTTTTTCTTTCTTCACGGGTTCGGCCGAGTTAGCATACATTTTGACAGCGACACTTTCGTTTCGGTCGAATGGCCTTGAACAGGCCAAAACGTTCATGTCCAACAAGGACCGGCCAGAGATAGCCCGGACCGGGCATGCCCTGCACAAGAATGCCGAGCAATTTGCTTGGCCGGACACAGAATTTTCCCGCACATTGTTGGGCCGGACCTCGCGGCCCCGGGCTATCTCTGGCCGGTCCTTGTTGGACATGAACGTTTTGGCCTGTTCAAGGCCATTCGACCGAAACGAAAGTGTCGCTGTCAAAATGTATGCTAACCCCCCAGCTCCCGAAATCGTGTTACGGTTCCAGGGTACCCAGCGGAGGTACAAGAGGGAGACTTTGTTGTCCATATTAAACATAATAATAGGTAAGTACCTACTTGAAGAGCGAAGATCACTTTACGCTCCATCCAAAACACCAGAAACAGTACATATATTTACGAAACTTTTATATACATATATTTACTAATCAGCGTTCAGCCGTATTAAATTCCGCGTAAACCTTACTAGAGCTGTTTTGCAAAGCGGCTAGCGTTTTTGTATTGCGGCGGATTCTACAATTCGGCTGCGACACAATTCTGATCTACTTCTACTTAGGTACCTACTTATGAAATACCTAATAGAGATATTATATCTTTCGAGTATCGCACCCACTTGAAATGTTTTTATATATTTTTATAGGATCTATCATCTATCAACTTCATAGCCAAATTCTTAGTTATTAATCTATGGTGGTCGTATTCGACAACAAGTAGCCCCTTGTCGGTTTAAAGTAGGCCACACATTGGTCCGGCATCGCACCGAAAATATTCCATTTCAGCCGTCGTAAGATCTAGGCGGACTGTTTGTTACAAGAATTGGACGAGTCTGTGGCCTATTTCGATGGACCGAACGGCGGCGGTGGCCACCATCAGCTCACCTTTAGAACTAACTTCACATTCGCCATCATAGTACATGTCCTTAGCTTCTATTTTACATATAAATGGCAATACAGCAGTACAATGTAGGGTTTCTATATCCCCATTCCTCGTTACCACATCACACTGCGCCGTGGTGTTGCCATCTTTGTCTTCTGGGTCTTCCACTGAAATAAATAAAAATCTAATTGATTCTACGTTGCCGTTTGTCTATCATCACGACTTTATCTCGTTAGAGGTAGACAGAGACAATCGAATGACATTTGCTACGGTCCTGACCAAGCGCGGATCCACCGTTGTGGGTACGATGGGCATGCCCACAACCCTAATCAGGCCAGTGTGGGTAATTTTTTTGGGGTAGTTGTACATTCGTCACAAAGTAAATTCGCCACAGTTCTATTTTTATGAAGTAGGGGTCTTATAGAAAATGGCGGCCAAAGTTGGTGAATAACACTTTATTTCATTTAAAAAAAATAGGCTTTGTTTTAAAATTTAATTAATACACAAGTTGTGGAACTATTTATTTCGGATCGGTCTAGCCCGGTTCGATGTCAATAAATAGTAAAATATATTATTTATTTTAAAAAACCGTAAAAAAATCGCATTTCGATATCACTGCTTAGTGTAAGTACAAAGATCTTATTTAAAACTAGCTTTTCGCCCCAGCTTCGCAAGTGGAGCCCATATTAACTTTTATCCTCTATACAACAATCTAATAGAAAAAAGATCTATAGAAATGGCAATGCCGCAACGCAACAGATCTTTTAATTTTCCGGGCAACTTTTCCAATATTTATTTCCGCAAAAACCTTATTCAGACTATTCTTACACTAGTCGTACACACTTGAAAGATCATGATCGTGATTATTATGAATCATTCTGCAAAGCTACAGGCGCTCTTGCATATAAAAAAAATATTTTAATTGGTCCAGCCGTTCTAAAGTGATGTGCTTACCAACGAACATCATTTAATTTTTTTTATAGGTTTCCGCCCCCGGCTTCGCCCGTGGATATATTCGAACAAAATTAAAATAACCTATACCTATCACTCAGGGATATCGTAGGCCACACATTGGTCCGGCATCGCACAGAAAATTTCCCATTCCGGCCGCCGGATGATCTAGGCCAGAGGTTCCCAAACGTTTTTATGCCGTAGACCCCCTTGCTAGATTTTTTTTTTTGGTAGACCCCCGTAGTACTTTTTCCTTGCTGACGTGGACCCCTGACAAGTAGAAATCGACCCCTGGGGGTCCATATAGACCACTTTAGGAAACGATAATCTAGGTTTGAGGTCGGTTTCGGTGGACCGTACGGCGGCGCGCCGGAGATTGGACGAATGTGGCCACCTTTAGTGAACGAATTTCTAAAATCGGTACAGCAGTTTGTGAGATTACCACTTACAAACTTTACCTCTTTATAATATTAGTATCTGTACTTACAATTTATAATAGGAGTTTCTTCGACCGATTCATGTTGGTCACCGTCATTTTGTACCCAAATGTTATTACCCAGGTCTGGGTATCTTTTAAAAAGGGCATGCGCTTGTTGAATGTCCCAATTTGTGGATGGCAACATCAACTTTCCTCCTTCAATTTCGCACACTTTTTCAGCTTTCTTATATCGAACTGATTCGATGTGCAATTTGTAATATGCATCGGTCTTCTTATTGTAAGTGTAGTCGCTCCTAGATTGACTTAACTTATTGGATGATAGAGCAGAAGCTATGGAAAGATTATTACATTATGAAAAACAAACTAATTTCCTGGATCAATAAGTTTTGTTTTCCCGGAATAAAAAGTAGCTTAACAAATTCACTTTCACGTATTAGTTAGGATTAGGACTGTTATTTTGCGATTTGATTTTTTTTCACAGTTCCTAGGGTACCCAGCATAAGACCAAGTCTCGAATGACCAGTTCTGTTGAGGTATATTTAGATGGAAAAGACAAGGCTTGTATAATAATAATAATCTTTATATTGCTTTTTTAAAAGAAAATATAAGAACTATTGAAATCTGTAGATACTTTTTATATTATTTGCTAACAATGGAGACTTGACTATCTACATTTCCATATCACAGCATTTGTAAATATTTAATATTCAGCTTACCAAATAAAATCGTTAAAATAAATCCAAATGAAAACATGTTTACGATGAAGCTGGAATATCAACTAACGTGTCATAATTTATAATATCTGGGTATAAAGGGCAAGCGACTGAGATAAAAGTGTCGTCAATATTGATAACTTTGATTTCGGGAAACATATTCTACTGAGAAGTTCAACAGTTTTAACTAGCCTTTCCGCCCCGGCTTGGCTCGTGTTTTTTTTAAATGTTTCATAGGAATTTATCTCGAAGGATTTTCGGGGCCTTGTCACTTGTGCAAAAAAACACGTCGGTCCGTTGTTCTGTTGTAACGTGAAAGAAGGACAAACAAACACAATTTCGCCATTATAATAGTTATTATTGCTTATTTATCTATTTCAAATCTTTAATGGATTTTTCCAAATTCAACCCGTATAAGGTGGTAAAAAAGGGTACCCTACCCTACCTATATCCTCGCAATAATTTAAATGCCAAATGTATGTTTGTTTGTCTTGTTTTCACGTCAAACAGAGTTGATTTTTAGGGATCCGAAAATCGCCGATGAAAAAAACGGAACATAGGTTCACTCATTTGTGTCTGTCTGTCCGTCTGTCACAGCTTATTTTCTCCGAATCTACTGGACGAAAAATGTTGAAACTTGGTAGGTATATATAGAGTTTCATGAGTTTCATGACCCAATAACGGACGTATAGCGTAAATAATCAAATTTCGATTTTGGGGGTTAATTTTGAGGAAAAAATTTAAACTAAAAAAAAAGTTTTGTCAAGTGCATCATGTGACATATCAAATGAAAGAGCTCGTTATAAGGAATACAATATACATATTTATAATTTTAAAATACACATTTCAAATTATATTAAAGAAAATATTATACGAAAATTTTCGGTTCCCCCTTATCTCCGAAGTCTAACATTTTGAAAAAAATAGGGAATATAGGTGTATAGTATATATTTTTATACTTCACAGGAAAAGCTAAACAAAAATTCTGTCTTCATGTTCTGACTGAAAAAAAATGGTACGGAACGCTTGGCCAATTATTTTACATAGAGTTTAGTTGGAGGGGCCGTACAATAAAATAAAATCCCGGAAATCTTCCATGAACCATTCTCATGTCACATTTCAAAAATTTCTCCTAGTAGGTAGGTAGGTATGTATTAGTACCTACATTTATAATTATTGTTTTCAAACCGGCCTTTTAATTTTTACCCCCTGTTAAGGCTCCCATATCCATAATTTTTCTGGGATAAACTATTCCAATTTCTTTGTAAATAATCCACTTGTGTCTCTGTAATTTAGCATATAGTTACTTATTTAATTTATCTAAGTGAAATAGCTGTTATTTTTTCAATGGGTTATATTGAATAGGAAATATGGGTGGTTAAACTTTGCACCCGTTTTCTCATTCATAATCTATCACAAAGCTCTTAAATTTTTTATACCATTGTTATACCATGCGCTTTTTTGCAGCTTATTGAAAATTTAAAATAATAATTATTTCATGATTTTTTAATTGGTTAAAAGTAATAAAATTATTATTATTTTGAATTTTCAATAAGCTACAGAAAAACGCGATGTATCTAATTGAAGGGTAATAGTATAACAGGGCTTTAAAAAAATTAAGAGCTTTGTGATAGATTATGAAAGAGAAAACAGGGGTAAAATAATTCTATATTTACCACCCATATTTCCTATTCAATAAAACCAATTGAAAAAATAACGGCTCTTTCATATAGATCTATATGCTAAATTACAGTGACACAGGTGGATTATTTACAGACAAATTGGGAATAGTTTATCCCCATACAAATTATGGATATAGGACTCTTAAAACCGCTCTCTTTTACATCACTAATTAGTCCTAAGCGGAAAAATAACACAAGTTTTAAGTAGAAAGAAGGAAGGAAAAATGGAACATTATTATTTCGAACATGGTGTCCTACAGGGAAAATAGGATGTAATAACGTACAGTAATTTCTATAAATATATATAAGGGACACACCTCTCTTTGTAGTTAGGTAGGCACGTAGCCAGGCGAGTCACGCGAGTTTACCGACAAACAAAATAAAAAACTTCACTATTTTTAAAGTATTGCATATAGTGTTTTGGGGAAAAATATCAGTACCTAAGTATCTAGATTTCTTCAATATCCTTACCAACAGAGCTACAGCAATAAAATCAAAGTCTGATCATTTTGCAACATAAGACTACAATTTATATAGTGCACTATGTCAAAAACTCAAAATGAGGTAGCTTGGAAATATTTGCAAGCAAGAGGTTGCAAGGACAATGTAAAATTCAGACAATTTAACTGAAACCACATACTGCGCCAAGTTCAATATTGAAAGTGACACAACTCTGAAACTAATCACTTCAAATTTTTATCATAATATATGGTTCAGGTCTATAACATATCAAAAATTCAACCAATTTAACTGAAACCATACAAATCCGCCGGAGGTATTTTGCTCCACAATGTCAAGTTTTTTTGAGAATTGAAAAAATCTCTAAATTCCTCTAAACATTGTGAGAAGCCCAGAGAGTGTCCCCCAAAATGAAATTCTGGATCCTTTAATATTTTGTCAGCAGGACTGATATACATTGGGAAATCCTGGCTACGTGCTTGTAAGTATAAAATGGCACGTTAGTTGATATCTAAGCATTATTGTATTGCTTATTAAACAAACACGTCATGTTTAAAACAATTGTATTTAGTTCGGCGATTTTATTTGGTAAGTATCTAGTAGGTATAAAATAATATATGAGTAAGTGGGATTTTGGTGACAGAATGTAGCTAATCAGGTAACCAATCAGGAAAACCCACTAAAACATTATATATGTTTTTTTCTCTCAAAATTTCGCAATCTGGATCATAGGCAAACATGTATGAAGCGCGTGTTATATGGCATTTAAGAAACCAGTATCACATACCCTGAAACCAATGGGGTATCTGTACAATCGTGGTCAATACTTTTGGTTGTACTTGCCAAAAAAATGTTTTTTTTTCATGTTAGGCTAAGTACTTTAGAACCTTGTTGCACCTTGTTTGGTATGCATGTCGTCTGTATTGGTTGAAGAGGTCAAAAGCGCCCATCATCCTTTCTAAAAAATAGTGAAACGATAAAAAAATTTACTACATAGTTATTGGGTGTGAATTAGTAAGTGAAACTATAATTATTTATTTGAGGTTTAAAATAAATGGAATAGATAAGGTGTTATCAAACAATTTTTTTCGTTCTTAGAATAAAACCTATTTTTTGAGAACGTGTAGCCGTGGGGTAATGCGTAACAGTAGCATTCTAGATTTTACTATCGTACTAACCTTACCGCGCCTAAAGATGTTTCTTTTCATAAATGCTGCCGTTGAAGCCGATTCTAACAAGTAACATAAAATTGTATGATAATATTTTATTGCCTCGATTACACCTGTTTTCAGTACTTTCAGGCTATTTCTATTTTTAAGGAATTAAACTGAACCAAAAGAACAATAAAACTTTTGCAAAATTTCCACAGTTTCTGTGCTATCATCCAATAACGAAAATAAATCCAGAAGAGACTATACTTATAATGAAAAATCAAAATCATTTTACAAATTACACAACCAATCACTTCCTTATAAGAAAGCAGAGAAAGTATGCGAACTTGAAGGTGGAAAGTTGATGTTGCCAGCGACAGATGCCGACATTCAACAAGCGCATGCATTTTTCAATATAGACCCGGGTCTTGATGACTATTATTGGGTGCAGAATGATGGTGCACGACATGAAGCGGTTAAAGACTCACCTATCCTAGATTGTAAGTATATACGATATAATTGTTCAGTTAACGTTTCCAGATTTCAGAAAGGGCTGGTACTTTGTTGAAGTAAGATAATCATGGTCACTTAATTTTTTTACACATAAAGCAAATACATAATCGGCATATGCTAGCGATGTCCAGACTCCAGAGACAATAGCTAGAACAATCAAATTAACAAGTTATTCCATAGGTACTTGGGTAGGTAATGTTGCTCCTTTAGGGTCAGGTGCAATGGTCAAAATAAAAATGGGTGACCCTGACCGCACTGTATTAGTACTTTGTGATCTCTAAATGGCTCAAAAATGCCTCAATATGCATTTTATAAGTTCACGGGATGTTTTACGGCTACCGGAACCGTATATATACCTAAACTCAGTCAAGGGAGATCGAGAGACACATGACCTTATTTTTTTTGTACCTACTTATAACCTTATATTTATAATAATATTTCAGTGGTGAACCTGGCCGAAGACAAAGACCTCAGTCCGTGTAATGTAATAACAGAAAGAGGGGACATATTAACTATGTATTGCAGTGCTGAGTTGACGTTCATATGTCAAATAGAAGCTAAACACATATACTATGATGATGTGTGTTATGTTAGTTCTAAAGGTGAGCTTAAATTACGTACTGAAAATTATACCTTTTTATCTGTTCCCTCTAAATTACTAATCCAGTCTAGGGGTGTCCACTTAAAATATACATCGATGTTTATATTCGATATAAAACATCGGATCCCTGCATCGATGTTTTTCGATATATCGCTTGAAAACATCGATATTTTTTCAATATCGAATACTATTCACAAAAGTTTAATATTACCTTTTTCTAATCAAACGCAGAAAGTTTGCTGTCCTTGATTTCGTATGTGTGAGTTATATTGATTATAAAATGTGTCCATCATTATGATATATCCCCAATATAAAACACATAATATATTATTATAACATTACATACATTTTCAACTTCGAACATGCAATCAGATGTCGTGTCAAATCAGTTATTTTAGAGTAATTACACTTATCACTCTAATAAACAATCAAAACAATCAAAGCAGAAGAGAGAGAGGGAGCAGGGATAGTGAGTGAGTGAATAAAATGAACCCTCAGAATCCACAGATTAGTGATTACATCTTATATTAGGTAAGGTCCTAAGAAATTTATACTCATTGGTTTAAATATGTATACTAGGGTTGGGATAGCCAACCAATGAGTTTCTATAGTAGGTATATCATTGTAGCCGACCGCAAAAAAATAGATAATTTCCACCGTTGATCTAGCTGCTCACTCATATGTCACTACCTGCTACTGACATTTATTTAAAATTAAAATCACTAAGTAATGTTATGTTTTTATTGTAATTATTAGTCAGAGTTAGTTTTTTAATCGATTCGATGTTTCTATAAATATATCGAATAGAAAAATGATTTGTCAAAATATAGAATCATTCCGATATATCGTATGACAAACATCGAGTAAATTCGATATATCGATGTTTAGTGAATACCCCTAATCCAGTCGTAAAGCACCCCTGACGAAAAGCAGTCCAGGCAATTTCGTGATAAGGTGGCAAAACTACTACGATATAAGTAATATAACCTGAAAAGCAGTCCAGGCAATTTCGTGATAAGGTGGCAAAACTACTACGATATAAGTAATATAACCTATTACATTTACTATTGATAGAGAACAGGGATTGGACTGTTAATTCCCCTGAACTTAATGTAATGTATTACCTAAATATATTTTTTCACACTTTCTAGGTTATAAATACAATTACGAATCAGGCAGTTGCTACAAAGTATCTGACACAGCGATAACATGGAACGAAGCATTTGAAGAATGTAATGCCCACGGAGCACACTTAGCAATTATTCAATCAGAACATAATGCTATTTGGAAGATTTTACGAAGAGCCCCGACTTACTATGATGGGGCAAATTCTAGTCATTACTTCTTGGCGGGCTTTAAAGCGAGTAGGAGGGGTCAAGGAGAAAAGAAAGAGTTCTACACTATATTTGGTAATACCTACTTGTATCTATTAGTTTTGTTTTATTCATATGGATAATAGTGCGTAATAAGTATGGCGTTTCGGTTCAGATGATGAGTATCCAGTATATAACTGACTTCTTGCCTTGGCTGGTGAACTACCTATCTATCATTTATATGCACTCTTGTCACCTTTATTCATGAACTCCCATAGCACCTTTCCATCAAGTGGATGCTAAGTCACAAGTCGTGTTATCTATAAAAAAGTACTATAATATAATAGGAGCACTACGAGTTGGTCACTCTATTTCTGATCCAAACTTGGTCGAAATTTTGTTATTGATGTTCACAGATGAAAGCCGTCGAGCCGTTTACAGTGAGTGGAGCCAAGGTGAACCAAACAACTTCCAAAATCGTGAGGAATATTGCGGCTCTATCTTGTCTGTTGACGGGAAATTAAATGATGTAGCCTGCAATCATTATACATACCCGTACATTTGTGAAAACGAAATTAATAAGAAATAATTTTAATACGAATTTGAGTTTCATTCAGTATTGTTGTTAATTTCGTGGTTGATAGTTTTTTTATTTTAAGGCTGCTTTAGTCAGGCAGGTTCTTAGCTATTAGACTTCTAGCTTGAGCCCAATTATTTATAAGACGATTTCGAATAAGATCTAAATCCTTTCAATGGCATCAAACTTCTGCTATTCAGGCTAATTCTAAAAAGCAAAGACTAGTTTAAACATACATAACAATTGCACTAGATATCAACGAGTTGATCCTAATGACGCTCGCATTTAATGAATAAAATCAAACTTTTACCATAGCGCAGACGATTTGTAATGGTAATAAAATATGCAATGTTGTTTAATTAGTAATTTTTACATATTTATTTGATTCACACCTTAAATCCAATCTAAACATTAAAAATAACGATGCTGATTTGTTGAGAGAGGAAGGAGCCAGCCCTGTCACCAGAAGAGATGATCAATCGAGGGGATATATCTATAATAAACTTTTTGGCATTTGAACCCCACGGACCAAGAGTTTCTACACAAAACGGCACAAACTTGTAGTTTTCAATAATTGAACTATATTTGCGGCGTTTGTTTGGACTCTGCGATTTCCGCAGCAGCTCCCGCTTTGATTACTGTTTCCCTGGGATGAGACGGGGCTAATGTGTCCACGCACGTAACATGATAGCATCTCATACAAGGACCCGACCTTGCTCCCAGGGAATCAGAGTTCTGAGAATCGTAAATTAGATAGTAACATGTATTTCACATTTTTGTTATTTTAATGTTACTAATTGTTTAATTATGTTTATGGTACGGCAGTCTGAAACCATGATTTTCAACTTATTCCCTAATGGACAATTTAATCGTATTTTATCAGTTCTCGGAGATCTGAAAAAAAAATCAGGGTGACGGAAGTTAATCGAAAAGGTTGAAATCTATATTTCACATGTAAGAAAAATGTGGTCATTTATCTTATCGCCTAATGTCTGTTTAGTTTTTCTTCATATCGAGGAAAGTGATATTGAGCGTTGTGTCATCGCCCAATGTCTGTTTTGCTGATTATCGAGTATTTTCAATGTTTCTTGACGACAATAAAATTAACGGTGCAATTAACGGACATTTTCATCGTTGCAAGTACGAGTTCTTTAATTCATAGTCTGCTTATTTTTCGGGGCTGATTTTGTTATCCTAATTAGATACCTGATCTCCACTTGACGTAATTTTTTATATCTGAAAAAATTTGGTGAAAATATGAACGGATTTTTTTCAAGTGTCTTCTTGATTAATGTAATTTTTCGTCGAATCGCAGTGAGGTAAAAAATACATACATGAAAATACCTAAACTGGTAAATATAGAGAGTAAATATATCTTGGAACTTTTTGTCATATATGTAATCCTATTATATCTTCATAATCTATAGGCTTTTAATTGAATAAATCAATTGGTTACGGACTGCCGTACAACTTCCAATCTTATCCTTTATATGTACCGTACGCGCGCGTTATGTGAGATGCATCCAGTACCTATATTTAGGTCAGGGTTGGGTCAGTACATCTCAGACACGCCAAAACACCCAAATCAATTAGTAGTACAAAGTTCCACTTACTTGAGGTTGCTTTGCTTCTCTGCAGACCACCGGCGCCGGGTCTCTTTGCTTGTATCCCAGATAACTGCTTGTACTGTGTGGCAGATCTTTCGTCACCTTCACAGATTTCTAGGTATTATGTATTTTTGAAGATATCTTGCATGCGCAAGCCGACGTTGTAGGCAAGGAGTGAGTGAACTGTCATTTCACTCTCGTCGATGCATTGCTCGTTCAGAGCACTTTGACCGCGACTGATTTGAATGAATAAACATGTCTCTAATGGCGGGAAGTTTCAACCGACTAAGACGCACCGAAATGAAAACGATACAATATACATAGTCTGGTCATAAGTTCTGTCACACAATAAAAACTTTTCAATTTAAAATGCTGGCCACAAAAATGTTTATTGAATTCGAATTTAGAATTTTTCATTAATATAAATATGTGTACTATTTAGAATTTTACTCATTTTTAAATATGGAGTGGACACTTAAAGAAGACCGTGTTTAAGGTTATTGCGTTGTATCGTTGCGGTTACGCGCCAATTCAGATTTTTGACATATTGAAAAAAATTTAATATAACCAAAAGATTCGTTTATCGTACCATCAAACGATACAATGAAGACTCTTAGTGTAGATGACAGGTCAAGAAGTGGTCGCCCTCGCTCTGTTAGGACTCCAGCAGTAATAAGTGCTGTGAAGGCGCGAATTCAATGAAATCCCATACGTAAGCAAAAACTTTTGGCCCTTCAGATGGGTTTAAGCAGAACCACGGTGAAAAGGGTGTTAAATGAAGACTTAGGGCTTCAGGCATATCGAAGAAAAACAGGACATCGTTTGAAAGCTCGTTTAATGGACCTGAGGTTGAAGAGATGTCGCGCTTTGTTGAACCGGTACGCGGGCAACAAGCATCGGGAAATTCTTTTTTCGGATGAAAAATTTTTTAATGTGGAAGAGAGCTACAACAAACAAAATGATAAGGTGTACGCACACAGCAGTGAAGAAGCGAGCAACCGTGTTCCGCGTGTCCAACGAGGCCATTTTCCATCCTCACTCATGGTTTGGTTGGGAGTCTCTTATTGGGGCTTAACTGCGGTACATTTTTGTGTGAAAGGCGTAAAAACAAATGCAGTTGTGTATCAAAATACAGTCCTTACGAACCTTGGGTATTCCAACAAGATTCTGCGCCAGCTCATAGAGCGAAAAACACTCAAGACTGGCTGGCGGCGCGTGAAATTGACTTCATCCGGCACGAAGACTGGCCCTCCTCCAGTCCAGATTTGAGTCCGTTAGATTACAAGATATGGCAACACTTGGAGGAAAAGGCCTGCTCAACGCGTCATCCTGATTTGGAGTCACTCAAGGCATCCTTGATTAAGGCAGCCGCCGAAATTGACATGGACCTCGTTCGTACTGCGATAGACGACTGGCCGCGCAGCTTGAAGGCCTGTATTCAAAATCGCGGGGGTCATTTTGAATAAACTTTATTAGCATAAGAATGTGTGTTTTATTAAGTTCACTTTGGTATATAAATGTTTACATTAATAATAAACATGTATCAATTATTTCATATTAAACATGTGACAGAACTTATGACCTGACTAAGTATATGTATGAATTGTGTTGTATACAAGAGTATGGTTGACATTCATATTGGTAAGTCATTGAACCTGTTAAAAGATAATCGTAAAGAAGTTCAGGACATGGGAAATTCATTATTTATCCAGGAGTGATGAATGAAACTCAAAATATTTTTTTTTAACTCAATAATTTCAAAAGCAATTATTGTTTATTGATTTCTTTTTCACATATATACGGGTATTTATAATGTGCGCAGTCTATATCATTTAATTTCCCGTTGAATCTGTAAATAGTGCCGCAATATTCAGAATTTTCGAAGTTGTTTGGTTCACCTTCGCTCCACACGCCATAACCGCCTTTATCCAAGCTCTCATCTGTGGGAGATTCATCATATTTATGTGGAGGCTATAAATTTGTAGGAAAATAATAAGTAGACGTACAGTATAACGTGACAAGTATATTGTTTGTGTAAATAACAATGTTTTTTTTTCGTCACGGGTTGCCATATCGGTCCCACCCAAGGTACCCAGCGGAAGACCAAGTGTCCCTCTTTTAGCCGATTGTATTTGTGAGTGGCGAGTGCGACTGGCCAGTTCTGTTGATGTTTATTTATATAGAAAAGCCTCTAAGTTTGTTTTGTCAGATTATGTACATAAGTTTTAATTATAAATAACCCAGTTGGCACATGGCCGGGATCGAACAATTTATTAAAAGTTAAGTAATATACCTAAAGAGCACGGTAGACAGGAATAAATTACATAAAGGTTTCATATCCAATAGGTTATAACTTGCGTCACGTAAAAATATCGCTGGAACCTTTAAAATAAAAGAAACACCAACATGATCCTCCCAAAACAATTCGACAATCGTTCACTGTCCAAACAGAAACTACTCAACTGACTAGTTTTTCTGGAATTTTATTATATTTTCCATCCATTTGGTACAGTATACCTTTTTATTAATTTGTATCCAAAAACATAATATTATAATGCTCCAATAACATGTTCTTACCAAATATAGTGTAGAACTCTTTAGTTTCTCCCTGTCCTCTCTTATTTGCTTTAAAGCCCGCCAAGAAGAAATAACTGAATCTTGCCCCATCATACTCAGCCGGAGTTATTTGTAAAATATTGAAAATAGCATAATATTCAAAGAAAGAATTAATAATTGCTAAGTGTGCCCCGTGGGCATTACATTCTTCAAAAGCTTCGTTCCATGTTATCGCTGTGTCAGATACTTTGTAGCAACTACCTGATTTGTAATTGTATTTGTAGCCTAGAAAGTGTAAAAATAAATTTAGGTAATACATATAATACATACATTACATTAAGTCCCCAAGTCCAACCGTAAAAGCGACTACTCTATCCATAGTAAATTAGGTTATATAATTTAATCACGAAATTATGACTGTTTTTCATCATGGGTTAGGTTAATTGATATTTATTTTATTATGTAATGTACCAGGTAGGTAGCTAGTTTTTTGATGAAGGTTTAATTTTCAATATATCCATTATCCATACAAGTCAGTCCATCCTCCATACTATGCATTCTATTATTACAAATGCGAAAGTAACGCTGTCTGTTACGTTTTCAGGACTAAAACGTTTGATACGGAGAAAGCTTGAACATAGGCTACTTTTACATCCACCCGCTCAGCGCGGATGAAAGTTACAATATGCCCACGGGCGAAGCCGGGACGGACAGCTAGTAGTGAATAAAAACAGTGAAAGTTGGGTTTTAATTTCTATATTTTTATATTTTATATATTAAGCTCACCTTTAGAAGTAACATGACACACATCATCATAGTACATGTGTTTAGCTTCTATTTGACATATGAACGTCAACTCAGCACTGCAGTACATAGTTAATATGTCCCCTCTTTCTGTTATTACATTACACGGACTGAGGTCTTTGTCTTCGGCCAGGTTTACCACTGAAATATTATTATAAATAGGTAAGTACGCCACAGAGTTTAAAAAAATAAGAACATACATTGCGTCTCTCCTTCTGCGGTTTGAGTTAAAAATAGTTGCCTACCTAACTTGTCTTATAGACCTAAGGTATTCTCATTTAGCCACTGATATTTTATTCAGGCACTCCGTTGAGGTATTTTGAAGCCGCAAGGCTTTTATTGTGTACTTATGTAGTTACAATGCCATCAACCGTCTTTACCTTAACACCCTAGAGCCATTGCTACAATTTCAGGATTTTTATAACAATTTAATGTTTTTTGGTTTATTTTAATTCTTGGACATCATTTAATTTTTATTTGTTATATGTTAATTTTACCGTTTGTTCTCAGTAGTTCAAAGGGACTAAAGGAACTACTGAGACTTACCAAGTTCCTTTGACGAGTACAGGAAAAAGAATGTATAGACTAGTATCAGTGTATCCATAGATATACCGCAAGGTACAAAGCATGTATAACACAATTTGTTTTAAAATTTCACTGCCCAATATCTTACCCAAACAAGAGACCAGCATTCTTCCATTTAGGAAATACTTACAATCTAGGATAGGTGAGTCTTTAACTGCTTCATGTCGTGCACCATCATTCTGCACCCAATAATACTCATCAAGACCCGGGTCTATATTGAAAAATACATGCGCTTGTTGAATGTCGGCATCTGTCGCTGGCAACATCAACGTTCCTCCTTCACGTTCGCATACTTTCTCTGCTTGATTATAACGAAGTGATTGGTCGTGTAATTTGTAAAATGCTTTTGTATTTTCATTATAAGTGTAGTCTCTTCTAGATTTATTTACGTTATCGGATGATAGCGCAGAAACTGTGGAAATTTAAAAAAAAAATTTTTGGTTTGGTTTTCGAAAACTGCCTATTTATTTACATAGAAACCTCGACGCTGCTAATGCAATTAACGGTGCGACAAACACATTATTAATAAACATGTGTCTGACCAAATAGGATAAATTGGCCATCTGTAATGGAGAGCTGGTACCTATCTGCATTGATATTATGAAAGTGGAGCATGGGTAAGGAAAGGCAATCACGAAAGTAAGCATAATGCAATTGAGATGAAAATAATGTGCGGGGTAAGTTTTAAAGATAGAGTGCGAAATAATGTGATGAGAGAAAAATACTAAAATAAGATGTAGTAACTAAAGGGGTGCTTAGATGGGTTGGTCAGTAGAAATAATGGATGATAAGAGACTTACGAAAGGTATACAAAGAACAGATGTGATTGGAAGAGATGATTCATGGCGCCTCAGAAATAATTTCATAAATCAAATTAGTAAAATTAAATAAAAATAGGAAATAAAAAGCAGTATAAATAGAAGAGCATGCACGAAAATATGTATGGCTTTGAATAAAGCGAAAGAGGTGTGCTAGGATCGTGGCGAGGAGATATCTTTAGTCTCTGCCTACCCTAAAGAAAGAAAGACGTGAGAATGTGTATGCATGTATGTCTTGGATCTTGTAACGGGTACAAATAGTATATTTCGGTATGATTTTAAATTAAGAAAAAGGAAATAGAAATCGCCTAAAACTACTAAAAATGTTATCGCATACCTACTTAATTTTTATAGTAGTTTTATCGGCTTGAATAACAGAAATAAAATAGTGGCTAATACTAGGTAGTACATATTCTCGTATATACAATTCGTTCGAAATTCTTACTAAAATTGTTGGATATTAAGCATCGGTGCGACGCGATGCGACATCGCAAGTTCGCAACGCATAAGGTAGCGATGATATTCTAATAAAAGAAAGGAATATTATGATAGTCTATATAACAAGACAAATAATTCATTACAAAACGTTATAATTTGGACAAAAGGGAATAAATTAAAGATAAATATGTCAAAAACTAAAATAATTCAATTTAGAACATACAAGGGGAAAGTAGTGGAATTAAATATTCTTCAAGATGGTACAAAAATAGAGCAAGAAAACAGAGTATTATTCTTGGGTCTTAATTTAGATGAACATCTAAACTGGAAAGCACAAATCGATAGTGTAAGCAATAAGATAAATTAATGTGTATATGCCTTAAAGAAAATTAGACTTACAACTACCATTGAAACCGCTATAGTCGCGGGATTAAAGTTTTTAAATATTTATTTCCTAACTGGTGATGATATCCTCTATCACCAAAATCAGTTTGGACTACTACTTTGGGACTGCCTGTATATACTAAAATATACCGAAATATACTTAATATAAATATACAGATACTACTTACCCAATAAAATCTTTAAAATAAATCCAATTATTTTAAACATGGCGACGCGACGTCTTTGTCGAATAAGCAATATAAAATATTGTTAAATATCAACTAACGTGTGATACTAAGTAGGTATGCTTTTACTAAACCTACAAGCACGTAGCCAGGATTTCCTATAATGTACAACTCAGTAATATCATATCAAATTTGCTGGCGATACCGCTCCAAATATATAATTGGGTTCCAACGGCTAGCTCCTTGTTCTGGTACAAAGCCGGATTCAGGAGTTCTTTTTGGGGGACACACTTATAAAAACTTGGCATGGCCTTGTCCAGGGTACCCAGCGCAGCAAATATTTTTTGAGACTACTGAGGTAAAATATTTTTAAATTAAGTATTTCTTATAACTGCAAAATGATCAGATTTTGACTGCTGGTATAAATATTATTAGATATTGAAGAAATCTAGATATTTTTCCCCAAACATATCCGATGAAAAAACGGAAATGTGTCTGTCTGTCCGTTTGTCACAGCTTATATTCTCCGAATCTACTGAACGAAAAATGTTGAAACTTGGTACATATATAGAGTTTTATGACCCCATCACGGAAGTATAGCGTAAATAATCGAATTTCAATTTTGGGGGAAAAATTAAAAAGTAAAAAAAATATTTTTCAAGATCATCAAGAAGATTAAATTAAAGGGCTCATTATAAGGACTGCAAACATATTTATTAAGTATATAATTTTAAAAAGCATAGTTTAAATTATATTAAAGAAAATGTACGCAAAGTGACCGTTCCCCCCCCCCATATCACGGAATCAAAAGTTTTGAAAACAAGGGAATATAGGGTTCTCTTACAGTTTACAGGAAAACCTAAATGAAAAACCCGTATTAAAGTTCTGACCGAAAAAATGGTACCTACGAAACTCTTAGCGCGCGAGTCGTACTCGCAACTTGTCTAATTATTTTTTTAAATGTTTTGTTCATCGGTAAACTCCCTAAACAAAAAAATTTGTATTTAAAAAAAATCGGGAATGTATTTCAAGGGAGACCTGGACCCAAGGAAACTCCCTGGCTACGTTCCTGATTACTTAACTTTAGAGCTGTGTTCCTAACAATATGTTATTTATAGAAACTGGATGGAATTATTATAACTTATTTTCCTGTTATGACGGAATTATTCTTCAGTCCGCCATGTAGGAGGTATTTTCATTCCTTCCTTATTTATACATATAGTATAGATAATTGTGTTATTTTTACCCGACTATGGCAATGCCAAAAGAACGGTATCATTTTAGCAGTCTTGCATTGTAATTTAATATTTTCATTATATGTCCCCTCTATTATTAATAACATTTTGACAAGATGACATGTCGTTGGCTTCGTCCTATCTTTCCGTTTGTAAAAACGAGAAGTCGAAATACCTTTGTCCTATAATCTGTTTAACCAGTTCAACATAAGATGGTATGCGTGACAAGTACTTCGATTTTTTTTATTTTAATATTTATTTATCTAGTTTTTTTATTTTTACATAACAATATAAAACCAATAAATAAACAAACAAAATAATACTGGCTGCATTTCCCCGCAGAATCGCTATGCTGATTCGTTGATCGAGGAAGGAGCCAGCCTTCTTGTCACCAGAGGAGATGATCAGTCGATGGGATATATCTTCAATAAACTTTTTGGCATTTGAACCCCACGGACCTAGAGTTTCTACACCAAACGGCACAAATTTGTAGTTTTCAATAATTGAACTATATTTGTGCCGTTTGTTAGACTTCCGCATTTTTGCGATTTCCGCCGCAGCTCCCGATTTGATTGCTGTTTCCTGAGATGAGACGGGGCTAATGTGTCCACGCACGTAGCATCCCACTACAAGGGCACGACCTCGCTCACAGGGAATCCTCTGATTCATTCCAGTTGGCTCTAGGAGAGCAGGGACTATCTAGTTAGATTGGTTTTGTAATAATAGGAATAATATTTGAATATGAAATTTGATGAAATACTTCAAAATGAAATACTGAGTCTGTATAATATTTCTATTGCCTCCGAATACTAATCCATGGCCAGAATAAAAAAAAAGACTTGTTTTTCTTTATTTTTAGTTACTGTACCGATTGTTTCCAATGGAGGAGGGGGGAGGACTTTGTGTGAATTTACCACAAATGTTCAGATCCGATTGGTACGTCGATGGTCGAGTTTGATTTCATGTACCAATGGGTTTTTATTATTAAACCGACAAACCACATTTAGAGGCTTTGCAATCTAAACATACCTCAACAGAATTGGCCACTCGTTAGGTATTGCTTCACAAATACCATCGGCTAAAAGTACCCTGGGACCGATAACACGGTTTCAGGATCAGTAGGGCAACCTGTGAAGAAAATAAAATTGTAGGTTTATATAACCTATTCACAAAAAGGTTCAAAATAAAAATACGAATTCCATGTTCTATGACTATATTTACAATAAAATTATTTAGTTTTCGATGATTTTTGTAATTCAGCTTTGGCTTGTACTATTATGTCTTCACTAATTGGATGAAATGGAATGGCTGGATTCATGGGTTGTTTCGCTTCCAACATTACAGATTGTCTCTGAAATAAGTAATTTTAAATAAAGTTAGTTATCTTAATCTTATCCATAATTTTTCTGGGATAAACTATATAAAATTTACAGAGAAATTGGGATTATTTACAGTGTAAATAATCCACCTGTTTCACTGTAATTTAGCATATAGTTACTTATTCAATATACTCGTATCTAAGTGAAATAGCTGTTATTTTTTCAAAAGGTTTTATTGAATAGGAAATATTGGTGGTTAAACTTTGCCCCGAAAGATGAGGAAGCTGTGAAAGAGAAAATAGGGGCAAATTAATCCGTTATTTTGCCACCCATAGTTCCTATTCAATAAAACCAATTGAAAAAATAACAGCTATTTCATTAAATTTAGATATATTAAATAAGTAACTATATGCTAAATTACAGTGACACAGGTGGATTATTTACAGAGAAATAGTATATCCCCATACAAATTATGGATATAGGACGCATCACAGCGCAACGAACTCAGTTTTACGCGCGGCTTATTTTGTCCATATGTCTTTAGAAAAATGTGAGCGAGATGGACTACTATTAAAATCGATAAGGTAACCAAGGATAAGGTAAGATAGACCAATATTCACATACCAGAAATATGAGAAAGTGGAATTCTCAACTAAATCGGTATTTCGAAAAACACGAAAAGGACTTCGGCTTTTCTATGTTTTTACAAAAACTATTAGAATTATCAATTTTTAGTTAGTGTATTCTTAAAGTATGTGAAATTATGTATCTTTTAATGTCGAGAAAATTTAAAATTAGTAAATATGTTAAGAGAACTCGAGTCCCAAACTTGGCTGAAATACGCGTCAAATTTAGGATTTTCAAGGCTTCATAAAACTTAGGTGTAACTGATTTTAGGATTTTAGATATTTTATTTCCTTGAGAAACTTTAGAATTTAGTTATCTTTGAAAAGCAACTTTTTATTTCGAGCCTTGCACATACAGTTATTGCGTAAAACTGGAAAAACAAAACACCTCATTTGTATGGGACAAAAATCATGAGGCGGCCCCTTACTATAAAAAAAGTAATAAATAGCAGGCGCGGATACAGGTGATCTTTTTTTTTCTTTCTTCATTCAAAGTCTCCCTCTTTTAGCCGATGGTATTTGTGAAGCTATACCTAACGGTGGCCAGTTCTGTTGACTAGAGTAGGCCACACATTGGTCCGGCATGGCACCGAAAATTTCCCATTCCGGTCGCCGGATGATCTAGGCGAACCGTTCGTCACAAGAATTGGACGAGTCTGTGGTCGGTTTCGGTGGACCGTATAGCGACGCGCCGGGAACTGGACGAATGTGTGGCCACCTTAAGTATCGTTTGAATTGACCTATCTTCCAGAAAGTGTGAAATTTTAGTTTGTATTGTAAATCTATGTAATAGGTCTTGCATTTTAATAGTGCTCTGTTTAAGTCTTAAAAAATAAAAACACAAACGGGGCTCAGGGTGGCCATTTCAAATTTCTCTGTCTACTACGGTTTCCACTATTAGATATATTTATTCACCGGGAAAGTTTACAAGTATTAAACAGGGGGACCTATTATTAGTTAGTAAATCAAATCGAGGAAAAAGTTAGCACTAGCGAGTTTTCATGGCATATCCTGTCTAATCAGTTAGAGATTTGTCAAAATGATGTAGGAAAGAAATGTGTAGAATTAAATGATCTACAAAAAAGTCAGCGGTAGCAGTGAATAGCATATATCTCTCTCTAATAATATATGAGAAGAAGCCGCGGCGAAGTCGCTAGTGCATGATATTATGGAACTTACAATAACACTTTGACGTTTGACTTCATTCTTTAGTGTCTCCAGTTTTTCTTTGTGTTCTCTTTTTAAATATCCAGCCTAAGAAATATAATAAAAATATTATGAATTATATTTTAATATACAATAAGTATATTTTTCAATTCAATACATTACTACATAGGTACACATATATGCTCGCGCCTTTGGATAGGCAAAGAGCTTACCAAATCAAATATTTTCTACGATTTCGTTTTTTTTTTAATTTTTTTTTACTTTTTACTTAATAAAATAGCTGATATGTCAGCTTTAGAAATATTAGCTGGTCCTTGAAAAAAATTTTTTTTAAAAATGGACATAAAACCCACATAAATAATGAGATGGGGGAAATGTCGCCGTTGTTAAAATTATTGGCAAATGTGTCAACTGTCTTTTTTATTTTCGGAATACAGAATAAACCAGAACCGCATAAATTCTTCAAACAGGCTTAAATTGTACACTAAGAAGTTGGCTGGGCGAACAGCTAGTTTTTTAAATATTATCCTATCTCATGATAATAATAAATTATCCCAAAATTGGTAAATCGTGGCGACAAGTATTTTTTTGGACACACATCGCTTTTATTACTATTCCGTGTAGATATATGGTTTGTTCTGTATTCTGAGAGCTCTCTTGGTCGCGTAACCAACTAAACAAAATCGGTACAATAAGATACACAAAACGGACTTCAGCAATTCACGTACATATTATTAATTATTTTTACTCGATATGTAAAAAAATATACTTACATTATTAATATATACCTAATATTAAGAGAACTTGAGTCGCAAAGTCGGTTGAAAATATGCGTGAAATTTATTTTAATTTATGACTTCAGGGCTTCATGAAACCTAGGTGTTAGCTATTGCCATATTTTTACATATATATTGAGTAGGTATTGATAATTTCATATACTTTAAAAATCCATTAGCTAAACTTGCTATTTTTAATAACTTTTGTACGATACTTGAATTGCTGAAGTAGTTTTTGTATGAAGATTGTTCCGAGCCAAGTCGGATTCACTGCTAGTCTATTATAATTTCTAATTACCCACCTCAGACATTCCAAAGCCAATAGCCAGTAATACCACTAAACCGATTATAGATGACATTATTATAATCCAGAAAGGAACGACTCCTGCCCCTTGATATACCAAAATGTTTGAGACGCTGAAAAAGTTCAAACTTTTTAGAAAGGATTCAAATGTTTATGGATTAAAAAAATATAAATCTATATATACCTACAGGTGAATTAATAAGACAGGTAGTGGAGGGATAGTACCGCTAGCAAATTTTACTCAATAAAACTGCATTCAAAGATTTTTTTTATTTTTTTTATTACAAAGTCTTCCTCATTTAGCCAATGATTTTTGAGGCTATTATACCTAACGAGTGGCCAGCTCTGTTGAGGTATATAGATGGAAAAGCCTCTTCGTACGGTTTGTCGTATAATGTACATAGATTTTTCATTATAAAAAACCCATTGGTACATGGTCGGATGTAGGAATCGATCCCGCGACTTTTCAGTTGCGAGCCGACGTCTTATCCACTTGACCACCGCCTCCCCTTTTTTTTTTTATAGTTAAATTTTTTTTAAATAATCACAGATTAGTTCGATGATTAGAAGCAAATATCTCTAATAAACATTGCATTAATGGTTGCTGTTTTTCTTATATACTTCTCTTATTATTATTATATTAAAAAATCTTTGAATGCAGTTATACTTATTAAAGGAATGTTTCCAATGAGTAGGTCTTGAAAGTGGTAATGGTTTTGATTTCATATTGAAAGGGGTGTCAAAGTTTATACGGGAATTAATATTTTTCTGGTTAGATTTATTAGAAACTTAAGTTTTTCTTAATTAGACGCTTCTAAACTCGAATAACATTCGATCGGTTGAGCTCAAATTAAAAAAAAACACAGGGCGAATTTAGGTGTTGAGTAATATAAAATACCTGTTATTAATATTCGTTCCTTCAAAGGCAACGTTCAAAGTTGTCTCTAATGTTATATTTTTATCCTTCAGCTGATTCTCTGAAAAAATAAATAACAATGCGGTAAAGAAAAAGAAGAGTATGGTGTTTGGCCAATCAACAGAGAGATATCGTAGCTTACTATTAGTGAAATAATTTTTAGAATCGGTTCAGTAGTTTTTGAGTTTGTTGATTACAAACAAAAATACAAAACAAAAAATCAAATTTTACCTCTTTAGAATATTAGTATAGATTTAATTGTGTAGGACGTTAGATTTGCGAGAAAAAGAATACAGTGGTACGGGGGTCAGTCTAGTAGATTACCTCAGCCCCTACCCCCTCCCTCCCTTCTTCCTTTCCCCCCAAATATCCAAAGGACCGGGATCAGTAACCATAAACGCCAAACTATTTCATCGGCGAAATTAAACCAATCAAAATATAAAATATTTACCAAGACTTTTCGCTAAAATATCCATTTGTATCGAAATAAGTATACTGCTGTTGACATTTAGTATAGGCAGAGGACACACTGAATTAGTTCTTCCTTCTTCTAAGTGAGATTGTATATCACACTTAACATTGTCAACCTGCAAAAATAACCTGGATTTGATTCGCTTCCAATGTTTTATTTCTAATAGTATATAATAATTTATATAGTATTTATATAAGATTAAAATTTTATTTACATTAATTTATGCTTCGGTTCAATGAGATTATACGTCATGTCATGGCAACCGACGCACGCGTTCCGTCGTGACATAACGGATATAAAACTTGACATTGGCGGAATCATCAAAACCCTGATGGAGATATAACACTAAAAAATAGAATTGAATAGGTTCAGGGAAATTTCAAGGGAGGAGGTTTACAATTCGTCGGATTTTTTTATATTTTTTTATGTATGTTCCCCGATGGACCGACCCTATACTTTCCAGGTGGTCCCATGGTCATCAGGTCAAGATCTGATGATGGGATCCTGGAGAAATCAAGAACTCCTTAAAATTTTATAAGCACAATTGAAGCGATTTGGGTATTTTTTTTATTGTGACTTGTGCATTTGCTTTCGGAAAGCACATTTTGGTTTGAAGGCGGTTTTTTTTTATTGTCACTTTGCCACGTTACAGTCATTTGAAATATGAATTACATGACATTGATCAGTGCTGGCTACGCCAGATTTTGGTAGGTAGTGTTTAAATATCGCATATTAATTATAAAGATAAGACAAGTAAAAAAATACACTTTACACTAATACTCGTTTTTTTTTATTTTCAAAACCGCTCGAACTGCAGGCCCACCTGTATTATGTTTGTTAATAAAAATAGATGGTTTTAATAAGTACCTTTTTAATCAGGTTTATTAAATGAAGTGAAAGATGATGTTGTGACTAAAAAACGAAAATTAGTTTACGCTGGGTTTAAACACGTTGAAAGGATGAAGGATTGACTAAAAAGGTTTATATGGCAGAAGTGAAAGGAAATGCTAGCACGACGACCTAGGTGTACTTTTATTGAACATATAAAAAAAGTATTGATCGATGGCATTGTTAAAAGTGCACACAATCGCCGAGCATGTATGAAAGGTATGATGAATATAAAAGAAGCGAAAGAGGTATGTCAGGATCGTAAAAAATGGTATTCAATTATACTGCCTACCCCTCTTGTGATAAAATGCGTGATGATTTAATATAAATAGATAGATATTAAATTTTAAATGATTTTACCTTAATTCCAGTATATTTCAGATGTTTCACATGATGCAACAATAAATTAGCTTGCAAACCTTCCCATGTCACTCTACCATAGTTTGTTATCTGAAATCATTTATTAACATGAGCTAGGTGCAAAGCAATTTTTCGCCTTGTCGTCGCGGCTGATGGTAGGGCCGATTCTCGTCGATTTAGAGAACTACGGCAAAATATCAAAAATATCTGTTATGTTGTATATACGCTGGGAATAATGATATGTCGAAAAACATGACGGATCTCAAATGACGCAGTTTTCTACATCTTGCAATAGTTATAATATCTATGTGAGACAATCAGAGTAATAATATTTTAGGGATGTTTAATTAGTTATGCACCAGCACAGCCCCCCATCGTTAAAAAAATTAGTCTCACAAAATAACGAGGCAATGCAGCCATCGTTCAGATAATTAAAAAAAATATATTTAGGTTTATGTAAAGAATTCTTTACATTACTAGTACTGAATTTATTCGTTTTCCGGGATGAAAATTGAAATGTTCTCTATGTTTTCCAGGATATCCTAACTAATAATATAAATGGGAAAGGGTTAATAAAAGGAATAATGTAAACGGAAACCTAGTTTTAGATATTAGAATACTTCGATTATCAACCCTTACATGGTTATGTTAAGGGGAGAAACAAATAATTTCGGTTGAATTCTGAACTGAAATTCTCGAATTTTACGAATGCTATGAACATACAATTTGGGCATCGAAAACTAGAGGATTTTATCTAGTATTGTATAGGATGAAAACATGATTGGTGAAAATTTTCATCTTCAGAAACACCTTTTTAGTCATACGACCATACTCTGAAGGGATTTACTTTTAAATTTTTTGCATGTGATCGTTTTTTAATAAATTATTTATTTGTAATGTGCCGCTTACGTCATTTGTTCCGAGAAGCGATATATTATTATGCCCTACTCACTTCTGCAGCAAGAACGGACAAAGCGCCGTCGTTGTCATGAATGACGTGATCGTTGCGCCCGAACCACTCATGCGCCCGCACCACGAGTTTAGGGCGTGGCTTACGATTAGGAATTTCTGAGTTGTTCCTCGTTTTAAATTATTTTATTTGCCATTATACCATTATCATACTCTTTGCATTACCTTGCTTATCTATTGCTATTAAAATTAAATTACTATAATATAATTAATCCTCAATATGCATAGAAAATTACCAGAAAAGTGTGTTCTATAGGCTTCCTTTCGATTTTAAAATCTGATGACCACATTTTTATAACCGGATCGAAGCTCGATTTGCTGCCAAAATAAAAAAATAATAATAAAAAACAATAACAAAGGAGTCGATAGCCTAATTGGTAGAGCGTCGTCTTGAAACCGGGAGGCCCGGGTACAATTCCCACTCGTTCAAAAAAAAAATGCTAACCAATTCTCGTGCACTTCTTCTAAAAATAACAGATATTTACGTCTGTTAAAGAAGTGACACATCTAGGTACATTAAGTGCAGCAACAGGCTTGGTCCTGTTCTGTTCAATATGGACAACTGGCAAAAAGTGGACATTGTTACTTGTGTCTCTGGCCACACCGCAGGCTATAAAGTGTTTGTTTTGTGTTCTATTCTATTCCTAACTAATATTATAAAATTTAAAAGTGTATTTGTTTGTCCTTATTTCACCTCAAAAATGATCAAGGTATCATCGGAAACTACGGCTACTTTTCTTCCCAGAAATCCTTTGGGGCATTCCTGGGCTCGCTGGTCGTTTTCGACCGTTCGAATCGAACGAACGATGGCGCGGTTAGTATGCCTACCCCATGGATTTATTGATTTATAAACCTTGTTTTTAGCATGGTTTCATTCGCCTGGAAATATATCAAAGAACAGAAATAATCTCGTGTCTATATATAAGTGAGTTAGATATTGGTATATCTGTCTGTTTGTGCCTTATAGACTCAAAACTACTGGACCGATTTTGATACGGATTTCACTAAGAGATAGGAAGGTTTATGTGTATAAAACATCACGTTATGTCTTTTGGTAGCGGAGCAGTAACCAATAATGTCAATGCTCCTTATTGTATCAATGGGATATTAAACTTTTATATTTTTCAAGTACCTTTATTAAATTTTTATTAAGATTACTAATGAAGTATTTACATAGGTATTAAAGTTATCTTAAATAGGTACTATATTACAAAAATAAAATTACAAATAAAAAATTTCGTGTAAATCGCTATCTACTGGGAGAGTACCCAACAGACTGGCTGCATTACCTCGTTGGATGGCAATGCTTATTCTTTGACCGAAATAAGAGCCAGCCCGTTGGTCATGTGAACGTTCTATTAGTCGTTTACTAATATCTATAAACAGACTGTGTGCACTAGGTCCCCACGGTCCCATCGTTTCCACTCCAAACGCGTCAAATATGTATTCTTTCGGAAGAGACGCATATTTGCGACGTTTGGCCATTTCAGCATTGTAGGCCGCATTGCCAGCTATCTAATACTAAGTACCTTTTGATCTCAATCCCTGAAGTGTTGGTTACTAAGTGAATAATATTTTCTGAAGTATCATTTTTTTTCATATTACAGTAATAATATAAATCAGCAGTCAGTATTATGTCCTTGTGAGCGTTTGTCAATGTTTTCATGTCTAATATTATGTTTCCTGAATTCTGTAAAAATATATTAAAATTGTAATTACACTGACGAGCAATATAGAAAAGCCACTAACATATCATGAAATATTTCCGAAACCACGCCAGATAGCTTTTTGAAGTAAAAAGCAACATTCTTAAGGGGCGGTGGTCAAGGTCATCTTGTATCTGTCAAAAATATGGTAAATTTAAGTTAATCCTGGAAACGTGAGTTTATTTATACAAAATCTCCTCACCCCAAAAGGATTGTTATTATTTGAAATTGGATTCAGCCATATTTTTATTATTCATGGGTTCTAAAGAGCCGTTGTTTTCGATACGGGCAAAAGAAATTTTCAGTTGGAAACTGTAACTAAATTGGCAAATTAAATGCGTTGTGAAATGAGTCAATAGTCTTTTAAAAGCAGTATTATTTAAAATGTAGATATATGAGCTATTTTGAAAGCTATTTTTTTCAATTTCCACTTGTTCTTCTAAAAATAACAGATTTGACGTCTGTTGAAGACGTGCCACATATTAAGTGCAGCAAGAGGACTGCCACCTGTTCTGTTCAATATTGACAACTGGCTGCAAGATTGTTTGTGTGTTTTGTTATATCTGATCGGAACTAATTGGAACTCCAATGTCTTCAGCTGGGTACCCTGGGGACGGCAACGGTTTCCGGGAGCTGTATGGCAACCCTTGAAGAAGAAGAAGAAGATTTGGAACTCCAACGTGATGTTTATCAAACGGAGGATCAGGTCAATAAAGATGTTCTAAATTAAAAGTAGATTTCATTCTCACATGGGAATGGTATGACAAAAACATAGATACATTAACTACGTACCATACTACATTTAGAGGCTTTTCTATCTAAAGTATACCTCAACAGAACTGGCCTCACAATTACCATCGGCTAAAAGAGAAAGACTTGGTAACCCGTACTGAAAATATTTTTATTTTGTTTTTCCTTTTTCCGAAGTGGCTGGAGAGCTGGAAATCTGGTCGAATTCGGGACGGAAAACTCATAAAACAATTAAAAAAATAATACCCATATGTCATTTTTGTATAAAGGTCTCAGTGGAGAACAAATTAATGTTGTTTCATTGTTTCGATCTTTCTCACAGGACGGGGGAAATTTCAGAATGGAAACACCGAATATGTTGATGCGTACACAAGATGAGTATGCTGTTTCTCCGGTGCTGATAACTTTTACATACATATCCTCTGTCTCCTTAGAACCGATCATATAAAAATCACTAAAAAAAAGTAAAAAACATAATATTATTATATAAATGCGGTACTACGTGATCCTTAACGTCCGGTATCTCACCGAAAATTTTCGGTCCGGTCGCCGTATGATCGAGGTTGAACACAGGCCACACATTAGCGATGTAAATCATACGATCTAGAGACACCCGTATGGCAGTGCGCCGGCGATTAGACGAATGAGTCTAAATGTGCCCACATTTAGGGATAATTCTTGGCACATAAAAAAAATCCGCAAGCGAAGCCGGGCGTAAACCTAGTATTTATATAAAAGACAAATACCTGGCTGAAAAATTGACTTATCATATGAAAAGGGAGTTGATTTTATATTGTCGAAATTCAAGCCCTGGAAAAATGCGGGACTAATTTTGATCATATCTCTTTAGAAAGATGTGAGCTAGATGAACTGCGCAAAGAATCGATAAGATAATCCCATCAAAAACAACCCTCAAGGAGGAGAGCAAAGAAGTCTTGAAGTTTGTATGGCGAAAAATGTTATTTTGGTCGGATCTACTTGAAACTTAGCTAAATGACCTAAAGAAGATTTTTTTGGAAAACAACTTTTAAAACTGGGTACCCTGGAACCGTAACACGGTTTTGGGAGCTGTAAGGCAACCCGTGATGAAAAAAAAAACTTTTAAAAGGGGGGGGGGGGTGTAGTGGGGTGTTAGATTGTGTATATTTGTAACATAATTAAACCGTATCCAAATAATATGCTGTTTAAATATAGGCGCAACATGCGCCTCTATAATTGGTGACCCCGACGTGATGTTTAAATATAGGCGCAACATATATATAATAACAGATATTTATGTCTGTTAAAGAAGTGACACATCTAGGTCCATTAAGTAGCTCACGCACTGATCCGGTATCTCACAGAAAATTTTCGGTCCAGCCGCCCTATGATCGAGATTGAACATAGGCCACACATTAGCAATGTAAATCATACGTTCTAGATCACATGCAATTCACTCACCCAACAGACACACAAGCTTCGATTAAACAAAGGCGTGTGGATGTGTGTGTGTGTGACAGATCGTTCCGGCCATCGAAATCAACCACAAACACGATTTGAAAACGGATGGTGGGCCGCGCGTACAAGAATTGGAAGAGTCTGTGGTCGATTTCGGTGGACCGTATAGCGGCGCCCGGCGATTGGACGAATGAGTGGGCACCTCACAGGCATGTCACACCGCAAGGTATAAAGGCCGTAAAAGTGTGCTTTTGGGATTTACGCGGTAACGGAAAACTTACGATATATTGTGATGCATCGTCATATTTAATATAGAAACGCAATTTTCTATATTACTGCAGCCACGTGCAGCAGATATTTTTCCTTCATCGCTGAGTGTACTTCCAGGACTCAAAAGCACTCTAAATGGATTGTATGCTATATAAAAAAATATATTTGATTATTATCTTTGTTCTATCGAATTTTAAAACGTGACCGTTGTCTCAATCAATAACGAAACATAGTTAACCGATCCATATAAGGTCAATATTCTCTTATAACTGTCAAAAATATGGCAAACTTCATTTAATCCTGAAGAGTTATACAATTTTTTTATACCACACCGTTGATAGTTATTATTTTAATCGGCAATTCTTAACTTGTGTAGGTATATAATTTGAATGTATTCCTTGATTTTTTTTAAAGTTTATTTATTAGATAGGTAGGTACTTACGATCGACATTGGCAGCATTTTCCTTTAGTTCTGCCGTAATAAAATATTTCAGTACTTTAGAATAATCTCCATCCTGAAAAAAAATTACAATAATTTTACAAAAGTCCTAATACAAATAAAAAATACAAAGTACAAAGTGCTAATTAAGATGTGTTCCGATTCCGAATTGTTCTATTGTATGATGTATTTCTATAAACACTATGTTCTGTCGCCATACCTATTATGTATCCGCATGCATAAAAAGTAGTAAAGCGGCAAGTGTTAACAATATGCGATTTCTGCTTCCGTCACCAATTTTGGGACAATTTCTTAATTTTCTACCTACATATTCTCAGAGTAGGTGTGTACTATTTTTAATCTTTTGAAGAGATGCGGTATCTGGTTTATTATTCTGCATTCTGAGATTACAACATTGAGTAAATTTTCTAAATGTAAAGAATACACATTCATACACTAAACTTACTGTCGTGGAAGTTACGCAGATAAACCTATTTTCTATGGGGGATTAATGCATAATGTTAGGGTTTATGTTCGAATGATGAGTGTACCTATATGTACCCGGGTTTCATTTAAGATTATCTAAGATTCTTGGGTAAAGTCCGAAAAATTAATAGAATAAACTAAACATTTTGAAAATTTTTTGTAGCCTTTACTCTTAAATTTCCTCTCATCACCTTTTTTTACAGATAATAGCTTTTATGTTCTCCAGACAATGAAATATTTTACGAAATGAACAGATTATTAAAATATCATAAAACAACATTTTATTTCATCAAATTATTATGTATTTCTTAGCAAATTATCATTTATTTTATAACTAACTACTAAAAAAACTTTTTTATAGTTTCCGCCCCCGGCTTCGGCCTACGAGTAAGCTTCGGCAGTGGATATTTTCTAACAAAATAAAATATAGCCTATATCTACCTAGCCGAATTCTAATTCATTTTAATTATTTTTCGGACATTACCCAAAGATCTTGGCTACTTTTAAGTAAACCCGGGTCAATCAATATTTATTTACTTTTCTAGCATTCCTCATAACACAATAAAAATATAATTTTATGCCACTACTTTTATAATTTGTTGCCTGCTTAAATTTCCATTCCGGCCGTCGGATGATCTAGGATTCTAGGCGGACCGTTCGTTACAAGAATTGGACGAGTCTGGTGGTCGGTTTTGGTGGACCGTACGGCGACGCGCCAGAGATTGGACGAATTGGACCACCTTTAATCTGATGTAAATTTTACCTCAGGGATGGTCACAGCTACGTTCGTACAATATTTCTTTTCACCTATTTTCAGTGAAGATTCATACTGAAAATATGTTTCGTTTTCTCTTGGATTCGCTACAGCAGCCTTATCATGTACAATTTTAGTTTTTACAACTACATCTGGAAATAAAGCCAAAATATTATTTCTTAGCTTTCTACACCAGCTTCGCTTTGAGGGGGTGAGGCGCAATCCACCTGAATTGTCCTACATAAGAAAAGCCAGGGAAGGGGATAAAACCTCAAAAGCTTAAAAAATATATCCTTAATAATATCATCGCTCTTAAATATTATGAATGTAAAAAAATCTCCAAATTAGCAGGCTTGGCACGGCAAGAAAAGTGTGAAAAATATTTATAACAGGGGCGTTGAGTGGATAAGACATTGGCTCGCCACTGAAAAAGTCTTGGGTTCGATTCCTACATCAGACCATGTACCAATGGGTTTTTATAATGAAAAATCTATGTAGGTACATTATCCGACAAACCGTACAAAGAGCTGGCTACTCGTTAGGTATAGCTTCAAAAAATCATTGGCTAAATGAGGAAGACTTTGTCTTCCACTGGGTACCCTGGGGCCGGCAACGGTTCCCGGGAGCTGTAAGGCAACCCGTGAGAATAAAAAAATTTAATATTTTCCTTAGATAAAATATATAATATCTACAAATTATATTAATAAAATCTGAGTGGATCGTGCTTTTTGCTGAGGCAAATTTATTAAGCTACTCCTTCCCTTGCTCTCTATATTCTGTGCCACTCTACCCTATCGACAGTGTATATATTACTTACCGGCAATAACATCTTGTAGTTCCTTATATTCAACATTAAAGCAGGACTTGATATCGAAGCTTGTAGTACTTACAGGTAATAGCTACAAAAAATAATTAAAAATAATTGCTCGTTAGGTATAGCCTCGCAAATAAAATACTATCGGTTAAAAGAGGAAGTCTTCTGCTGGGTATCCTTGAACCGATAACACGGCCGTAAGGCATCCGTGAAGAAAAAAATAATTATATTTATTAAAAAAAAACATCTTATTTATCGAAATTGAACTTTTTTTCAAATTTGATTTTCGAAATATTTACTTACATGAACATTAGGTATAATTGTCTCTAAAGTCAACTTCACCATAGGTATACAATGTGCTATGTATACAGAGTCACTATCAGGAGCACCCACAGCTAAACCTGAAAAACGAATTTTATTGAAGTGGGTAGAATTCAATTTTGATTTCAACTTTCATTTTAATTTTAATATTTTTTTACGTTATTTTTAAATTAATTAAAAACTCTAAATTAAATAAAAAAAGAAACTCTAGGTCCGTGGGGTTCAAATGCCAAAAAAATATTAAATATGTATCCCCTCGACTGATCATCTCTTCTGGTGACAAGAGGGCTGGCTTCTTCCTCGCTCAACGAATCAGCATCGCGATTCAGCGGGGAAACGCAGCCAGTATTCTTGCCACTATTCCACGCGGACCTGGTTTATTTAGTTATTTTTAATCTTTAAATTTGATTTAAGGTTTTATATTAATAAAAAAAAAGTAAAGTAAAGTAAACAATAAATATTACATTATCTAAGTCAATTTTTGTGAAAAGGAAATATACAGGCGACGATTTTTTAACTCAATGATTTATTATTTCCTTACCAAAGGTGTAACATATTTTGCATATTTACATGTGGACTGGAGAACGTGGGACGACAGCCAGCGAGATGGTCAGCTGATATAGCCAAAGTGGTGGGTAGAAACTGGACGCAGAAGGCTCAGGATGTCTGAATGGCGTGCATACGAGGAGACCTACACTCAACAGTGACTGAATACGGGTTGAAGAAGAAGAAGAACTATAAGAATTTATCAATCTCAGGCTCTCCAGCTATACTTGTGCAATAAATCAAGTCAGCCCGTTGCTCTGTTATGGCGTAAAAGAAGGACAAACACACAAACTTTCTTGAGGAAGGTTATATAGGCTATTTAAGGCCCAAAGGGGCAGAGCACTAACCATTAACGCGGGTGCAACCGCAAGGCACAGCTAATGTACGAGCGTAAAGAGCGGAACACATGAGTATTTAATTGGTCAGGCCAATTTTGTATTACACAATACACACACACAACGCCCAATACATTTTTTACATATTTCCCTACCTACCCTCAGTTTTTCTTATAACGGCCCTGCAGTGGAGATCGAGACGTTAACCGCAACGCACCGGTGTATACGGTAGCTCCGTGTCGCCCACTCAAAATAACCCCAACGCAAAGACAATAATTGTATATACGCAAACCCGCGATCTCGTTAGAAGCTAGTTTAAGAAGAAAAGTGTGGTGATGAAAGCGACAGCAAACATCGAACTCAGTACAGCGACCTATGGATACAAATAACATCTCGAAGGTAAGGGCTGTTAATTTCTTCACCAATAATATAACACGAGATAATCGGCCTGTTTTATTAACCGAACTTTTTGAAGAAGGAGGAGGTTCTCAATTCCTCGGAATCTCTTATGTGTTTTTTAATGTATGTTCCCCGATTACTTGACCGCCTGGACCGATATGGATTTTTTTTTGTATAAAATTTTTTTTGATGATGGGATCATGGGGAAATCGAGAACTTTTAAAAATTTATAGGCACACTTGAAGCGATTTTTTTTTATAAATTGCTTTCGGAATTTTTGAAGTCGGTACACCTTTTTATAAATACCAATTTAGGACGGTTACCATCGCTATTTGTTAGTAACCGAGATACCTTTGTGAATAACGCACGCACCCGCCAAGACGTGACGGGGAATCCAGTTTAATCCTGTCCGTGCTGCGATGGTTGTGATTAGTCGACGACTAATAAGACATATCACGGTCGGCGGGATTATCTTAAATATCGATTAATCGGCTATACACTGTAAAGGCTTTGACATTGGCAAATCACCAATGAACATTGGTGGAGCCATAAAAGAAGAATAATCTTACTACTGCATCCATTGTTCTCAAAATTTTCCAGCCGTGTTAAGCTTAGACCAAACCCTCCAGAGCCTCCCTCTGCTTCGATCCTTTGAGTCCATTTAATATCCTTTTCATTACTCTTACTTATAACAGCGCCTGAATATACGTACACTACACCATGATTCTCATATGGAGCTCCGATACAAATATCTGTGAATAAAGGAGATGTCATATTAATCACTCTCCTGCCACAACTGCTGCATAAAAAAATCATATACCTACATGGTTGTTGAGCAAAGAGTATATGGACTCTAAATAATGATATGAATGACGTCGGTGGTCGAGTGGGTAAGACGTCGGCTCGCAACTGAACATGTCCGACCATGTACCAATGGGTTTTTTATAATAAAAATCTATGTACATTATCCGACAAACCGTACAAAGAGGCTTTTCCATCTATATATACCTCAACAGAGCTGGCCACTCGTTAGGTATAGCCTCAAAAAGTCAATGGCTAAATGAGGAAGACTTTGTCTTCCACTGGGTACCCTGGGGCCGGCAACAGTTTCCGGGAGCTGTAAGGCAATCCGTGAAGAATAAAAAAAAAATAATAATAATAATGACATTGAATCTCATTATTGCATTATTACATTGAACTGTAGTGGATAATTTAAGTTAATTAAACAGTTCCATTATGCCTTTTAAATTAATCTAATATTAATAATATAATTCTGACATATATACATACATCATTTATAAGTAAAACTTGATTAGTAATAGGTAGTTTGAAATGTTTTGTATTTGATTTTAACTTAATTGTATCATGTATGAAGTAATAATTATGAAATATGAGTAGTTACTTATAATTGATAGCGGACTCGGCAGACGTTGTCCTTCCCAAACGTTGGCATGCCTGTACTACCCTTACCCCTACCCTACCAAATTAATAAATTATAATATTTCTATTGTACACCTGCATAGGTACCATTATTATGTAAAAAAATAAATTTAATCTGTGTGACATTATAATAATAAAAATAAAAGGGCTCTACGTGTTGGACCTATGTACCCATGCAAGCCTACAAAGGACCGGGTATTATGCCCGTGAATTTAGAGTTACATAATAATAAAAAAAAATAACACTAACCGTCACACTTGTCTCCATCTTGGTCACCAATATTCACAATAGAACTACCAAAGTAACCTTCACTCACATATCCAGTTAGCAACTTTTTCTGAAAAGAAAAATGTCTTTAGTATTAATACAACTGGTTTTCCGCCGCAGCTTCAATTTTTTGGAATGTGATATAATATTTCTCCGGCCCTACAACTATCTCTACAATAAATACAACAATAATTGGCCAAGTTAGTTATTTTTTTCGGTCAGAACTTTAAGACAGGTTTAGGTTTTCCTGTAAACTATAAGAAAGGTCCTATATTCAATTTTCTTTTCAAAATTTTACTTAATTAACTCCCAAAATCGAAATTCGATTATTTACGCTGGACGTCCGTGATTGGGTCATAAAAGTCTATATATTATGTACCAAGTTTTAACTTTTTTCGTCCAGTGCATTTGAAGAAAATAAGCTGTAATAAACGGACAGACAAACACAAGATGATCCTATAAGGGTTTCCGATTTCTCATCGGTGATGTACGAAATTCTAAAAATTCCGCAGATGCATCCGTTGCACAAATTGGGATCAAATTTTCAGCGATACAAATGGTATTATTTTGTCCGGTTCTGTCAAGCAACACAACATTGTATAAATAAACTAGATTTGCCATATTTTTGACAGATCTAAGATGGCCGACAGCCACGAATCCTTAATAAATGTAAATATCGTTTTCTGAAGCACGCACCAGTGAGAATTGAACCCTGGTTTCATGCCAACGCTCTCCACATAATCTACTCTAAAAGTAATATTATAATATATTATTTATGATACACATTGTATACACACGAGTTCCTAAAGTGTTTCCATAGTTGTTTATTTACCTCCTTTAATCCTTTCAAATAAATATTCACTGCTCCTATATTCCATTGATGTGTCTCCGGTTTTTGGTATCCTGGTGCTCCAACAAGCAGCTCATCAATACCATCACCATTAAGATCTGCCGCAACCATTGAAGCTCCAAATAAAGAACCCACTACGTCGTCTTGTTTCTCTGTTTTTTCTTCTATTATATTTCCAATTATTGAATAGAGTTTAATCTGAAAAATTATATTTGTTAAATTCAGAGAAAACTTAGTTTCGACTCGATCAAGCCTACAATGTCCGGACAAATACGTGTACTGTCTTTGCAATTTGCTCGGCATTCTAATGTTGGGCATTCTCGGTCCGGGCATTCCTTAGTTGGCCATTGGGACCCGTCGTTTTATGCCTTCGTTCGAGTCCAAAAGAAAACGAAAGATGTAGCGAGAGAATAGAATACTAGCGTTCGTACATTGTCTAAAGGGACTCTTGTTGAATTTCTTGATAAAAAAATTAATATGTAAGAAAAAATAGTAATAATAATCTATCTCTTGATAATAAAAAAATATCCCAAAATTGGTAAATCGTGACGAGTATCGGAAAATCGCGTATTTTTATTAATTTGGATTAGTTAATTTTTTATGACCTAAAACAATAAATCTATGGAAATGTTATTTGTTGCTATAAATAAACATAAATTAGACTCTAATTCGTTGGATGTTTTAATTGATGGCACAGTATAACAAACATACAGAGGAAACGTACTTACCTTGCCATATCCGATTGTGTCGTATGGTGAACTAAGAGCAAAGTGTACACGTTTTTTGCTAAAAAAATTTCCACTAGTAATACTGTAACCTGCATGAAAGACATTCATTTAATTACTTTTTAAGTAGGTATATTTTTATTTTTAAGTAGGGCCCGACCTCGCTCCCAGGGAATCAGAGTCATTCCATCGGGTCTCTTGCCGTCTTTCCGGGACGTCTATTGACGCAAGAGCCCTTTTGATGGTATCATGTGGCGAAAAAGCCTGCCTGCACTTTTTATGCAGGAAAGTCGGTGAATTCCAAATTGATCAACATCTTTTCCACACGGACCTTAAAATTAATCTAAGAATACAATGGCAAGAATGCTGGCTGCATTTTTCCGCTGAATCGCGATGCTGATTCGCTGAGCGAGGAAGGAGCCAGCCCTTTTGTCACTAGAAGAGATGATCAGTCGTGGGATTTGGCATTTGAACCTAGAGTTTTTACCTTTATATACTTACTATGTCCTCATAAATATTGGTTGTCATTTACCAATATATGTATCCTGCTATTAGGTTTCCGCCCAGGCTTTGCCTGTGGAAATACACTGACGAAATATTTCCGAAACTACGCCAGATAGCTTTTTGAAGTAAAAAGCAACATTCAAGGGTTTTATTGTACTATATATGAAACTGTTTTCAGGATTCTTTTTACTTCATGAACCTAACTTTTATAGTTTAGAAAATATTTAGATTTTTTTAGGCACTGTGTATTTTTTTAGGCACTGGTCATTCATTCAGCAGGATTTCTTGGATTTAAACACTCTCCAACTGTCTCTGTGCAAAATCACGTCAATCCGTTGCTCTGTTTTGACGTGAAGAAAGGACAAACAAACACACTCTCGCATTTTTAATATTACAGTAGAACCTCGATCATCCGAACTCTTCAATTATCCGAACGATGACTTAGTAACGTTGGTGCAAAAGATACATTGTTGTTCGCTGCCACGGCGACGATTTTATAAAATATAAAAAAGCACTCGACTTTTTTCAAGTGTTTAAAATACATTATATATATTTCAACGTTAATATGTATGTCAAATTTTAATATATATATATGTTATAAGGTGTTGTTTATGATCTCGTCCTTAAAACCCACGTTTCGATTATCCGACTTTTGATTATCCGATCTGGTCTCGGTCCCAATTGGTTCGGATAATCGAGGTTTTACTGTAGTTAGGATCTAAATGGCAGCATCGCCAAATAAGTTGAACTATTGACATTAGGTACGTAGTACGAAAATCACACACACCTTCACGGCCTTCATACCTTGCGGTGTGGCCAGACATCAGTAACAGCGTCCACTTTTTGCCAGTGGTCCATATTGAACAGAACAGGTGGCAAGCCTGTTGCTAAATATGTTACCATTACAGCACATATTCTTAAAGAAAATTGGTGCTTGGCATTTTCTTTTGGAACCAGTGGGAATTGAACCACGCGGTTTCAAGACAAAGCTGCTACCAATCGACTTCTTTAAAATTGTTGTACTGCGTAACGAATGACAAATAGCTCAAGTTACTTCGCTAGATAAATTATAGAATTTATAGTTTCATATAGTTACCGTAATTGTAGGCTTTTGTTCCGCTTGTAGCATTCCTTAAAATTGGAGTTGTGTGAATTGAACTATAATATATTATGCGAGCTAAAATAAAGTTTTAAATTTAAGAATTTAAGAAATCTGTTGAAATATAATAGTTATTTAAGGACCGTTGGTCAAGGTCATCTTGTATCTGTCAAAAATATGACAAATCTCAGTTAATCCTAAACAAGTGAGTTTATTTATGCAACATTTGCCATATTTTTGACAGATACAAGATGACTGAGAGCAACGATTTCAACAGATTTAGGTAGCCTTACAGATATCCAGGGTACCCAGCGGAAGACCAAGTCTCCCTCTTTTAGCCGATGGTATTTGTGAGGCTATACCTAACGAGTGGCCAGTTCTGTTGAGGTATATTTAGATGTGTGGTATATCGGATTATGTATAACTTTCGGGGAGACGCGCTGTGTAAATGACGCGTAATTGTTTATCCCTATTTTAAAAGAAAAAAAGTTTAATATAATTACAACCTATATCCATAGTAGGGCTGCCAAGGAACACTTCTTCTTTCTTTGAGACATGTGCACTCCACCCGAAGCTATCCATTATTTTTTCTGTAATTAACAATTATTCTGTTTTTTAGTATTGGTTGTTATATAGCGATCACGGTTCATGAGATACAGCCTGGTGACAGACGGACAGCGGAGTCTTAGTAATAGGGTATCCGTTTACCCTTTGGATACGGAATCCTAATAAAAAAGATTGCCAAAGAAATGTTCAAAAACACGTTAGGTATTGCTTTTTAAATAATATTTTAGTAATTTTCTCTATTTTTCAAATAAGTTGGAAATCAATGGATTAAACATTTTTATATAAAAGCTTTGAAGCGGATAACCTCCAAACGATTTAAAAAAAAATGTGTTCTTCTTCTTACCTTCTACTAATATTCCGTTAACCATTTGGTTAGAGTCCGGCCACTCCATGGCAATAAAAAAATCTGAGTTGTCTTTTAAATAATAGCATTTTCCGAATGTACCGAACATTGATTTGTCTTTATTATATTTAAATTCTTTTGTTATTCTTGGAGCACATGTCTGAAAAATGGTATAGAATAAGTACGCCAACACCATTTTGGTACATCTATCAAATGTTATAAAAATTATCAGTCTCTCTCGAGAAAAATAGGCCACACATTGGTCCGAAAATTTCCCATTCCGGCCGCCGGACCGTTTGTTACAAGAATTGGACGATCAATTACCCCATTGAAGCATCAGCCGAATTGAGAACCCCCTCTTATGAAGTAGGTTAAAATAGTCGCAAGCCTTACATAATAGTATTGAAATTATTTATGTAGTAAATTAAATTAGTCGTGACGAAAGAATGAAACTTTATTTTCACCTCTCCAGCACGAAAAGGGCGCTTTTGGTGCGTAAAAACTCGCAGCAAAATCGCTTTTTGTAATGGTATGTAAAAGTGATTCGAATTTCAAACACTACACCACCTTTTGGAATTATTGTTTTATGGGGGTTTGTTAACCGACTTCAAAAAAGGAGAAGGAGGTTCTCAATTCGTCGGGATCTTTTTTTTTAAGTATGTTCCCCCATTACTAGACGCCTTGAACGATTTGTATTTTTTTTTTGTTTGAAAAGGTATACTTTCCAGGTGGTCCCATGGTCATCAGGTCAGGATCTGATGATGGGATCCTGGATAAATCGAGAATTCTTCAAATTTTATAGGCACACTTGAAGTGATTTGGGTATTTTTTTTATAGTGACTTGTGCTTTCGGAAAGCACGGTTTTTTTTCTTCATGAGAACTTCTTGTTTTTCTTACTTATAACCTATAACACTTTTCTCGCAGATAGAGGTGAAAACTTGTATGTTTCACACGAGAGAATTTTTTTTATGTCTCGTGCCTTTGCAAAATATAACTTTGCTCACTTGTTGAACAAATAACTAATTTGTGACTGAATATGGCTGATTTTTTCACTGAATTCAAATGTATATACCGAATGATTATTTAAATAAAAGTAGTACTTACAATAATGTAGTCAAAGCCAGACACCAAGGAAACTCCCAGAAGAAACTTATGCTTATAAGTCACATGTTTATTATCTTCAGTACTATCTGAAATTCATGAATATAATAAAACCCTCTTTCTATACTTCACCTTCCTTTCTTCTATTTCGGTGATTAAAAATAAAATAACTGATTCAGAAAGTTTAGTAATTTGGGTGTAACCACAGGTGTAACATTTTTATGTATTTTAGTGGGTGAAGGGTATTTTTTTACATTTCATATTTGGAACAGAATTTTTGTCTGCCAAATTAATTTGATAAAATTTTCAGCGATTTCAACAATTTCCAAAGATGGAATGAGCGTGATAAATGCATACGTCGTTACGTTTCTTTTAAAATTAGACTAATTTATGTTCTATCTAGACTGAAAATTATAACGGATTGAAAAGAAAACTAAAAAACAATTTTACCTCGGTGTTCTTCTACATCAATTGTCACCTTATTGCATGTGTACTTTGTGTAATCATTTATGGAACATTTAAATATTTGTCCAATCTGATCAGCCGTCGGTGCGCTAACTAGAAAACTGTAAACAATCATTAATATTATCATCAGAAAACTTGACTTCGTCTGGAAAGTTGACTTTTGCTTCATTAGTTCAAATCCGGAAACGGTCAATCGCAATTGTCAATGTGTTACGTTATTGACAATCGCAATAGGGTAGATGGCAGGGTAAACAAAATATTATTCTATTTAGTCCGTCATTTAGATTATCAAAAAATATTGGACACGTATTTTTTCTTTTGTCAGTCAAACAAAAAATGACAGAGATAAAGCGCGTCAAAGTTTGGGAGTGGGGGCTGGTGACAAAAGAAAAAATACGTGTCCAATATTTTCTGATAATCTAACTGACGGACTAATTGGAATTTTTTAGTCATCATGCCTATTGAAGTGCGAATTGATGTGGTTTCAAAATCTGTAGGATAGAGAGACGCGGCAGATGATTTTGTTTTAACCCACGACGGAACTGTATATACGTTTGGGGTAAGACGATGTTTGTATTCTGTTACAATTTTTCTCCAAAATGGATAGACCCCTTTTGGTCCATGATCCATTGATGGACATTGGATTTTTGCATTACACGAGTTCAGAGCAGGTTCTTTATTAGAATGTTTGATGAAATCGGGGACGGCCAGGTTTGTAGTAGTTTATCTATGTAGTATAAAAAGAGGGAAATAAAAATTAATTTAACAATTAAATTTGTCCCAAACTGCTTTTTTTCCTTGAGCTACAGATCACAAATTAGCGCAACAAACAAGATAGGGATGTATGTATATTTTAGCTACGTCTGTCGCTTCATTTGAGGATTTTTTTTTTGCTGTTAATATCTTACCTTTTATCGGTAGCAGTATGTTGGTAGGCGATGCCATAACCAAACATTGATCCTGCCTTACCAGAGAGTGACGTCAAATTATGCTCATAAAAGTAGGCTTCGATTTTTATCAATAATATTGATAATGTCAGACACCATAATATTACTGAAACAAGAAACATTTTTAGGGTTCCGTACCCAAAGGGTAAAAACGGAAACCCTATTACTATGACTCCGCTGTCCACCCGTCTGTCTGGATAGTTAGACAATGATGTATTTCTGTTGCCGACAAACGTGTTTTTTTTTTTTTTTTTTTTTTTTTTTTTTTTTTTTTTTTTTTGCCGTTTTATAGATAATGGTACGGAACCCTTCGTGCGCGAGTCCGACTCGCACTTGGCCGGTTTTTATTTATTGAAGACATAGGTATAATACAAATATGTAGGTACTCACATTTCATTTTATGTAGTTTTTAATAATGTACTTTTTTTAAATTTTTAGAATAATATACTTATTTAAAATGTCTACACACATTGAACAAGTTATAAAATTATTTAGATACTGATGTTTTTTTTTTCAGATATTATTTCCTTATGTGGTTTCCCTGTTCTGACAAATTATAATTTTCTATCAATTACATGAATATCAAAAGGGGCCAAGTTCTATATACTAATACTATAAAGAGGAAAGATTTGTATTTTTGTGTGTATGTTTGTAATGAATAAACTCAAAAACTACTGTGCCGATTTCAAAAAATTCTTTCACCATTGAAAAGCTACAGTCATCCTGAGTGACATAGGCTATATTCTATTTTAAAAAAAAATAGGATCTTTACTAAAACTCCAATAATGTAACCCAAGGTGTAAAAAAATTACCTAAGAAATTCCTTACATCGCGTGCGCTGCAAAAACTATTGATGATATAGAGGTAGTGGTAGAGGGTAGGGGGTAGGGGGTAGGAGTAGAAGTAGGGGTAGGGGTAGGGGTAGGGGTAGGGGTAGGGGTGGGGTAGGAGTAGGGGTAGGGGTAGTTTAGGGGTAGGGGCAGAGGTAGGGGTAGGGGTAGGGATAAGGGTAGGGATAAGGGTAGGGGTAGGGATAAGGGTAGGGGTAGGGATAGGGGTAGGTATAGGGTAGCGAAGCCGGGGGCGGAATGCTAGTTATATTATATAGTTAGTGTTTGTTTGTTTTGTTCCTTTTCTAAGTCAAAACAGAGCAACAGATCAATGTGATAACTTGCTCAGAGGGCCGGTAAGTGAAATATCTAGCTATACTAATAATAAAGCTGAAGAGTTTGTTTGTTTGATCGCGCTAATCTCTGGAACTACCAGTCTGAATTGAAATAGTTATTTGTTCAACAAGTGAGCAAAGGTATTTTTTGCTGCGAGTGCTGACTTTAAATCACAAACTATAGTCTAGAATTGACTATATATATATAGACTACTGAGCACAGTGAGTGATTTAAAGGCAAGAGAGATTAAAAATAATTACTTATACTAACGCTCGCAGCAAAAACCTATTTCGCTGCGAATTTTTACGCACCAAAATCGCCCTTTTCGTGCTGGAGAGGTACAGAAACATGTTTGCACGTGGGCTATATAACATCACGTTTCAACCCAAAGGGGCAGAGCAGTAACTATTGACGCGGGTGCAACCGCAAGGCACAGCTATATGTTATAAACTTAATAAAGTAAGTACTTTTATTTCTTCCTTAATTACCTCACAGCATTCCGGCCGTAGAAGTTTAAAAAAGGGATATAAGAATTTATCCCTAAGGACTTCGATCGGTGTAATCTGCTTGACACACTGCACTGGACTGGACTGGACTGGTTCCCATGGCCCATCTGCCAGGATAGGCGGAGGCCCGGCCTGTCAATTAAAAAATCAATTTTCGAAACTTTCGCATTATTTTATACAAGCTTCTGTCCGCGTGGAATTAGATCCAAAAAGAAAAAATCCCGTGGCTGTAATTTGCCCCTCCCCCGACTGCTTTCGCGGTATAAAAGTAGTATATGTCATTCTATGACCCCTAAACTATCACTATGCAAAAAATCATGTCGATCCCGTGAAAAACCAAACTATCACACAGGAACCATACATTTTTTTCGGGATAAAAGTACGATAATTTATCTCTGTGCCAAATTTCATCCAGATCCGTTCAGCCGTTCTGTCGTGATAGAGTAACAAACATACAAACATCCATAAAAACTTTCGCGTTTATAATATTAGTGGGATTGCCCGTCAGTGTATTATGAACACTTGAAACTTGTGTTATTTTTACCATTTATATAATTAACCACATTTACATAAAATTTTCCTTAATAAGTATTTGATATTAAAGTTAGTCATTTATTAAAGTGTAAATATGTTAGTACGTTTGTTAGGTATGTATAATTTTATTAAATTTTGCTTTTTAACAACCACATTTTCCGCACCCGTCATAATTCTCGCCACGATTTACCAATTTTGGGACAATTTCTTATTATCAAGAGACAAGATAATATTATAATAAAACCACACTTAGAGGCTTTTCCATCTAAATGTATCTCAACAGAACTAGCCACTCGTTAGATATAGCCTCACAAATACCATCGGCTAAACGAGGGAGACTAGGTCTTCCTCTGGGTACCCTGGAACCGTAGTAACACGGTTTCGGGAGCTGTAAGGCAACCTGTAAAGAAAGAAAAAAAAAGATAATATTAGATGATCCTGGATACCGGCCATGTACCAATGGGTTTTTTATATTAAAAACTTCATAATGCGACAAACCATAAGAGGCTTTTCCATCTAAATATACTTCAACAGAACTGGTCGCTCGTTAAGTATATCCTCACAAATACCATCGGCTAAAAGAGGCAGACTTGGTCTTCCGCTGGGTACCCTGGGAGCGTTACACGGTTTTGGGACCAGCTGTAAGACACCTATTCTATGTTCTTTTTATTTTTTTTATATTTATTTATTTAATTAATTCTGGCCTTCAAAGCTATCGCAGCTGGTATACCTGTTATTATATATTTATAAAGTAAACATAATTTTAGGCTTAAATTATGGTGAGTCCATGCTTGTGAGCTAGATATATTGCCCATTTAATTCTGTACGAATAGTGATTATATTTCGTCGACTTGTACAATACAAACTTTTATACATTGGTTGCTATTTTTAAATTTAAATTTCATGATTTTTGATTCCAAGTCACGTTGTCCTCTAGTCGACCGTCAAGCTCCGTCCCAAGCTATGTCTTACTTATGTATGGCTCACTTTAAGGATTAAACATTTTAATTTTCAGTATTTATTTCGCTGCAATTAGTCATACTTTCAGCAAATGGAATCTACCATGAATTGTCTTACAAAGTACTTGAACCTGAAGGAATATCACGATCTTTCGGGTCAAGTCTTGGATACTTTTCTAATAATAATGATGATACGAATATTGGTAAGAAATATTTCAGTTTTTGCTGTAATCTGTAGTTTATATATTTAGTACATGTGTGAATAGGCTAATCTCAGGAACTGCCAGTCCGATTTGAACAATTCTTTTCGCGTTATAGTATAGCCCATTTATTAATGAAGATATATTATCACGCTACGACCCAAAGGAGCGGAACAGCCGTAAACCTCAACCAATCAAATATTTCCACGGGCTAGTTAAAAAAAACGCAAAAGAAAAGGTGGGGAGACCAGCTTTACGTGCCCTCAGTAGCACGAGAAGTCTTTGGAAATTGATGCTTGACTTTTTTGCTCGAGTTTCCAGTTTTTAGAACCTTTAGAAGATTAAATAAGCTAGCTGCAAAATTTTAGTTTGGATCTTTGAAGAATACTTTTTAGTGACACCTAATTTACGAGTCCACGGTCTCATAGATTGTCCGTCGCATGAACACTGTCGTTGCACACGTACGCCACTGAGTGAAATCATAAATGTATAGAATTTTAATAATTATGTTTAAAATGCCATCTTATGTGTTATGGTGCCCACTCAATCGCCGGCGCGCCGTCATACGGTCCGCCGCAATCGACCACAGACTCGTCCAATTCTTGTAATGAAAGGTCCGCCATCCGTTTTCAAATCGTCGAATCTTGTGTGTCTGTGTGAGTGAGTGAATTACATGAGATCTAAATCGTATGATTTACATCGCTAATGTTGTTAAATCTCGATCATACGGCAGGCCGGACCGAAAATTTTCGGTGAGATACCGTACCAGTGCGTGAGCTACTTTACGTGTTACAAATCATTCAAGAATAAAAACTAAATTAGTGTGGTCATGGGTCTAGCTGCGACGGACCGGTTTTTTTGACGAATTGTTTATTTTATCAAAGGTTTGAAAGCAGATTTTTTTTCCATAATTTTACCTATTTAGGAGTGATAGGTATTCTCTGGTATGAGTTGTGTTAGGAGTTATGCAATGTTAAACTTACAGTTTCTCTGTTTGATACTCGTATATTGCACATACAGTGAGTGAACCCACTATTTATATTCATAGAAGGAGTATGTCCCTATTTTATGACGGTTATCATTAGTTAACTACGCGATTATTAGCTAAGGTAGTAGCTTGCACAATTTCAACACAGAATGTAAACAATGTATAGGTCTTGCGCGGTAGGTCGCGGCTGCGAGACTGCGGCGTCGGCGGGTCGACGTCAGCGCTCGAACAAAAGAGGTAGGTCGAGAGTGCGCGTTTCCATTACACGTCGAGCTGATATTTATATTATTTTATTTGTCGTGTTGTAGTGAATGTGTGTATGTTTGTGTGTTAATGTAGGATTGTAGATGATGATCCTACACCTATTTATTTATTTTAATTTTTAATTTTCTCTCCAGCGGGTAATCGAACCCCGGTCTCCCGCGTGACAGGCAGGGATACATTACCACTATACTACTGAAGATTGGGGCGTCGGTTGTGTGTTTTTATAATATAAAAATCTATGTAATTATCCGACAAACCGTACAAAGAGGCTTTTGACTTTGTCCGAAGACCTTGGGCCAGCAACGGTTCCCGGGAGCTGTAAGGCAACCCTTGAATTTTTTTTTTAATTTTAGTTGTAGGAGCTCCCCATGCAAATAAAGTTGGTCAAGTATATAAATGTGATACTAAGGATATGTTTGGAGTCAAAAGAACTACAACGTGTACGAATATTGGCATGGCGGAAACCTTGGAGCCCAGTGGCAGAAGTAAGCACTTACTTTATTTTTTCTTCACCGTGTTATCGGTCTCAGGGTACCCAGCGGAAGACCAAGTCTGCCTCTTTTAGCCGATGGTGTTTGTGAGGATATACCTATGAGTGCCCATGTTCTGTTGAGGTATATTTAGATGGAAAACCTCTAAGTGTATTTTGTCGGATTATGTAGGTACCTACATAACTTTTTTTTACATTTAGCTTAGTATACAATGGACAATAAGTATTTAATTTTTGAAAAACTTATTTTTTTTTATTTGACTAGGATCCACCCCATCTTTTTCGAATTTAATAATATTGAATTAAAATATTAATCTAATATATAAAATCAATGTTTGTTTATTTGTTCGTATTCTATAGATTCACAAACTACTGGACCGATTTGAAATTTTTGCGTTTGATAGCCCAATTTTTGAGAAAGGTTATAGGTATAATAGCCTATTTAACATCACGCCTACCTACCCAATATACAAGTAATACCCGTACTTTCAGATGATCATGATCATGACTTTAGTCTGGGTGCTACAATTTCTTCGATTAATAATATGTTTTTGGTAAGTAATTAATTACGTATTTTATAACTACGTCCTTTCCCTCCTCTAACAACAACCCCCTATTGTTTAGAAATAAAAATTAAATTATTTTTTAGGATCCCATGCTTGATTTTTGTCACTTTAATTTTGATAAACAATTTTAAAAAAACCCCTACCTACGTAAAATATAAACATATAATTTATATTCACTGGCTTGAAAATCAACCACGCATCGGGCTATTTTTAATAAATAAAAAACATCTCTCTTTTTAATAGGTATTAACTAGGGGGTTAAAAGGTTTCATCTCTCTCATCAAGAAGTTATACCTATAAAACGCATATACCTTAGAAATATCATGGACCCAATGAGGAAGACGATAGGGACCCGTAAAGAAATCTTTAAGAAGTTGGACCTCATCTTGAACTATTTTTTAAAATTATTTTACAGACATGCGCACCATTATGGACATCAAACAGGATGTATGGCAAATGTTTTTACTATGATACAGATTCACATCTCATCACAGAATATATTAATCTAAGTAATCAAAGTTAGTATATACAAATTATATTTTTTCTACCTATAGTCTATAACGTATAATCACTGAAAATAATGTATATTTCTATGTTTAATAAATATTTATTTTTTAATATCTAAATAAAAAAAACCTTAAATTCATACTTCCGGTTACGTGACCACAAACGGTAAGTGACGTCACTTCAAAGTAAATGTCAAATAAATAACCACAGACTAGTAACTATATTATATATTTTTGAGGCTATACCTAACGAGTGGCCAGCTCTGTTGAGGACTCTTTGTACGGTTTGTCGGATAATGTGTTTTTATTATAAATTTCTATATATTATTTCTCAAAGGTGTTTTTTTGTCGGTATCAAATATCTCCCGTTAATGTTTGATACGCTATTCTGAAGATTATTTTTCCCTCTAATGACGAAAAATAAACAATCAAATCAAAATTAAAAGTTTCTTTTGAAATTAGACTAATTTATTTATTTTATAAAAGACGCCATCTATTTAATTGGAGATCAGTTGAACTATGACAACAATATTGACACCACCAACGGTGCGAAGTATTCGCACGGGTCTTCTAGTATAATAATATATATATATATTGACCAATTAAATATATATATGCCAACTATTATTTTGCATTACAGAAAAAACACAATATATTTGGAACACGTTTGTGGACACATTTAACGACAAAATAATTATTATGAAATATTTACTACAGAATCAATTTTACGGTACGTAAGGACATTTTTAAATCAAACTTTAATTATTTACAACATTTTATTTTTTACCCCCTCGTTTAAAGGTTTTAATGAAAAAAAAACATTAAAAAATACAAGATTAGGAAGTAATTCTGTCTGTCTGTTCCGCTTGCAGGACTAAATCACGCAACCGATTTTGATGAAATATCATTAGCGGTAAGCTTGGGCCCTAGGGAAGGACATAAGCTACTTTTTTTTAAATCCACCCCCTGCGGGAACCCTAGGAGATGAAAGTTAGTATGGGCTCTACTGGGTCTGTCGGTCACAGCTTATTTTCTTCGAATTTACTGGACGAAAAAGATTGAAATATTAGTGTTTATTTTTGCGAAAAAAATTTTTTTTTTTTGCGGACTGTACTGATTCGAGTGAAGTTAGTCAACAGCCCGTCCTATTCTTATTCTAATCGCATAGTATGTAGAGTTTGATGACCCTATCACGGACGTATAGCATAAAATAATCTAATTTTGGGGTTTAATTTTATTGGAAAATATATTATATCAATATATTTACTTCAATTCACTAAATGCACTTTTCCAATTTTTAAATAACTCGAAAAGTAAAGGAGATAATTTTATGTTTATTTTGGTACCTAACAATGAAATGTTGTCAATTTAATATAAGAATATTTAAAATAATATATATTATTTTTAATGCACATTTAATTATTTATAGTTGTTCCAACGAGAGAATACCACTTTCACGTTTGTTATTTTGAGATAATTAGTGATGTCACCATAGACAGTTATTGCATACTTGCTAATACCTAAATACTTTTGTAATTATTACCTGGTATTTTTGACTGTGATCCCTTAAATAACTAATACAATGCATGTAACAACAGTAAGTTATTAACAATATTATTTATACCTACCAAGGTAATTGTTTTTCCCTGCCGTAATTGTTTTGTTTTATACAAAATAATTACTCTGACTGAATATGCACGTGCGGTGTGCGGTCATGTCACCTTTTTACGTGTTTCTGTATAGGTAATTCCATGTTTTATGTCAAAAATAACAGTAAAATAACAAAAATTAAATTAAATTTATACACGTATAGTATTTTATTCAAAATCGCCAGTAAAATCGTACTCCTAGTATTTCGTGCTACATCACTAAAATTTAAAAACAAAAAGTGTCTTACGATGTTCATACGATGTAACCTTGTAAAATCGCAGCCCGAAATGAATAATGATTTTTTCTTTATTCCTTAAGAGCATTAAAAAGTTTAATTTAACATTTAATGTATAGTTCCGAAACGTATTATTTGCAACGTAATTTGAGCGCCATTCCAAAGTTACTTCGCATGTTAAACGTCAAAATGGTATTCTCTCGTTGGAACAACTATAGGTACCTACTAAACATATATGAGCTATTTCTACAGAATTTTGAATACTGCATATGACTTTTTTTTTTGAATTTACAGATTTTAAAATAACTTACGCAAACCATTCTTCAGTGCAGAGTGGTACACACAAATTTTATATGTTAAAGTCTTTCCCTGATACATTAAGGACTTTAGGTAGGTACAGTATTTTTTCAATACTTAATAAAATCGTAAGAGATTTTTTTTCTTTCTTCACGGGTTGCCCTTCTAGTCTTTTTGTCCGCTAATCTCCACAACGGCTGAAATTTGGATGTATCAGTTTGCTGACATTTAGTGTAAAAAAAATCTTGGGTAACCAGCGGAAGACAAATTCTTCAAGTGTTCCTAATTTAGCCGAAGATTGAGGCTATACCTAATGAGTGCAGGCCAGCTCTGTTGAGGTATATAGGTGGAAAAGCCTCATTGTACGTTTTGTTGGATATGTAAATAAATTTTTTATCATCACTACATGTATGCTTAAATCTTTAAAACTACGCAACGGATTTTGATGCGGTTTTTTTTAATAGATAGAGTGATTGAAGAGGAAGGTTTATATGTATAATAACATCCATTAAATAGTGGAGAAATACTGTTATTTTTGAGGTTTCTAATGTGATGTCGTAAATAATTACATTTTTTCCGCTTACATTGCAAACGCAGGCTGAACCCTAAGTATTGTACACATTGAAAAGGTCTACAGAAAACTCCGCGATGGTATATGTCTATCTCTTATGGATATCCCACAATAACATTTTTTTGTCATTTACTTTTTACTACAAATAATGGCTAATTTTTGAAGCGAAAATGATATAGAGGTAGGGGTGGGGGTAGAGGTAGGGATAAGGGTAGGGGTAGGTATAGGGTATATTTTATTTTGTTCGTAAATATCCACGGGCGAAGCCGGGGGCGGAATGCTAGTTATAAATAAATTAACTTTAAAAAAAAGGTGTACCGACTTCAAAAATTTGCACTGAAAAGTAAGAAATAACAAATATTTCGTCGTAGAATTTGAAGACGGTTGGTGCCAAATTAGGATACAAAGTAAACATTTAAGAAGATAAAGATCTGTTCAATATTATCTATGTTTGTACTGATGATCGTAGGTTCCTAATGAATTGTCTAGGTTAGTGAATTTGGGAACTAAGTTTTTTCTAATTTGGCACCAACCGTCTTTAATTTCTACTACGAAATATTTATTATTTCTTATTTTTCAGTGCAAATTTTTGAAGTCGGTACACTTTCTTTTTTAAAGTTAATTTATTTTTCCCTTTTAAGTGATTTTGCTGCCCTGAGAGACAAATAAAAAAAAATGGAAAAATAAAAAAAAAACTGCTGTGGATGGGATTTGCATCCTGAGCTGCACCATACCATACTATACCTTTAGCCGTTGACCACCGTCAATACAAAAATTTACAACTTCGTGTCAACTTTGTTTCAAACAAAAAAAAATTTACAAATCGGTCCAGGCGTCTTCAAGTAATCGGGGAACATACATAAAAAGAAAAAAAATAAAGATTCCGACGAATTGAGAACCTCCTCCTTTTTTTGTAGTTCGGTTAAAAACGCATTGTACAGGGGCGGTGTGGGGATCGAACTTCCAAAACGCAAAAGCAATGCTCGTTTTGGAAATCATGGCTATTTAGAACCCTAAATAATAAAAATATGGCTCAATCCAATTAAAAATAATAACTATCAACTGTGTGGTAAGGAAATGTTGTATAAATAAACTCACCTTTCCAGGATTAACTGAGTTTTGCCATATTTTTGACAGATACAAGATGACCTTGACCAACGGCCCTTAAATTCGCACACTTATTACACAATGTACTCATAATGTAATATAACTAATGTACTATTTTATGTAAATAATTACTGTTTCAGGTTTTTCATTAGCTATTGGAAATTTCTTTTCTAATATAAGTGGAAATATTAACATAGGCATAAGCAGCAATTCTGCTGATATGAAAGTAGAAGTAAGTCCATTTTTCTCAAAGACATTAAATTTTGTATTTTATAATTAATCTATCATCACGCCTTTTATCACAAGAGGTGTAGGCAGAGACAATCGAATGCTATTTGTAACTATTCTGACATACATCTTTCGCTTCTTTTATATATTCATCATACCTTTTGTGGTGAATACGCTGATGCTGCATGCTGCATCCCTCGTTTCCTATCCCTACAAAATACCCACAAACCTGGCTCATGAATCAATCTATTGGTGCGACGCGGGTTTTTATGTTATTGTATATACCTACTTAGTGAAATTTTTTTCTTTCTACACGGATTGGATTGCCTTACAACTCCCGAAATTACGATCCCAGAGTACCCAGCGGAAGACCAAGTCTCCCTCGTTTAGCCGATGGTATTTGTGGCCAGCTTGCGGATTATGTACATAAGTTTTTAATTAAAAAACCCATTGGTATATGGCCGGGATCCTAGGTCGAACCCGTGATCTTAACCACAACCACTCGGCCACCGACGCACCTGCGTGAATAATTGTATGGTTTGAATTCAAAGTCTAAGGACTCAGCAGGGAAATTAATTATTGCGCCATCTTGTGCTAAATTAGGGAAGTTCTGTTAATTCACGAAAATGCCTGAAATATGGTTCTAGTTTGGTACAAATAAGAATAACATATTTAGTCCATAGGTGGCATTTTCATTACTTAAAAAAAAATCGGCCGTGTTTAACCATTACCCTTCAATTAAACGTCTTGCGTTTTTTTGTAGCCTATTGAAAATTCAAAATAAAAATTATTTTATGATTTTTTTAATTGGTCTATTGAAAGAGAAAAATAATAATAATTTTATTATTTTTGACCAATTAAAAAATGATAAAATAATTTTTATTTTGAATTTTCAATAGGCTACCAAAAAACGCAAGACGTTTAATTGAAGGGTAATGGTTATGAAAGAGAAAACGGGGGCAAAATTAAACCACCCATATTTCCTATTCAAAAAATCCATTGAGAAAATAACAGCTATTTCACTTAGATATAGTCAATAAGTATCTATATGCTAAATTACAGTGACACAGGTGGATTATTTACAGAGAAATTGGGAATAGTTTATCCCAGAAAAATTATGGATTTATTATCAGTATTATCATCATCATCTCTACATAATATAAAACAAAGTCCCCCTAGTCTGTTTGTCTGTCTAGTATAACAGATTTTGTTGCGTTTTTCAGTTTTATATAGGTTGATTCACCGGGAAGGTATACGAGTATTAAACATGGACCTATCATATTTAGGAGCTGAGCATTAACAGTTTAAGTGAATCCAGTCGGGGAAAAGTTAGAAGAAAAGAATAGTTTTCATGACGTATGCTGTCTAATCCTAATGTCTGACGAGCACTTTAGAATAAATTATCTACAAAAAAGTTTATGAGAAAAAATGTCGAATAAAACAAATCATCAAAATCGGTTCACAACTGGCGGAGTAATCGATGTTTATATATACATTTATTTTTAAATACGGTCCAAATTGAGAACCTTCTCCTGCTTTTTTTGGAAGTCGGTTAAAAATGAAAAACAAACAAACAAACACCCTGTCCCAATATTAATTAGGATTAGTTAGGACATATATATTATTAAGTAAAAACTTATGTACTAACATAATCCGAAAAACCACACTTAGAGACTTGCCATCTAAATATACCTCAACAGAACTGGTTACTCGTTAGGTATAGCCTCACAAATACCATCGGCTAAAAGAGGGAGACTTGGTCTTCCGCATGGTTTCGGGAGCTGCAGTAATGCTACACGTGAAGAAAGAAAGAATATAAAAATTGGTACAGCCGGCTCTCCTAGTACGTTTATTTGTTATTATTTTCATAATATAATTTCTCTATGCAGGTATTATTTTTTGAGAAGAATGAGAATAGGTTTAAACTTTTTAAAAATGAGAGAATAAAGATGGAAAACGACTCGTATGTGTTGGGATCTCAATTTGGATATGTTATGCAGGCCAATGATTTTAACGAAGATGGAATATCAGAGTTAATTGTAACCGCTCCATCTTATAGCAATGGCCATGGATATGATTGCGGAGCACTTTTTATTTTTATTGGAGGAGTAAGTAAATCTTCTTCTTCTTATATTATGAATCCACCAATGTTCATCGGTGTCAAGTATTATAGCCTTTATTATTATAGTGTTTATATGTGATATGTCTTATTAGTCGTCGACTAATCACAACCATCACAGCGTGGACAGGATTAAACTGGATTGCCCATCACGTCTCGGCAGGAGCGTGCGCTGTTCACCAAGGCGTGACATAGAATCCAAGTACATCTTTAATTCATGTTAAGGCTTAGAAAGCTCAACGAACTCAGTTTTATGCGCGACTTATCCTTATCTCTTTAGAAAGATGTAAAATCCATAAGATGATCATGGATAAGATAAGATAAGATGAACTAAGATTTGCGTACCAGAAACATGAGAAACGTATCACTACATATTCATGATTAGAGAGCTACTCATGGGATTCCCTGTGTGTTTTTTTATTATATTTAAACTTTGCTAATATATATTAATTAATACCTTAGAATTATTTGACAAGCTTTTCAAAAACAAATTTCCAATTTCACTTGTATTCATATCATTAATATATAAATTGCAGAAAACAATGAATGCAGATTCTAGACGTCGCGTGATATATTCTACAAGAGATGGCGCCATGTTCGGCAGAAGTGTTGCAACCACTGATATCGACGGAGATTCAATACCTGGTAATTATTTTAAACTAGATGATGCCCCGGCTTTGCAACTATTCACCATATAGTAGCCTTTAATGTGGGGAATACCTACATTGCCTATTTATTTTCGGATATCGAATGGCAGTCGGCCATCTTACTTCTGTCAAAAGTATGGCAAATTACAATTTTATTAATCCTAGAAAAATGAGTTTATTTTCTCAAATTGCTGATAGTTATTATTTTAAATGAGATTAATCCATATTTTTTATTATTCAGGCTTGCCATTGCGTTTTAAAAACTATGGCTACAGATGGCTTAATCCAATTTAAATATATATATAATTAATATATAATTAATTATCAACAATTTGAATTGAAAATGTCATATAAATTTACTATTTTTTCTAGGATTAATTGAGATTTGCCATATTTTTGACAGATATAAGATGGCCGAAGAACAGCCAAGGATCCTTATAAAGAGCACATTAAGTCTATACCCACTATTATCGCTGAAAACTTAATAAGAAAATATTCAGCAGTTTCAGATCATATTCTTGACAAAAATTGGAACAGACCAGTTATATATATCTTTCTTTCTTCACGGGTTGCCTTACAGCCCCCGAAACCGTGTACGGTCCCAGAGTACCCAGCGGAAGACCAAGTCTCCCTCGTTTAGCTGATGGTATTTCTGAGGCTATACCTAACGAGTGGCCAGTTCTGTTGAGGTATATTTTAGATGGAAAAGCCTCTAAGTGTGGTTTTTCGGATTATGTACATAAGTATTTAATTATAAAAACCCATTCGTACATAATTATGTTATCCTAATTTGATATTAGTTCCAAATCATTTTGAAAAAATTAAATCATTAATAATTTAAATTTATTTTTAAAGAATTCTGTCCTGCATCTTTCTTCAATTTAGCATAAAAAAATGAAAACATCATTATAGTCGGTTCAATATTTTTAATTTTGATGTTCACCTTCCAATATGTAACACAATAATCGAATATTATATTAAATCGATTTAAAATTCTTTGAGTACATAATCGAAATAAATAAGAAAATGGATATTATAATTAAACGCGTCTTTTTTATATTTAAATTTTGATACTAAACAACTAACAATTGTCAATTTCATAATAAAAATATTGTTTGTTTACAACTTATGTTAGTTACTACGGGCAAGTTACATTCTGTCACCTATCTCATCATTTAGTTTTTCCCGAATTTTCCAATTTTCCGGGCATCTTTTCAAATTTTTCTTTCCAAAATTAGCCAAATCGGGTCCAGCTGTGATGCGTAGCATTTATTTTTATTTATATAGATATATTTTAGAATTTGTATTCCAACTTTATAAAATTCACAGAAATAATCGTGAGCGCGCCATATGAAAACAACAAGCAGGGTGCAGTTTATATTCTGCCAGGTGCAGAAATAAAAAGAATTCTTACAGAAACAAAATTGAAGATTGAACTAAAGGAGTTGAAAAATGTACAGGAGATCCGAAGAACAGATTCGCAAGAATTTGGTTTTGCTATTCACGTTTTACCTGATATTGATAATAACGGATGCAATGGTTATTTTGAGTTTCTGAAATACTAACTTACTAAGGCCTTTATAAGAATACCAGCAACCCCCACATAAATATTAGAGATAGATATACGCTAATGTGGACTTTTAATTGTGTATTATTTTATTATATACAATTCTTCCCTACATTCTTTTGATATATTTCTGACGGATTAAATAGCCCACGCACTGATCCGGTATCGCACCGAAAATTTTATTCGAAGTTTTATTCGCCTTATGATCGAGGTTGAACACAGGCCACACATTAGTAATGTAAATCATACGATCTAGATCACATACAATTCACTCACTCACACAGACAGACAAGATTCGATAACCTCATAAATAACCATTTTGAATGCAGTGGAAATGCGGTCTTTACGAAGAATGTGTGATATAAAGCGTATTGACCGCATCCGGAACGATGCCATTAAAAATAATGTAGAGTGAAAGATGATGTTGTGACTAAATTGAAGAAAAGTAGTTTACGCTGGTTTGGACACGTTGAAAGAATTAAGGATGAAAGATTGACTAAAAAGGTTTATATGGCTGAAGTGAAAGGAAATACTGGCAGACGACCTAGATGTACTTTTATTGAAAAAATAAAAATGTATTGATCGATGGAAATATTAAAAGTACACAAAATCGCCGAGCATGTATGAAAGGTATGATGAATATAAAAGAAGCGAAAGAGATATGTCAGGATCGTAACAAATGGTATTCGATTTGGATGAAAGTACTTACTTACTTAATTTTTATTTTTAAATTTTCAGAATTAGTCCTTGGCTCACCAAGAACTCAAAAAGCTTTTGTGTATAGATGTGTTCCAGTCATGAATATTACGATAGACATTGAAGGAAACGAGGTAAGTTTATGACGTTAATATTTTTTTGGCCGCGTCATGGAATTTTAATGTCACTTCCTGTTTATTTCGGGATTGCATCTTAAATTGGCCATGGCACGCAGCTAGAAAAAAGGTTTTTTTTATGTATCCAAACTTTTCAAGTGCCTACCATAATCAATAAAATTTATGTTAAAATGAAGGAGGTAAATCGGAAGTGACATTACAATTCCACGAAACTGCCAAAATTAGACTATTTAAGGCTCCTATATCCATATTTTTCTGGGAAAAACTATTCCTAATTTCTCTGTAAATAATCCACCTTTAATTCAACATATCTAAGTGAAATAGGTGTTATTTTATTAATGGGTTTTATTGAATAGGAAATTTGGGTATAGTTAAACTTTGCCCCCGTTTCTTCTTTCATAATTTTGAGTAAAAATAATAAAATAAATATTATTTTGAATTTTCAATAAGCTACAAAAACCGCGAAATAATTAAAGGGTAATGGTATAACAGCGCTTTAAAAATTTTTATAGCTTTGTGATAGATTATGAAAGAGAAAACAGGGGCAAAATAATCCTTTATTTACCACCTATACTTCCTATTCAATAAAACCAATTGAAAAATGACAGCTATTTCACTTAGATATATTGAATAAGTAACTATATGCTAAATTACAGTTACATTGGTACATGGTCGGATGTGGGGATCGAACCCGCGACTTCTCAGTTGTGAGCCGACGTTTTACCCACTCGACTATTGAGTAATAGTATAACATATTATAATTGACCGCAAATAATGTCTCTGTCACAGACTGTGTAGGTAAACACGTAATATGTGAACACTCCATAATAGTTATTACTGCAATGCCCCGGCTTCGTCCGTGGAAAATTGAAGCTTTTGTTGGCTAAATGAAACTGCTCAAAGTACTCAATATGTATTATGATAGTGATGATTTAAAGACTAAACTTTTAATATAGTTCTTATCAAAGTCAGCTTTCCTTAAGTGCCATGAAGACGTTGTTACAAGACAATGTGATGTACCAAGACCAAGTGTAAAATAACATAATATTTAATTTAATACAATTGGGTTATGGTATAATTTAAATTTTCAGACAATTGCAGATGGAGATAATGGTACTCTTAAATTAACTGTTCATGTATCGTATCCTGAAAAGCCAGATTCAGTTTCAACAAGTAAGTGATTAAGTATGTAATTTTATTTTATTATACTCTATTTATCATATGAAGGAGTGAGTGACAATTATTTAAAAAAACTTACTTTAGAGATGTGCACTACAAGAATCAAAAGTGCTTTATTCAATAACAGATTATTTCTTAGTGGAAACAAATTGGCGGCAAAATGTTATTTAGCAGTTGCCCGCGATTTCGTATATTAGGAATACAACTTTTACAAACCATTTTCATAATTAAATCTTCAGTGGTTTAGGCTGTGTGTTGATTGTCAGTTAGCGACACGACGGTTTTTTATCTTTAGACTAAGCCAATTAACCAGCTTTGAGTACTAAACAGGTCAGATTTATTTCATCGATCCGATTTTTAACTAACTATATCAATTTCTCAGTAGTCGCATCACTAATTTAAATAACTCATGTGTGTCACGTAATTATGTCTGCAAAGAAACGTAAAATTATAATTATTTTTTTACCATTGTTTGCAAAAGCACCATAAAGTATTAAATTTTTACAATGATTTGTTTTTATAATAGCAGTTTAACGAAACATAACTAGCGGATGTGTCACCCACCCCTTTATATAATGAATAAAGTATAGTGTGAGAATGCGAATGAAGTCCAATCACTATACTTATTAAGGATTTGAAGAATTTGTACGATTGAACGCGCTAATCTCAGAATTTACTAGTTGTTAAGTTCCTGTCCTAGAAACAGCTATGTCTACCCGTATACAGATTATAAATTTTTTTTCAGAGATTATTATTGAAAACAAATTGAAAAGAAATGATTTGATGCTGAGTGAAGACAGTAACAATTTTTTAAAATCTGATCAATCTATTACATTAGATTTATACTCTAAAAATACAAAATTTGTCTTCGATATTGATATAATCATTGTAAGATTTTCACCAAATACTTTCATTAATTGCTTTATATTATATACTAGCGGACCCGGCAGACGTTGTCCTGCCCAAACGTTGACTTGCCTGCACTACTTCTAACCCAACCCCTACCCCTACCCCTACCTCTACCCCTACCCCTACCCCTACCCCTACCCCTACCCCTACCCCTACCCCTACCCCTACCCCTACCCCTACCCCTACCTCTACCCTTATCACTTAGGAGCAGATTTCGCCCGTGGAGCAGATTTTAACTTTCATCCCCTATTATGGTCTTGAGTTCATACAAAAATCCCAAAGAAAAAAGCATTTATAGCTTTTCCCGAAATTTCCAACTTTCCGGGCAACTTTTCCATTTCCTTAAAAACCTTATTCAGACTTTACAATTATGTATTGAAAAAAAATTGCCAAATCGGTCCAACGGTTCTGAAGCGATGCACTTATACTAACGAACAGCATTTAATTTTTATTTATGTAGATGCATATTTATAAAATACAAAATTAATATTTTAAAATTTTGTATTTTATCCGTTTGTTGGTTTCAGCCTAACAGCGATCCAGGCCATTATATATTTACTACAAAACTTAAACAAGATATAGATATATACAAAATATCAGGTAATAATTAAAAAAAAAGGTCCTGGGTTCAAACTTCCTCATGCCAAATATGGCAGGGCAGGTAAAGCCGGCGACCGCTTCTAAATATAACAGATCTCTGTTAAAGAAGTGGCACATCTATGTGAATTAAGGGCATCAACAAGCTTGCAGCTTTTTTTTTATTTTTTTTTCTCTTCACGGGTTGCCTTACAGCTCCCGAAAACCGTGTTACGGTTCCAGGGTACCCAGCGGAAGACCAAGTCTCCCTCGTTTAGCCGATGGTATTTGTGAGGCTATAACTAACGAGTGGCTAGTTCTGTTAAAGAAGTGGCACATCTATGTGAATTAACAGCTTGCAACCGGTTCTGTTCAATATGGACAACTGGCAAAAAGTGGACATTGTTACTGATGTTGCTGGCCACAACGCAAAGTGTAAAGGCCGTGAAGTTGTGTTTATTTTTAAATGAGTAGATATAACATTTAATTTTTTTTTCAGATTTCGATCCTAAATGGGTAAATCTGAGCAAACATAGCGATACTAAGAAGGAATTTGAAATAAATTATGGCTGCAATAAAAGTGAACCTTGTGAACCTATTTTCAATTTGACAATAGATTGGACTATTAAGTATGATTTTTTATAATAACACTAGCTGTGCCGTTGCACCCGCGTTAATAGTTGCTGCTCCGCCCCTTTGGGTCATAGCATGATGTTATAATAGCCTTTTCAAATTCGATTGTTAGTTCGAGAGATTATTGCGTTCAAACAGAAAAACAAACAAACTTTTCAGATTTATTATTAGTATAGATTAGCTTTTTCAAATTTATGAAATGTGCCGTTTAAGAATGTATCCCGAAGCAAAACTACTGAACCGATTTTTTGGTTTGATAGATAGACTGATTCAGAGGGAAGATTTATGTGTATAGCATCACGCTTTGTCTTTTGGGAGCGGAACAGCAACCAACAATGTCATCCTAAAATTCCACTGGCTAAGCTCTGCTGGGTCGCTGGTATTAGATAATATACTTAGGTAGGTACTTAGTTTTGTTAATTTTTTTGTTTTTTCTTCACGAGTTGTCTTATCCCAAAACTCCCAAAATCGGTACCAGGGTACCCAACTGAATGCCGATGGTATGCGAGGCTATACCTAACGAGTTCTGTTAAGGTATATTTAGATTAGATGGAAAAGCTTCTGTGGTTTGTCAGAAGTACCTACATACGTTTTTAACTTTTAATTATAAATTTGGTACATGGTCGGCATTGAACCGTAGTCCGCCTAGTTAACCACTAGGCCACGGACTCACTATTTAATGTACCTACCTATTTATTATAATTGATTCAGAAACAACAACTATATTCTTGGTCAAACTAATAAAGAAGTTGTTTATTTGAAAATTAAGAACGATGGAGCAAGTGCAAGAAGGGCATGCGTCAAATTGAAAGTACAAGGTGCACGTCTGAGGAAACCTGAAATCTATCCTCTACCAAAGTTTAAAATGGGTCAAGAGGTAAATAATTATTTTTACTTATACTTAAAATTATATTCCATTACTATTATACTAAATCCAACGATTTATTTTACTTTTGACATGCGCACGCCTATGAAGTTCCATATAATTCGGTATGTAAAGTAAAAGCTAAGGTACGATTTTTATATTTTTATTTTAAAGATTAAGCTATTTTAAGAAACTAATTTGAATATTTTTTATTTCTATATATAGTAGTTTTTTTATAATAAATTATCAAAGTTTTGGCACTGATGACGTCATTTTGTCGGCTGAATACTTCAATACCTTTGATATGTTGGTACAGAAAAAGGAACATCTGTGTTCTTTGACTTTGACATTTAAACAATAGTGTTGCCGTCTCCAAATCCTACAAAATCTACCAAAACCTACCACTTCTACATTAAACATATTAAAACAACAACAATCTTTACGGTTTTTATACCGTAGTTTGCATAGTTGTTGTGATACAAAATATATACAAAGGTCAAAGAATATCCTACCATAAAAAATGCTTAAACATTCTTCCTAAATAATAAACTAGATTAGTTACCTGCGCTGTTTTTTTCTTTACAATAGTGAAGCGATGTGCTTATGGCGACAATGTGTGGTGACCATAGAGTACTAAGCCTATGGAGGGGCCATAGACGGGCTCCCCCTTTCGCCAATTTTTTCCCCTTTGACCAGTTAGGTGCGCAGTAATAAGTTAGTTACCTTAGATTTCGTTGGTATCGTTTTGTGTCGCGAGACAGAGCTCTAGGAAAATAGTTAATTGTGATGTTTTAAACAGGAAAGGCGATCTAGGGCGTCAAACTTAGTGTTTCCAATCATAAATTATAATTATTATGTTTGTATTTTAACATAATCATCATATAACGTAAAATCCGTTGCGATAATAAAACGACAGAAAAATACAGTGGTACAGGGGCTAGTACTAGGCGTTTACCTCCCCCCCCCGCCAAAAGTGGCAGAAAAAATTGTTCGATAATTTACACCCTTCACGTCTCCTTTGGTAAATACTCAAAGGTGGTGACACGACAATTTAAGAAGACAAATGTCAAGAGACATTCTGACAGTACACATGTACGACGGTGTAATGTTGCGCCTATATTTGTAATATTGAAACAGCACGTATTCTAATAAACATAATATTAAACGTTTTGTTCAACTAAATTAAAATAACATTACACCGTCGTACATGTGTACTGTCAGAATGTCTCTTGACATTTGTCTTCTTAAATTGTCGTGTCACGACACAGTGTCGCCACATGCTCTTTAGCTCCGATATTTATCAATATCGATATTTATTGATAATATATATCTTGTCTATAACCTACGAAATCAAATGGAAAAATCCACCTGGAAAATATACTCTTTCCAACAAAAAAAATACTCCAAAACTTGAAGTCGGTTAAAAATAAAATTTAACGCATTAGGACATCACTATGTAATTGATTAGTAGGTACAAAATAAATAGTTGGATTTAGTAAAGGCGCTGTTACTATACTAACGGAGAGTTTTACTACCACTAAATATTATCTAATTTCAACGAACTTTTAGTATGTTATTGACATAGTGTAAAAATGACCACGCGTTTTCCATTTTTCAAAATTCGTAATACTTAGGTCAAAGGTTCACCTTAATTTTTTTAAATTAGATAATATTTAGGGGTAGTGAAACGCTTTCTTCGTTTGTATGGAAAAGTTGGGATTTGCACTTTCTTCCGAGTGATACTACAACTACGAGAAAAATACAAGAAATTAACAGTTTCAACACAGCAACACACGCAAAAAATTAAACTTATATTGAAGCCTTAGGTGGCCGAAACCGACCACAGATTCGTCCAATTCTTGTAACGAACGGTCCGCCGGCATGATCCGGCGGCGGCCGGAATGGGAAATTTTCGGTGCGATGCCGGACCAATGTGTGGCCTACTTTAGTTCTATGTTAGTTACTTTAGTTAAAAGGCAAAGTTTTATGAATGTAATTTACAGAACCAAAAGAAGAAAAAAATAGAAATTTTGCTCACTTGTTTGGTGTAATCAGTTACTTTGATGAACAATCCACTATAAAGTAGGCCAGGCACTGGTCCGGTATATCACCGAAAATTTTCGGTCCGGCCAGCCGTATGATCGAGATTGAACACAGGTCACACATTAGGGATGTAAATCATACGATCTAGATCACATGCAATTCACTTACACAAGATTCGATTAAACAAAGTGTCAAACAATCAGCGGTGGATGTGTGTGACGATCGTTCTGGCCATCGAAATCAACCACAAATACAACGATTTGAAAACGGATGGCGCGAGTCTGTTGTCGATGTCAGTGGACCGTACCGCGGCGCGCCGGTGATTGGACGAATGTGTGAGCATCTATACACGTTTAAAATTTTGTTTAAATATTTTAGTACAACATATCGGTCGAGTTAGATATATCTACGAATCTAGATACAACTTTGTCGGTGATAGCAGACTTGTATGAAAAATGCGACCGTAATGTTATTGAAAGAAGGAGTTTAAGTGTGCCTATTATTTATAATACATCGAATATTCACCTCCAAGGGTAAGTTTGTCTCCGAATCTATTTTTACATAAATATATACAATTTTAAAATATTTGTTGAATTAAAATATTTATTTATTACCTATATTTTTACATAACTATGTTTTATCACTCTCTTACAAATCTGTCATCAAATATGAAAGATGAAGACAGAAATGTTTTTGGGAAAATCTATAAAACCTTCGGAATCCAGGTTCCAGTGAATTAATGATAGTATATGCATTATGTTGTTACAATAATAAAATGTTAGAAATGACCCATTTTTACATGAAATATTTTTAGAAGAACTCGTTTAAAGCACTCAATAGTGTATTTGGTAGAGTTTTGGATTTGGAACCGGAGGGATCCGGGTTTAAACCACACTTGTACTCGTGCTTCAGGCATTTCTGTGACATATCTAGGTCCAATAAGTGCAGCAACAGGCTTACCACCTGTTCTGTTTAATAAGGATAATAATTGGCAAAAAGGGGACAATGTTTTGGTGGCTCTGACCATACTGCAAGATATTAATGCCGTAAAAATCCGTTTGTGTGTCTAATAATATGTTTTTCAGATCTGCCCATAATGTGACTGTAAAATATAACAATACTAAAGAAGTTTCGTTTATAACTGAACATTATTATAGTGTAAGTAAAAACAACTCTTTTTAACCGATATACTTCCCAGGTGGTCCCATGGTCATTATGATAATTGGATCCTGGAAAAATCGAGAACTCTTCAAATTTTATAGGCACACTTGAAGCGATTTGGGTTTTTTTTATAGTGATTTGTGCATTTGCTTTCGGAAGGCACACTTTTCAGTGCATAGTTTTTCAAGACGGTACACCTCGCGGCTCGGGCCGCAATACAGCCTAGACTGCTATTTTCAACACACTTGTGACGAAAAAAAAAACACTTATTATTCTTATTCAAATTCATACAGGTACATCTTTTCATGCATTACAATTAATAAAAATCTATGGTAATATTATGAAGAGTTGTAAATTTGGATGTAGGGGTACTTAATATCTGAAACTACTGAACCGAATCCAAGAAATATTTCACAATTATATTAAATATAATTATTACTCCGTTTTGTAATTTATTTTTATACAGGCTTCTGTCCGCGATTTCACCCGCGTGGAAATAGATGCAAAAAGAAATAATCTCGTGGCTGTAATTTGCCCAAACCCCGCCCGCTTTCGCGGTATAAAAAGTAGTATATGTCATTTTCTGACCCCTAAACTATCACTATGCAAAAATCATGTCGATCCCGTGAAAAACAAAAACAAATCTATCTACATCGATGAACGGGAAGCATACATTTTTCCGGGACAAGAAGTAGCCTATGTGCTATTTCAGACTACAATCTATCTCTGTGCCAAATTTCATCCAGATCCGTTCAGCCGTTCTGTCGTGATTGAGTAACAATCATGTATACATCCATACAAACTTTCGCGTTTATAATATTAGTGGGATGATTTTAAAAACCTAAGATAATTATAATCATTACATTGAATAGACTATCCCCCATGTTAAAGTAATATAAACCGACTAAGATAATTGAGCCAAAGTTAGTATATAGTCGTGAAACCTGTAAGTATATAATGTACTTAGTAAATTGTATATATTTTTAGATAAGAAATAACAATTCGTTTATTTATTGGAAACTGGAAGTTGAAATACAAATCATTGACGCACCCTACTTGAGTGATATAAATGTAAGTAGATCTATGCAACCTAAGTTTTTTTAAGCGAAACATTAATTAAATTTAACACAATTAACAATAGCGCATACGATTAATAATGGCAACGTAATTTTTTTATCTTCACGGTTCAAACCGTGTTACGGTCTCATGGTACCCAGCGGATGACCAAGTCAACCTTGTTTAGCCGATGGTATTTGTGAGGTTTGAGCCTCTTTTTTAAGTTTTTAAGGCTAGACTCAACAGTATAAAAATAATTCCAACCAATGAAACCAAATTATAGTAATAATTGTTTATTAAATTAAGGTGTGGGTTTTTTACAAGCTTTTACCTTATATTCTAATTTAGTTAGTTTAAATTTCTTAAATAGTCCTTAAAACAACCTTAAAAGTCCTTAAAGTCCTTAACCACTTTTCACCGGTGTATATTATGAAAATAAATTGTTACTTTACCAGCTATAAGTAGTATTTATTTTATGATTGTTCTTGAGCTGTCTGGATAAGTACACCATACATTTGGTCACCAGACCGGATCAGCTCAAAAGAATTTCCAAATTATCTTGGCTATCATTTATTCAAGACTTTTGTCTTATCAGTTGAATTAGTTGAACCAACTGACAACTATTTATGTCTGGTTTCTTGTGACAATATTTTATATAATAATAAATAAACCAATATTTAGGTATATTTCACTTTCTACACTCAAATAATCTTTGTATTACATATTATATTTGTTATTAGTTTAGTTTATTTTTATAATGTATGTATTTTGAGAAAATTATCTCAGATGCTTTCAACCATCGGCAAATGAAATTCTTTTGTTTTCATGGATAATAATATAAATTAAAAAATAAAAAATGGGATGCAACATGCGCTGACACCTTCGCCGCCTGCCACATATCCGCAACTTCCAAAGATGCCGGAGCCGCAGCCCTACATGCCGAGAACACAAAAAAGAGCAAATACTCATGCCTCTCAGCGGACCATTTTGAATTTCTGGCGTTTGCGGTGGAGACTCTGGGTGCGTGGTCACCGGACGCTATAGTTTTTGCAAATAAAATCGGGAAAATACTTCTAACGGAGACCGGCGATCCACGCTCCAAAGCCTTTTTCATACAACGCATAGCGCTAGAAATTCAAAAGGGTAACGCGCTATGTGTTCTAGGCACTATGGCAGCGGATTCGGACTCTCTGGAAGAAATTTTTAATTTGTAGTTTTGAGTTTTTTTTAATTATTAAGTTATATTATTATTGTTTAAATTAAAAACTCCATTGGTACATGGCCGGGATGGAACCCGATTGTACGAAACAAAACGAAAGTCACACCTACGTTTGAACAGCGTTTTTTAATATAAATAATAACTATTATTTTTTCTTTTTTTAATTTTTTTTTTAGCATTTATTAGAATAAACTTTTATACTTATCATATTATATAAAAAAACTTAAAATAAAAACCAACCAAAATATCTAGGAGCTTAATTAATTAAAGGTCGAAAAGGTCTCGCCCTAATGGCATAGTGCCAAGAACGCTGGTTGCATTTCCTCTTTGGATTACTATACTTATTTTCTGTGTAGGAGCCAGCCCTCTTGTCACCAGAAGCGACAATTAATTTTGGTGTTAGAGTTTTTATAAAGTCTTTTGCTGATGGACTCCATGGGCCAAAAGTTTCTACTGCAAGCGGCGCAAATATATAATCTCTTATGAGACTTTCATATTTGCGCCGTTTGGTATTTTCGGCAGATAAGGCAGCCGTCCCAGCTCTTTTGAGACAGATCCTCTCAGGTGGGATGGGGCCAGTGTATCAACGCAGGTTGCATCCCATATGAGAGGTCGGCGCCTTTCCCAGGAAACTATGATAAATTTATTTAGAATTTAGATAAATGGAAATATTAATAAAATCCGATAAAATTTCAGATTCATGGTGATTTTACAAACAACTGTGAAAAGGTATTGAATCGAACTAATAATTTAATTTTATTTAAATGTAATTTGGACTTGGAACCAAGGGAAGTTGTAAAATTTTATGCTACTATTACTGTATGGAAAGATAAAACAAGTAAGTTTATTTTTTACTTTTATCTATCTATCATCACGCCTTTTATTTGTTTAGCCGATGGTATTTGTGAGGGTATACCTAAAGGTGCCCACCCATTCGTCCAATCACCGGCGCGCCGCCGTACAGTCCTTTACAGTTACTTTGATAGATAAATATAAAAAATATACCATTTTTTTTTTCAGAGAAAATTTTAAACAATAATGTCGTGAAAATCTCATCTTCATGCATTCTTCGTTTGACTCCGAGTTATGAAATAATAGTTGAGAAGTAAGTATTTTATATAATTTATTTATCTTAAACTTATTTTTTTATTTAATTTAATATTATTGCTTTAGTACTATGCTAGCGACTTGCCCTGGCCTCGTCCGTGAAATTTTAATATCAGTACACCTCCGCTCCCAAAAGAGATAGCGTGATGTTTTATATACCTAAAAAATCCTTGTAAATCAAACTATCTAATCGCGCATATCGTACCAAAACCGGTTTACTAGTTTTTTGAGTTCACAGGGCACAAATTATATACTTAGATACAAACTATATTTTACTATGCTTGTTGTTCTCATTCTTTTTGAGAACACAATTTGTTGGGTTTATTCCATGACCTGATTAGCCTTGTTAGTTTGAGATTCGAAGCCGGAACCACCTGTTTCATAGTTAGAATCACGATCACTACTCTACTACAAAACTTAAAAACAAATACATTTTCATGGCCTTTTTACCTTGCGGACAGAAGTGGCAAGCCTTGGACCTAGATGTGTCACTCCCTAACAGATATAAATCTGTAATTTTCAGAAGAAGTGCGTACACCGGCTTTACATACCCTCCGAAGCATGACAGGACGATTAAAGCACACGTTCTTAAAGAAAATTGATGCTTCCCCCACTCCTTTTTTCTACTAATTATAATTAAATATTTTCAGATTGGTGAACCACGTAACATTTCAAAATATAAAACTTCATCAAAACAAAATTTTCATGACGGTTATATTCAGCCTGTTAGGTTTAATATTGTTAATAATTGGTATATGGGTGCTCTATAAGGTAATCGTTTATTATTTTTAGAGCTTTTTTACAATGTGTAAATTAAAGTGAGCACTGAAATTGCTAAGAAATTATTCCATGTAGGTAGTTCATCATCAGACACTGACAGATTTACTTGATTCTCCCATTGTATAACGGGATTTAAGGCGTGTAGAAAATGATAAGAGTAGCTATTTTATATTAATCTTTGGTTTATTCAATAAAAGTTTCTACATAGGACAAGGGTGTCTAATAGAGATCTGCCTTCAGTTTCGAACTCTTAAGAGATTCTAATATAAGATTTAAATATTTGAATCTCTGTCTAAAACTTTAGCTGCCAGTACAACAAATACAGCCGCCAGTATATTCTACAAAAAGTCTGAATAATTCAGTAATTCGGTATTCAATAAAAGTACACCTAGGTCGTCCTCTGCCAGCATTTCCTTTCACTTCAGCCATATAAACCTTTTTAGTCAATCTTTCATCCTTCATTCTTTCAACATGTCCAATGTAAACATAAAAACCATACAGACTTTTACAATTAGTACTATAGGTACTATCTAGTACTAAATTGCAGTGTGAACGTTTTTTTTTTTCATGAGTTGCCTTACGGCTCCTGGGACCGTGTTATCGGCCCCAGGGTACACAGCGGAAGTCAAGTCTTATTCTTTTTAGCCTATGGTATTTTTGAGGCTATATCTAACGAGTGGCCAGTTCTGTTGAGGTATATTTATATGGAAAAGTGTGACTGAACAGTATTATTAATTAAAATGTTATATTATACTTTTCAGTGTGGTTTCCTCAAAAGAAAGGGTAAAGCTAAATTAATTGAATTAAAACAGGAAATACGACGACAGAGTGTGGTATGTTTAATTTTAATTAAACTTTTATATAATTTGTTAGATATTGACTGTTATAGAAAGCTGAATATCTTGGAAACTGCTCGCCCGAATTACATCAAACATAGCTATGCTCTGAAGTGACTCTTATGTAATGCTAATGTTATAATAATGTTATTATTATATTATTATTATTATTATTAAACCGCATCAAAATCGGTAACACAAACAACCTTTTACACTAAAACGTATTTATCGTATGCATATCCGTTGTCGTGGGTAAAATTAAGTCGGAAAAAAAGCTAGCTCACCGAGTTTTCAGGCATATGCTGTCTAATCCATCAGAGATAGAACAAAATGATGTAGGAAAGTATTGTGTAGAATAAAATTATCTATTATATATATTATATGTCTATCTCTAGTATATAAGTAGTTATACGCGTATTTATGTAGGTATTCAAATTGTTGAGGTCGCTATTACTATATCTGCCTATGACAATCTGGAACCGCTATTTCGATTGATCTAAGAGTTTAGACAAAAAAGTTAAATATTTTAGACTGTTTTAAAAATTTGGAGTAGTTTTTGAGTTTCTCTCTTACAAACAAACAAACTCACACTCTCTGTTTATATGTATATATAATTGATTGATAGAGTAATTAACATTTATATATATTTCAGAGACGAAACACGTCGGTTGGTCAAGAGGGCAATGAATTGTTTCCCGACAACATATCTATGGTTTGTGATTTACAAATTTTCTTATACATACTCCTTTTTAGCACAAAACCGTGTTTAACCTTTGATTAAATAAAAAGTTCTGTCTTTGTTTTTCATATTGAATGACAGATTTGTGAGAGAGTGATAAAACATAGTTATTTGTTAAACACCGTTTAGTGGTTAGGTCAACTAAGTTTATCTTTACAATGGATAATTTTGCTTAAAATTAGAGTTAGTTCTCGAAAAGCTTTAAAAAATGTATAATACGAGACTGTCTGTAATCGGCGATTTAAGTAGAAATCTTAGTATTATCGCTAGGGTAATTTGAACATGTCATACAAATGTCATACTCACCTGCACGCGTGGTACCCTCTGCTAGACAACAAACGAGGCTCTGGCGACCATGTATAACCATACACCTAGCTAGGCAACTGGCTGGAAGGGAAAACCATTGCAACAGTTGCGTCGCGCTGTGGACCGCCATAATTTACCACGACTGCTCTGTCAAGAGCACTACGACTGAGAAGAAATATCTCTCAAGAACTTATCAATTTTGAGAAATCACCGTAGAATTTTGTGCCGCATTGGGGCACCGTGAAAAATGCCAGCATATTGTTAATATTATTAAATAGAATTAATTCATTTATTATTAGTTCTGCGACTGAACAAATATTTATGCTCAACAAAAGCATAATTATTTACGGGTTTATAGATTCGTGTAAATGTTAAATTTTCAAATAACATAAATTTTCTTCCCGCATATTTGTGTAACCGCAATTATATACTTTTAGGGCTGTTTTTGATGATTGTGTAGTATAAAATCTATGGCAACTTAGTTATGTAGATATTTTTATTTACACAACAATATAAAAACTTTTTTCTAAACTTAAAAATAAGTAAATAAAAATTAATAGTAGCAAGAATACTGGCTGCATTTCCCCGCTGAATGGCGATGTGGATTCGTCGGCGACTAAAGGTGGCCACACATTCGTCCAATCCCCGGCCGGTCGCCATACGGTCCACCGAAACCGACCACAGACTCGTCCAATTCTTATCGCGCGGCCCACCATCCGTTTTCAAATCGTTGAATTTGTGGTTGACCAGAACGATCTGTCACACACACACACATCCACACGCCTTTGTTTAATTGAATCTTGTGTGTCTGTGTGGGTGAGTAAATTACATGTGATCTAGATCGTATGATATACATTGCTAATGTGTGGCCTGTCTTCAATCTCGATCACACGGCGGCTGGACCGAAAATTTTCTGTGAGATACCGGACCCGTGTGTGGGCTACTTTAGGTGCCAGCCCTCTTGTCACCAGAAGAGATGATCAGTCGTGGCATTTTTTGGCAATTTTATTTAGTTATAATTTTTTTTTCAGGCATCTGAAGTCTTTGCTATCGATGAAAACCAAACAAGCGATGATATTTATATAGCTCATTCTAAAAGTGAATAATTGTATCAAAATTATGAATATTTTTTATAGAATTAATGAAATATGTAATTTCTTTCATTTTTTATAACCTTATTAACGGCCCCAGGGTACCCAACGGAAAGCAAAGTCCTCTTTAAGCCGATGGCATTTGAAGGCTATATCGAAAGGCTACATCTAAATATACCTCAACAGAACTCTGACATACATACATACTAGGTATGTGGTTGGTTTGTCGGATTATATATCCCAGGAAAATTATGGATCTATCTATCTATCATCACGCCTTTCATCCCAAGAGGGGTATGCAGAGACAATCGAATGCCATTTGTTACGATCCTGACATATCTCTTTTGCTTCTTTTATATTCATCATACGTTTCATACATGCTCGGCGATTGTGTGTACTTTTAATATTTCCATCGATCAACATATTTTTTATATGTTCAATAAAAGTACATCTAGGTCGTCCTCTGTTAGCATTTCCTTTCATTTCAGCCATATACATTTTTTTAGTCAATCTTTCTTCCTTCATTCTTTTAACGTGTCCAAACCAGCGTAAACTACTTTTCTTCATTTTAATCACAACATCATCTTTTACACCGCCTTCTTCTCTAATGACATCGTTCCGGATGCGGTCAATACGCTTTATAATCATTTCGGCCACCAACGCAATTTATTTTCTTCAATCTTTAATGAAAACCTTAAAATAAATCAACAACCAATTATAAGCCTTTATATCTTGTTGCGTGTCCAGATACTCTTGTAACAATGTTTACAATTTGCCAGTTGCCCATAATAAGGCAAGAAAGTTTGTTTGTTTTTTTTGTTTGTCTTTCATTCACGTCCAAACAGAGCAACGGATTTTTTTTGCATAGAGATAAGGCCGGTTAGTGTCATAGGCTTTTTGGGTTCTGTACCCAAAGGGTGACAACGGAAACCCTATTACTAAGGCTCCGATGTGCGTCCGTCCGTCTGTCAAAATCTTTTGAAGCCGCTATATATCAAATAATAATATATAATAATAATTAATGGGGGTCCCCATATAAGAAACGTCGATCGGCGTTTTTTGCTCGATCGAATAATGGCAATACATACAAACGTCTAACTAGATAACTATAATGCATACACTAATAATTAGACATACACAAGATAAGAATAATAAAAAATAAAAAATAAGAGAGGAAGTGCCTCTTACCCTTTAAATTATTCCCACCAAGAATTTTAGAAAAATTCAACGACATATAACATATGATAATATATATAACATATAAAACTCGCACTAATTTGTTCCTGCACCATACAGAGGCGTCTTGGTCTGACCTTAGTGCATACTATTGAGGGTACGGAAGCCGTCGTGTGCGAGTCCAACTCGCACTTGGCCGGTTTTTTGTTCATGAAAATCCTTCGGGATAAAATCTTGTCAAAAATGACAAACATAAAACTATCCATTTAATTTTTGTACAATGTTTATTGAGGTCATATGAGTGCTAAACATTTCAGAAATATTTAAATTTTTCAGACTCTAAAATCATTCCCAGTATCATTTGTGTGAGTTCGTCTCCTTGCTCAGGTATTCTCTTTGCAGGCCAGTGGAAGAAATTACCTCGTAACTCATATGTGAACACCAGAGGAGTCGCTAATGCTTCACGGACCCAATCCATACTACCACCTGATGCTTTGTCTGTAAAAAGTGGTAAAATTGAAATTGCCTAATAAAAAGTAAATATTCGTAAAATTGCAAGCAAAACCGAAAACGTTAGTGTCTATGAAAAAAGATAAAATTCGTCTTATTCAATTTGGAAAAAATCTCAATTGACAATTTAAATGGAAATGTATTATAATAATAATATGTATAAACAACAATATAATTTGCCTTTTAAAAAAGAGTCTTCAAAAATTATTCACTGAAAAGTGTGCTTTCCGAAAGCAAATGCACAAGTCACACAAAAAATACCCAAATCGCTTCAAGAGTGCCTATAAAATTTGAAGAGTTGTCGATTTCTCCAGGATCTCATCATTAGATCCTGACCTGATGACCATGGGACCACCTGGAACTTTCCTTTTCAAACAAAAAAAAATCCAAATCGGTCCAGGCGTCTTCAAATAATCGGGGAACATACATAAAAAAAATTTAAGATTCCGACGAATTGAGAACTTCCTCCTGTTTTTGAAGTCGGTTAATTAAAAAGAAGAAAAAAGCGTAAGTTTGATTTTGTTTCGATTATTAAGTATTTCTACAAACAAAACCAAACCCACTTCACGGCGTTTATACCTTGTAGTATAGCCAGAAACACTAGTAACAGTGTCCACTTTTTACCAATTGTTCATGTTAAATATTCTTAAAGAAAATTGGTGCTTTGCATTTTTGGCACGAGAGGATCTACCAGGATATCAAACGTTATAAGGGGATCTGTGTGAGTGAACAAAGAATCCAAATAAGGACCCATGTTTCTGGCAGCCTACTTTTCTAGAAGAGGTAGGGAACATACTTTCTTATCTGAAACAAATATTGGCATACTTTTTTTGGTCAAGTAAGTACTGTTCCTGAAAACTCAAAATTCATTTTTTTTTTCAATTATCGATCCAGTTTTTTTTTCTTCACGGGTTTCCTTACAGCTCCCGAAACAGTGTACGGGTTTCAGGGTACCCAGCGGAAGACCAAGTCTCCCTCGTTTAGCCGATGGTATTTGTGAGGCTATACCTAACGAGTGGCCAGTTCTGTTGAGGTATATTTAAATGGAAAAGCCTCAAAGTGTGGTTTGTCGGATTATGTACATAAGTTTTTAATTAAAAAAACCCATTGGTACATGGCCGGGATCCGGAATCGAACCCGTGGTCGGCCTAGTTAATACCTAACCTAGTTAATAGTTAACCACTAGGCCACCAATGCACTTTTATACTTTTCTTTGTATAATAATTGGTAATTAACTCACACAGTATTTCAGCTGCTGTAGCCGGCCCAGAGTATTCAGCACCGTTCACTTTTTTACCATATTCGAGAGACACTTTTCCTATTTTAACCTGAAATTATGAAAAAATAAATCTCAGTTTTCAAACACCAGATTAACTCGGCTTCCGGTTTCCTAGAATAGTAGAGTATAAATAGAGTAATATTAAAAACTTTTCCAAGAAATTGAACAGAGATTGAACATAACCTTAAAATTAACCCTAAATCTAAACTTAAAAAAATGTAAAATGATAATATATTACGATTAAAATTTGAAACCTTATTACTTAGAGTTGTTTGTATTGTTTATGTACCAACAGAAATGTTGGAAGGACTCTCTGCTTACCAAGTTCGTTATATCCATAAATTTTCAAGGTTGATTATGAAAGAGAAAACTGGGGCAAAATTGTCCTTTATTTTATCACCCATATTTTTTATTTAATAAAACTAATTGAAAAAATAACAGCTATTTCACTTATAAATATATGAATAAGTAACTATATACTAAATTACAGTGACACAGGTAGATTATTTACAGAGACATTGGGAATAGTTTATCCCCATACAAATTATGGTTACCCAACTTCAAATCAAATCATTTATTAAATCCTTAGACACTTATACATATAGATACATGATTGTTAGATGTTTAAATGTTTATAATATTCAGCTATATACTCGTATTACCCGTGTGGGCATACAGATTATAATATACAATATATAAAAAATATCATATTTTGTTGTTAAGTATATAATATAGTGAAGGAGCAATACCAAATAAACTCTTCCTAATCCTAAATAGTATTATTAGTGGAGTGCCTGAAGCGCCTGAAATATAAAAATCTCGGAATCCAATTAGTTTGAACCAAAATTTTTATAAAACCTGTTGGATTATATTATTAATAAGGTATTTTACAAAGTTTACCCATTAAAATTCGTTGCTTTTTATTTAATAGTAAAATAAATAAATAAATAAATACAGATATATAATCTAATACATAAATAAACTAATATTGAGCAGATATCTTGCTACTTTTTGCCACCTGTTTCTTGCTTCTACGGCCCTTTTTGGGTTCTTGTTTGTTTCCTTTTAGTTAAATGATGGTTATATTATAAAAATATATTTATTTCAAATAAAAAAAAATTGAAAATTCACTGAAATTAGTAAAAAAAAAATACAAAAGCAACAAAAAAAATGGGTAAACATTTTAGTATTTTATCTATAAAACATAATGCAGAAGTAATTGGATTCCGAGGTCAAAATGTCCAGGAACTCCACTATATACCTAAATGGAAAAGTATGTTAATTAGTTTATTCATCTTGCACATTAACACAGGGCAAGGGATCGACATGATTTTCACAAAGATAGTTGCATAGAGATAGAGATTAGGAGATAGGAAATTCTAATGTCACATTTCAAAAACTTTCACGGGCGAAGCCGGGGTGGAAAGTTACTCACAAAATATAGCACGGTTATTTTAACAATGAGCATGCACTGTGTTTTCCGAAAGTAAATGCACAAGTCAATATAAAAAAAAAACCCAAATCGCTTCAAGAGTGCCTAAAAAATTTGAAGAGTTCTCGATCAGATTCTGACCTGATGACCATGGGACCACCTGGGAACTATACCATTTCAAACAGAGTCCAGAGTCCAGGCGTCTTCAAGTAATCGGGGAACATACATAAAAACATAAAAGATTCCTCCACCTTCTTTGGAAGTTCGGTTAAAATAAATATTTAATAACTCAAGAACAACAAGTCAACAGGACCCAATTTCGTTTCGGAAAATTTCGAAATCGGACATTTTGTTGGGAGAATGATAATATTTTGCTGAGTGTTGTTGTAACTAAGTACGGGTGTATGTGTTTTGGTACTTACTAAATCATCGTAATTTTCCGTATGCTCTGTTGAATCTGAATAAGGCAGTAATAACATTTGGGCGTCTGCATGTAAAGCAATGTACGCAGCTAGATTTCGTACATTCTGTATGTATTCGGATAGAGTTTTTGTTTCTATTTCTGAGAATGGGTTTTTACCGGCGTAAATCTGATTATTGCAGGGATCTTTCGATGCTCCGTATTCTAAAAAACAAATCAAGTTTAGGGGTCGGACCGTGAACTGTTAAGGTACGGTCCACCGAAACCGACCACAGACTAGTCCAATTCGGTAGGTAAAGCAAAACCGTTTCGAGATATTGGTTTAATAATCCGTATTTTTCAATTAATAACTCTTAAAATCGTGAGATTGTCTATATTTTTTCAAAAACAAATAATTTACTTAACCTACATTTCACCTATGAATGACGTCATTATATCGGCTAAATAAAAGCAAAATATTTACTTGTCAACTTGTCAACCAATGTTACTAGATATATTACTATTTCAGTAGTTTTTATAACTAATGTAGTTCATTATTTAGGAATAATGTTTAAGCATTTTTTATGGTACGATATTCTTTGACCTTGTACAAAGGTCAAAGAATATATATATATAAGCCGTAAAGATGTGTTTGTTTGTTGTTGTTTTATTATGTTTTATGTAGAAGTGGTAGGTTTTGGTAGTTTTTTGTAGGATTTAGAGACGGCAACACTATTGTTTGTTAAATGTCAAAGTCAAAGAACACAAATGTTCTTTTTTCTGTACCAACATATCAAAGGTATTGAAGTATTCAGCCGACAAAATGACGTCATCAGTGCTAAAACTTTGATAATTTATTATAAAAAACTACTGTATAGAAATCAAAAATATTCAAATTAGGTTCTTAAAACAGCTTAATCTTTAAAATAAAATGCTCCCGCCGACCGCAATATGTCCTATTAATCACTGCCTAATCACAACTATCACAGCGCGGACGCGATTAAACTGGATTTCCCATCACGTCTCCGCGGGCGCGTGCGCTATATTTACCAAGGCGTGATGTGGAATTAAATAAGAAATCGTTAATTATTAAAATCAGTAATAAAAAATTACTTACGACCCCAGTTGTGGTCCCAGTTCCTGTTGGGATCAGCGCCGTAACACAATGTTGATGAACGGGAGCGAGTTTTTCTCCACATACGGTCCTATACATAGGTTATGAGTTAATGCCTTAATTTGTTAAAAAAAAGTAGCGGAAGTTAAAATTAAACATTAAAAAGTTAACAAGGGTTCCATGGGTTTTTTAATTAAACACTTATGTACATAATTCGACAAACCACACTTAGAGGCTTTTCCATCTAAAATATACCTCAACAGAACTGGCCACTCGTTAGGTATAACCTCACAAATACCATCGGCTAAACGAGGGAAACTTGGTCTTCCGCTTCGTACCCTGGAACTCTAACACGGTTTCGGGAGCTGTTGCCGTGACGAAAGGAGTTTTTATATGAAATCGTCAATCAATCATATTAAATTAGTTTTCTTCTGATATAGTATTGGTTTCTACAGCTACCGTCATTTTCAGTGTCACTTTTTTTAGTACATTTTTCATCCGCAATGTCAATCACAAACTTTGAGTTAATACCTTAGCTTTAACACTCAAAGATCACAAACCAACATAACAATAAGGCATTAAATAGTTATTTTAGAATTATAAGCAAGATTATTCAAAATGGCCCACCAATGATAATTGATGATTTGCCAATGTCAAGTGTATCGTGCGTCTTTAGTAGATTAAAACTTTCCGCCATTTTGAGAAATGTACAATCATTCAAATCAGTCGTGGTCAAAGTTCACTGAAAGAGCGATGCATCGACGAGAGTGAATGACGATTCACTCTCTCCTTGCCTACAACGTAGGCTTGCGCATGCAAGATATCTTAAAAAATATATTAAAAATCAGAAAAGTGTGTGGATCTGTGAAGGAGGCGAAAGATCGACCACACAGTACAAGCAGTTATCTGGGATACAAGCAAAGAGACCCGGCGCCGGTGGTCTGCAGAGAAGCAAAGCAACCTCAAGTAAGTGGAACTTTGTACTTCTGGTTGGTTGGGGTGATTTTTGGGTAGGTACACTCTCGGCAAGGTGGTTTTAACCCTGACCCAAATGTACTGGATGTATCCCATAAGATGTTACTTCTGACTGCAATGATATCACAGACTAATCATAACTATCACAGCGCGGGCGGGATTAAACCGGATTCCCCATCATGTCACGACGGAACGCATGCGTCGGTCGCCATGTCATGACGTAGAATCGAGGCTATGTTATTTAATTAACAACTTATCAATAGTCAAAACAATCGAACAATGAAACTGACGACTGAGATTTTGAGGTTAACGTAAGTTAATAATAATTTAGAAAAAGTTAATCAAAATATTAATGTTGATAAATAATTAATGTTTAACGGATTAAAGCTTTTCTGCCCAGATTTGCTTATATAGAGATTGCCTATTGTTTTAATATATATCATTTACAATATTTGTTGTGTCTAATCTTATCTTTAATCTGAACTAATCAAATGTTAACGCTATTTCTCTATCAGGGTTGCATTATTCTGCCACTTTTTTGTCAGCAACGAAAAATTGTGACGATAATTGTATAAAAGTGAAATAAGTAAAAAAATAAAAATAAATATGTTTATGAAAGAAGAAAAATGCTCCATCCTATCTGCTTATCCTTCTAATCAATCATCACGCCTCTTATCCCAAAAGGGGTAGGCAGATTCAATCGAATGCCATTTGCTACGACCCTGACAATTTCGCTTCTTTTATATTCATCATACAATTCATACATGCTCGGCGATTGTGTGTACTTTTAATATTGCCATCGATCAATACATTTTTTATATATTCAATAAAAGTACACCCAGGTCGTGCTCTTCACAACATCATCTTTCACTCCGCATTCTTCTCTAATGACATCGTTCCGGATGCGGTCAATACGCAATCACACATTGTACGTAAAGACCGCATTTCCTCTGCATTTATCTTACTTTCATGCTTCTTATTCCAAACCCAAGTCTCGCTTCAAAAAGAAACAGCCGTAAATATACTTACTACGGTGTGAGTATAATGATATCCGTCAGGATTGACTGTAGGAAATATATGCCAATCGTAAGTCTCTCTTAAATGTATTATATCTGGATCTTGGCTTGTTAGAAGTTGATTAATGAAATAAGTTGACGTAGCTGGTGTGATCCACTCTCTGGCGTGAATGCCTGAAAACATAGGTACATACAATACTTGAGACCCATCAAGCCTTTATAAATATTAATTCTGTGAAGATTGTAGATATGAAAATGGTTGATTTTTATACTAATTAAGTATGTACTTAAGAGCAAGTTTGTTAGCGCAATGAACTCAGTAAATGCACAGCGTTCTGGGCACACTACCCGCTGACAGCGATTTGGGACAAATTTCTTATCTTTAAGTTTTATTCAATTGTCTAGCTTAGATTTAACTTATATTGTTTTAATATTATTAATGAACCCAAATGTTAATAAACAAATAAAAATAAAAATAAAAAACACAGTAAATTATTTCGTCAATATCTCTTTAAAACGGTCGATAAAATAACCAAGGATAAGATACGATATACCAAGATTCACGTACCAGAAACATGAGAAAGAACGATTTCACAAAAAAACGGTCTTGCACAAATACACAAAACGGACATATGCTTTTCCCAGTATTATACAAAAACTATTAGCAAGTAGTAATTAATGTTTTCATAAAGTATGCGAAATTATCTATAGGATAAATTCGAGAAAATGGTACATTAGAGTCGCAAAATGGGTTGAAAATACGCGTGAAATTGTTTTTTTTAATTCAACTGTGACAAATATTTTTATCTTTCGAAAACTATTCGACATATAGTTATCGCGTAATTTAAGAAGTCGTAAAGCATGTAATTTGTATTGGACAAAAGTTATGACGCGTCTCCTTAATTCATAAAAACACTTACCAGATTCGATAAGCACCGCTGGCTTTTCTTGTCTTTCAGCGTACGGGGTCATGATTCTTAGACCCAAAATTTTCCGATTTTCATAACTTTTCCCGCCGACTATTAATTTTGTACTGTTGGGATACGCTTCATGCATTGCTGCTAAATATTCGTAAATCTGGAATTATGTTAGATATGAAAACGTCGGCTCACAACTGAGAAGTCGCGGGTTCGATTCCCACATCCGACCATGTACCAATGGGTTTTTATAATAAAAAAAATATACATTATCCGACAAACCGTACAAAAAGGCTTTTCCATCTACAAAAAAGCTGGCCAATCGTTAGCATAGAGTACTAAGCCTATGGAGGGGCCATAGACGGGCTCCCCCTTTCGTAATTTTTTCCCCTTTGACCAGTTAAACTGACCAGGTGCGCAGTAATAAGTTACCTTAGATTTCGTTGGTATCGTTTTGTGTCGCAAGACAGAGCTCTAGGAAAATAGTTAATTGTGATGTTTTAAATGGGAAAGTTGATCTAGAACGCCAAACTTGCGGGAACATAGTGTTTCCAATCATTATTTATAATTATTATGTTTGTATTTTAGCATAATTATCATATAACGTAAAATCCATTTCGACAATAAAACGACAGAAAAATAAAGATGGTACAGGGGCTAGTACTATGCGTCTATCTCCACTCCCGCCAAAAGTAGCAGAAAAATTTGTTCGGTAACTTTTCGCTTGGCGCCTCCTTTGGTATATATACTCAAAAATCATCGGCAAAATGAGGAAGACTTTGTCTTCCACTGGGTAGGTACCCTGCGGCCGGCAACTAGTGAAGTTTTTTTTTTTGGATTATGTTTATACCAAAGATTTTGGAATGTGACATTTATGTGATAAAAAGTTAGCCTATGTCACCAGCCCTTCAGCTATCCCTGTACAATAAAGTAGTGGTCCCTGTAGTGGCGTGCAAAAGGACAAACAAACAAACACACTTTCGCATTTATAATTTAGGATTAGATTAGATTAAATTGGTTTGTTTGGGTTTGTTTTATTTATCACAACAAGAAAAGGATGTTTATAATAAAATTTTAAAACGAGGTAACAAGGACAGACAACTTTCTTAAAATACAATTTATTTTCTAATAACAAATTGTTCATCTTTCGAAAGAAACGCATAATTTTTAAGTTATTGAGAAATTTATGAAGTTAGGTATAGCCTCACAAATACCATCGGCTAAAAGAGGGAAACTTTGTCTTCCGCTGGGTATCCTGGGATCGTAACACGGTTTCGGGAGCTGTAAGGTAACTCGTGATGATAACAAAAAAAATGTATGAAGTAATAAAAAAAATCTTGCCTATGGACCAAATAAAAATACTTACAATATCATAATCATAATAGGCGTCCCAAGTGAAATCTCTAGATTTTCCGATAATTTTTTTTTCATCTTTTATTATTCTGTTGAAAAAAAAACACTTTTAATGATTTGACATACATTGAAAGAATGAAGGATGAAAGATTGACTAAAATGTTTATATGGCAAAAGTGAAAGGAAATGCTGGCAGAGGACGATCTAGGAGTTCAAAGTCAATGTTAAAAGTACACAAAATCGCCGAGCATGTATGAAATGTATGATGAATATAAAAGAAGCGAAAGAGGTAGGAATGTCAGGATCATAACAAATCCTCTGCCTATCCCTCTTGGGATAAAAGGCGTGATGATAGATAGATAGATTTACAAGATTTTTTAAAGAACATAGACAAAACATAAAATATGAATAGGTACTCACTGAGAGAAATCATGAAATACCAATTCCAAATGAACACCTGTTAATTCAGCTTGCTTTTCAAAATACGACGCCAACGCTTGTGAAACTAAGTAATTAGTATATCTAGCAGTTTGCTCCAAATTAATTATTTCCTGAAATTATAATTATTCAAATGCAATTTCAATTAGGTAACGCAACCAGTGTTTTGGGAAGTGTTTTAGTTTGTTTACCTACTATGCTATATAGGTATATAAATAAAAGTATAATAAATAAAAAACATCATCAAGATTGCTGTCTTCTGGGAGACTGCCCATAAGGCTGGCTGCGTTGCTATACTGATTCTTTGAGCCAAAATATGAGCCAGCTCTTTGGTCGTGAGACACTTCTACTAATCTTTTGGCGATTTCTTTCCACACCAAACGCCACAAATATGTATTCTTCAGGAAGAGATGCGTATTCTTTTTATAATATGTATATAAGTTTTTAAATATTTACCACCTCCTCAAAATCATTTCTTAGTGCCTCTCTACACCCCCTAATTTTCCAATTTTTATATTTCAGTGGTTATGTTCAGTGGTTTAAGCTGTGCGTTGGTTGTCAGTCAGTCACACGACACGACGGTTGAACACCTCTTTCGCATTTGGCATTTTTTGTTTCGATCGTTTTTCTTGCTATTTACAGAACTATCTATGTCCATATAAAAAAAATAGCTTTATGACAATGAATTTTTAATTCTGACTGATTTGTAGACAAACACACACACTCTCATTGTACATTATACTAACGACCTTCGCCTGTGATTATACGTTATAGACTATATAAAAATGTTATTGTGTGTTTATTCTCTTTATTCGGTATTTTTCCTGTCAGAAAAAAATCACGTCGATCTGTTGCTCGGTTTTGACACACTTTCGCATTTATAATATTGAGTAGTTAAAATCCGTTTTTATGTGCATTTTTTTTCAAATTTTGCATTTTAATAAAAAATGTACCTACCGACTTCAAAAATTCCAATGTCTTCAAGTAATCAGGGAACATGCATAAAAAAAAGGATTCCGACGAATTGAGAACCTCCTCCTTTTTTCTAAGTCGGTTAAAAGTGTTGAACTTAGGTGCTTACAGAAAATTGATGCTTAGCATTTTCGAACCCTGATCATCTAGTTTATATAGACTAACTGCGCAATCGACGCTTATTATTCTACCTAGTCAAACATTAAAAAAACACTTACATCAAAATAATCTACAGATTGACTTAATTTTTGAACAGCCTCTTGACTTCCTTTGACAATATAACCTTTATATTTCTCGTATGATTTGTATTCATTTTGCTGCACCGACTTATCTATGACCAATACTACAATACTTAGAATTATTATTTTTACATGCATGATTGTATTTAATAGTTGAAAACTGATAACATACCCCTATATACATTCCTTATATACCTTTGAGTATGTAGTTCAATTGATTACATGTCCTAAATTCTTCACATTAGTAGAATAGTTGCAAAATAATCATATAATTAGTTCATATTATGGAGATCGCTTCGGTAAACACTTGTGAAGTGATTATTAGTAAGTCAAGTACATAGATAAAACAATAATCTCTATTCAATTATATTAAACGACTGTCTGTCTTGAATATTTCAAAATTTAGTAAGACCAATGAGTTTTTTAAAATAAAAAAAATATCTACATTATCCATCAAAATATACCTCATCAGAACTGGGCCACACGTTAGGTGAAGCCTCACAAATACAATCGGCTAAAAGAGGAAGACTTGGTCTTCCGCTGGGTACCCTGAGACCGTAACACGGTTTCGGGAACTGTAAGGCAACCCGTAAAGAAAGAAATTGTAATATGAATCGCAATATTGTTGAAAACTCGTAAAATTAAATAAATAAACTAGGTTCGCGTGGAATACTGGCTGCATTTCCCCGCTGAATCATGGCTGAATCGCGATGCTGATTCGTTGAGTAAGGAAGGAGCTAGCCCTTTTGTTACCAGAGGAGAAGATCTTGTTCTATCTATCTTTAATAAACTTTTTGACATTTGAACCTGTGGTCTGAACATTTGGTCCGTGGACCTAGACTTTCTATACTAAATGGCACAAATTTGTAGTTTTCAATAATTGAACTATATTTGCGACGTTTGTTAGACTCTGCGATTTCTGCCGCAGCTCCCGTTTCTGGTTGTAAGTGTCCACACACGTAGATTCCCAGAATCAGAGTCATCGGGTCTCTTTTGCCGTCTTCCCGGATTATTCCAGTTGGCTCTAGGATGGCTATTATTTAAGGTTCCGTACTCAAAGGTGACAACGGAAACCCTATTACTAAGGCTCCTCTGTCCGTCCTTCCGTCCGTCCGTCCGCCTGTCACAAGGCTGTATCTTCTAAACCGTAATAGGTAGACACTTGAAATATTCACAGAGTGTGTACTACTATGGCCGCTATAACAACAAATAATAAAAATAAAACAAAGAAAAAATTGGGTGTCCCCATACAAGAAACGTGTTTTCTAACGGGTATAATTTACGCGGACACCAAAAATATTTTTAAGACTCTAAGCTTAGGCACCAAATAAAATAAACAACTCCAAATAAAATAATTGACACTTTTTTTTTTTTTTTTTGTTGAGGAGGGGAAATCCTGCATTGGACACCCACGTCCGGACGTGGGTAGTGCCGGACTCCTACCGGCTAAAACCCCTCCTCCTACGCCACTTCCTTTCGCTCTGGGACTCTGACTGGGACTTCTTCTAAGTACTTCTGTCAAGAGTTAAGTGGCCGCCTTTCTCTAGTTCCTCTTGTTTTTTTATTTTTTCCATTGCGCGTTCTTTAATTTCCTTACTGCGCATGATCTTTGTAACCAGGGATACCACCGCGTCCCAATTTTCTTCTGTCTCTACCATCGCCTCTATCATGTTATCCTTGCGAATATGGAATCCCATCTTATCGAAGAACTCTCTTCTTTCATTGCAGAACTCATCACATTGGAATAGGGTATGTTCTGCTGAATCTTCCTCCGGGCAGAAAGAGCATGTGCTGGTAGGCGACTTTCCTATTCTTAGTCTAAAGAGATTGAACACTATTGACACTATTAAAAGTGTCCTAAAGTATATCATATTATGATCCAAAATAATAGAAAAAACATCAGAAAAATCGCACGCCTTGTACTAATATTTTATTTGGTTTCTAAAATGGATAAATGGTCACCAAGTAAGGTAGGTAGGTTAGGTTAGGTTAGTATAAAATTTATTAAGTATAAAGTGTATTTTAAAGGCGTCTATATATTTTTATGGCAGTCAATAATACCAAAAATAGATCTATTTCATAATATTTTAGGAAACATAATTTGGTGACCATTCATCCATTTGGTAACCGTTTAGTTTTTTTGGTACTAAAATAGATACATTTTTGGGCGCCGCTTAAACACAAGCCTTTTCTAACTGTCACAGAGCTGTATCTTTTGAACCGTAATAGGTTACTTCTTCCTTGTCGGTTCACTCTTGACAGAGCGGTCGCGGTCTTCATGTTGCAGCAAGATTCCGGGCTGCCGTGATTCGTCCCACGATGCGGGGCCACCTCACTCTGTCGGCCGTGACACGTGTACACTCATGCAATGGGCCACCCACCGCAGATTTAATCTGGTCGGTCCATCGCATGGGTGATCTGCCGCGTGTTCTTGTGCCCTCGACCCTACCCTGCACGACAAGGCGCTCTATGGAGTCGTTGTCCCGCCGCGACACGTGTCCAAATAGGTAGACCGTAATAGGTAGACACTTAAAATATTCACAGAGTGTATACTACTATGGCCGCTATAACAAAAACTAAAAATAAAGTTAAACATTTAATCATCATATCAAGATGAAAGACATATAATATATTATCTTCTTGAAAGTTTAACAAAAATAATTAAGCCATTTCGGAGTTTGTTTTGGACAAAAATTAAACCTTCATCCAGACAGACAGACAAATTTACCTCACAACCTTTCGGTTTTAAAATATTTCACTCTTGACCTAAATTTTAATCCTAATCCTAAAATCATTGATGGCGACAACTTTATAATTGTTTTTAAATAAATTGTTACGTATCATATATTGTGATGATACGACCTTATTTTCCTGGCCGCTTACAAGCTGGCCATCATAAATAGCATTTATTTTGATTTTAGAACACGATATTGTTCATTTTAATTCAATAGAACATTGTATGGAACCTAAATTAAAATTTTACTCATTCCTTCACAAACTGTTGACTTAGGCAGTACTCTGCCAATTGTAAAATTTATTATATTTCTATTTTATCAACTAAGTAAATAACTATATAAAATGTATTGAATCAATATTCAAGAACTAATATCTATGTTAATATAAAAGGAGCGCAAATAAGTATTGTAAGTATTTTTATCATACTTTGTATTGTGTTACTTCAATAGCTTAACGCCCTGTAGTAATGTGTAGTTCATTTTTATTACAGTGCGCTCCTTGCTCCTTCTCCTTGGCTCCTTACGGATCCTTTTACTGGTTGTTCTTTTGCTGCTTGTTCCTTCCTTGTTAATTCGACCAATAAACGAATGGTGAAAGTTTACTACGAGTTTTCCTGCTATACCTACCCATCTACCCGGCCTGGCTACCCCAGAACCCGACAATGGCGCCCAAACGTGATTAAAATGCTGCAGGAAGAAGGAATAAAGAAGAAAGAATAACGAAGTAAGAGAACATAATATTTATTTTAATACAAACTTTTATTTCAGGATTTGTAATGTCTATATAATCTTAATATATAACGTAATTCTATTTAAATTCAGTAGAATATTTCTTGGAGATGATGGTTCTGAATCAAGGTTATGTCGGCAAACCTTCGAGGTTGACAAGTCTGATGATCTTGGTCAGATTCCATTATTGAAGAGGATATTTTTTAATTTTTATACAAAGGCAGTATTCTTGAATCATTTTACATTAAATTCACTTATTAATTTCGTAAATTCAGATTATATAGTCACATTGAATGTATGGTTGTATGTGAGATTTTCATTATATATATATCTGAAATCTATAGATTACTTCCCATAACTTAAATTTATTAATAATTAATTTAATTTCCGTTATATTATCCCGTCAATTCAATATTTCTTAATAGAAAAAGGTTCTTTTTATAGTCGTAACTTTTTCAAGAAAAATAATATATATTAATTTTTCTTATAATTGCTATAATATCTATTTTTATCCTAAAAGTCTATCGTGATTCCATAAAATAATACATAAATAAATATTATTTAATTCCAAAGTTTCATTAAATTTGCGATTTTTTTTTATACATTTTTAAGATATCCAAAACAATTTGTCCATTCTTATTTTAATGATTTCTAATATGACACTACAGTTTACATAAGTAAGGCAATTAAAATATTAAAATATTTCCGAGAATAAATTTAATATATAATAATAAATTTTAAATAAATTATGATACATATAAAAGCACCTCGATATCAGAATTTGACCTTACTTGATTTTTCTTTGTTTTACACAATTTGTTTTGCTCGGCAATATTGCATTGGAATATTCGATTTTCAAATGTATCCTATATAATTTCTTTGTCATTGACAAGTTTTTAAATTTTGAATCGACGACGTTCGATTTTCTTTTAATTTTCAATTGTTATTTACTATGAAGTCTATTTCATAGACATATGATTACGCTCTTATTACAACTAGGGGTAGTCATGTTGATTGAAATTTAAATATTATTTTATTTCATGTACTTATATTATTAGCTTTTCACTGGCTTTGCTCGTGGATAGTTTGAGTTAGCGCATACCTTAACGCATGCGTTGATTTTATTTCATAATTTTTTTTCTCTTTCAATATGGAGAAGTTACACTTACTTAAACCGAGGAATTTTTAATATCTATATTATTTTACATTTTTCTTTATTTTATTTACAATTTATTAAATTTTATTTATAACCTTATGGTTACAAGGGAGGTTAAATTTATTTCAATTTCACAATTTGGTTGTAAACATCTAAGTAACTAAAACTTTTACATATTTACAAATTACAGGTTGGATATATAACCATGATTAATAATTACTATTTTCCTTATTTCATTCTCATCATTTCATTTATTGTAAATACTTGTAATTATTTAGAGCGGATTGCGACTCTTTAAAAAAGTCTTCGTCTGTTATAAATATTATACCTAATATCTGTGGATGTATTTCCATGGGTGTTTATTAGAGCAAATTACGGCTCTTTAAATAAACATTCGTTTATTATTATTATATCTATGAATATCAGGGTATTCATGGGTGTCTTTTAGAGCGGATTGCGACTCGTTAAAAAAGCCTTCGTCTATTATTACTACTTATTATATCTGTGGATGTATTTCCCATGGGTGTTCGTATGAGCGGATTGCGACTCTTTAAACAAGCCTTCGACTATTGTATTATATATAAATAAACTTAAAACAGCGGATGGTAACTGTATAACTAAGCCCTTACTAAATTCGAGAACGTTTTTGAGTCATTCCTTATTAAATGGGAATTACTCTATATTATAAATGAGTTTACTGTACTTACTAATAACAGATTAAACAGATTAAATGAAGATGAATGTTTGTGATTTGTGTGATTGTGGAAATCGTTTCTCTTGTAAAATAATTAGTTTTATTTATAATAAAACTTGTAAATGTATCTTTTCATTTCATTCATTAGTATTTTTATATAAGTCTCATCATCAAACTTTATTTTATTAATTCTCTGAATAAAATCCTTCATTAAGGTCAGGATTTTTTCGGGGGAACCCCGGTATTGTGATGATACGACCTTATTTTCCTGGCCGCTTACAAGCTGGCCATCATAAATAGCATTTATTTTGATTTTAGAACACGATATTGTTCATTTTAATTCAATAGAACATTGTATGGAACCTAAATTAAAATTTTACTCATTCCTTCACAAACTGTTGACTTAGGCAGTACTCTGCCAATTGTAAAATTTATTATATTTCTATTTTATCAACTAAGTAAATAACTATATAAAATGTATTGAATCAATATTCAAGAACTAATATCTATGTTAATATAAAAGGAGCGCAAATAAGTATTGTAAGTATTTTTATCATACTTTGTATTGTGTTACTTCAATAGCTTAACGCCCTGTAGTAATGTGTAGTTCATTTTTATTACAGTGCGCTCCTTGCTCCTTCTCCTTGGCTCCTTACGGATCCTTTTACTGGTTGTTCTTTTGCTGCTTGTTCCTTCCTTGTTAATTCGACCAATAAACGAATGGTGAAAGTTTACTACGAGTTTTCCTGCGATACCTACCCGGCCTGGCTACCCCACAACCCGACAATATGCTACTCCATTCAAGAGCTCTCTTGGGCGCGGAACCAACGAAAAAACGCACGTGTTCGAAAATTTTGCATTTCTTTTACCATTCGTACCTAGGCTATGCGTAAATCGAGAAACAAAACAAAATCGGTACAATAAAATACACAAAACGAACTTCAACAATTCAAGTATTGTACAAAAAATATTAGAAATAGCAAGTTCTAGTTAATGACTCCTTAAAGTATAGTGTGAAAGCATATAAGTGAAGTACTCTAAATGTTAAAAAAATACATTAGTAAATATATTAAGAGAACTCGAGCCGCAAAGTCGGTTGAAAATATGCGTGAAATTAATGACATTCAGTGCTTCATAAAACCTAGGTGTAGTTGATATTGACATATTTTTTTTACAAGTAGCGACGTAGTAACTAAACTGTGTTTCGTCTCCGTCTATAATAATGAAAATTAATAAAGAACTTGCTATTATTAATAACTTTTGTACAATACTTGATTTGCTGAAGTCCGTTTTTGTATGGGACAAAAGTTATGGGGCATCTCCTTAAATACATTTGTTATCGTCATCGCAACGAAATTAATTGAAATCTAAGTCAAAAGTAGATACTAGCCATTCGTTAGGTGTCTTTAAAAAAATCCACGTATTAAATGAGGAAATCCTACGGTATCCTGGGACCGGAAACACGGTTCCCGGAAGCAATAAGAAAAAAATAGCCACCACAATTCCACCAATATTGCCTTAGTGATTTCGATGTTTGTTTAATATGACATGTGGACTTTGAAGATATGTATTTGCTAAGATACGTAGCCATTGTAAACACTGTAAGCTGTTAGCGTAGGATAATATTAGCTTAGAATAACATAATACAAACTTATGTTTTGCTTTTGATACAAAGTAGGTATCAAACCTATGGGTTCCAAACCACAACAAATACTAGAACATAAAAAAGAAAAATTGCGCGTGCAGCACACGTGATAGAAAGGGAGATGGGGATAGCCTAAACTGTGTATTAGATTAAACAATGTATATCTTTGTTCTCTCTCATGTAACGAAATGTCCCTAAACGTGACGCGTCCTTGAAATTTCACTCTCAATTCTCGTCCAATTCTTTTATTTCTCGTTCTTTTATTATTATTTAAAAACTTATGTACATAATCCGACAAACCACACTTAGAGGCTTTTCCATTTAAATATACTTCAACAGAACTGGCCTCTCGTTAGGTATAGCTTCACAAATACCATCGGCTAAACGAGGGGAGACTTGGTCTTCCGCTGGGTACCCTGGAACCGTAACACGGTTTCGGGAACTGTAAGGCAACCCGTAAAGAAAGTAAAAAAAATCAATTTTCACAAATTTTTTCAATTAGGTGTTCCTCTAATAACGGAAGTACTATTCTACTATGAATCGCGCTGTCAGCTTTTTCTTTTTTCTTCTTTGTGAATTAATGAATTTAAATTTAGTAACCGAAATAAAATTTAGCAGTTACGAAGAAAACTTTCTTCTTAGTCGTGGTGCTCTTGACAGATCAGTCTAGCAGGTCTATCATGGCGGTCCACATCGTGACGCACCTTGTATTGACTTGCCATGGTTAACTTTCTTGGGAAGAATGGTACAGTGGTTTTCCCTTGCCTTGTGCAACAGACATTTTGAGACATTTTAGGTATTCAGGCTCGCTGTAGCCTCTTCTAGCCAGTTTCCTAGCTCAGGTGTATGGTTATACCACCGAAGCAAACATATAGATATTAGTTTCAATTTTGATGATTCTATGTCATATCTATACTTTTTTGGTTTTTTATTTTATTAGAATGAAAAATGGCGACTTTTCTTGCTTCAGAAAGCATACAATAACAGATATTTCACATCTAGCTTTATTAAGCGCAGCAACAGGCTTGCCGCAGGTGATTAGTGTTCTCAAATCCGCTGGAATGAGCATTATCGACAGACTACTGCTCGTTTACTGACGGACTAAAATCTTTGAAAAAATTATGTAGTACTTACCAATTCTAGTACAACAAATCTTAAAAAATATTTTTTTGTAAGAGCAAAACTTCAATATTTAAAATAATAATAAGGGAATGGTGTTTTTTGGCTTTAATTGTCTACTGCTCTTAAACGTTTGGAAATATTTACATGCCTAAAAATAAATAACGCGTTGTGCTTTAAGGGGAGGAACGAATAATTTTAGTTGATTGCTGAACTGAAATTCCCGAATTTTACGAATGCTATGAACATTCAATTTGGGCATCGAAAACTAGAGGATTTTATCTAGTATTGTGTAGGATGAAAATTGGTGAAAATTTTATCGATAACTTAAATTTTTAAAATCACCTCTTCAAAAACACCTTTTTAGTCATACGACCATACTCTGAAGGGATTTACGTTTAAATTTTATACGAATCTGTAGGTAATTTCAGTATCTAGTATTGATTAAGAAGATTTTTTCCTGCATGTGATCGTTTTTTAATAAATTATTTATTTGTAATGTGCCGCTTACGTCATTTATTCCGAGAAGCGACACATTATGCCCTTCTCACTTCTGCAGCAAGAACGGACAAAGCGCCGTCGTTTTCTTGCATGACGTGATCGTTGCGCTCGAACCACTCATGCGCCCGAACCACGAGTTTAGGGCGTGGCTTACGATTAAAAATTTCTGAGTCTTTCCTCGTCTTAAATACAACAAAGTATATCTAAATTAATTAACTTTTTCTTTTAAATAATATCGAAGTATGTCAATTTCGAAGGTGTTTCGGGGACAGCTCTCGGTGACCGTTTGTATGGTCAAGATCACTGGCGACACTAAGCGCCTTAATGTGAACAACGGGCAAAAAATGGACACTGTTACTACGCAAGTGAAAATATATGTATAATTTGCGTATATGTATAGTATAAATAAAAAAGTCTCATAGATTATAATAATTATATTACTATCTACTCAATTTTACTTCAATTCGAGACAAATAAATTGCATTCCCCACAAATCCAATGAGCATGTCCCTATTGAGAATTAAATAGAGCAAAAACGAAAATTGCTGAAAAGGGCCACGGCAGTATTCGGCACCGCAACATAATCTGTATTCCCGGTCACGTAGCGCGAAACAATTCATGAAAATCTGTAAGAGCTGTTCACAACTGTAATCTAGAGGAAGCACCGGTCGTTCTAACACTGTGCAAGTACGTGATGAGAAGTACTTGATTATTGCTTTGAATATCTACTCGAATAAGACCACGAGTCTGTAAATATTTAGTTAAAAGCCGTAGTCATTCATATTTTTTAGTACTATTTATTGTTAAAAAGATAAGATAAGTTTGATGACCCAATCACCTGCGTTTAGCGTAAATAATTGAATTTAGATATTAAGGAAAGAATTAAATAGTGGAAAAAAAGTTTTCCAAGAAAATATACGTAAATTGAGCCCCCCCCCCTTTTCTCCGAAATAACTGAGTCAATAATCTTGAAAAAAATTAAAAATACGAAATATAGTCATAGTTGACAGAATTTTTTTTTTTAGTTAGACGATGCGGAAAATCGCGTATTTTTTTGGACATACGACGCTTTTATATTTGTGGTTTGTTCTGTATTCTGAGATTAGTTAATTATTCAAGGTTTAGTACTATAACGTTTAGTTCTTCATATGGTAGTCATTGAAAAGAGGGTTGAGGGTTGAGGGTACCCTACCATTTTCGGTTAGAACTTAAAGACAGGATTTTCGTTTAGGTTTAAGGGTCCGTGGCTCTCAGTCATCTTGTATCTGTCAAAAATAAGCAAATCTCAGTTAATCCTGAAAACGTGATAGTTATTATTTGTTTTCAATACGCCAAGGCAATATGCTCGTGTGCTCGTATTGAAAACTACGGCTCTTTAGAACCCTAAATAATAAAAATATGGCTCAATCCAATTTCAAATAATAACTATCATTGGGTGGTGAGGAAATATTGTATAAATAAACTCACGTTTCCAGGATTAACTGAGATTTGCCATATTTTTGACAGATACAAGATGACCTTGACCAACGGTCCTTAATAAGTTTCATTATTGCTGCTATGAAAATACATTTAGCTTCTTCGGAACATATTCTGGACCAACAGATATGTATATACATACATATCCATACAAAAAATCTAAAGCTGTCTTTTTTGTGTTTAAATATTGTGTAAATAGCCACTTGTAACGTGTGAAGTGGTGCTAAATTTAAGTCGATAGCACTGGTAATTCCTGAGAAAAGCGGGCGTAAAAAAAGGGCATAAGTGAAATCTTAAAACTATGAATAACGTGGTTTTTGATTTAACAGGTATATAACGACAATTTAAAATAAACTCAGTCTGGACGGAGAATTGCCGGCCAGAAATGCGCAGCCTAAATGCCCGGAGATTCTCGGGTCGACCATACTCGGGTTGGGCAATCCATGGTCGGCATTTGTGTCAAAAGCATGTTCCGAATCCATAAGATTTCCCCATACTAAAAATCGTTCAACGCGCCTAAAGAAGTTTTAACTAAAAAAAACAACGATGTCATAAAATATATTTTTGGATATAGACTTTTGGCACATACTATGAATGTATACAAGCTTAAAGATGACTTTCGCCTCTGCCTATCCCAGAGAGACATTGGCGTGATTATATTATGTAAATATCTAGGATAGAGAATGTAAATTGATCACACAACATACGCGTGTATTTGGTGCTTTAATCTATCGAAGGCTAAAGGTTATTAATTACCTACGTCTTACATATTACCATATTATTTCCGTATGAGTGCTTTATTTACTACAAGGGACAAAGATCAGAATAAGGCATGATACACACCTACAAAATGCTAGCATTGCCTCTATAGCTTCTCAAGTATAGTCCACATGTTGGTCCGGCATCGCACCGAAAATTTCCCATTCCGGCCGCCGGATGATCTAGATCTGTGGTCGATAATAAGATAGGAAGATATTACCGCGGCTCAAAGAAGGAAAGACCAATAAAAAAAAAGTTCATTTATCGGGACCTATTTCAAGGGTCGATAACCTAATTGGTATAGCGTTTGTCTTGGAACCGCGAAGTCCAGGGGTCAATTCCCACTCGTTAAAAAGAATAGGGTCTTTTATTGACTCCTCGTGGTTCGGAGCAGGTAAAACCGGCGTCCGCACTTCTTCTTAAAATAACCAATATTTACGTCTGTTAAAGAAGTGACACATCTTAGGTCAATTAAGTGCAGCAAACGGCTTGGTGTTCTGTTCAACTAGCCAAAAGTGGACACTGTTACTCGTGTATCTGGCCAGACCGCAAGGTATGAAAGCCGTAAAGATGTGTTGTTGTTGTTGTTGTTGTTCAATTTTTATATTTAGAGTATAGATAATTTCACATACTTTAAGAGTGTTACCTAGAACTTGCTATTTTTAATAAGTTTTGTACAATACTTGATTTGCTGAAGTCCGTTTTTATAGTACGAACTACAGTGAATGCTGGGGTTTATTTTCCAGAGCTTACGAGCTTGCCGTTTAATTTTGTAAATTCTACTTATATTTAATACTCTATTGTCATCGGTTGACGAAGGTTATTTTGTAAATACCTTATGTCAAGGGACATATGGGTTTGTGATCGAAATTAACCTTTGTATTAATAATGGAACGTCATTCCGGCTTATAACTACGTATTTGAGTGACTTTGGCTATGTTTATCATATTAACAGACAAATAGAAAAAAAGTATTCAAGGGTTGCCTTACAGCTCCCAGGAACCGTTGCTGGCCCCAGGGTACCCAACGGAAGAGAAAGTCTTCCTCACTTAGCCGAAGATTTTTTGAGGCTATACCTAACGAGTGGCTGAGGTATGTAGATGGAAATAAAAAAAAAATGGTCTTTATACGGTTTGTCGGATAATGTACATAATTTTTTTATTATTAAAACCTATTGGTACGTGGTCGGATGTGGGGATCGAACCCACAACTCAGTTGTGAGCCGACGTTTTACCCAATCGACCACCAACGCCCCTAGACAAAATAACTGCGAACCTAAACATATTATAAATTTCGCCTCCTCATACCTCTCACACATGACTGGCGGCGGTTGTGACTCAACATTGCCATTTTCCTTCCATCGTCAAGTTTTAATGTGTTCAATGCAAGTAAATCAAAGGCATTGCCCTTATACCCACACCCACATTAGTAATTATTATTTAATCTATACCCATTGACCCACATGCTCTTAAGTCAAAGTATGTCCGGAAAAAAGACCCGTCATAGCTAATAATGGATTATGATTTTTTATTAGTGACTAATTTCTGCCCCGGTTCCGCTAGTAGAATTTTTCGCCGTGATTCTCCGGTTTTAGTTAAAAAATTAAATATTTGTCGTACTTTCGATGAAAAAACGGAGCCATTATAGGACCTATATAGAACCTCTTGTGGCGTCTGTCTGTCTATCACAACTTCTCTACTGGACGAAAAAGGTTGAAATTTGGTACATACCTATGTAGAGTTTGAAGACCCAGTCACGGAGCTTTAGCGTAAATAATCGAATTTCGATTTTGGGGGTTAATTTACGAAAAATTAAAATGTTAAAAAGAAAGTGCATTATATGACATATCAAATGAAAGGGCTTGTTGTAAGAAACTCAAATATATTATTCTTTAAATTTTCTAAGGAAGTCACGGGCACAAGCTAGTCATTTTCGAATCGTAAATTGATTAAAGTTACAAGATCGTTAAGCTTCAAGATGAAATTGCTGAAATGTGGATAATAACAATAAGAAATAATGTCGTTTCAGTGATAGCTATACGTGACTAACCGGCTTGCTACCGCATTATGGCGCACTTTCCTCTAGGCATTTTTCTAGATCCTTATTTTCAAATAGGACTTTTTAAATGAAACTAGCGAACCCACCCCCGGCTTCGCACGCGTACAATATCGGATAGATTATAGCCTATAACCTTCCTAGATAATTGGTAAAAATTGTATGAAAATCGGTACAGTAGATTCTGAGATTAACCCGAACAAACACAAATGCAGCGCGGCGGGAGATTTTAATTTATAATGAAAAATTTTTTGTCTGTCTGTCCCAATGTTTGCTTAGAATAGGCTCCGAAACTGCTTAATGGTTTAAACTTTTCTTTTAGGGATCATCAGCCGAGCGAGCATGACTACAAAGAATGAATCTCATTGCTGTAGACAAAATCTAGTATCTACAGGGGTTAGACAAAATCTGCAAGCGGTAGCATGACGTCCTCTTCTTTTTCTCCTTCTTTCATTGTGGCTCCACCAATGTCATTTGCTAATGTCAAGTATTATAGTCTTTATAGTTTCAATATGCCGTGTGTGTGTAGAATGCAGCCCGGGTCCGGGATCTGTCCGGCATCAAAATCGACACAATTAGAATTGTAAGTTTGAAGTTTATGGTCGACCTTCATCTGTCAAAAAATTATAGTGATTTGATCGCTTCAAAGTTACGCAATTAGGCTGCGGGTCGTCTAAATGTGTGAATACCTTAAGTAATATAAGACGTTTATTCCAAAAAGCTTTTGTAATGCAAATTGTGAAGCGTCATTTAGCGATTTCAGATTTTATCAATGGCCTCCATTGTATGTACACGTTTTATTGTTCTATAAAGTTCTCTTTGTATCTTTGGAAATGTCACATTTAAGGATTAATATCGCTTCTAGTAACATTTATCTTTTAATAGCTTTCCACCCCGGCTTCGCCCGTGTTCATACAAAAATTCATAGAAAAAAGTCAGTCAAGTCAGTTTTTCCCGAATCTTCAAATCCGGGAAACTTTTACATTTCTTTTTCTTTCTTCACGGGTTGCCTACAGCTCCCGAAACCGGTGTTACGGTTCCAGGGTACCCAGCGGAAGGAGCAGGAAGAATATTGAGATGGAAAAGCTTCTAAGTTTGGTTTCGGATTATGTACTTACCATTTTTAATTAAAAACCCATTGATACATGGCTATGGGATCTGGGATCAAACCCGTGGCCTGCCTAGTTCAAACCAGACGTCTTAACCACTCGGCCAGGGACGCATCAATTTTTCTTTCCCTAAAAACCTTATTCAGACTATTACGAACATTAAAAAAAAACAAGTCAGTCCAGCCGTTCTCAAGTGATGCGCTTACGAACGAACAGCATTTCAATTTTATATACAATTACTAACCGTTTGAAAATGTTATTTAGTCTCAAAAAAACTTACTTGAATTTCTGGTTCAAACCACATTCGATATAAACATGATGAATTTTCTCGGCTTCTCTTGCACGTAAAGCTGGCTTCCGTACTTCTGAAAATAGTGCCGGTTTCATTTGCCCTCCGAAGCACAAGAGATCGGTCAAAAGAAAAATATGTTTCAAATATAAAAACAATGAGGATACTGTGAATAAGGCTGTTAAGATAAGAGTAAGCTTCACATTTTTCGACATAGGAGTTAGTGAGGTTTAATGGAGCTTTGGGGAGTTTGTGAGGTTCTAGAAAAGGTTTAACCTATTTAAATACAGTTTTAGGGGCGAGATGATGAGACGATAGGTAAATATTTTATATTCGTTGCTTATCCATACTAATATTATAAATGTGAAAGAAAGTACTTATTTCCAAGTTATATTACCTTCGTTCTGAAGTATATTTTCTGGTTTTCCAATAGAAATTGTTGTACTTGATGGATATCCCAAACGGCAAATCAAATACGCAGATACAAGCGAAGACTTTGGTTGAGTTTCTTTGAATTTTTGTAAGATTGATTTGAATCTCACTAACTCGGGGCTCTTCTGCATACAAAACATACACTGTGAGGCCTTTATACCTTGCGATGTGGGCAGATAACAAGCCCAACTGAAGTAGTTAATGAACCTGCCGAGCTAGCATGCCCACACCAGCGATAGATCGATGGCCCACACGATATAATTACGATATAATCTTCTGTATCGATTTATGACATTTGTCACGTGATTCCAAATAATTTGTCTTCTTCTTCCTTTATTATGACTCCACCAATGTTTATCGGTGATTTGCCAAGGTCAAGTATTATAGCCTTTTTAGTGTTTATAGCCGATTAATCGGTATTTAAGATAATCCCGCCGACCGTGATATGTCTTATTAGTCGTCGACTAATCACAACCATCACATCACTGGATTCCCCATTACGTCTCGGCGGGCGCGTGCGTTGTTCACCAAGGCGTGACATGGAATCCAAGAATTTGTCTAATTTTGACGTTTTTGCAAAATAAACGCAGTGACATTTAAATTTAAGGTATATTTGGTTTTTAAGTTTGAAGATGGATTCCACGTCACGCCTTGGTGTACGCGCACGCGCCCGCCGAGACGTGATGGAGAATCCAGTTTAATCCCGTCCGCGCTGTGATAGTTGTGATTAATATTATCACAGTCGGCGGGAACATTCTAGCTACCGATTAATCGGCTATTGTTACTGTGACGTCTATAATACTTGACAATGGCAAATCTTCGATTAACATTGATGGAGCCATTATAAAATAAGAAGAAGTAAGTTTAAAGATAGTTGAAAACGAATATGTAAATAAGTTGATTCAAGAGGAAAGTCTACGAGTATTAAACATATCATGTTTAGGAGCTGAGCATTAAGAGTGTAGTATACCGCGTCCATGTCCATACAAACGGAGAAAACGTTTTACTACCCCTAAATATTATTTAATTTTAACGATTTTGTAATATGTTACTGACATAATGAAAAACTACGTACGTATTTTTTCCTTTTTTCAAAATTCGTAACAGGTCAAAAGTTATAAGCCCCTCAAATCTCGGTTTTTTTGGTTCATAATTGGTCGTAATAAACCGTCTGTATTTGAGAAACAAAGCAAAATTTAAAAAAAAGCAAAACGTACGTACGTAGTGAGATGGACCTCAAATAATAAATGTACTTGCAGGCATGCGTTTAAAATATTTTTTATATCGCCAGTCGACATAAACACTGTTATCAAGCTTCACACATGCATTACATAAATTTAACTAAGGGCTGACAGATATGTTAGATGCTTGTACAAAATGGTCTAAGAAATGGTCAAGTGTTAAAACTTATAAACTAAAATATCACATAAATAACGTAGAAAGGCATTCCAAAACAAATTCCCAGATTTTGTGCTGTACAAAAAAGCGTGCCTTTTGTAAGTTTCAACTTCAATTGATTGGTAAATTTGAGACCTTTTACAATTTATTACGTTGTAAAACTATACTCGACATTCTTCCTCAGAATATAAAAAAATAAACTGCACCACATATGTTTGTTGAGCTAACTCTATTTGAAAGATCCTAAACGACAAAAGAACCTAGTGGAATCTGAACTCTATTATGTATGTACTTTGGTGGTAAATTGAAATTACGCGTTGATTTGTTTTAAATTTCAGGAACGCAGTACATAAAACGATACTTGCAATTAGTCGTCGAGACTACATCATCATACCTATATCTTGAAGAATGTTCAGATACCGCTGGTAACAACGTCTACATTTTACAAGTTAATGGAAAAGGCTGGAATTTCACGACTGCTTGCGACATCTATTGGTGACAGGTTGAAACGGATAGAAGTTGTATTGAACCACTAATATGAAACATATTATCTTAAAGTTAGAGTTTAGTTTCGACTATATTAGTTGAGTCAAGCGAGACGTGTTTCAGGATACGAGGAAGGGGATGTTTTTTGTGAGATAAATAGCATTGTAACGCATTTGGAGGGCATTCTGGTTTGGATTTCCAATTAACAAGGTCACCTTTGATTGTAAAGTTTGATTGTAAAGTTTTAATAAAAAGCTAATTTAAATTCTAATTAAATTAAAAGTTTGATTTTCTATATGTATATAATGTAAATGTATAACTGTAATATCAGTGTATAATGGTGCACACAGCTGATATAAGTTAAGTAAAATTTGACTATCTAAAGACGTAGACATTCGAATGTTAATTTATGTAACTAAAGCATATTAAATACTTAACCTATGTACGAAATATAAACTTAATCGTACTGGTAACTTGTTGATCCGATTTCATATAAAGAATTCGAATGTATACGATATATTGTTGTATAAATGAGTAAATTAAATATATTGTTTAGACACGTTTGGTTTTAATATTAAAGGATATAAAGTTAAATAACTCTTAATAGCTACTTTATATGCATAATAATAATACAAATTGAGATATGCAACTTAAATAACGCCACTGTCTGATTAAAGCAATTCAGAATATATTAGAGCCATTCATTAAACACTGCTTGATTATAATAATTATAAATTGAAATGATACATAATTTTGTAACTAAATAAAATGTATATATAATAATTTAATAGACCTCGTCACAAGAACTAGCTAAACTAAATTGGAATATTACTTAAGAGTAATTGGAAGTTAATTAATCTAAACGATTTATTATTTTATTTAACTGTAATATTTTGTACCTAATAACATAAGTACTATTTGTAATTGGGAGGTATGGAGTTTTTGTTCCTTTAATTGTTTTCTCCATGCTCTAGTTAGGAATCAATTAAAGAGTCTAGATATGTCTAACGAATATCTAAACTAAATTAATCCTTGATTCGATAGTGAAAGAATAAATAATTTAATACATACAATAAATTAGTTATAAAATCTTGATAGTAATTTTTATTGAAGTCAACCCTTCTTCAACATTTGTCCATAAACACATTTTCAGGTATAGAGAAAATTATAAACTAGACGATCACGAAATTAGATAGACAACATTAGGCAAATTGGGACTCTTAATTCAGATAAGTATTTAGGCATTAGGTAGACAGGGTAGCCAGGGTAGGTAAGTAGAAGGAAAGATAGCCGATAGGGGGGGGCCATCACATCTGCTGCCGCGTGACCAGGATTTTAGATTTTGTGCCAAAATATAGAGCACAACTAAAATAAAGAATCTAATTTAATAAAATAAAATAAAAAAAATTAACACAACGTAGGAAATTATTTTAATTAATTGGACTTGAATTTGTATGGACATTTGTGTTGAAAGAAGGTGTTAGAGTATTTGAAAATATATTTTAATCTAGATATCTGGGGGAGGTGTTGTATTAAATAAATTAAATTTTAAAGACGAGATAAGCTACGAAAGTATATATCTTCAGTACAAAGGTTTATTGTTGGCTACTTTGTAGCATTGTAATAATATTGTTTTATAGAATTTTATTCTATCCTTTGTTTAAATAATGACGGACAGGTCAGCTTTACGTCGTGGGTTAAACAAAAAAAACAAACAGACTCACGTCAGTATTGATGCGCGTAATATAATTAACTCACGGACAGATCAAGTAGATACGACCGCAAATCAAACGGTAGATAGTGGTATTAAGATGCTTGCGGATAAATTCGATGAGTTTTCTAGAAAAATTGAAACGCTGGAATCACGGTTGTCAAGCTTACAGAACGGGGGTTCAATGTGTTCTATCTCACAAGACAGTGAAAGTTTAGGCAGGACTGTTAACGTGGAGAGTAATAGAAATATCAATAATGTATACGTATTTCAACCTATGATTGAAAAGCCTAATTTTAATGGTAGAGACAGTGGAAACCCAATACGTTTTCTCAAGAAATTAAAAAGGTACATAAATTCATTAAACGCGCAAAATATTGCTATTGATATTGTGTTTGAATGTCTGACGCCACCAGCTCGAAATGTATTAGAGTTATTTAGTAGTAATTGGAAAACCTTAGATGATTTTGAATCAAATTTTCGCCAAACTTATTGGAATGAGAATCATCAAAGAGTAGCTGAATATAAAATTTTAAATACTAGTTACGATCCAAGTATGGATTTACTGATGAGCGACCATTTTGCTGAACAGATAGAAGTTGTGAGCACACTAACTATACCATTTAGCGAGATTTATTGGATTAATTGCATCATGCGACATTTCCCTTCAGATATACAAAAACTCTGGTTTTCACGTTCTGGGGAGATATCAAAAGGAACAGCGTACGAATTCCTCAGGAATATAGAGCAGAATGTTGTATGTAGGCAAAAGGTTGGCTTAGTTACTAATAATCGCAGTCAAAGTCATAATTATCGCTATATATGTAGCAATGTACAGGGAACAACTTATAATGTGCATAGAAATAATATGCCTGTAACGGCGGTTATCGAAGACAAAGGAATTTATATTAATCATAGAGTACCTAGGAATAAATTCAGAGGAAATCAAAGTTATCCGACGAGATCTATTTATGGTAAAAGTAAATTTCCCGCCATAAAATGGGTACGTAATACATCGAAAAATTATACAACTAAATAAACATAATAAATGTTTTGAATTTTAATAAAATAGGTTGTGAAAATAATAAGCTCGGTCAAATAATTATAATTACAGCAGGCCGGCTCTCATAAAAAAGGGAAAGGTTCTTTTAACTGAATCATGTTCACTGAACTATAGTTACAATATCTATGTAAATATGTAAATAAATATTTTACATTCAGATTGTGAGTATTCAACCTCGTCGAAACGTTCAAATAAATTTATCCTATTATCCTATCATAAAAATTGAAGGATTTTTATTAATTTTAATATAATTTTACAGTTTGATTACTTTTAATATTACAATTTCAAAGATATCATTTAAACCAAAGCGTTACTGTGGTGCGGAATTAACAGATGGCGTTACAATACTGTTTAAAAATACATAAAAAAAAGGTTCGTTGTGAGCCACGTCAATAGAATAGAGCTATAAAAAAAGGGGACTTGCCGAATTTTTACATCATTATGGCTTTTATATTTTAACGTGTGGACAGAGACACCAGTTGCAGTGTTTTCTTTTAGCCAGTTGTTCGTATTAAATAGAACATGATTTTGTGTTACAAATTTAAATGCTATTGAATTGGTAACTAAATGAAACGCGTATTATAAGAATGTATGTTCAGAAAATCAATGAAATAAATTGTGCTGTAACTTGCACTAAGACATGATTATCTAATTATATAAAAATGTCTGTTTCAACTTAAATTAATGACGGAAAGAGTTTTATAAATACTCTATTGATATGTAATTGGTTACAATTTGTACTTAAAGGTTAATCCTTAAGTAAATTATACTTTAGTCAGTTGTACCTATCTGACGACAGCCAAACGAAGTTTAAACAAAACTGAATTTCTAGCAAAATCCTTTGGCATGTGAATTACCTGATAATGTTTACATAACTTATCAACAAAGACGAGTTTATTTATGAGGTTATAAATACAACTTACATATTTACCTAATCAGAATTAAAGAATAATTAATCCTGTAATTTAATATACAGAGAATAAATTTAAAGTTTTATAACAATATCACTGTCTGACAACTGAATTCGAATCAATCAAAATGAAATAATACCTACTATGTTTTGAAAGTACCTAACACATTGTTCTCAAATTGAGACAACTGTGTCATTTTAATATCTGTCTGATTGACAGTTTATGATAATTTTACTATCATATAGTTGTGCAAATTCTAGATCATATAGCGCTATATAAATATTTACCTAAATTGATGAAATACAAACAAGGGTGGCCACCCCATAAATATTGTCTAAAGCAATTAATTGTACTTCATTAATATATTATTGAAACTTAATGATACAACATATTTTAAATTATAATAAATATTTGGACTTTGCACAACTCCTTGTTCAGGTTTCAGCCGGCGAAGCTTGAATGTAATTGAAAATTTTAAGAATTGATCAATGAATTAATTATATATTGCATATAAGAAATAAGTATAAATAAACATACAGTATACATTTGTTAATCTTAGCTAGAACTGTAAACACTAAAAGAATAATTTACAGTTGTTTTTCATATTTACTTTTAGCAAGGGCAGTAGACAATAAAAAAATAATCTACTGTAGGCCGTGAATCCTTTCAAACATGAATTGAAAGAAAAGAAAAAATTCACGATTTAATGTCTTTTCCTCCCTAGTGGGTTCTTCCAAGTAAAAAAAGATATATATATACCTTATATATATAACTTGGAAAAGAAAAAAATAAACTCACATAATGCAAGCTCCGAATATACGGAAGAAAAGAAAAACTTGCGATGCAATATGTATTTCTTATTATAAACTCACATAATGCAAGCTCCGGATTAACGGAAAGAAAAAAAAACCTTGCAATACAATATGTATTTTCTTATAACAAAAAGTCTAATCAGACTTAATCAAACTAATAAAGGTACAGATAAAGATTCGAAAGGTTGCTAAATGAATAACCTCAATTTTATACACACATTATTTTTGAAAATTGTCAGATTGTGATATTTTCTAGAGATGATTTGATTGAAGGACTAACTGAGTTAATTCTAGAAAATAATGTTTTCTTTCACAAGTCGATAGTGAGACAATTGAAATTTGAATAATATTGAATATACACTATCATAAAAAAAATTAATACGTTTGAGAATCTATACATCAGATTCTACAACATGAACACGGGTGTTATCAAAAATGTATATAAACAGTTATAGGTTATAGGGTTGTTAGGATATTTTTTTTTCATTAGGTTTAGGTATTATAGTGAGATTAGATACAGAATTAGATAGAATAGGTTAGCGGTTAGGAAAGTTTAGGCTTATGTTTAGAATAGATTAGGCTAGGGTAGGTAGTTCTACATAGTGAATACTAATAGGATTTTTATTTCATATATTAGCAACAATTATTTTAGGATAGAGAGGGCGAGAGAGGGAGAGAGGGTTTTCACTTTACCTTGAGGTACATTTAAATTTTGTGGGAAACCTAGATATGTGAAGACAGTTGAGAAATTATTCTGCATCTGTATTCTCATGGGGAGGGATGAGATGGACCTCAAATAATAAATGTACTTGCAGGCATGCGTTTAAAATATTTTTTATATCGCCAGTCGACATAAACACTGTTATCAAGCTTCACACATGCATTACATAAATTTAACTAAGGGCTGACAGATATGTTAGATGCTTGTACAAAATGGTCTAAGAAATGGTCAAGTGTTAAAACTTATAAACTAAAATATCACATAAATAACGTAGAAAGGCATTCCAAAACAAATTCCCAGATTTTGTGCTGTACAAAAAAGCGTGCCTTTTGTAAGTTTCAACTTCAATTGATTGGTAAATTTGAGACCTTTTACAATTTATTACGTTGTAAAACTATACTCGACATTCTTCCTCAGAATATAAAAAAATAAACTGCACCACATATGTTTGTTGAGCTAACTCTATTTGAAAGATCCTAAACGACAAAAGAACCTAGTGGAATCTGAACTCTATTATGTATGTACTTTGGTGGTAAATTGAAATTACGCGTTGATTTGTTTTAAATTTCAGGAACGCAGTACATAAAACGATACTTGCAATTAGTCGTCGAGACTACATCATCATACCTATATCTTGAAGAATGTTCAGATACCGCTGGTAACAACGTCTACATTTTACAAGTTAATGGAAAAGGCTGGAATTTCACGACTGCTTGCGACATCTATTGGTGACAGGTTGAAACGGATAGAAGTTGTATTGAACCACTAATATGAAACATATTATCTTAAAGTTAGAGTTTAGTTTCGACTATATTAGTTGAGTCAAGCGAGACGTGTTTCAGGATACGAGGAAGGGGATGTTTTTTGTGAGATAAATAGCATTGTAACGCATTTGGAGGGCATTCTGGTTTGGATTTCCAATTAACAAGGTCACCTTTGATTGTAAAGTTTGATTGTAAAGTTTTAATAAAAAGCTAATTTAAATTCTAATTAAATTAAAAGTTTGATTTTCTATATGTATATAATGTAAATGTATAACTGTAATATCAGTGTATAATGGTGCACACAGCTGATATAAGTTAAGTAAAATTTGACTATCTAAAGACGTAGACATTCGAATGTTAATTTATGTAACTAAAGCATATTAAATACTTAACCTATGTACGAAATATAAACTTAATCGTACTGGTAACTTGTTGATCCGATTTCATATAAAGAATTCGAATGTATACGATATATTGTTGTATAAATGAGTAAATTAAATATATTGTTTAGACACGTTTGGTTTTAATATTAAAGGATATAAAGTTAAATAACTCTTAATAGCTACTTTATATGCATAATAATAATACAAATTGAGATATGCAACTTAAATAACGCCACTGTCTGATTAAAGCAATTCAGAATATATTAGAGCCATTCATTAAACACTGCTTGATTATAATAATTATAAATTGAAATGATACATAATTTTGTAACTAAATAAAATGTATATATAATAATTTAATAGACCTCGTCACAAGAACTAGCTAAACTAAATTGGAATATTACTTAAGAGTAATTGGAAGTTAATTAATCTAAACGATTTATTATTTTATTTAACTGTAATATTTTGTACCTAATAACATAAGTACTATTTGTAATTGGGAGGTATGGAGTTTTTGTTCCTTTAATTGTTTTCTCCATGCTCTAGTTAGGAATCAATTAAAGAGTCTAGATATGTCTAACGAATATCTAAACTAAATTAATCCTTGATTCGATAGTGAAAGAATAAATAATTTAATACATACAATAAATAAGTTATAAAATCTTGATAGTAATTTTTATTGAAGTCAACCCTTCTTCAACATTTGTCCATAAACACATTTTCAGGTATAGAGAAAATTATAAACTAGACGATCACGAAATTAGATAGACAACATTAGGCAAATTGGGACTCTTAATTCAGATAAGTATTTAGGCATTAGGTAGACAGGGTAGCCAGGGTAGGTAAGTAGAAGGAAAGATAGCCGATAGGGGGGGGCCATCACAGTAGATTATAATCTGCTAAAACGTTTGACACCAAAATTATAAGGTTTCGTTATAGTTTAGTAGGTGTAAATCGTTTTCCCCCAAAACGCAATTTTCAACGAAGAACATACCTACGAACACTCACGAGCTGCAGTGTTCTCTGTCGCACTGATGCCCGCGGGAAGAGCGCGCTTGAGACAGAATATGATTTTCTAAATACCTATTTCGCTGCGTACGCTGAGCTACACGATCCTCTTAACAGTATTAGTGAATCAAGTCTGGGAAAAGTTTTCAAGGCGTATGCTGTATAATTCATTAGAAATATAACAAAATGATGTAGCAAGGAGTTGTGTAGAATAAAATTATCTTCAAAAAAGTCCGCGGTAGCATGTATCTATCCCTATATTTCTTCTACATTATTAAAATTTTAGAGATACACAGAGAAAATAAATTAAATTCATATACCTAGGTAGGTAATGCACACCGTACCTACAGCGTAGTTACAATTTTAAATTTACGTATACATATCCGTTCGAGCGGAATTTCCCTAGGCGAATGTTATTGGATTGAGATTTTCACTAAAAGCCCGTGGGGTCGTTTGTTTTGTTGGTGTATTAGGAAACTGGGTTATCTATTGTGAAAAACAAACTAAATTTCACTAAGAAAATGTTTACGCCTGAAACAGAATATGGTAGACAGAAGAGGAAAACTATTCGCAGACGAGTCTTAGCGTAATAGTATCGTAGGTACGCGGTAATTTTGCTGGGCCGGGCAAAGACAAGTAAACAGAATTTCCCCGCACATTATAGGGTTGGACATTCTCGGACCGGGCATTCTTTGATGGTCCTGTACCGACATAAATGTTTTTGGCCTTTCGGTCGACACGAATGTCACGTCAAATATATGCTCACCCCACAGGTGACCAATGGGTTTTTATAAAATAAAAAATCTATGTACATTATTCGACAAACTGTACAAAGAGGCTTTTCCATCTACATACCTCAACAGAGCTGGCTACTCGTTAGGTATAGCCTCAAAAATCTTCAGCTAAGTGAGTTCCGCTGGGTACCCCTGGGTCCAGCGACCGATTTTTTAACAGGTGGCAAGCAAGCTAGACTATCTATCTATCTATCATCACGCCTTTTATTTCAAGAGGGGTAAGCCGGGTAAGAGACAATGAATATCCATTTATTACGATCCTAACATAACTTTTTCGCTTCTTTTATATATTCATCATACCTTTGATGCTTGGCGATTGTGTATTTTTAATCCAGAGCTGGGTCGTTTCGTATTTTACGTGAAACGGAACCCATTTTATAAATCGACAAACTGCTTCGAAAAGCAGTGCCAAAAGAAACGGCTTTTTATTCATAAGGCGTAAATCGTACATACTACATATTAAATTCATTCATTCAAAAAAACCGTTTATTCGACAGTCTGTACCATATCAGTCTAATGTATTTATACACTATACAGCGTCCATATTAAAAGAACAGCAAACCAGTTTCTTTTTCAAAACCGCGTCGTAAATATTTTTGGTAGAATTTTTATTTTTAGCATACATAGGACCCCCCGCTACATCTTTTATTTTGACCAGAATGAGGAAACTTAGAACAATTATTTTAGCCATTTATTGTTTGCATAGAAAGTACTGTCATCGGTAATGAAAAGGAATGCACGGCCCAAGAATGTCCAACACTAGAATGCCGAGCAAATTGCTGGGTCGGTCATTATGCTGTTGGACACACTCGGGCCGTGCATTCCTTCCCTGGCTGGCCCTGTATGGATTCGTCGGTTTGGCCTTCGAGTCGAAACGAAAGATGTCGCGGTTCTAAATATGATAACACGGAACCCCAAAGCATGTGTTATGGGTACATGTATCTAATCTATACTAATATTATAAAGAGGTACAGTTTATAAGATTTGATGTAGGGGTAATCTCTGAAACTATAGAATCGATTTTAAAATTTATTTCATTAATAGGAAGCTAGAACCTCTCACACTTCTCACAGGCACTACACTACACATACAAGCGCAATATGTAAATGGTTGCAAAAATCTGATTCTTGAAACGGTTAGTCAAAAAAAACGACCAGGCTCTATTGTACGTACGTACAGTTGAATCGCCGAAGCAATAAACCTGCTTTTTAAAAAAAACTGATTTTCCTTCTGTCATAAAAGCGTTCGTTCGTTACATGGCAAAAATCTGTTTCTTGAAGCAGTTTGTCAAAAAAACGACCAGCTCTATTTTAATCATTATTTTATTTATATGCTCAATAAAAGTACACCTTTTTAGTCAATCTTTCATCCTTTATTCTTTCAAACGTGTCCAAACCACGATATATTAGATGTCGATTAAAGAACATTGGTAGTTTAGCAATTTTTTTTAACCCTCGTTTTGATGACATAGGCAACTTTTTTTAACCACCCCCTAGCCCTACCTACCGTTTACGATAGCGACACGATTATGCTAAGACTTGAGTACAAAGCTACGTATATTAAATGTCTTTGGTACAAAGACTCTTAATTTTTCCTTGGAATTTATCTGGCCGGCTTCGATTTAAAAGAAACCGGTCAAGTACAAATCAGACTTGTACCATATTATATTTATACAGATTTATTTATTTACTTCACTAACTATTTTACTGAAACTTTGGTTTATTTTTGTTGTAATATAATATCGTCTATTATAAATACTACGATTTTTTTATTTACAGATTTATTATTTGCAAGCTTTGTAAATAAGGAGATCGTATTGCCATGAGCTAAAAACTAATAGAAAATATTTTAATAATATAGCTACATGACCCGTGCGAATACTTCGCACCGTTAGTGGTGTTGTTGTCATAGTTCAACTGATCTCCAAAAGATGGCGTTTTTTACAAAGTAAATAAATAAGTATAATTTTTAAAGGAACATTTAATTTTAATATGTTTGTTTATTTTTTGTCATTTGAGGGAAAAATGGCGTACTTAACATTAACTTTTTGATACCGATAAAAACACATTTGAGAAATAATATCAAAGTCCTAAGACTATGGTAATGCAGGAATTTACGGGTTGCCAGAAGAAGATTAAAAACCTTTGTGTCAAAATTTCAAGTCTATAGTTACCTACTAAAAAAAAGGTCATGTCACTCACACACTTCCTTTTGGACGGAACCCTAAAAATCCCAGAGCCTAAAGACTTCGTTTCCATCGGAAAAACGCCATAAATATTCTGTTTTATCAATTTCTGTGCAACAGTGAAAACTGGTTCACAATTACCACAATTTCATTTTTCGTGACCAATTCTTATTCAACATCTAAATAAAAGAGTCTCAACTTAAATTTCAATGTTGAGAAATTTTATATTCGCAAAGAAAGTTAGTGTCGAGATAAAATATAATAAAGGAATGTAATTTAAAGTTCAACTTATAAACATTTATTTCTTGTGGCTTTGGAAACAAGAAAACTTTTTACCCATGGGTAGCATTCGATTGAACAAATTATGCACAAACTTTCACGGACAGGTGTGAGACGGTGATTGAGACACACGTTTGGAGTAAGATGTTCCATGACTATTATAGCAGATGTGACAATTTGCAATCACACACATAATAGTACATTATGATACAAGTGTGCTATGTTGGTCATTACGTACGAGGCGGTATTATCAGCGCGATAAGAAAGCTGAGTATGTAATGACAAACACACTTGCAAGGAAAAAACAAACTTCATTTAATAAGGGTTTGTACTTATTTGCCAGTTCATAAGCTATAAATACGTTTTCAGAAAATGACTGGGTTTTTTTGTCTTCCACTGTATGAAAGTTTCGTAAGCCGCTAAATATTTCTCTCTTGATTTTGGCGGTAACAAACTATAACTTGCGTTTCGTGCTTCGATAAGTATTTTCGGCGAAGTCAAATTTACGTATTTTTCGCCACTTGAAGTCGACATTTTTGGTTATTAACCACAACACGGCGAAAATGTTAACAAATATTTATGGAAAATGGCGCGCTAGCTATGCGCGCGCAGGTGACAGATAAAGCACGGGTAACTTAGCCAAACAGCCAACAAAGTCGTGATTAAAAAATAAAAACTGTATTATGCGGTTAAATTATAAATGCTTTGTGGACACACATATAATTTGCAATCTTGTACGAATTTAACTTCATTGGGTTATATTATAACACTTGTACTGTAATGTAAAGAAAAAAACACGCGTGTTTAATATATGGGATTATGGGTCTAAAAGTGAGATAATAAGACTCACAGTCACGCAAGTGTGTTGAAATAGTACATTATGATAGGAGAGGAGAGGCACACGGACTAAACGCCAAACAGCCAGCTAATTTAAAAAATATATATTATAATAAACTGTAATTGTAACATAAATTAAAGTTCGTAAGTTTGTTTGTAAGTTTGAATGTAGGAGGTAATCTCTGAAACTACTCATCCGATTTAAAACATTATTTCACCAATATTTAGAATGGCCCTCAGAGTAGACATAGACTATATATATGATCCCGTTAAAATAAAAGGGCTTTTCGTGAAGACCAATTTTATATGACGTAATAAAGCGCCTATATAGCGTGGGCAATGCTATTAATTAATATATTGAAACTTTAATTTATATTTATCGAATCACCTCTCTGGTGACAAGAGGGCTGGCTCCTTCCTCGCTCAACGAATCAGGCATCGCGATTCAGCGGGGAAATGCAGCCAGTATTCTTGCAACTATTCCACGCGGGCCTGGTTTATTTAGTTATTTTTAATTGTTGTGTAAATAAGTAAATAATGAAAAAGCAATATTTATCTTATCTACCTCATTTAATTATTTTAATAGTGAGTAGGTATTTCATATTTTGTTATAATGAATTTTGACTCAAATCTGAATTCATTTTCTTTGAAGATTTAAAGAAAAAATATTGTAAAGAAATGTTTAATTACCTTTCTTTAATTATACATTTCTAAAGGCACAATGTTTTGGTATATATATTTATTATACCTACATAAAGTATAAAATGGAAATTTAAGATGAGAATTTTTAATTAATTGTGGATTCCTGTGATGGAATAACGAGCAAATTGGTTGAAAGATCCATAAAACTGCTCTGTTTGGACACTTTAATGGATTTTTAAGGACTCTTTTAAAAAAGTCTGCAGGAAATTGGTAAATGGTTGCGCCACGTAAAAAGTCTATTAAGCAACTTGTTGTTTCTAAACTCAGTTTTTATACTTTTTATTCTTTTGACAACCAGGAATTAATTAGGTTAAAAATTTGACACATAAATAAATTTGCGAAAGTGTATGTTTGTCCTTCTTCCACGACAAAACAGAGCAACGGATTAGATCGACGTGTTTTTTTTTGCACTAGTTAGTTGGGAGGTGGCCGAATTATTTGCGTACGTACGCGTCAGAAACATGGTCACTAACAAAGGAGGCTGTTCGGAAGATAAAGATGGCACAAAGGTCTATGGAAAATAAGACAGAAGACAAGAGTGATGGACATTGGAACTAGAATTGTGTAAAGTATGAGCACTCATTCATACTTTTTGTAGAAAATACTGGCTGTATGTTTTAATACTGGCAACTAATCTTTTGGACAGAGTTTCAAATAATTATAAACTATATTTGAAGCTCTGTAGAATTCGAGACTGAAGTGGAGTCCGGCATCAGCAACGCTGGAATGATGTAAACTAGGACTCACTGAAATATATATTATAAAATAAAAACCTACTCTTATCATTGAAATCGCCTTAAAACCCGTTATAAATTGCAACACTGAAGTGGAGATGGGCGGGACACGATGGTAGATGGACGTCAAGGGTTACTGAGTGGAGACCTAGAATTAGCCATAGAACTGTCGGCAGACCATCAGCGAGATGGAGTGATGACATCGTGAAGAGAGAGGATAGAACTGCGGAGGATAGGGAGAAGTGGCTGAGAAGGCCTACGTCTAGCAGGACGCACACAGGCTGAAGAAGAAGAAGTTGGGATGGCCGGTTAGTAACATATAGGCAACTGCCATGAAAACTCGATGAGGCTAACTTTTTCATCGACTTGGTTCAGCTCAGCTCCTAAACATGATATGTTTAATTACTCAAAACCTCCCCGGTGAATCAATCTATCTAATAGCGAAAACCGCAACAAAATTCGTTTAGTAGTTTTTGCGTGAAAAGGGCACAGACAGACAGACAAACGAGGCGGGGGAATTTATTTTCTATTATTTATCATCACGCCTTTTATCCTAAGAGGCGTAGGCAGATACAATCGAATGCCATTTCTTACGATCCTGACAAACGTCTATCGCTTCTTTTATATTCATCATACCTTTCATACATGCTCGGCGATTGTGTGTACTTTTAATATTTCTATCGATCAATACATTTTTATATGTTCAATAAAAGTACACCTAGGACGTCCTCTGTCAGCATTTACTTTCACTTCAGCCATATAAACCTTTTTAATAATTGTTTATAATATGTAGTGATATCATGACGCCAATTAGAAAAAAGAATTGACAAAAGAAAAGTTAAAAAGTATGCGATGCGACAGTTAAAACAGAATGAAACTTTTAATTAAAGTACGAACGCGCATCGCCCACACATCTGTAAAATACACAACCCTCACCAAAGACTGAAAGTGTACGCTTCCAATTAAGGGTTGACACAGAAAAGATTTAATGCTTATTCAGTATTCAAGGCGCACCCCGTCTCCAAGGACCTGATGAGTTAATAACCAGATCCTGTGACAAGTTGTTTCGAGAAGAGAATAAAATTAATTCCACTTGCCAACCCTACAAAGAATAGCATGTTATTGCGACTTTCGATGTGTGTAAGTGTATGTAATTCGGATGACAATACAATAGGGTAGGTAGATGACAGGGTAAACAAAATATTATTCTATTTAGTCCGTAATTTAGATTATCAAAAAATATTGGACACGTATTTTTTCTTTTGTCAATCAAACAAAAAATGACAAAGATAAAGCGCGTCAAAGTTAGGGTGTGGGGGCTGGTGACGTCACGCCTTGCTAAAAATTGTACTAAGGCGTGACGTCACGCGGAACTATAGCGGGCCATATCTTCATCATTTTTTGTTTAATTGACAAAAGAAAAAATACGTGTCCATTTTCTGATAATCTAACTGACGGACTAATTAGATTTTTTTGTCATCATGCCTATTATTTGGAACCATCTACCAATTATCCAATTAGGATATGGACTCAGAATATGTATAAAAATTTTTGATTGTCCGTCGCATCATCATCTCAAAAATGCTATAATATTATGAACTCCACTTGGTTAAAAAAATGTGTGTTTTACCCTAAAACATATTTTATGTTAATTTTGAAATTATAGTCAGTTTCTTTTTGGGGTGCCCTAGACTTTGTTGCGTTCACAATTTCACATTTAATTTTTTTATTTATTCAAAATCTACAGCACAAAAAATTACATAAATTGAATAATAATATAATAACATTTGGCCTTTTTAGGTATTCTGATCCAGAAACAAAAAATAAAAAAAACGTCTTTAATTACTTGCACGTAGTGTATTATTACAAAAGGCATAGACATAGATTTAGCAAAAATCGCTCAACGCGCCTAAAAATATTGTTAGGAGCACTATTTTAAAAGAAATATTTAAAATATCATTTTGATGTGCTACATTGTCTATGTAAATTATTACGTAGGGTCTGATTACAATAAATTTATGTATGTGTAGATATCTGCCAGTGGATAAGCTAAGCGTTTATTGCGCAATTTGTTTGCTGTCATAACAACATTGTATTCGATTTTGACATTTACTGCTTTAGTTATAAGATTCAATATAGGTTGGTTTGGTCTGGACCTAGTTTGAATAATTATTATCAAGTGTTAACATGACATATATACATAATTCAAAGGTATATTATGTATGTACGGCTATAGTTCCACTTTGAAATCTAGAATCTAGAAATCTGAATTTTTTTCTTAGGCTTCGGTGACAAAAATGAAAGGAATCCTGTCTGTATGTTTGTCTATCCTAAATCTATGGTTTCTCTATCACCGATTATAGAATATAGCGACCCTGCCCCAGGCTTCGCACGTGTAGAATATGGGTTCACAACAATTTGAATACCTACGTAAATACTATTAGAGATAGACACTGACGAGCAATATAAAAAAGCCACTTGCAAAGTGCCTAAAAAAGTGCGCTATTTTGTTTTTACATTGTTTTCAACACACTTGCTCGGAACGTGAGTCTTGTTACCTCAATTTTAGACTCACAATCCCATATATTAAACACGCGTGCTTTTTCATTATATTACAGCACAAGAGTTATAATATAACCCAATAAAGTTAAATTCGTACAAGATTGCAAATTGTATATGTGTCCACAAAGCATTCTTAATTTAACCGCATAATACAGTTTTTTTAATCACGACTTTTTGGCTGTTTGGCGAAGTTATCCGTGCCTTATCTGTCACGCGGAAAAAAACAAAACATTTCCATAACATTTTCGCCGTGTTGTGGTTAATTATTAAAAATGTCGACTTCAAGTGGCGAAGAATACGTAAATTTGACTCCATGAAGTTAATTTTTTTCCTCGAAAGTGTGTTGAAAAACGTCGTATGAAACGCGTGTGCATTGGTCATTACATACTCAGTTTTCTTATAGCGCTCGCCTAATGGCTCGCGCTGAAAATACCGCCTCTTACATAATGACCAACATAGCACCCTTGTATCACAATGTACTATTAACTGTTTCCAATGGGTTTTTTAACCGTTATTAAATACACTTGAATTATCTGGCGTGGTTTCGGAAATACTTCATGATAAGTTAGTGTATATACTGCTGTGGACATTTTTGTAGATCATTTTATTCTACATAATTCGTTGCTACATCATTATGGTTCCATTCCCATCCGTATGTCTTTCTGTCCGTCCGTTTGTCACAGGTCTGTATCTTTTGAACCGTAATATGTAGACTCTTGAAGTCCGACTCGTACTTGGCCGGTTTATTTTGTTATATATCTCTGAATAGTAAAAACCGCAACAAAATTCGTCCATAAGACGTTTATGTTATGTTATGTTTTATAATATGTAGGGATACCTAATAGTGATAGAGATAGTCATGATGTAGTAATTATGAGTTAGCATAAATAAAATGTTTTGATATTTCTTTGTCTATTAGTCTAGAATATACCTATTAAGATTTGCAAGAATTATCTAATGTAAAAAAAAAAATTCTTAATTTCGCGCAGAGCATTTTAGCAACGACATTTTCACATGACGGTGTGCGCGCCCCGGGTCTTATTATCTTCTACAATCTTCGTCGCATGCTCGGTGCACAATCAGATGGGACGTTACAGCGAAATATGTTTACCTGGCTAAACTGTCTTGTTATCTTTGCTGGCAAAATTATAAATAAGGCAAGTCCACATAATATTGCATAATTATGTTTGATGCTGTCCACGGGTACTATGCGTTTAAAATAAGACTATGCGAAGATTAAACGATAGGCGTGAATTGTTGTAAAACTTATGTACATAATCCGACAAACCACACTTAGAGGCTTCCATCTAAATATACCTCAACAGCTAACTGGTCACTCGTTAGATATAGCCTCACAAATACTATCGACTAAACAAGGGAGACTTTTCCACTGGGTAACCCTGGAACCGTAACACGGTTTCGGGAGCTGCAAGGCAACCCGTGAAGAAATTTTTTTTTACTTATTTTAGAACCTTATTGGAAATATAAATATTACAAGATGGCGGAAAATCAAAATCCATTCTGCAGTTTCAGAGCTTTCAGTTAAGAAATATTGAAACAGTTCACGGGTTGCCTTACAGCTCCCGAAACCGTGTTACGGTTCCAGGGTACCCAACGAAAGACCAAGTCTTAACGAGTGGCCAGTTCTGTTGAGGTATATTTAGATGGAAGAACCTCTAAGTGTGGTTTGTCGGATTATGTACTATCAACAAAATTCGCGCTAGCTCACCACAAAGGCTATTTTTGCATGTACGGCATATTGTCATACTATAATGAATGTGTGTGTGTACGTCAAAGGTGAAGGTGTCATTATTACTTGCCAGGTTTTGTTAAAAAGAAAATCATTAGAACGTTTGCTTATAATTTCTATATCATAAAATATACCTACACAGAAGAAGAAATAGAACGAAAATAATAGAAATCGAAATAAAAATAATATTAAATAAATAACCTAAAAACAATTAATATTTAGTCGCTGCTCCACCAACATCAATGACAGCGTTACATCACCTACGCATAGATAGGTCAGAACCTCGAAACGACTCCCATACTTCGTCTAAGCATAATATTATTATATTATATTTTTAATAATATATTTACATATATCTTTGATAGATGTCAGTTTTATAATTAGGTCCTTACCAGTCCTTACATATGAAATTGGCGTTTTGTCGAACTGGCTACTTTCGTTTCAAATATCTGGCGTTTGGTTTGGTTGGATATTCAAATACAAATTTATTTCAAATTTAAGCTGTTTTTGTATGTATTTGGGGTTTTAGTTTAGTGATTTATTTGTTTTAGCGTCATTTGATTTTTCTTTGACAAATTGGAAAACTTAAAATATCGCGTTATTTACGAATACGAGTCGCACCATGGCACCTGCGGTACAGAAACAGCTCGATGGGGTAGCTACTTCAATAGAAAGCACGGTACGTTTTTGGTTCCAAGATTTTCGTTTCGATGAGGCAGTCCAAACCGCCTTCAAAAATTTTATTGGTTCTCGCTCCCACAATTTCTTCAGCAAAGAAATCTATTATTACCTATGAGATGGCAAAAGTGCATAGATAACAATGGTTCATACTTTGATTGATTAAATATATAATTTAATATATTTTTTTATTTTGTTTTTTCCATATAAAACGCCAATTTCATATGTAATGACCTAATAATAGAGTCATTTTCTAAAATGTCAATATAATGTTGTATAATTGTCTGTGTGTGTGTCAGGTGCGTGCACAGAACATTTTTGTTAAGTGAGTTTGCACGAATTTGGCTCATAGTACATAAGTTTTTAAATTAAAAAACCCATTGGTATTATACATGGCCGGGATCCGGGATTGAATCCGTGGTCTGCCTAGTTAATACCGGACGCACTTTTTTTTTACGTATTTTACCTTTGCTTATATTTTCGAAATCATACAGGCAAATATTTAAATTTTATTTATTAGATTATCTTTAGCCTCGGCGATATGAAGTCCGTGATGGTGTGTTTTGTTTTAGACAGAGTTTGTCAAAATAGACACAATTTCAAGAAGGAAATATTAACATTTTCAGTTTTCACTCCCCGGAGTAGCGTCCTCTCTCACCAAGCTGTGTGACCTGGTTCCATGTTTTGAATGTTTTTAGACAACTTTTCTTAATGATATAACTTTAGATGGTATATCTAATATGTACTTTATATATTATTAGCTTTCCGCACCCGGCTTCGCCCGTGTTAATTTTCTAACAAAATAAAAATATAGCTTATATTACTCGGCTTTCTTTTCGTGAAATTTAAAACTTGCTATTTCTAATAGTTTTTGTATAAAACTGGAAGAGCATAATGTCCGTTTTGTGTGTTTTCGCAAGACCGATTTTTTGTGAAATCGTACTTTCTCTTGTTTCTGGTACGTGACTCTTGGCCTATCTTATCTTATCCTTGGTTATTTTTTCGGTTCTTTTTGCAGTGTATCTCTCTAACGACTTTGAAAAGAGATATCGATAAAATAAGCCGCGCGATTTACTAACTTCATTACTGTAACTAGCTTGCTCTTAAGACATACAGGCAGAGTTACTTTCGCATTTACACTCGTACAATATACCTAATTATATATACACAATATACAAGATATAAAAAATAAGTAATTATAATTATAAATACTTACGCTTATTATTACTTATCTATTAAATGGAATTATACATTAGATTAAAACAATTTTCCATACAAACTTTTGAACGCCCGTTGCAATACCTTGTGGAGATTTTCCTCGCAACCATGTATGCATAATTTCAAGTAAATCTGAGATACGTAGGTATTATTTTCAACAATACAAAGTTTGACACCTCAGTTTTGTCCCCTTTGAGGTTGAATCTCAAAAAACATCAATAATTTTGTACAATTTTCTCAAATTTACGTAACGCATAATATAAATGAAACAAGGTTTAAATTACTTCGATAATTTTCTCAGTGTCAGTTTTTCTATGTAAATTTTAATTCTTTAATTTTTAGGGTTTCGTACCCAAAGGGTAAAAACGGAAACGGTAAGACTAACACAAGTACATTCATTACTTAAATTTTACTTTAAACTTAAGTTTTTTAATACACATAACAACATAAAAACCCTAAATCTAATCTAAACAATAAAAATAACTAAATAAACCAGATCCGCGTGGCAAGAATACTGGCTGCATTTCCCCGCTGAATCGCGATTCTGATTCATTGATTGAGAAAGGAGCATGCCCTCTTGTCACCAGAAGAGATGATCAGTCGAGGGGATATATCTTTAATAAACCTTTTGACATTGGAACCCTAGAGTTTCTACACCAAACCGCACAAATTTGTAGTTTTCAATAGGTAATTGAACTATATTTGCGCCCTTTGTTAGACTGCGATTTCCGCCGCAGCTCTCGCTTTGATTGCTGTGTGTACTTGTCTAAACCTACTTTATCTTCAACTAGCAACCTAGCGCTGTAGTTTTGTATGGTAGGTCTGTGACCTAAGCGTCTGACTAAAGAGTAAGGTTTAAAATTAAAAGCAAAAATCTATTAAAATAAGTGTCAAAATTACACGTCTTTTCTTTTTGAACGATTCCTTTTTCGTCGAAGAGAACAATGGTACAAAATTTCTAAGAATATTTTAAAGAAAGACAGCTAAAACGCTATTATTATTATTTCAATTCTATCCTATTTCTTTACTTCGTTTCGAGTCGTTTGTATCTTGGATCCAACTGGGAAACCGCATTTATTAGATTTCCTCTATTTGAATTTTATCTGTAAAGGTGCGAGGTTTTGTAAAATTTTCATTTTGAGAACATTTCCGTGGAAAATCCATTTGTATTTTGCAAACAACGATTAATCATTAATTTTGAATCTGTTTTAACAAATACAGAAACGAAATTAATTAGAGAAGAATGTGGAGTGAAAGGTTGTGACGAAAATGAAGAAAAGTAGTTTACGCTGGTTTGGACACGGAAAGAATGAAGGATAAAAGATTGACTAAAAAGGTTTATATGGCTGAAGTGAAAGGAAATGTTGACAGAGGCCGACCTAGGTGTACTCTTATTAGACATATTAAAAATGTATTGATCGACTGAAATATTAAAAGTACACACAATGACCGAGCATGTATAAAAGGTGAATATACAAGAAGCGAAAGAGGTATGTCAGGATCGTAACAAATGGCATTCCATTGTCTCTGCCTACCCCTCTTGGGACAAAAGGCGAATTAAAAACTTAATTATTTACAAAGGAAAGTTGAAACCAACAAAGTTGTGTGAAAACAAATCGATTTCACTTACGTGTATCAACAAATTGTGGAATTATCAGAACGAAAGCAACATTGTTGACAGTTTTCCTATAATTTATTAAATTTTATCACTAACTCGAAATGCGGGAAACTTTGAAAATTGACTTAACCTAACGTTTAATTGTAATTGTCAGTTGTGTTTAAAGTCTTGTTAAATTTAACATTTTAACAGATTCAGTAGAGACAGGATCCAGCCTTTACTAAGTTGGAAAAGTTTTTCCGAGCCCGACCTACTTCGGAACGTCGGCTGATCGTTTTAACGACATTGTCTCGTTCGAGAAGGTTGCGGTGAAACAAATAAAAACTACAATCCTTTTTATAATGATTGCTTGATTTGTGAAGTTATTCTGAAAATAACTGTCTAAATGTGTACGTTGTTACCAGTGTCTCTCCACGCTAGAATACATTTAAATGTTCCTTGCAAAAATGGCAAATCAATCATTTCGGTGCCGCGAAGAGATAACTAACTAGGTAGAGAGATGGAGACAGAAAGTGGTTGCAGTTGCCGGCAGAAAACCTCTTTTTCGTGTAGTCTGAGCCCCCCTCTACAAATTCTTATAGACGAGTCCAGCGAGGGGTCCAGCGCTTGTCGGTACGCCGCTGAGCCGATTTAGAAGAAAAAAAGAGAAGTCCAACAAATGCTGTTCACTCATTTTTTGCCAGCTGGTAGGGGTGTTTTTCTTTAAATTTTTTTTCTTCTAAATCGGCTCAGCGGCGTACCGACAAGCGCTGGACCCCTACTCGTCCACAAGAATTTGTAGAGGGGGGCTCAGACTACACGAACAATAGGTTTTCTGCCGGCAAGTGCTTACAACCACTTTCTGTCTCCATCTCTAACTAAACCTAACCTAACTCAAATTGAAATAAAAAACAAAGGATGTTTTTTTATTCACGGGTTGCCTTACGGCTCCCGAAACCGTATTATTAGTCCCAGGGTACCCAGCGGAAAACCATGTCTCCCTCTTTTTTTTTTTTTAGAATTTAGAAATAAATTTAAATATAGACCAGAGATTTAAACTAAAATTTAACAAAATGTAAATATAAACCGGACTCAGAGATATTGTGACCGCAGATCTAAGGCCTTCTTAATAAGACGCGTTGCGCTAGAAATTAAAAGAGGTAACGCAATTAGTGTTCTCGGCACTCTAGGCGAGTCGTCGGAGTTCCTAGAACAAATATTTTATTTATAATTTTTGGTGTGTGTGGGGGTGTAGGTAGGTTACCACTTTTAATTAATTTTTTTTTTGTAGATATCTACGGATAAAAACTGAAAATAAATAAGGAATGCATAAAAACGGTATTAAAATAATTTATTAAATTAAAATCGCGGACAATAAATTTATAAATACTACAAAGATAGAGGATTAAGATATAATTGTTTTTTTTTCACAGGTTGCCTTAAAGCTCCCGAAACACACGGTCCCAGGGTATCCAGCGGAAGACCAAATCTCCCTCTTTTAGCCGATGGTATTTGTGAGGCTATACCTAACGAGTAGCCAGTTCTGTTGAGGTATGAGATGGAAAAGTCGCTAAGTTTTTAATTATAAAACACCGATTGGTAATGATTCCGAGATCCGGGATCGAACCCTTGCTCTGCCTAGTTAATAGACGTCTTAACCACACGGCCACCGACGCACCTAAGTAGAGTTTTTATTATAGAACTAAATGAGTATCATTATTTAGTCTGTTCCACAATGCCAATTCCATAGTTGTTTCAGGTTTAATTTTTTTTAACTTTTTTTATTTTAAATCAAATGAGAAAATTGGGAAACATTCAACGCAGAAGCCTACGTTCACACATGTCAAATTTATTTTGTGTTTTAATTGAATTTGGAATAGGAGCTAGCAAATAGTGGTAAGGAAAGGATGCCACTTTGCAAACAAAAGTTAGATTGGTTCTGCCTGTGCAAGCCCACAACTGCACTTCCTTCTTGTCGAGGTCGTTTAGTCGAGATTAGATCCCGAAACCACTTTTAAACTCGTAGCTCGTAGCCTAGTTTTAATTTAGAATAATTATACTTCTTGCGTTCTCAACTAACACCTAAACCAAAGGATTTATTTAGAAAGCTTTGTTTAGAAACCTAAACGGAGTCGATAGCCTAGCACCAATTAGACTCGTTGTCGGTGGCCGAGTGGTTAAGACGTCTGGTATTTAACTAGGCAGACCACGGGTTCAATCCCGGATCCCGCCGGCCATGTACCGTGTATGGGTTTTTTAATTAAAAACTTCTTCTTTGCAATAGTAAGCCGATAAATCGATAGCTAAGATTATCCCGCCGACTGTGATATGTCTTCACTGACTAATCACAACCATCACAGCACGGCTGGGATTAAACCGGATTCCACATCACGCCATGACGAAAACGCGTGCGGTCGGCGCCATGACCGGATGTGGAATCCAATTAAAAACTTATGTATCTACATAATTCGACAAATCACACAAGGCTGTTCCATCTAAATATACTTGAACAGAACTAGCCAGTCGTTAGGTATAGCCTCACAAATACCATCGGCTGAACGAGGAAGACTTGGTCTTCCGCTGGGTAACCTGGAATCTGGTAGCTGTAAAGCAACCCGTAAATAAATAAAAAAAATCGGACTCATAAAATATTATGTTCCTTAATCAAATTGACTTCTCGTGTTACGGAGGGCTCATAAAGTTGATACAGTTTGATATCGACAAAATACACCTTTGAGAAGAAATTATAAATAGAGATTACTGTGTACAGAATTGTTGGTTCAGATTATCTTATCTTGACAAGTTTTAGTTCCATCACTTAGTTATGATTTATGAAAGCGAGACTTGGGTATGGAATAAGAAGCATGAAAGTAAGATAAATGCAGTGTGACATAAAGAGACATAAAAGAATGCGGAGTTAAAAATGATGTTGTGACTAAAATGAAGGAAAGTAGTTTACTCTGGTTTGGACACATTGAAAGATTGACTAAAAAGGTTTATATGGCTGAAGTGAAAGGAAATGCTGGCAGAGAACGACCTAGGTGCACTTTTATTGAACATATAAAAAAATTATTGATCGAAGGCAATATTAAAAGTACACACAATCGCCGAGCATGTATGAAATAAATAAATAATGATGAATATAAAAGAAGCGAAAGAGGTATGTCAAGATCGTAGCAAATGGCATTCGATTGTCGATATTCGATATTACTGGTGAATATACCGTGGCGGCACATCGCGTCGATATATGTCGCATCGTTACTGTCACACAATATTGAAATTAAAACTTGTATCGCGCTATTGAACATATATAATAGATTGCATATATACCTACAACTTTCCAACGATATGCGTTGGGTAGTAGTCGTTGGATTGTTGTATGTAGCCATTTCTAAATACATTTCGGTTTGTTTTCCATCTACCCACTCCAGTACTATCGATATTCGTGTCGCGTCGAGAAATTGTTCGCGACATTAAAATTGAAATAAATTGACTAAATATATAATTGTCCTAAAAGTGTGTGATCTAGCGTGCAACAAAGGCTCCACGACGGCAGACACTATACGCAGATTGATAGCTAGCTGGCTGAATCGAGAAGAACAGGCGTAATTGGGTACTCTTTCCTTTTCTATATTCAAACAATAATTATTCATCAGTACAGTGCTCGGTTAAGGTTCAGATTATCTAATCCTAAGCTTTTCGTGTTTTGACGACTTTATTAAATTGCTGCACTGTTTTATTACATACTTTAACAAATTTAAAGTCTCGATAAGGTATCACTTTTTGTCGATGTGAACAAGTTTATAAGAAAATTGAGATTGAAAAACTTAACCTAAAAATCTGAAATTTAAATTTTCGTGTTTAAAAATAAAATATGTGCTTTGGCGGCCACTACCGCGGCACCGCTCGCTGCGCTCGCTCGCCTTGCTTTTTTTTTACACCATACGAACCACTCTCGTCGTTGCGTTCCTCGCTAATTATTTTGCGGAGTAAAAAAAAAATTCGATCGTGTCTGAAGAATATTCACTGACCTGGCGGTCACGGGAGGGGTTTCCTAGATTGGTGTCCTGGACGAAAGTTGCTCCTTGTGACGCCTTTTATCTTATGGCATCATAAAAAATAGGTGTTATATGGAATAAAAAAAAACAATCGAAATTTTTCTCTATTGCGGAGTTAAAAATGATGATACTACTTTTCCATCTACCCACTTCAGTACTACTGCTATAGGCAGTAAAGGTAATGCTGTACTTTTATTGAACATATAAAAAAATAAGTACACACAATCGCGAAGCATGTATGAAAGGTATGATTAATATAAAAAAAGCGAAAGAGGTAGGTATGTCAGGATCGTAGCAAATGACATTCGATTGTCTCTGCCTACCTCTTTTGATACAAAAATTAAAAGTTCATATTTTTCTTCTCAGTCGTAGTGCTCTTAACAGAGCAGTCGTGGTCAATCATGGCGGTCCACAGCGCGACGCACATTGTATTGACTCGCCATGGTTAACTTTCTTGGGAAGAATAGTGCGGTGGTTTCCCCTTGCCTTCTGCACCAGACATTTTAAGACTATTTAGGTCTTTAGGCTCGCTGTAGCTTCTTTCAGCCAGTAGCCTAGCTAGGTGTATGGTTATACCGCCATTGCTCGGTCGCCAGAGCTTCCTTTGTTGTCTAACAGAGGGTATCAAGCGTGCAGGTGAGGATGACATTTGGGGTCGGCTAGATCTTATTCCGTTCTCCCCCTTACCTTAAGTACATCTTAACCGACTTCAAAAAAAGAAGGAAGTTCTCAATTCGTCGGAATATTTTTTTTTATGTATGTTCCCCGATTACTTGAAGACGCTTGGACTGAATTGGATTTTTTTTGTTTGAAATGGTATACTTTCCAGGTGGTCCCGTGGTCATCAGGTCAGGATCTGATGATGGGATCCTGGAGAAATCGAGAACTCTTCAAATTTTATAGGCATACTTGAAGCGATCTGGGTATTTTTTTATAGTGACATGTGCATTTGCATTTGCATACTTGAAGCGAACTGGGTATTTTTTTATAGTGACATGTGCATTTGCATTCGGAAAGCACACTTTTCAGTGCATAATTTTTGAAGTCGTTACACTTTTTTGTTTCGAAACAAACTAAACCTACGATCTTAAAAGAAGAGCGATTTTTACATCGCAGAGAGATATGTAAATAAATACATAATAAATGTTTCCACTCAATAACTCGTAGGGGACTAGAAGAAATAAAAAATATCGAAGTATTCCTCTGAGAAATACCTTCGGATATTGAGATATGCTACTGAAACTCAACGGGGCAGGTAAACAATGGCATATAGATAGCTATATTAGTAAATCCGAGGGCGTACCTATACTAACCTAACGCTATATTTGAGACGGGAATATTATACTAGGGCTTTTATAGGCTCCGCCCGTTTCAATATCTATTCCATGATAATAATATATGTGATGAGTAGGTACAGCTTAAATTCTTAATAAAAAGTATTGACCACATCCGTAACGATGTCATTAGAGAAGAATGCGGAGTGAAAGATGATGTTGTGACTAAAATGAAGAAAAGTAGTTTACTCTGGTTTGGACACATTGAAAGAATGAAGGATGAAAGATTGACTGAAAAGGTTTATATGGCTGAAGTGAAAGGAAATGCTGGCAGAGGACGACCTAGGTGTACTTTTATTGAATTTATAAAAAGAATATTGATCGAAGGCAATATTAAAAGTACACACAATCGCCGAGCATGTATGAAATAAATAAATAATGATGAATATAAAATAAGCGAAAGAGTTATGTCAGGATCGTAGCAAATGACATTCGATTGTCTCTGCCTACCCCTCTTGGGATAAAAGGCATGATAATAGATAGATAGATAGATAAACTTAAATTCTTAGGTGAGCAGATTATTTAATAGACAAAACAAAAATACCAATTAATTTATTTAATTACTTAGTTAATTATTGAAATGTACTTTTGTAATTATGGCAGAGTTAATGAGATAGGCAGAGCAGTGATAGCTAAATAATATGGGTGGAGCCATGGGCAGATCCTAGTTGTAAATAAAATAGGATCTCAAAGAAACGAAAAAATATACTTAGAGGAAGGGAAGATTTTGTGAATTTATGGCCGACATTGTATTTAGGTAAGATGACATAATATGAAATTATTACACATGTAATTTTATGTAAGTACATAGTTTCATAAAATATTAATGCAGCAATTGTATGGTAATAAATATTATAATAGTACCTACACAATAAACGTAATTAATTATCCATGGAAATGCTTTCTAGAAATCTTTGGTTCGATTTTGAAAGCAGAAGCAATTTGAGATTTTGCCGCCATTCTATGACATGAAAGGTGTTCTACAAGTGCTGCCATCTGTAAGATCGATATTTTTGTTACATTAAATGACCAACAGATGGCGCGTCGTTACTTAAGTATCGCACAGTAGTTTACATTGTAGCTGAACGTATAGTCAAAAATTTAGCATTAGAAATCATACTTACCTGGCGTAGGGGAAACCGTGATCATGTAGGCGGTTCCCCCAGGGCGAGGTATCACCATTGCACTGCGGTGGTCTGACCCCTGCGATTATCCCTAATGTGGATAACTCGGGCGCGTAATTTTTGTTAGTGGGGACTGCGTACGCGCTGTCCCCTTCCTAAATCTTATATGTTATTACTTTAGTAGTAGTAGTTGTTAACCAAGCTAATACTATTAATAAAAAAAATTAGAAGTACTTAGCGGAACAGGGAACTTTATACCTAATTATAAAGTTAGCGAAACACCTCACCGTCCTCACCTTCTAAAAGTACCTAAGCGGTATATTTTATTCTTTCACGTATAACTTATGGATAAATTAGCGCCAAATTACTGCAGGCCTACTTTTTCAAATTGTTATAGGTATTTAAAAAGTGTTTTGCTAACTATATATGTATATGAAGTTAGCGAAACAACCTGTAATTTCTGAAATAAATGAGCGGCAATTTTTATTCTTTCACGAATAATTTACGATAATTATTAATTTATTTTAATTATATAATAAATATATTACAATTATGAAATAATAATAAATATAAATAAATACTATATAAATAATAACTAGGCAGACCACGGGTTCGATCCCGGATCCCGGCCATGTACCAATGGGTTTTTTAATTAAAAACTTATGTAGATAATCCGACAAACCACTCTTAGGGGATTTTCCATCTTATGGCCACTCGTTGGGTATAGCCTCACAAATACCATCGGCTAAAAGAAGGAGACTTGGTCTTCAGCTGGGCAGCCTGGGACCGTAACACGGTTTCGGAAACCCGTGAAGAAAAAAAAACATGTCAATAACATACCTACCTACTAAAATTTAGTTAAAATAAACCTTTTAAAAAAAGTGTACGGACTTATAAAATTTAGTAATAATAGTTAGAAATAATAAATATTTCGTCGTAGAATTTTTATGTGATAAAAATAGGACCAATGCGGGAGAATTATCTGTCGATTAAAAAAGAAATCATCAAAATCGGTACACAACTGGCGTAGTAATCGATGTTCTCCGTTTGTATGGAAACGGGCGAGGTAGCTGCGAGGTACACAACTCTCTTAAATATTTGTGAGTACGGAGTATTCATTGAGTACTGTGGAAATTGTCTATACCGCACAATTATATAAGTGGGAGTGAGTGAAAAAACCCGACTTTTTATTGGGATTCTTAATTTTAATACTAAATGGAATCCTAAAACTAAGACAGTTTTGCCCTAACAATCAATAGAATAAATTTATTTTACAAATCTACATGGGTATTAAAAAAACTAATGAAAATCAAAAGATTTGTGGCACAGAGTGTTCTAACCTTTGTAAACACTTGGCAATCCACTATTGCAACTTTTGTGTCAAGGCATTTTAGAAATATCCAAGCACATTGAATATATAAATTAATAATTTACCAAGATAAACAGTTGTTCAATAGAACAATTCAATAATGTAAAGGTATGTGTATTAACAACGTAGGATAATCAAAGAATTTCTATGTAATCGATATTGTTATGGTTTCATGAATATATAATTGGTATTTCATCAGATTACACAATGAAGATTAAAGACACGTTGCGGAATTACAAAGCGTATTTGATGTATTAATCTTTTCAGGGGTAAATATTCTGGAGATATTTTCTTAAATATTTAGACGTGCTGTGAAAATATGGTTCTTTTTAGAGTTATTGACTAATATAAGTCTACATAAATAGGCTTATAACTACTTATCTATTAGAGAATATATATGCTACCGCGGACTTTTTTGTAGATATTTTTATTCTACACAATTCTTTACTACATCATTTTGTTATATCTCTAACGGATAGATAGCACACACCATGACAACTCACTGATGCTATCTTTTTTCCTGGCTTGATTCACTTAATACTGTAAATGCTCGGCTCCTAAACATGATAGTAATCACGTGATTAAAACATCTGAACTAAAAAAATTAAAAGTCACTTTATTCTTTTTTTAAACATGTACTTACAAATTCATAAGCATCTGGTTTCGATGGTACTTTGAATGTGTATTGAACTAGCGACTTGGATTTTTTTATTAATTTTAATAATAGTCGGTGGCCGAGTAGTTAAGACGTCTGGTAATAACTAATTGGATCACGGTTCGATCCCGGCTATGTACCAATGGGGTTTTATTAATACCTATATACCTCAACATAACTGACCACTCGTTAGGTATATTCTTGGTCTTCCGCTGGGTAGGTACACTGGGACCGTGGCAAACCGTAGAGAAGAAAAAAAACTTCAAAAGTGTTACCTAGTTCCTATTTATAATGGCCATCGCTTTCTACGGCACACCTCTTTCCTCCATCTTTTCATGAATACTCTTCGATTTTGGGTGAATTTTATGTATATGTTATAACTTTATAATATACTTAGGACTCCAGGGTACCCAATGGACAAAGTCTTCTCTTTTAGGCGATATATCAACTAAATATTTACAAAATATAATTACAAAGTCCGTCGGTTAGACGGTAAAATAATCTCCTCCAGCCTTTCAGAATATTTTTTTTGCATATTAGACGTAGTAATTACTAGTACCTACTCTATGCCTTACTACTTAATTTTTCTGTCGTTTTATTGTCGCAACGCATTCCGGCCCTATAAGCACTCGGGGATAATGTAGATTCCTATTATTATTATTTTATTCTTCACGGATGCCTTCAGCTCCCGGGAACCGTTTCCGGCCCCAAGGTACCCAGTGGAAGACAAAGTCTTCCTCATTTAGCCAATGATTTTTTTGAGGCTATACCTAACGAGTGGCCAGCTCTGTTGAGGTATATAGATGGAAAAGCCTCTTTGTGCGGTTTGTCGGATAATGTACATAGATTTTCTATTATAAAAAACCCATTGGATGTAGGAATCGAACCCGCGACTTTTCAGTTGCGAGCCGACGTCTTACCCACTCGACCACCGACGCCCCTATTTCAGCTTCCTATTAGTGAGTTCCCGCCGGTTCCCGCCATATATATATTCCCGCAAATTAAACGCCTTAGATCGACTTTCACATTTAAAAACAACACAATTAACTATTTTTCTAAAGCTCTGTCTCGCGACACAAAACGATACCAACGAAAGTTTTAAGGTAACTTATTACCTCCTATCCATTAGGTCAATCTTATGGCCAAATGAGCAGGAAATTGGCGTAGGGGGGAGCCCGTCTATGACTCCTCCTCAGGAGTACTCCAGCAGTACTCTATGTCTCCAGCAGTCTTCTTACTCTCCTTTTGGTGTTCAATTCATGTCCACTAAATCCTGTGCCGTGGAAAATTATCAGCCCTAAATAAGTAATTGATAGCACATTTGATTCATTTCATAAATTATAATTAAAAAGGCTAGAAGTTGCTAGTGTTTTTGGGTAATAAAATAGATTTGTTGACCTTTTCCTCTTTCCTTCATAAAAAAATTCTTTTCTTTAGTGGCACCGCCATAAAATTACTTTCAACAGTAATTTTATGGCTATACTATCTTCTAATAATTTTAGTTTTTATATGAACGACATAAAAGGTCCGACAATTAAAAATAATTTAGTATTCATTAATTATATTTTCTTGAAATTACGCTGTAATTACCTCATTGCTCTAGAGCAGTAAATTACTATGAAAATCAATAACATACCGCTCTAATTTTTAAATTAGGTTATTTTCTGTAGAAGGTTCTTTTAAACTAGAAGTACCTTTTCTAGTATGAAGGCGTACTGGTTTCTTTTTTATCAACTTTCACGCTGAAAGAAAAGCAGATTGAACCTCGCTGAGAATGGCTTACTTACTTCTTGTTGCATTTGTGTTTTGAGAACAACCTAACTTTCGCAAAAAACTGGCTGTATGGCTAGCCCCTTTGCCCGTATGGCGGCGCGCCAGCGATTGGACGAATGAGTGGGCACCTTTACACGTGTTTGTACGCTTGCTCGTACACTGTGCAAAAAATCCCGTCAGTCCGTTGCTTGATTTGCGGTGTGAAAGGAGGACAAACAAACAAACAAACGCACTTTCGCATTTATAACATTAGTTAGGAAGTTATGAGTATAGATATGATCACAATTTATGAATCTAGTTGATAATTTATCTATATATATATAAAAATGAAACCCGTTTTCCGTTGTCACGACATAACATGAAAACGGCTGAACCGATTTGGCTGATTTTAGTCTTAAAATATTCCTAGATATCCAGGGAAGGTTTTAAAGGTGAGACAATTCGAATAATTGCCGAAAAACCCCTAAAAACAGCCCTTTTCTTTTTCCCATAATAACAGAGTCAATTTGAACCTTATTGCTATTCAATAAAGTTAATTTTAAATTAAAAGCACTCATTGTTGTCTATGCAATGTAGATGTGTTCCTAATGTCACCGCACAAAGTTAAAATTCGCGTGCGTGTTGGAGAATCTAATGTCGCGTTCCGACACTCAACAAAAGTGATAATATCGCGAACGCGACCAAATTGAATAGTCACAAAATGTAATTTAAGTAATTTAATAGATCATTAGTAGTACTGATTTTCAGTTTGGTCGGCTTCGCGAAACTTAATTTTGCCTAGGAGTAGGGGTAGGAGTAGAGGTAGGAGTAGGGGTAGGTGTCACTACCACTGTAGGGTAGGGTAGGGTAGGGTAGGGTAGGGTAGGGTAGGGGTAGGGGTAGGGGTAGGGGTAGGGGTAGGGGTAGGGGTAGGGGTAGGGGTAGGGTAGGGGTAGGGTAGGGGTAGGGTAGGGGTAGGGTAGGGTAGGGGTAGGGTAGGGGTAGGGGTAGGGGTAGGGTAGGGGTAGGGGTAGGGTAGGGGTAGGGGTAGGGTAGGGGTAGGGGTAGTGCAGGCAAGCCAACGTTTGGGCAGGACAACGTCTGCCGAGTCCGCTAGTTTTTATATAAATTTATTTAATTATACCTACTAGGATAAATCTGTAGTCAAAATAAAAACTATTTTTTTAAATGAATATATTTATTGATTAATTAAGTGTAGAAATATGCACAAATCGTAATTAAGATCACCAACAATGGTCCTGGAGTCGACAATGATATGCTACCTCCTTGATGTAACTCTGCAAGACTTTCACCTGAAACAAAGAAGATAAGTGTTAATTTTTTTTATTTAATACCTTATGAACCGCTTTGCCAGCACTTGGTGCAAAGTGGTTATGGAAGTTCATGAAAGGAGGTGACAATCAAGGATTTATATTCTTAGTTCTACGTTTGTCACCTCCACTTATTGATAACACAGTGGTTATGCACGAGCCAATACAAGTGGACGGATGAGAGAGAGTTTAAATTGGAAATATCCAAGTAGGCTGCACATAAGCAAAATCTACAAATTGTTGATAAGTACATCATCTGAACCGAAACGCGATACGTATCAATATATTGTTTTCGATTATATTATTGAGCTTTCTTATTATTAATTTATTATAGCCATGTTGTGTTCACTACTAATTGGAATATCTGTTTAAAAAGTTTTTTTTCCTATTAAGTAATATTGTGATATTTGCAGTTATTCTGTACTTGTAAATAAATAAATTATCAAAATTTTAATAAATTTTTCATTGTCTGGACCAGGGCCTCATTTACTATTATCATATAGGTTAATTAGGCTAAAGTTTAGGGCGCAATGACTGCCCAATCATTGCCCTGCGTCGATCATGTACCGACAAACGATTTTCAAAGCTTTGCAGACAGACGACAAAGTGACGTCATCATTTTGGTAAAGTAGCGTTTCTGTCACGATCCCTCGTTTGTGATAAAAGTGGTACCATGGTACTACCAGTTAGACAAATAAGATGAGACAGCGTGGGTCTAAGTAATGACGTCACTTTGTCGTCTGTCGGCAAATCTTTGAAATTTTTCTTCGTTATACCCTTTTGATGTGCAGGCCGGGAAGGATTAGCTTGGACTCTTAATCAGGCTCTGGTCTAGTGAATTTAGGATAGTTGGTGCATCAAGATCGAATAACTGCCAAGTACCAATGGGTAATCCCAATCCGACTAAACTACACTGAGGCTTCCCATTTAAATATACCTACCTCAACAGAGATGGCCACTCGATATATACGCTCACAAATACCGTCGGCTTAAGGAAAAGACATGTACCCTGCGGGGTCGATAACCGGTTCGGGGAACAACAAGGCAATCCGTGAAGTCCAGTATGCTAATACAATTTATTACTCTCTTTTTCTTACCTTTTATGACATGAAGAAGTACAGTAGCAGGTGGTAAAGTGATTGGTGGTGCTTTAGCCACACTACAAGTATATCTCCCGGCGTCGTTCGCGCGAACTCGGGCCACGCGCAGTACTGAATTGGCACCGTTCATGCCGAATTCCGTGCGAACACTGTGAAAAATAATACGTATGCCTCATTTAGCCAATAAGTCTGAATATAACACACTATTTAATTAGACATTGTTAATCGCAATAAAAAAATCATTACGTGTTGCCTTACAGCTCCCGGGAAATGTTGCGGGCCCCAGGGTACCCAGCGGAAGATTTTTGAGGCTATACCTAACGAGTGACTAGCTTTGTTGAGGTATGTAGATGAAAAAGCTTCTTTTTACGGTTTGTCGGATAATGTACATAGATGTTTTTATTATGAAAACCCATTGATACATGGTCGGATGTGGGGATCGAATCCGCGACTTCTCAGTTGTGTTGTGTGCCGACGTTACCCACTCGACCACCGACGCCCCAATCAAATTATAAAATAAATATTTTCTCTATTATTATACTTATTCAGAGATTGCATATTCATATTTGAAAACGCTTTCTTTATCAGGAACACAATGAAATGACTTGATTAAATCTAGGAATTTAATTAAAATCTAGACTTGCTTTAGATGTCATTTAGCAACTTATTCGTAGAAATGTAAATAATAATTAATATGAACATTTCGCCTTTTCACGCCTTTACTAATTAAATTTTAGAAAGTACTTTTCTAATTTTTATCGAGTTACTAATAAAAGTTACTAGATAACCACGGTTTTTTTACCCGTTTTGTCAACTGATCTCCAATTGATGGCGTCATTTACAAATTAGTCTAATTTTAAAAGAAACATTAAATTTTGATTTGTTTGTTAATTTTTCGTCATTAGAGGGAAATTAATGTTCAAAATGGCGTATCAAACATTAACTTTAATACAGTATTATTATACCGACAAAAATAAGGAACATACACTTTCTTCGGCATAAAAAAATTACAACAAATTTCAAGGGCAGGGCAAGGCCCAACTTCGTTTAGCACATCTAGATGTGCCCGGGCATAGTTCGGAATTATGCATCTCACCTCATTCTCATATATAAATTGGGTTTTACAGATCGCTATCAATATTTTTTTGGACAAAACAGAGATCTCTTTGAAAACTCAGAAAGTAGATTTTGCATATATGCGACCAGGCTTCAAGGGTAGAAAAGTTGATTATGAAAAAAAAGTAGCAATAGTCAAAGCAAAATAATGGATTGACATGATTTATACATATATAGTAGGTGTGTCGGGGAGTGATATATGCTTTGACATTTAAAAAAATCCAAGTGCGAAATACTAGTTTTAAATTAGTTACCATACTAACCTAATACCACCCCTAGTAGTATCGTCATTCAGTAAAGCATCCCGTCTAAACCATAACAAGGCCGGTCCACCCTCCATACGAAGACCTCTAACTTCACATCTGAGTGCTACTGTACTGCCTTCTTCACATACTTGCTCTGAAACTGCTGCGCCGGCACCGTCGACTATTCTAACTGACACTTCTGTGAAATTTTAATTTTAATCTTATTACCATTAAATCATTCAAATACCTAGGCAACTTCAAAGCAAAAAATAACCTGATCCAGAATACCAGGCAGAGTCCGCATTTGAGATGTGGTGCTGGGGGATGGAGGGTATATAGCTTGGTCAGAAAAGAAAAAACGAAGAAGTTTTGAATATGGTGTAGGAAAAAAAGTTTGGAAAAGACAATTAGAATAGAAGAGGGAAAATGCTGGGACATCTGATTGGGCAAGACGATTTCATCAAAATCATGATAGACGGAAGAAGACAACGAGGAAGACCTCCAAGAATGCAGAAAAAAGGAGAAGCTAAATGAGGTGTCGAATCAGGATGTAAATAGAACGACAGAGTGCAGGGAAAGTTGCAAGAAAAAATAGTGCTTATTGAAATTACGTGTATAGGGTCATAAAAGGAATGAACTTGTAACCTAACCAAGATAACACAATTGGATGAAGCATCGTATTCTGAAATTAGAAAACTTCTTCTCGAAGAAAATACCATGTCTACGAGATCTCAGTTTAGCGTTACAACCAAAAAAGATAAGCACCAATTTTCTTTAAGAATAGGTGCTTCAAATGACTTTTTCTGCTTTAGAGGGCATCCATATTTATTCTGAAATAACAGACAAATGTCTCCGGCTACTTCGCAAGGTGTAAAGTTACTCACCAGGTACTTGCAAGGTGACTCGAGCAGTTCTAGGAGGATGAGCTGATAGTTGACAGTCGTAGTGCGCTGCATCTGATGGACGTACTTCTTTCACCTCTAACCGCCATATGTCAGGCGGGATGAACTTTGATGAATACCTGTTGAGATAAATTATCTACATTGAAAATTTATATGTGTGAAAATAATAAGAGTACCTATGGAAAGCAAAAAAATCTTCAGCTATTATCAGCCAATATTGCCCATTGTATTTGCAAGCTTTTATTTCAACAAATTCGTTTTCATAATTGTAAAAATTGCAGTCTAACAAACGGCGCAAACAGAGTTCAATTATAGAAAACTACATATTTGTGCCGTTTGGTGTAGAAGAGAATCTCTGTGGGGTTCAAATTTTGAACATTTTATTAAAGATATATCCCCAGTCCCCACTCTACAACTGATCTGGTGACAATAATCAGCATAACGATTCAGCGGGGAAATGAAGCCATTGGCGGCCAGTATTCTTGACACTGTTCCACACCACGACTTTAGTTGAAGATCTCCTTCCTCGTTCAACGAAGCAGCACGCGATTTAGCGGGGAAATACAGCCAATATTTTAGTTATTTTTAATGTTTAAGAATATTCAATTGTAAAGTTTTATATATAGTTGTGTGTTTAGATATAAAATTTATTATAATATCAGACATAATTTTTCTCACTTCTTCTTTCTCCGGCCTTATCCCATGTTTAATTGGATCCCAATCGCTTTTCGCCAGCTTCTGGCCTTCTCATAACGTGTCCATACCAACGCAGCCGTGTTTCGGTAAGCTTTTCTATTATTCCTCTCACTATTTTCCCAAATTCCCAAGGACAACTAACCTGATCCCTAAATATCTAAAAGTTATCATTATATTTTGCCTGTTCACTTATCATATATACGCAAAATGTTCATGTCCACCTACTTAATTACAGTCCGTTTAGCCAGAACTTACCTGTCATCTGCTGTATATAACTGAGTCCCAGTAGTTAACAGATCCATTGGTGCTTCGTCGCTTTTTCGTCTCACCCAGGATACCTATACAAACATAACCTTTATATACTTATTTGATAAAAAACTAAGTACCAATGGGTCTTTTAATTAAAAACTTATGTACATAATCTGACAAACCACTTTAGAGGCTTAACCATCTAAAAGATAGCATTAATACCCAAATATAGTAGGTACCCTTACAAATTATATAACCGCGACAACAATCTATATATATAAAAAGAGAAGTTCCGATTCACTGACCATCAACGCCCAGCCCAAACCCTTGGACCTATGAAGCTGACATTTTGCACAGAAGTTCCCTTTATTATGTAGACAAGGAATAAGGAAGGAAATTTCGATATTCAACCCCTAAGGGGGTCAAATGGGGTAAATACGTTTGTATGTAAAATCTTATTTCCTGCGTGAATCAACTTGAAACTTGGTACAAATATTTTTCAATACAAATAATAAATACATATTTCTGGATTTTTAAAAACAACCCTTAAGTAGAAGTGCAACGGGGTGTAGAAGTTTGTATAGGGAAATCGTATTACCTGCGTTGTTCAACTTGAAACTTCGTACAAATATTCTTCAAAACAAATAATAAAACACGTATTTTTAAAGACGACCCTTAAGGAGGGGTGCAACGGGGTGTAGAAGTTTGTATAGGGAAATCGTGTAGGTATCACCTTGAAACTTGGTACAAATATTCTACAAAACAAATAATGAAACACGTATTTTTGGATTTTAAAACACGACCCTTACGGAGGGGTGAAACGGGGTGTAGAAGTTTGTATAGGGAAATCGTATTGCCTGCGTGTATTAACTTGAAACTTGGTACAAATATTCTTCAAAACAAATAATAAAACACGTATTTTTGTATTTTTAGAAACTACCCTTAATGAGGGGTGCAACGTGGTGTAGAAGTTTGTATAGGGAAATCGTGTAGGTATCAACTTGAAAATTGGTACAAATATTCTTCAAAACAAATAATAAAACACGTATTTTTGGATTTTTAAAAACTACCCTTACGGAGGGGTGCAACGGGGTGTAGAAATTTGTATAGGGAAATCGTATTGCCTGCGTGTATCAACTTGAAACTTAGTACAAATATTCTACAAAACAAATAATAAAACACGTATTTTTGCATTTTTAAAAACGACCCTTATGAAGGGGTGCAACGGAGTGTAAGCGTGTATCAACTTGAAACTTGGTACAAATATTCTTCAAAACAAATAATAAAACACGTATTTTTGGATTTTCAAAAACGACACTTACGGAGGGGTGCATCAGGGTGTAGAAGTTTGTATAGGGAAATCGTATTACCTGCGTGTATCGACATGAAACTTGGTACAAATATTTTTCTGGGACTAGGAAGATATTAATTTATAGGTACCGAATTTATACTTTTTTGAACTTCTGACTGACGGGGAATTTACGGGGGTAAAAGATAAAATTAAGGGAAATCTCTGTGTATTTACAAAAATTACGTCATTATCCCTAATTCTACGCGAACGAAGTCGCGGGCAAAAGCTAGTCATATATAAAACATTATTTGATTAGGACATATCGACCTTTTTAATTTTGTCATATCATATTGATGAACCGAATAATATAAATAATGATGAAGAAAAAACCGCCTTCAAAACCAAAATGTGCTTTCCGAAAGCAAATGCACAAGTCACTATAAAAAAAATACCCAAATCGCTTCAAGTGTATAAAATAAACGCTTATAAAATTTGAAGAGTTCTCGATTTCTCCAGGATCCCTTCATCAGATCCTGACCACCATGGGACCACCCTTTCAAACAAAAAAAAAATTTCAAATCGGTCCAGGCGTCTTCAAGTAATCGGGGAAACATAAAAGATTCCGACGAATTGAGAACCTTTTGAAGTTCGGTTAATGAGAAAGTGTTTGTTTATTTGTTTGTTTGTTTGTCTTTCTACACGTCAATACAGAGCAACGGGCCGACGTGCTTTTAGCACAGATAATAGTTTGAACGTCCTGCCTTCAAAAATTTCCACGGGCAATGCCGAGGCAAATACATGTTGATAAAGGTATATCAATCGCTTCTAGAACGAGCGACGTATTGAAAATAATTTTCACATCTTATAAATAAAATTTAAATGCTGTTGGTAAGCGCATCACTTGAGAACGGCTGTACTGATTTGGTAAATTCTGGCTGAAAATTGGAAAATTCGAGAATAACTGAAATTTAATCCATAGGATTTTTCAGGGGATGAAAGTTAATATGGGCTCCACGACCGAAGTCGGGGTGCAAATTTAGTGACAAAGTAGGTAGATCTAGTGATTTTTAGGGTTCCGTACCCAAAGGGTAAAAACGGAAACCCTATTACTAAGACTCCGCTGTCCGTCTGTCTGTCCGTCTGTCACCAGGCTGTATCTCATGAACCGTGATAGTTAGACAGTTGAAATTTTCACAGATGATGTATTTCTGTTGCCGCTATAACAAATAGGTACTAAAAACCCGAATAAAATAAATATTTAAAGGGGCTCCCATACAACAAACGTGATTTTTTGCCGTTTTTATAGATGTAGATAGGTACGGAACCCTTCGTGTGCGAGTCCGACTCGCACTTGGCCGGTTTTTTATTACTTCTTGGTAATTATAGTGGTATTAAAATTATGTGTCTCTATTTATTACTAGTTTTTTTTTTAATTGTGACAAGAATTTTTACCGAAGGATTTCCGGTATAAAAAGTAGCTTACAACAACTAGGTATCTCGTCGACCCGTTGCTCAGAGAGACAAACAAACACGCGTTCACATTTATAATTTTAATTAGGATGATAGGATTAATAGGTAAATCGAATATGGCCATTAAAAATATTTAAATTACAAATCAGTTACAGATTTCCTATTCACGAATTGTTTTCGTTTCATTATGAAAGCTTTTAGATAAATGCCTAAACCAAGATAATCCACTCGGACAAATATTTGCGAATACAATTTATGGCAATCGAATTCATATGGGATTTGTCTGAATTTATTCTCGCGAATATTCTCAAATAAGCATAGATTATAATACAAAAAATGTTAAGACAAAAAATATGCTAATAAATTATTCTAACTAATATTATAAATGGGAAAGTTTGTTTGTCCTTTTTCACGTAAAAACAGATCGATTTGAATTTTTTGCATAGTAGGGCCTAAGAATGACATAATTAGTCTACTTTTTATACCGGAAATCCTTCGGTATAATTTTATATCACATTTCAAAACTTTCCACGGGCGAAGCCGAGGCGGAAAGCTACAAATAATAAAATAAAATAGTTAAAACTATACCCTGAGTTTTTCGCTTTTTTTTCTAAACTTGACAGCGTCGCCATTGGTCGTCATTATCATAAAAAAATCTCGATTCATTGCAAAATGCTAGGATGCTTTTTTAAACTGATTTAAAGGGAAATTCTAGTAAACTAACTTCTCTTCCTTTCGATAAAACTCGACCTAGTTTTGCTCTGAACCTATTGTATTCTCAACATCAGCGAGTTCTTCATCATACAAGCATAATTTCCAAATAATTAAAGACAAATAAAATTTCTATCTGCGGAAAAATTCAGAGAAAGCGGGATTTTGGTATGAACATTGAAATTGTGGTTCTAAATATGAAAGGTCAAAGGTCGAAAACAGTTTTTCCTATAATAAGGATATTATGACTTTTATTCGTAAAAGTAAAAATTTTTCAAGATAATTAGTTTTACAAACTTGTAATTGACTATATCGTCTTAAGAGCTTTGTGATAGACTATGAAAGAGAAAACAGGGGCAAAATGATCCTATATTTTACCACCCATATTTCCTATTCACTATGCCCATTGAAAAAATAACAGTGAATAAGTAACTAGGTATATGCTAAATTACAGTGACACAGGTAGAGAAATTGGGAATAGTTTATCCCAGAAAAATTAAGCTAACTGAGAGGGGAAGAAAGCTTTCCATTTCTTAACGTGCTGTTTTTAAAAGACATCAGAAGTAATGACGTATTTTCTACCCTGTTTTTAAGAATCTTATTATTTCTTCTTTCTTATATTTACCAATTTGTCGTGTAGGGCGTCCACTTTACAGTCTAGGTGTGCTGTGGAGCCAACCAGAGCTTCAACTTCCGGCGCAGCAGCTGCGTAAATACTGTTGCCGGCCCCAGCACTGTAACCAAAACAACTTTGTAATAATATCTAAAATTTACAATTCATAACTATTAATAACAAGTCGGAATATTACAGAATATCTAAGAAGATGGAGGTTTAGGTTAAGCCAAAAAACGACAGGCACCAATGGCCCGACACATCAATTTGCTCGGCATTCTTATTTTAGACATTTTCGGGTCGGGCATTCCTTGGGTGGTCTTAAATATGTTTACCTTACGGGTCGGGTTTAAATGTCACTCAAATGTCAAAAATGTTAAGCACACACATTCCATTGCTTCACGGGTTACCTTACGGCTCCCGAAACCGTGTTATCGGTCCCAGGGTACCCAGCGGAAGACCAAGTCTTTATCTTTTAGCCGATGGTATTTGTGAGGCTATACCTAACGAGTGGCCAGTTCTGTTGAGGTATATTTAGACGGAAAGGCCTTTGTGGTTTGTCAGATTATGTACATTAGTTTTTAATTGGTACATGGTTGGGATCGAACCGTAGTCCGCTTAGTTACTACCAGACGCCTTAACTACCGCGGTTTTCTCTATTAGATAGGTTGATTCACCGCAAAGGTCTAGGATTATTAAACGTGGACCCATCATGTTCAAGAGCTGAGCATTAACAGTATAAGTAAATCAAGTCGAGGAAAAAGTTAGCTCCAGCTAGTTTTCATGGCGTATGCTGTCTAATCCGTCAGAGATATAGTAAAATGATATAGTAAAGAATTGTGTAGAATAAAATGGTCTACAAAAAAGTCTGAGGTAGCATATATCTATCTCTAATAGAGAAGTAGTTATAAGAGTATTTACGTAGGCGTTGGGCGGGGTTAACATTGAAGCCTTCAAATTTAAACTCAAAATGTTACTAATTACAATTTATTACATTAATTTTCTCATCGCAGACCTATAAAAGCTACTTAATTTAAATAATTTAAAATAACAGCCTTCTAATAAATTCCTAAGGTCTTCGGTTGGAGGGATAAATAATAATAATCCTTGTTTAATGTTTATGTAACGCCAAGCAAACAATGAAACACCTCGACAACAAAACAGGTATTGAAAACTGTTCCGTTAAACAAACAAAATATTGTAAGCCGGGATTTGTATTATAGTCCTATTCGAGTTTACATAGGCTTTGTGATTTTATGTGCTATGCTTTTAGTATAATAATAAATTAAGTTGTTTTAGCTAAAATTGTTCAAAATCGGTATATGCACTTCATATAAGTCGTTAAGATTTACCCAGTGAACTCCACCTATAGGTTAAATTGTGATATCTGCTGATATTTGTTTTTGAATGACGGTTTTTATATTATAAAGTTTGCAAGTTTAGATGCAGAGGGTAATCTCTGATACGATTTTGAAGCTACATTATCCCCGAATAACTTCAAAAAACGAGGATTTTTTTTTTGTTCGAAAGTGTATACTTTCCAGGTGGTATCATGGTCATAATTAAGGTCAGGATCTGATGATGGGATCCTGGAGAAATCAAGAACTCTTCAAATTTTATAGGCACTATACTTTATACTACTCGTCCTTCGGAGTTCTTCGCACTTCTTTTAAAATAAACAGATATTTACGTCTGTTAGGGAAGTGACACATCTATAGGTCCATTTAGTGCAGCAACGGGCTTGCCACCTGTTCTGTTCAATATGGACAATTGGAAAAAGTGGATACTGTTACCTGTGCCTCTGGTCACACCGCAAGGTATAGATGCCGTGAAGGTGTGTTTTGTAAGCTCATTATAGATGCGAAGATTTGTTTGTTTGTCTTTGTTTTTTGAACAGAAAGTGTTTGACACCGGAGAGGGAAAGCCTACTTTTTATCGCGGAATTCCTTCGGGATAAATTCTTATGTCATATTTCAACTTATTATTTACTTTTTAGAAATAAATAGATTACGACCGATCGTGGGCTCTACCGAATATACACAAAAAATTCATAACAATCGGTCAAGCCGTTTCGGAGGAGTATGGCAACTAACTTGTGATACGGGAATTTTATATATTAGACTAGCTTTCCGCCCCCGGTTTCGCCCGTGGATAATTTCGATCAAAATAGAATAATGCCTATGTTACTCAGGGATAATATTAGTGAAATAATTTTTGGAATCGGTTCGGTAGTTTGAGAGATAACCTCGTTATAATAATATGTAATACCTATGTTTAGACTTAGGGGCCGCCTCAACGAGCGTCAGAATCGCGGCGATAGTCTCGCCGTGCCATACAAACTGTATAGGCGATAGTATCGCCCTGTGGAGACGGCCCCATAGAGTTTGTATCGAATTTGGTGGCACGGACGAGACTATGTTTATCTGTTTGTCCTTCTCTCACGTTACAACAGAGAAACGAATCAACGTGATTTTTGCACAGAGATAGTTTGAAAGCCATCGTGACATTATGGCCAATCCGGTTGAATCCCGTCCGCGCTGTTATGGTGGTGATTAGTCAGTGATTATAGGACATATCACAGTCGGCGGGCACATCTTACTGTAACGTAAAATACTTGACATTGGCAAATCATCGATTAACATTGATGGAGCCATTATGAAATAAGAAGAAGATCCTTCGGGATAAAGTCTTATGTCACATTTCTAAATTTAAACGGGCGAAGCCGGGGGCGGAAAGCTATTAGTCATATAATATAGGTAACATATTTTTAATAAGAGGCCTCTTGATCACAATACCGTAACTAGCAACTTATGTGACCTCAATAAATGTCATTGGAGATAATAAAATGACTTATATTTTTGTATACTGGCTTTATGCTCCGGCTTCGCCCGTGGTATTGTAATATAAGTATCTTGGCTCCCAAAAGACGTACCGTGATGTTTTGTGAACTAGTCTATCTATTAATGAAGACCGTATCAAAATAGGTACAGTAGTTTTTGAGTCTATAAGGATAACACACAGACAGACCAACATCCATTTTTATATATAAGATATACTACATCTGCGTCCCCGTATATGGGCAATAGAATTTTTTTTTTTCTACGAAATTTTAAATAAAAAAAATCAATTAAGGACCGTTGGTCAAGGTCATCTTATAACTGTCAAAAATATGGCAAATCTCAGTTAATCTTGGAAAGGTGAGTTTATTTATACAACATTTCCTCACCACACAATTAATAGTTATATTTTAAATTGGATTGAGCCATATTTAACCGACTTCCAAAAAAAGAAGGAGAAGGTTCTCAATTCGGACCGTTTTTTTTTTTTTTTTTTTTTATGTATGTATGTACATCGATAACTCCGCCACTTGTGAACCGATTTTCATGGTTTCTTTTTAATCGACAGATAATTCTTCCGGATTGGTCCCATTTTTCTCTCATAAAAATTGGTTCATTAGTTTTTCAGAAATTTTGAAAAAACTGTCTTTAAAAGTACATTTTTATGATATCTCAATAAAATAAGTACCGATTTTGACAACTTTTTTTTTTTAAGACATTATAATTTCTCACAGACATATGACGAAAATCGGTTCAGTAGTTTTTCAGAAATTCAGTAATTCATTTCTGTTTACGGCTGAAAATTATGTATCAGAAAAAGCCTTAGCAACGGTTGCTATTGACACGAAGTTGTCAATTTTCGTGACGATGGTCTAGCGGTTAAATGTAATGGGGTGCATAGGATGCACAAGCACATGGTTCAAATCACATCCACAGCGTTTTTTTTTTTTTAATTTTTCATCAATATTTTTTTAAGTTGCGTTATTATTTGTCTATCAAGGCAGCAAAATCACTTAAAAGGGTAAAATAAATCTTTAAAAAAAAAGTGCACCGACTTCAAAAATTTGCACTGAAAAGTAAGAAATAATAAAAATTTCGTCGTAGAATTTGAAGACGGTTGGTGCCAAATTAGAAACAACTTAGTTTCCAAATTCACTAATCTAGACAATTCATTAGGAACCTACGATCATCAGTACATACAAACATAGATAATATTGAACAGATCTTTATCTTCTTAGATATTTACTTAGTTTTGTATCCTAATTTGGCACCAACCGTCTTCAAATTCTACGACGAAATTTTTATTATTTCTTACTTTTCAGTGCAAATTTTTGAAGTCGGTGCACTTTTTTTTAAAAGGTTTATTTCATTATAAGTTCTAAATAGCCATAATTTCCAAAACGCAAAAGCAATGCTCGTATTGAAAACTACGGCTCTTTAGAGCCCTAAATAATAAAAAATGGCTCAATCCAATTTCAAATAATAACTATCATTGTGTGGTGAGAAAATGTTGTATAAATAAACTCACCTTTCCAGGATTAACTGAGATTTGCCATATTTTTGACAGTTATAAGATGACCTTGACCACCGCCCCTTAAGCAGTTTCAGAGCCCATTCTGCACAAACATAGGGGGATAGACACACAGGCAGGCAAAAATCCTAAAACAATTTATGCTTCATTTATTCTCCAAGAAGCTCAGAAGATATCCTATGAAGATTTGTGAATATGGATTTACAACAATTTGAATTTGTAGGTACACGTACTTATCTATTAGAGATAGATATTATGCTACCTCAAATTTTTTTTATCATTTTATTCTACACAATTCTTTCCTACATCATTTTATACTATGTCTGATGAATTAGACAGCATACGTCATGAAAACTCGCTGTGGTTAACTTTTTCCTCGACTTGATTCACTTACACTGTTAATACTCAGCTTCTAAACATGATAGGGTCATTTAATACTCGTAAACATTCCCGGTGAAACAACCTAATAGTGAAAGCAGATAGACAGACAGACAGAATGTATGTAATAACATTATTAATATTTAATATTTCGCGCCAAAGCTCAGGCTACAGCTCTACAAAGCCCAAGTTCGTTCGTGCATTGAATATGGCTCACACCTCTGGGATGGTTCCGCTCAGTATCTCCTCGATGCCCTCAACGGTTTGCAAAAAAGAGCGATTCGCATCATCAATGACCCAAAGGCCACACGAAATCTCGAGCCTCTACAGTTACGCAGAGACATAGCCTCTCTTAGCGTCTTCTACCGACTGTATTATGGGGAGTGTTCAGAAGAACTCCATGGCCTCGTCCCTCCATCCCCTTTTCGCACCCGCACTGCTCGCACAGGATACAGTTTTCATCCTAACACCGTCGCCACGTTCTCTATACGAACGAAAAAATTCAGTGACCCGTTCCTGTGTCGTACAGCCAAAAAGTAGAATGAACTTCCGACGTCGGTCTTTCCTCCTTTCTACAACCTTGGGTCCTTTAAGCGAAGCGTGAAAAAGCATCTCTACGGGCCGGCATAGTGGGCGTGACTGGCGGACTGTATTACGATCTGCCAGTCGCGCGCATTCATGGACCAGCCACCTATGCTTAACAATCAGGCGGTGGCAAGGTCACATGTCGTCTTCTCTATAAAAAAAAAATATATGCAGAAGTATGGCTTACCGATCATTTCTGTGCTGATGTGAATGCGAATACGTATCGAATATGTAATTCAGCAATGGAGCACTGGACCCAGATTCACCTGGCTTCTTTCTTCTTTCTAACACCATTGGAGATACACTCGAATAATTCACAGTCACTGCTTTAACATCACTAACGCCTGTTCCATTTTTAAAATCCACCACTGTCCGAACAACACTAACTACTCGTTTTCGTCTCCCTTGACGTTTCGTTAATATTCTTACATCACTAATGTTAATTTTAGCACCATTTTCAGACAAAACATCCGTTTCTGACTTTTCATTATCATTATTATCATTATCAACTATTGGACTTTTATCATCGTTATTATTATAAGCGATAGTAGTAATAAAGTTGTTAAGATTTTTAAAGTTAACATTAGATATATTTACAGAAATATTTGTAGAATTGAAAAGAGAAGTGCTTTTGTTATTTACAGATTGTATATATAACATTTCATAGAGAATGTTTACTGTAGGTGAGATTTCATTGTTGATGTCCGCATTGTTCGAAAATGTAGCATTGTCGGCTTCAGTTCCTGTAACAATACCAATTGATATATCAATTATTAATTTTTCATCGTGCACAATTTCAAAATAAATATACCTACTACATGGTTGATGAGCAAATGCTTTTATAGTGTTGAAGAGTATATGGACTCTAAATAATTACATTATTATAATGTAACTCTAAATTCACGGGCATAACACCCGGTCCTTTGTAAGGCTTGCATGGGGACATAGGTCCAGCACGTAGAGGCCCTTAAGAGTGTTTAATCTACACCTGTCGGGACCTATCTCTGAATGCATCAAATACAATGCGCTCACAGACAGGCCCCGTCAGGTGCCTGGACTATTGCTGAGATAAAATTAAATTAAAATCGGGCTATTGTTTTGAGGTGTTAAATGGATTGCTTTATAAAGTTTATTGGTTGAGACTACGGTCACTTGCCGGTATCATTCATCTCATGAAACGTAAAATTGGCAGGTGGTGACTCGCCGTTTACTAAATGGGCCTCCTAAAACAACCACAATTTTTGAGAATTTCTGCCGGCAGTAAGACAGGCAACATTGGAGTAAGCGGCTGGGGGTTTCGAGAGGTGTGACACCGGTTTCACATATAGCTTCCCCGTTATTACGTCTTTAGACACTTCCACCCCCGAGCATAATCAGGTCTGGCAGTGGGGACGCCTCTGGAGCACTTGGGTTCGACGGTGTCGTTACTCACCCACGGCTCGCCACAAGCCGCCATTACACATTACTATTATTATTACATTGAATTGTAGTGGATAATTTAAGTTAATTAATCTAATGTTAATAATTTAATTCTGACATATACAAGTATACATACATAATTTATGAGTAAAACTTGATTAGTAATAGGTAGTTTGAAATGTTTTGTATTTTATTTAAACTTAATGTACCTACTGACAATTAATTCATTTATGATATAATTATTGTAATTAAATACTTATTAATAAAAATATTGTACACCTGCATAGATACTATATAGAGGACATAATTTAATCTGTGTGACAATATAATAATAAATAAATAAATAATAAGGCTTGCCAAAATAAATTCGCTTACTAAGATTAATTTTCATCCAACTTCTATGTCCCATTTTGTAACAAATGTAGCAAATATTATCAAAATTTAATGTTATTTTGCATCAAATGTATTCACACTTTCACCTTTATAAAAGAAAGATAAATTCCAGTACTTTAGATTTTTTTACAATTAATTTTAAATCAGACGAACGAAGTTATATCATGAATATAGACCTAGAAGTGGCTAGAAGGCTAGCAGCGGTTCCTTGCCGTATGGCTATACTAATACGTTACCCAAGGTATGCTCCAGCCCAAAATTATTGTATTCTAAATATATAAAACCGTCGTGTAGCTAACTGACTGACAATCAATGCACTGAAGATAATTATGAAAATTGGAAGGTATATTCCTAAGGAGGTGTAAAGATGCACTAAAAATATTTTTTCGAAAATCAACCCCTGGATCGAAATGAGTTGTAAACGTTTGTATGGAGAATTATATTCCCTGGGTGTATCTAGTTAAAAACAACCCTTAAGGAGGGGTGTTGAAATCTGTATAGGGAAAAGTGTTGGTAAGATCTACTTGGTGCGCGATATTCCCGTCTCCCGTGAAAATGTTCGAACATCTGACTCGCATGGCAACTACGTAAAAGGGAAAAATCTTTGCGTACCTATTTACATACATTACGTCACTATTCCTAATACAACGCGTACGAAGTCGCGGGCAACTGAAATACTGTCAATTGCAATGTTTCAAAAGATGTTGATAAATAATTTTTCTTTTAAAAAAAAGTGTATCGACTTCAAAAATTATGCACTGAAAAGTGTGCTCTCTAAAATTTGAAGAGTTCTAGATTTCTCCAGGATCCCATCATCCTGACCTAATGACAATAGGACCACCTGGAAAGTATACCCTTTAAAAAAAAAACAAATCGGTCCAGGCGTCTTCAAGTAATCGGGGAACATACATAAAAAATCCTCCTTGTTTTGAAGTCGGTTAATAAATGAAATATTTTATATTTAAACTCAGTTTTATTGTACAAATATTTGTATGAACCAACGGTATGAACATAATATTCTAATTTAAATTAAGTTCCGTTTAAAAATTCCATCTAAACTGAATGTAAATAAAACGACAAGCTCTGTTTGTGTACTCATATATCAACTAGTATTATAAATAGGAAAGTGTGTTTGTTTCTTTGTCCTTTTTTCATATTAAAATAGAAATAGTTGGAGGCTAAGGCGACGCATCACAGCGTAACGAACTCAGTTTTATGGGTAACTTATTTTGTCCATATCTCTTTAGAAAGATGGAGCGAGATGGACTGCTATTAAAATCGATAAGATGCCTTACAGCTCCCGAAATCGTGTTACGGTTCCAGGGTACCCAGCGGAAGACCAAGTATCCCTCGTTTAGCCGATGGTATTAGTGAGGCTATGGAAAAGCCTCTAAGTGTGGTTTGTCGGATTATGTACATAAGATTTTAATTAAAAAACCCATTGGTATGTACCTGTGATATCGTAGCTTTCTATTCGTGAAAGAATTTTTACAATCGATTCAATAGTTTGAGAGATTACCCCCTACATCGAAAACCTCTTTATAATTTACTTTAGATTTTTCTTCTAACATACTGAAATGCACTGAAATTTTGCCAATATTCTGTAATATTTACTGATACATATTCCGATTAATTTCAGAGGATGTGTGTATCCTATTAAAATATGCATCAAATGATTTCAGTTTCAATATAAATTGATATTAAATTTACTGTTTCACGAAATATTCGCGTATTTCACGTTTTCGATTTTACAAAACTCCAGAAATAGGTTGTACAAATAAGATTGCTGAAAACATTTCTTTTATTTACATTAAAAAGTTTTTAAACCGGCACAAATTACAATAAATTTGGTGATTAAACTTTTTTTTTCTTTCTTCACGGGTTTCCTTACAGATCCCGAAACCTACAAGTGTGGTTTGTCAGATTATGTACTACCCGGCCAAGCAAGTAGACGAATGGCTGGAATGTATGTGGCCTCCCCGCCCGCATACCGCCTCAGATACCGCGTTCGTCTTAGTACCGTCCGCAGCATCGATACCATCTATACAATAATCATTTCTTGTTTTGTATTGTTAAATCTTGTTTTAGTAAATTTGGCAATCGTCTACTTGGCTTGGTTGAGTAGTACCTACATAAGTTTTTAATTAAAAAAATGAAGAATGCGAAGTGAAAGATGATGTTGTGACTAAGATGAAGAAAAGTAGTTTACCCTGGTTTGGGCAAGTTGAAAAAAAACCACTGAGATATAAATGTGAAATATGGAAGATATATTCCTTAGGGGGATTTAGAGGTGCACTAAGAAATGATTCAAAAATCAACTCCTAAGGGGGTGAAACGTAAACGTTGTATTACTGAGAATGTAGCACTCCCATGTCCATGAGGGGTGAGGGGCGGGCGTGATTCTGCTATACACGATGCGAGGTTTCGCGCGATGTGTCTGTTGTAGACGCGATTTACCTCGGGCTTTCGCTAGCTTGAACCCTGAAATCTTTGAGGTGGATCGCATCGACAACAGATATCGCGTGAAACTTCGTATCGTGTATGGCAGAATCACGCCCGCCCCTCTCACCCGCGCGGACTATGGGAGTGCTACTTTCTCAGTGGTTTACCTATAATACAATGCGTACGAAATCGCGGACAATACCTCCTTATTTCAGTAGTTTAGTCGTGAAAGCGTAAAGTAGGCCACACATTGGTCCGGCAACGCACAGAAAATTTCTCATTCCGTACTATCTATGATCTAGGCGGACCGGACCGTTCGTTACAAGAATTGGACGAGTCTGTGGTCGGTTTCGGTGGACCGTACGACGACGTGCCGGGGATTGGACGAATTGGCCACCTTTATTTTCACATTTAATATGGACAAAAATACTATCTAACTACATCCGGCCAATTTGTTGTATTGATTTCCGGGATGTATACACTCTACTTTGTATTAATTGAGGATATCATTATAGTCTATTTTTAGGGTGATTTTTTTTTATATCCGATGAAGAAACGGTAACCCTTAATTTTCTCCGAATCGACTGTACGAAAAAAGTTGAAACTTGGTATATAGAGTTTCATGACCCAATTATTAGCGTAAATAATCGAATTTCGATTTTGTAGGAAAATTAAAACGTAAAAAAATTGTTTTTCAAGTGCATCATGTGACATATCAAATGAAAGGCTCGTTATAGGGAATACCCCCCCCCCCCTTATCTCCGAAACTAGTAAGTCTAAATTAAAAAAAAAATAGGGAACATAGGACTTTTCTCATAGTACTCGCAACTTGGCCTTGAATTCTACATTTAGTTAACCAATCGTTACGACATGATAAAATAATAAACATCAAAACTTTTGACATAATTCCAGTAATTAAATTAAAATGATTAATTATGGAGGAAGAGGCAGTCGAATTATTTGTAGTAAGTTTCTTGACAAGTTCTAAATAAATTAAGTACTTTGGACTGTCCCAAACTATGGCTAACAAATCCTACTTGCATTTGTAATCTAAAATAAAAATTAAATGCTATCTATCTATCTATCATCACGCCGCCTTTCATCCCAAGAGGGGTAGGCAGAGACAATCGAATGCCATTTGTTACGATCCTGACATATCTCTTTCGCTTCTTTTATATTCATCATACCTTTCATACATGCTCATCGATTGTGTGTACTTTTAATATTTCCATCCATCAATATATTTTTTATACGTTCAATAAAAGTACATCTAGGTTGTCCTCTGCCAGCATTTCCTTTCACTTCAGCCATATAAACCTTTTTAGTCATTCTTTCATCCTTCATTCTTTCAACGTGTCCAAACCAGCGTAAACTACTTTTCTTCATTTTAGTCACAACATCATCTTTCACTCCGCGTTCTTCTCTAATGACATCGTTCTGGATGCGGTCAATACGCTTTAAGTACTGTTAATTAAATGCTGTTCGTTGGTAAGCGCATCACAAGAGAATGGCTGGACCGATTCTTGTTATTTTTTAAATGTTTGTAATAGTCTGAAAAATAATAGTTCGGGAAAAACTGAAATTCGCAAGAACTCAAGACTATAATAGGGCAGGAACGTTAAAATGGATTCCACAAGCAAAGCCGGGGCGAATAAATAGTAGCATAATAGTTTCAACGTTTTCAAAAATGCTACATTCCATTGCTTGATTTTTAGGACTCCGTATTGTATTTGTTTTTCTTTTAATAATAGAGATACTTGCTAGTCAATCTGCCGGTTTTTCGCCAGTCTGCCATTTATTAAAGGAAGAAAAAAAACTCTTGTACCTATTCTCAAAAATTTACATCTTATAATGTAGGTACGAGCAGTTGCACGTGACTTCGTATGCGTTGTATTAGGAATAGTGACGTAATTTATATAAATACGCAAAATATTTCCCTTAATTTTATTTTTTACCCCTCAGAGGTTCATAAATACCTATTGGTATCTGATATTCCCGTCCCCAGTGAAAATTTTTGAAATGCGATACGAATTCGCCATAGATAGATTTTTGTAATCTATATTTTTATTACATATCGAATAAAAATAATTTCACATACTTTAGTTCCACCATTAACTAGAACTTGCTATTTCTAATATTTTTTGTACAAAACTTGAATTGCTAAAGTCCGTTTTGTGTATTTTATTGTACCAATTTTATTTGGAAATCTTTCTATATTTATTTTTTTCGCTCGGATATTGAGTGAAAGAGATGCAAAATTTTCGAACACGTGCATTTGATTAGTTGGTTACGCGACCAAGAAAAATTGGGCTATCAAATGCAATTTTTTCAAATCCGACAGGTAGTTCTAGATATTAGCGCGTTCAATCAAACAAACAAACTGTCAGCTTTATTATTAATACAGATTATCATTTCCTTAGGTGACCTACCAAACTTGAGGAATACTGTAGGCGTATTATCTGACAAAACGTCAGATTTATTACTTAGAAAAACATTTGCTCTCCAACTTTACACTTAAATTGGAATCCAATATCAGGAAAATTGTAAGACAAACTAAAGTTAGAACCTACTTGGCATGTAAATTAATAATGTTTACCGAGTCAATTTTAGTTTGGAAAGTGCAAATATTTATTTTATATACTTTTACGCTGGAAAAAACTTAGAAAATTTTTCATATATAACCTATGGTTATATTAATCGGTGGCCGAGTGGTTAAGACGTCTGGTATTAACTAGACAGCCCACAGGTTCGATCCCGGATCCCGACAATGTAGCAAAGCGAGGTCGGGCCCTTGTATGGGATGCTACGTGCGTGGACACATTAGCCCCGTTTCATCTCAGGGAAACAGCAATCAAAGCGGGAGCTGTAGTCTGTGGTTATTTATTTGACATTTTGATGGAAGTGACGTCACTTCCTGTTTGCGGTCACGTGACCGGAAGTATGAATTAAAGATTTATCATTTACATATTAAAAAATAAATATTAACCGAAACCGTATTATCGGTCGCAGGATACCAATCGGAATACAAAGCTTCCTCTTGTAGCCGATGGTATTTGTGAGGCTATACCTAACGAGTGGCCAGTTCTGTTGAGGTATATTTAGATGGTAAAGTTGGTACATGGCCGGGAGCGAACCGTGGCCAATCTAGTTAATACTTCACCGCAATTTTTTTAATATTATTATTTTATTTTTAATCAAAAAGTGATACCTTTGGACGGCAGTGCGGCTAACGCAGCAAGTAATAGAGCCGCGGAGGCCGGAGTCTTCATTATCCTACATCATCCATTCTGAAACAAATAACATCAATTACTACACGAACATTCTTCACATGAATGCTGTTGATTGATATTGTATGAACATTTTTCTTATTTAGCTATTGAGTTAGGTTTTTAGGGTTCCGAAAATCTCCGATGAAAAAACGGAAACATAGGACCACCCATTATATATGTCTGTACGTCTGTCACAGCTTATTTTCTCCGAATCGACTGGACGAAAAATTTTGAAACTTGGTACATATGTAAAGTTTCATGATCCAATCACGGATATCGCGTAAGTATAGCGTAAATAATAGATTTTCGATTGTGACGTTAATTTAGGGGGGAAAAATTAAAACGTAAAATTGAAGAAGAAGACTAGTCTAGGGTCAGTAGTTTTCAAGATATGACCCTTTTAAATTTTGATCTTAAAATTATCATAACTTAAAAAATATTATTTTGTTTTCAAATTTCGAAAAACATCCCGAGATATTTTCTAAACACATACATGTAAAATTTAAAAATAAAATAAATACACAGGTACCTCGAAAAAATATAATTTTAGAGCCTATTTTTTTTATTTTTTTTTTTTTATTTATTTATTCGCATTTTTGCTGATAAAGAGGCCGCCCCTACAGAAGCGACTGAAAAATATCCAATGCTATCAGTCATCTTGTATCTGTCAAAAATATCGCAAATCTCAGTTAATCCTGGAAAGTTGAGTTTATTTAGGATTCCACATCCGGTCATGGCGACATACGCACGCGTTTTCGTCGTGGCGTGATGTGGAATCCAGTTTAATCCTGTTCGCGCTGTGATGGTTGTGATTAATCAGTGATTAATAAGACATATCACGGTCGGCGGGATTATCTTAAACACCGATTTATCGGCTATAAACACTATAAAGGCTATAATACTTGACATTGGCAAATCACCGATGAACATTGGTGGAGCCATAATAAAAAAGAAGAAGAAGAAGAAGAGTTTATTTATACAACATTTCCTTACCACACAATTGATATTTATTATTTTAAGTTGGATTGAGCCATATTTTCATTATTTAGGGTTCATAATAGCCGTAGTTTTTAAAATAAGCATTGCTTTTGCGTTTTATTTATAAATTTTGTAGGTATAAATAAACTCAACTTTCCAGGATTAACTGAAATTTGCGATATTTTTGACAGTTATAAGAGGACATTGACCAACGGCCCTTAATAACATCTAGAATTTCTAGAAACCTCCGAATGACTATTACAAAATACATTGTAATTTATCGGCCGGGTATTTATCAACACGCTGACGTATGAACTATGTACGGTTCATGAATATGTAAATGTGTCAATTTTGGCCCAGAATATCGCGTGATTATTCTAAGCGGAAAATAACACTCCTGTTGGTTTGAGCTGTCATTAGCGACAATTTATTTGCTAGCTACATTGTAATCTTTGAACTATTTTGTTTACATATAGAGTTTCGTAGCCAAATAATTAGGTCGGTTTGTAAAGAAAAACTAAGATATGGTTTTATATTTTTATTTCAAAGACTAAGTTATTGCTTGAAACTATTTTGAATAATATATATCTTCTTCCTTCTTCTTCTTCAGCCTGTGTCCGTCTACTGCTGGATGTAGGTCTTCTCAGCATTGCGCCACTTCTCCCTATAGGTACTCCGCAGTTCTCCTCCACGCTCTACCCTCTTTCTTCACGATGTCGTCACTCCATCTCGCTGGTGGTCTGCCGACAGTTCTATGGCCCATTCTAAGTTTCCACTTAGTAATCCTTAATAACATAATATATATATATACCCATATTATATATGATAAATAAATTTCTCAACTCATTTGTCTGATACCACTGAACAGAAACGCTACTTTACCAAAATGATGATGTCACTTTGTCGTCTGTGAGCAAATCTTAAAAAAAAAGTAATCTTCGCTCCTGAATCACTTTGAGTTTCGTCATCATCAGACTCTAAAGTAGGCCACACATTGGTCCGGCATCGCACCGAATATTTCCCATTTCCATTTCCCAAGAATTGGACGAGTCTGTGGTCCTTGACCACCTTAAGAAGTTTGACGATAAAATTGAATATTGATGACAGATTTGCAAGAGAGTGATAAAACATAGTTTAGCTAAAAAAGTCTAAGATTCTGTTAAACTAAATTGTTTTTAACAAACTAGATTTGCGATGTTCTTACTGAGAAATGTCATTTACATCATTTAACCTAAACCAAGCACCACTATAAACTATTTATGTATACCCAGGAACAGTTAGAGAGAAACCCATTTACAACTTGCAATAAAAGTCGCGAAGACAGCAAGTAGGTACTTATCTGCCCCTATAAAAACTCCTCTTGAATGTCACAGCTACTAGAGCATCAAAGTTACAGCGTTTTATCCCTAAACGAGCTTTATTCGTGCTTAATCTTGGCTATGGCTATGAGATAATATCTTACACTTTGAAAATTTTAACTAGGTAGAAAGTTGAAATTTATTCTAAAAAGTTTTACCGCGGATAAAATTGAAATGATGCTGCGTTTGCTTATAAAATAGTTGGGAAAGTTACAAACTTAAAAAGTTTTCCAATACACTTTGTAAGGTTTACCTACTTCTTTATTAGTATTTTTTGGTTTTATTCTACTTCAAAAACCTTCCTTTTGACTAATTTATCTATATTAATATTATATAAAGAGAAAGTACGAATTTTGTGAGTTTTGTATGTATGTGAAGGGAAATCCTCCGGAACTACTGCACCAATTTGAATTTTTTTTTCAAAATTTTAAAGGTACATTATACCAATGGACATTGGTTATATATTATGTAAAAAATTACAGCTCACGGGAACCGTTGCGGCCCCAGGGTACCCAGCGGAAGACTTGTCTTCCTCATTTAGCCGAAAATTTTTAAGGCTGTGCCTAACAAGCCTAAAAAGCCTCTTTGTACGATTTTTCAGATAATTTACATAGATTTTTTATTATAAAAACCCATTGGTTCATGGTCTGATGTGGGGATCGAATCGAATGTATAAGTATATGTGCAAATTAGCTAAAGTTATGATGATATTCTTCAACTAAGTCGAAAAAAGTTGTGCCTCTTGAGAGCTTCCACAGCGTTGCGTCAATAGTTAAAGTTGCACGTAAATATTGCATGGTTGATCTGTTTCTAAAAAAAATGCGCGACAGCATTATGTCTATTATCTAAGGATAATTAAATTCACAGTAACCATTTTTGTCTTTCAAATTTTGATCAAAAATAATGAATTATTTTAGAAGCTGTTTTAACCGATCTATACTAGTATTATAAAGAGGAAAGATTTGTATTTTTGTATGTTTGTTACGAATAAACTCAAAACTACTGGACGGTTTTTGATCATTCTTTCACCATTGGAATGCTACATTATCCCTTAGTAACATAGGCTATATACCATCACGGCATGACGACGGGAACGGGGTGAGCAGAGGTGAACATGACAAAAGCTATGTATGAAGTGTATGTTTGCCAACATTCTGAAATAGTCACGTACGAAGTCGTGGGAAACAGCTAGTACCTAAATAAATTTGTTTATTATCTTAAGTTAATTAACTACGAAAATAATTGCCTTTAAAAAAAATTTTCACGGGGTGCCTTATAGCTCCCGGAAACCGTTACCGGCCCCAGGGTACCTAGTGAAAGCCTTTTCCACTATTATCTTAGGAGTTATCGCAAAATAAAAACTCTCGAGCGACACAATAATTTTATAAATAAAGAGGTAAAGTTTGTAAGTTTGGATGTAGGGGGTGATTCTCAAACTAAGATATCCCTAAGTAATAGTAGACCTTATAGAAATATAGACTATATTTAATTTTGTTCGAAAATAACCACGGGCGAAGCCGGGGGCGGAAATTTCTACATAAAGACTCAAACAATATATCTAGGGTAGGTAATTTGATATGTAAATTAAAAACTAAGGTGTTTTTATATTTTTATTTTAAAGATTAGGTTATTTTTTGTTTTGTTTTTGTAAGAGCTCTCTCTTGGTCGCATAACCAACTAAAAACGCTCTTTCACCCAGTATCCAAGCGAAAGAAATAGATAGAGAAAGAAAACAAAATCAGTACAATAAAATACACAAAACGGACTAGAGCAATTGTACAAAAAATATTAAAAACAGCAAGTTCTAGTTAATGGATCCATAAAATATGTGAAATTATTTTTACTCGTTATGTAAAAAAATATACATTAGAACTTGAGTTGTCAAGTCGGTTGAAAATATGCGTGAAATTGATGACTTTATGAAACATAGGCGTATCTGATATTGACATATTTTTTACATATTGAGTATAGATAATTTCATATGCTTTAAGGATCCTCAACTAGAACGTGCTAATTTTAATAAGTTTTGTATAATACTTGAATTGCTGATATTTTTATATGATTTGTATAGGACAAAAGTTATACGTCTCTTTATCCATAAGTAATGTTTACCAGTTCTGTTGAGGTATATTTAGATGGAAAAGCATCTAACCCTTTTCCTTATGAAGATAAGCCTAAATTTTCATTAAACCAAGTTTAACTTAACGGTCAGTTAATGCAAAAAATGTTTGCCTTAATGACCGCATATATTTTGAACTAATCCACGTGTAAATAATCGTTGTATGTTGGGACAATATAAAGGACCCTATAATTTGCAAAAAGTCCTTCTAGGGTCATTAATCTCTTCAAAACAAACCCCACTGAGTAATTGTACAGTATTTCACAGTAGTCACTTAATCTGAACCTTTATTGAATGGCTAGGTTTTTCTTAAAGCGGCATGTGATATACAGGATGTTAGGCAGAATATATAGGAGTAAAAGATGATGTTGTAACTTATCCTGGCAGAGGACGACCCAGGTGTACTTTTATTTAACATATGAAAAATGTATTTATCGATGGAAATATTAAAAGTACCCACAATCGTCGAGCATGTATGAAAGGTATGATGAATATAAAAGAAGCGAAAGAGGTATGTTAGGATCGTAACAAATGGCATTCGATTGTCTCTGTCTACCCCTCTTGGGATAAAAGGCGTGATGATAAATTATTTATTTATAAAATACCCATTGGTACATGGCCGGGATCGACCCCCTCCGCTCAAAGATTAAGTTATTTTAAGAAACTAATTTAAATATTTTTATTTTTTATGCAGTAGTTTTTATAATAAATTTTCAAAGTTTTGCCGACAGCGTTTCTATCCCATGGTACAACTCGTTTGTCATAAAAGAACAATTAGACAAATGAGTTGAGGAATGAGGCAGAAATCGGCAGATTTCTTTTATCTAAATAATGACGTCACTATGTCGTCTGTCGGCAAAAGTTTGAAAATTTATTATAAACAAACTTTTATTAGAAATTAAAAATATACAAATATTTTGAAATAAAAATATAAAAAACATAACTAGTTTACATAAGTACTTTACATACCGAAATAAATAAAAAAATGTATATAGGACTACCTGATCTAAACAGAGGATCTATCATCTAAGACAGCTTTATTCTTATTCATTCACAGGGTACAATGTCCACATGAACTTAAGAGTATGATTTCCACAAGAAATAAGGACACTGGCTTTGCGTGCCCTCAGAAGCACAAGAAGTCGATTAAAGAAGTGATTAGCATTTAATCTCGAGCGGGAATTGAACCCGGAAATCCAAAGTCCTAACTTAGCGCTATTGACGCTCTGTAATGAAAAGTAATATCCCATAAACGCCAAAGTATGGTATAGTTTAACCCATAAAACACTTTATTAAAATGTTTTTCATTTTAAACTAACTTTACAGCGAGAAAATTGCACTTAATGCGATATCCTGGGAGTATAATATTCAGTTTATTTAGTGGCTTCAGTTCTGGACATAATTTTAGTAGCGGCTGCTGGGCTCGTAACTTTGGGTGACCTAAAAGTTTTCATTTAATATTAAAAAGTAAAAATATGTGTTAAGTTTGGAATTGGCTAAAGGTTGAAAATGAGGTGTTTACCTCAACTATAGAAGAGCAATTTAAAGTTACGCAAAAATAATGACCCAATTATCCTAAAGTTTGAGGTCTGAATCGAACGGGTAGTTTTGAACATTGGTAGAAGAAAACTTAATATTTACGTAAAACTTTTTTGTCCAAATTTCGAGAAAAATGCTAAAATCTGCAAAAGGAGGTACATTTTCCAAGATGGCGGCGATTCCTCAATATATATGCATATAAGTAACTGGAAGAGGGACCCTAAATACGTATGTATACCAATTTTCAAAACTACCTGTTCGATTCCGACCTCAAGTCCTGTTTTAAGCTAGGATGATTGGGTCATAAATAAAAAAGTAAAATTTCTTATCAAAATTTTATTTGGAAGTGATTGGTGCCAAGTTTGACTTTCTAATTTGGAACCAACTGACATCAAGTTCAATGTTTATTAACCTACTGTAATAAATTAACTTTAAAAAAAAGTGTACCGACTTCAAAAATTTGCACTGAAAAGTAAGAAATAATAAATATTTCGTCGTAGAATTTGAAGACGGTTGGTGCCAAATTAGGATACAAAATAATAAAGATCTGTTCAATATTATATATGTTTGTACTGATGATTGTAGGTTCCTAATGAATTGTCTAGATTAGTGAATTTGGGAACTAAGTTGTTTCTACTTTGGCACCAAATCGGTCCAGGCGTCTTCAAGTAATCGGGGAACATACATAAAAAAAGTAAAGATTCCGACGAATTGAGAACCTCCTCCTTCTGTTTTGAAGTTCGGTTAAAAAGATACATAGGTACCATAATAGTTACTGAAAAAATGGGTTTCTTTACACCCTATTTAACCCCCGTAGCGGTTGATTTTCGAGAAGGAATATCCCTTCTAATTTTCATATTTATATGTTTAGGCTGTGCGTTGATTGTCAGTCAGTCAGCGACACCACGTTTTTATATTAGATGGTTTTTCGCATCTTTTTTGGTTGGTTAAGACGTCTGGTATTAACTAGGCAGACCACGGGTTCGACCCCGGATCCCAATGTACCCTGGGTACCCTGAAACTGTAACACGGTTTCGGGAGTTGTAAGGCAACCAGCGAAGAAAAAAAAGATGAAGCCGGTGTAGAAAACTAGTATTGTTGACTTCGTAAAATATATAACATAAATATTTATCTATCTCAATGAACAATATAATAAAATAGTTATTCATTTTTCCCTGAGTATTATATAACGAGCTTATTTCTCCTGTAATGTGTCAAATTAATGAAATTAATCTTAGAAGGCACAAAAGAATGTGACTAACTTCGTCTAATGGAACCCTAACACTTCCTAAGCCGGCATTACTAATGAGGAAATGAATTGTGCGGAAATATCGGCAAATAAGTTATTGCTCTGTGGCTGAGTGGTTAAGATGTGGTGGAGGGTTTGATCCCGGCAATATACCAATGGAGTTTTTTTAGAGGCTTTTCCATCTATATATACCTCAACAGAACTGGCCACTCTTTAGGTATAGTCTTAAAATCAGCTAAAAGAGGAAGACTTAGTCTTCAGCTAGTTACCCTGGCAGAAGTTCTGTGCCTGGCACCATAGCATGTGAAGGAAATAATTGGCCAAGTTGCGAGTCCTACGACTCGGGCGCTGAGGGATCCGTACCATTTTTTCAGTCAGAACTTAAAACAGGATTTTTATTTAAGTTTTCCTGTAAAAATACTATTTGCACTCCGGTGGGCAGATGCTTATGTAGGACGATATAAGGTTGAATATTGCTTGGCAAATTTTACGTGGTCATGCAGCTACATCTGAAATTTCACTTATTTTGTTTGTTAAAGATAAACAATTAAACAGTGAAAGTAATCGGTTATAGTTTTAATAGATTATTCAAGCTATTTGATTCTTAAAAAAAAGTTATATAGTTGTCGCGCAAAATATTGTGAATTTACGTACAAAATTTTTTTTATAGAGGTATTTTGCATAATTTATTTTCAATAGCCTAAAACACTTATGAAAAATCTATGCGGTAAAAGTTTTATTTGCTATCTACTATATTTTTTTGAGATTGAGATTGATTCCTGACACTTCAAAGTAAGCGTTCAAAAATGCCACTTTTAGTAGATATCGTGTTTGCACCCTGCCTTAATACATTTTAAACTATGTATGCATTTTCAAATTAATATAAAAAAAATATTTACGTTTTAATTTTTCCCCAAAATTCGAAATTCAAATATTTACGTAGCCGTGATCGAAGAATTCCTTTATTGTGCTAAAGTGTATTTGGTTCATTGTTCTGTGTTTTTTTTACTTTTTTCATATTAAAATTGTTGCTAGTTATATAAGAATAATGCAGACTACCACTTTGCCATGCCCTCTGAAGCAAGAACATACTTTAAATCCGGCAGTAAGTAGATAGATTGATATTGACATAATAAAGGAATACCTACGTAATTACAGGTTATTTAGAGATACTTTTTCAAAGTAACCAACTTAAAAGTAACTAAATTATACCTAGGGTTTTTGTAAAAAAGACAATTGATTTAAATAAAACAGCATGTTCTATTTGTACAATTGTTGTTTCTAACAAACACGTGCTCTCTTCCCACTAGATAATTTTCAAAATTAAGTCCTAACTCCGGCAATGAAGTCGAACAAAACACATTTAAGTTCCCACATCACCTTCTCTTACCAAACAACTGTAATTACGTTATACACAACAAGTATGGGAACTGTCTATAGAGTGATAAACGGGGTGCCTATGTGCCTATACTGGCTCTGTGCCATGATCTGACATATTATACGCAAAATAAAAAGGCATAGGCACCCGTATGATCAAGATTGAACACAGGCCACACATTAGCAATGTAAATCATACGATCTAGATCACATGCAATTCACTCACCCACACAGACATACAAGATTCGATTAAACAAAGGCGTGTGGATGTGTGTGTGTGTGTGTGACAGATCGTTCTGGCCATCGAAATCAACCACAAATACAACGATTTGAAAACGGATGGCTAAAAAGTTCTAATTAGTCCGTCAGTTACATTATCAGAAAATATTAGACATGTATTTTTTCTTTTGTCAATTAAACAAAAAATTATGAAGATATAGCCCGCTAAAATTCCGCGTGACGTCACATTTGAGTACACTTTTGACCTAGAAGTGACGTCACCGGCCCCCACTCCCAAACTTTGACGGGCTTTATCTCTGTAATTTTTTGTTTGATTGACAAAAGAAAAAATACGTGTCCAATATTTTTTGATAATCTAAATGTCGGACTAAATAGAATAATATTTTGTTTACCCTATCATCTTCTTGTCACGAGTCGGTGGTCGATTTTGGTGGACCGTATGGCGGCGCGCCGGCGATTGGACGAATGAGTGGGCACTGGGGAATGGTTGTTCAAAAAACAACTAAACAATAAATACCTTCCTATTCTTATATATATATATAAGGTATAATAACGCCATCTAGCGATAATTAAATGTATCTGTGTCCAGACCGAAGAATTGCCGGCTAGAAATGCTTAGCCAAAAATGCCCGACCCAGGCATACGTTGAAGCCAGTACACGTATTCCTGCCCGGAGATTCTCGGGTCGAGCAAACTCGGGCTTTGTTTCGAAAACATGTTGCGAACACAGGTCGCGAATCTATAAGATTTCCCCCTACCAAAATTCACTATAAAACTGAAAGTCTAGTGCAATGTGAAATATTTTAAAATGTAAGGTTTTGACTCAGAATACAGAACAAACCAGAATACGCACTAAAAAGTAATTAAAAGCGTCATGTGTCTGTGGCGGCACATCGCGTCGATAGATGTCGCACTGTTGAAAACTGTATCGCGGCATTGAAAATATTTAACAGATTGGCATATATGCAACTTTCCAACGATATGCCTTTTATTCACAGTCCTTGGATTGTTGTACGTAGCCATTTCTATATGTTCAAAAAATATACGATTTTCCGTACTTCTCGCCACGATTTGCAAATTTTTGGATAACTTCTTATTATCAAAAGATAGGGATAATTTATAAAAAAAATAAAACCTATTCTATGTTCTTATTATTTTTTCTTATACATATTAAGTAACGCAGTAACGCGCCTACACCTAGAGCACTCGCACTGCTCAATAGCTTATGTGCCATTCGCTGACAGCTACACCTAGAGCACTCGCACTGCTCAATAGCTTATGTGCCATTCGCTGACAGCAAGTTTTCTTTCATCAAAAAGGTCAGAAGGTATTTGGATGGTGCTGTTATTTCTTGAATTTCCTTACTTCTGACATTTTTTATTGTATATAATGTGTATTCCTTTTTTACTATAAGTATGTAACAAAGTATTAGACAGATTAAGAATTGGCCTGCGAGCTGTAAATTTTTTCTGTGTTCTTAAACAAATAAATAAATAAATTATCTGTATGGAGCGCCACTTCTCTCGATATTTGCAAACTTCTCGCTAGATGAAGCTATTCATCCACATCCATACATCGTTTCATACATGCACGTCTATTTTTAACCGACTTCAAAAAAAGGAGGAGGAGGTTCTCAATTCGTCGGAATCTGTTTTCTTTATGTATGTTCCCCGATTACTTGAAGACGCCTGGACCGATATGGATTTTTTTTGTTTGAAAGGGTATACTTTCCAGGTGGTCCCAACTCCCACGGTCATCAGGTCAGGATCTGATGATGGGATCCTGGAGAAATCGAGAACTCTTAAAATTTTATAGGCACGCTTGAAGCGATTTGAGTTTTTTTTATAGTGACTTGTGCATTTGCTTCCGGAAACAACATTTTTCAGTGCATAAGTCGGTACACTTTCTTTAAAAGGCAATTATTAGTACTACGTATTTGACCTTTTTTAAGGACATCAGATATTTGATCAATGAAAGTTCGTCTTGGTCATCCTTTCTTTGTTGTTCCGTTCGGTATTTATTTATATATTTGTTCAGTCATTATTTCATCACACATTCGTTTAACATGTCCAAACCATCTCAGCATTCCCTTTTTAATTTTATATACAACTAGCGGACTCGGCAGACGTTGTCCTGCCCAAACGTTGGCTTGCCTGCACTACCCCTACCCCTACCCTACCCCTACCCCTACCCTACCCCTACCCCTACCCTACCCCTACCCTACCCCCTACCCCTACCCCTACCCTACCCTACCCTACCCTACCCTACCCTACCCCTACACCTACCCCTACTCCTACTCCTACTCCTACCCCTACCCTACCCTACCCCTACCCCTACCCTACCCTACCCCTACCCCTACCCTACCCTACCCCTACCCCTACCCCTACCCCTACCCCTACCCTACCCTACCCTACCCTACCCTACGACTACACCTACCCCTACTCCTACCTCTACTCCTACCCCTACTCCTAGGCAAAATTAAGTTTCGCGAAGCCGACCAAACTGAAAATCAGTACTACTAATGATCTATTAAATTACTTAAATTACATTTTGTGACTATTCAATTTGGTCGCGTTCGCGATATTATCACTTTTGTTGAGTGTCGGAACGCGACATTAGATTCTCCAACAGGCACGCGAATTTTAAACTAAATTAAAAATTTAGGAACACATCTACATTGCATAGACAACAATGAGTGCTTTTAATTTAAAATTAACTTTATTGAATAGCAATAAGGTTCAAATTGACTCTGTTATTATGGGAAAAAGAAAAGGGCTGTTTTTAGGGGTTTTTCGGCAATTATTCGAATTGTCTCACCTTTAAAACCTTCCCTGGATATCTAGGAATATTTTAAGACTAAAATCAGCCAAATCGGTTCAGCCGTTTTCATGTTATGTCGTGACAACGGAAAACGGGTTTCATTTTTATATATATAGATCAGTATTTATATCAAGAAATACAACAACCGCGTATTCCATTATTTTTAGCCTCAGTTTGAATAATGTATGCGGATTCTAGTTTATTCTGTATTCTGAGCGCTTTGACAGTTGTAATTCAAACTTTGACCAAACTTTCAGAAATTGGAGACCGCTATGAAAAGTTTTGGACAAATCAGATTTATAAATAGATTTTGCTTATATTCGACCTAGCATCATTCCATCGCATGTTGAGGTGCATGACGGTTGTTATACCAATTTAGTCCAATGACGACTCCATAGCGTGAGCGTTGTATTTGAGACGGTGGGACACCACTTGTGCCAAAAAAAGCAACAATTTTCTTCAAGAATATGTGCTTGGGCCCTAGAAGCCGACGCCCACACTTCTACTAGAAATAACAGATACCTAACGTATGTTAAAGAAGGGACATAGCTAGGTCCATTAAGTGCAGCAACAGGCTTGCCACCTAAGTTGTTCGGTTTAATATAAATAACTTCCAAAAAGTGGACACTGTTACTGATATAAATTCCGTGAAGATGTGTGTGTTAATTTATTGATCAATCGGCAAAATTTGACATAGTTCTTGGTTCGAGGATATTCCGAAAACGAATAATATATCCTCAAATGTCACTCAAACCAAAACATAAGCATCAATTTTCAGCTTCAGGGGACACGTAAAGCCGACACCTATGCTTATTTGGAATAAACAGATATTTATACTCGTATTTGTATACAGCTAAATAGAACGACTTCCTAATTTTAGACATTGTTTAAATCTCTAGCCGTGTTGCAAGGTGTCCAAGCCGTTATAGTGTTTTATCACTTTTATTATTCAGAAATTAATCTTCGCAGTCTTATTGATCACGGAATTAGCAACTGCAATGGATTGCATAAATAATTCCTATCAAAAGGCAACTAAACTCACAACCGACGCTAGCGCCCCCAGTGATCATCAGATCAATTAAAACATAAAGATAAAATAGTTATTATTGATGATATTGTCACTTATTTTCATACTAGAATTATTGAATTGTGATCTCGCCACCGCCTGTTTATTAAGCGTAGGTGGTTGGTCCATGAATGCGCGCGACATGGCAGAGCATAATACAATCCGCCAGTCACGCCCACTAGCTTTTTCACGCTTCGTTTGAAGGACCCCAGGTTGTAGAAAGCAGGAAAGACTGACGTCAGAAGTTCGTTCTACTTTTTGAAAGTGCGACACAGGAACGAAATATCATGGAATTGCGAGCAACTTTAATACAGGATTCCACATTCGATCATGGCGCCGAACGCACGCGTTTTCGCCATGGCGTGATGTGGAATCCCCTTTAATTCCACTGTGATGGTTGTGATTAGTCAGTGATTAATAAGACATATCACAGTCGGCGGAATAATCTTAGCTACCGATTTATCGGCTTACTATTGCACAAGATAAACACTGGAGACTGGCAGACTTGCGACGAAAGTCAGCACTGTTGCCATATATCAAAAGAAGAAGAATAACTTTAATACAACTGGGTTTATTTTATTTATTTTAATGTGTGAGAACAAATACTATTATTGTTTCCATTGTATATGTTACTATGACATACTGTGAACTTAAGATTTTTAAGCGAACATTAAGCCCATCACAGACATTAGCTATACTAATGTAAAGTTGAAGAGTTTGTTTGTTTGAACGCGCTAATATCTGGAACTACCAGTCGGACTTGAGCATTTGATAGCCCAATTCTTGAGGAAAGTTATAGGCTATATATCGCTACGCTCGTGATTCATTTTTAGACTACTTCGCTAGTTCGTGATTTAAAGTCGGCACTCGGTGCAAAAAATAACTTTGCTCACTTGTTGAACAAATAACTATTACAAACTATAGGAATGTAATAAATTGATAATAGGGAAGATGACAGGGTAAACAAAATATTATTCTATTTAGTCCAACATTTAGATTATCAAAAAATATTGGACACGTATTTTTTATTTTGTCAATCAAACAAAAAATTACTGAGATAAAGCCCGTCAAAGTTTGGGAGTGGGGGCCGGTGACGTCACTTCTAGGTCAAAAGTGTACACAAATGTGATGTCACGCGGAATTTGTCTTCATCATTTTTTATTTAATTGACAAAAGAAAAAATACGTGTCCAATATTTTCTGATAATCTAACTGACGGACTAATTAAAATTTTTTAGTCACCATGCCTATTATGTTAGGAGTACAAAATCAAATTTTGACCGACATTTTTTAATGCACTTGATTAGGTACAAACACCTAAAACAATTATATTTCGTTTCGTAGACAGTTTCTGTACTATTAAGTATTCTGTGGTTATGAATCCATATTTGTGTTTACAAATGTATGTAAATGCGGTGGATGGGCTGAACTGAACTTTGGCTTGGAATAGCTCAACTTATTTTCAATTTGCGACCAGTTGCTATTGCGAGCTACTTGTTAGCAGCATTTGATAAGCTTGCCGGTGCCCCGAAGAGGGTTGTCATTCGTCCGGGTTTCTCCGGATTTATCCTAGTTTGGAGGGCGTCCGGGGAGAGTCCGGGCGGGGTTTTGTAAACAGTCCGGATTTTAAAGTCGACAGAAAACCCAGATTTTTTTAAATACCTTTTTTATACTTAGCTATTATTGTTACGAAAAAATTTTCTGGCAAGAAGTCCGGTTTTGAAGCTCTATAAACCGGGGTTTTCGAGCTTCTTGTCCTAGTTTACTGATTTTACAGATGGCAACCCTACGGCCAAAGGCAGTAACGAAATGTGTATGTCAGGTTTAATACCACTGAATGAGTATAAAGTTCCATTAGCTATAACAAAAATTGGTTAATGACCCGTTAGTTTATTATCTCGTAAATTACATTTTGAGAGATTACGCTGACTCGGGATTTACAGTCATTAGCTCATGTAAATGACTGAGCAACAGTTTTCGTTATATCGTTAAAAAGGTCAAAAAGTTTAAAGGTATTCGGTTATAAGGAGGTTACATTGTATTTATTAAAAACTATTAGCTTTCCGCTATTAAGTTCATATAAAAAAAATAGGTGCGTCGGTGGCCGAGTGGTTAAGACGTCTGGTATTAACTAGGCAGACCACGGGTTCCGGGTTCGTTCCCGGATCCCGGCCATGTACCAATGCGTTTTTTAATTAAAAAAATATGTACCTACATAATCCGACAAACCACACTTAGAGGCTTTCCATCTAAATATAACTCAACATAAGTAGCCACTCGTTAGGTATAGCCTCACAAATACCATCGGCTAAACGAGGGAGACTTGGTCTTCCGCTGGGTACCCTGGCACCGTAACACACGTAAGAAAGAAAAAACGCATAAAAAAATTCAGTTTTTCCTGAATTTTCCGGGCAACTTTTCTAATTATGCTTTCCCTAAAAGTGTCCGAATAGTCGATAGATCTCTAATTAGGATACCTACTAATGAAAATAAATACCTAATACCTACCTACTTTGCAGGCATGTAGAGTAGCTGGCAAAAGGTACATAATTTAGAATAATTGACAAGTATTTCTGTACTGACCTTGGTTAACACCAACACCAACTCTAACTAATTATTACTGAAATTATGAAGAATATATTATAGAAACTATTAATAATTAAATATTTTTCAGTGTATAATATCTGACTTAGCGGATCATAACCAGGTTTTCAATATTAAATTTTGCCTTCTCAGACTTTATCTTTTTTTTCTTTACTAGTTGCCTAATGCCTCTCGAACCCATGTTAGCGGTCCCAGGGTACCCAGCGGAAGACCAAGTCTCCCTCTTTTAGCCAATGGTATTTGTGAGGCTAGTGGACAGTTCTATATATATATATATTTTTATTTCTTTACGGGTTGCCTAGCAGCTCCCGAAATTGTGTTACGGTTCCAGGGTTACCAGCGAAAGACCAAGTCTCCCTCGTCTAGCCGATAGTATTTGTGAGGCTATACCTAACGATTGGTCAGTTTTGTTGAGGTATATTTGGATGGAAAAGCCTCTGAATGTGGTTTTTCCGATTATGTACATAAGTTTTAAATTAAAAAAAACCCATTGGTATATAAAATTGCGTTTGCTTGTCTTTATATATGATTTTTTTTCCTACTTTGACACGAATAATATACATCCAAAGGTAGATAAGTACTTATATCTGTCAGAAGACGCTTTAGACAGTCAATTCAAGGAAAAGGTATTTTTAGGCATTCCGTACCGAAAATACCTCAACATGACCTCAACTCAACGGAGCCTGCTTAGTAGGTGAAACCAACCAATTTTCTAGAGTATAGTTCTAGTTTAGTAGAGTTTGCACTTCTTGTGAAAATAACAGAAGTGACAGCTATATCCCAGTAAAAGTGCCCACTCATTCGTCCAATCGGTGCGTCGCCACACGGTTCACCGAAATCGACCACAGACTCGTCCATTTCTTGTACGTTCAGCCCACCATCCGTTTTCAAATCGTTGTATTTGTGGTTGATTTTGATGGCCGTTACGATCTGTCACATACACACACACATCCACACGCCTTTGTTTAATCGAATCTCATGTGTCTGTGTGGGTGAGTGAATTGTATGTGATCTAGATCGTATGATTTACATTGCTAATGTCTTCAATCTCGATCATACGGCGGCCGGACCGAAAATTTTCTGTGAGATACCGGACCAGTGCGTGGGCTACTTTAGTGCAGCAAGTGTTTCTAGCCACGCCACAAAGTATTATCCGTGATAGTGCTGAACACCTTTTCGTACTCTACAAATATCCCCCCATAATTACTTTGGTTCATTAACATAATGAATGTCTACTCCCAAGGGCGTCAAATATTTGTACCGAATGACAAAATTTCGTTTAATTCACATATTTTCGCTTCGGGAATCACACGATGAATGACAACCGGAGCGTGTGTTCGCAATTAACGATCTTAGTCGAAACTCAATTAACGCGTTACTTTACACATTGTCTTTCTTAATTTGCGAAGTTAAATATCACTAGTATATTGCCAGACTTCGCATGGACAATCTATACCTACTAATAATTTAAAGAGGTCTATCTATATATCTATCATCACACCGCCTTTCATCCCAAGAGGGGTAGGCAGAGACAATCGAATGCCATTTGTTACGATCCTGACATATCTCTTTCGCTTCTTTTATATTCATCATACCTTTCATACATGCTCGGCGATTGTGTGTACCTACTTTTAATATTTCCATCGATCAATATATTTTTTATTTGTTAAATAAAAGTACATCTAGGTCGTCTGCCAGCATTTCCTTTCATTTCAGCCATATAAACATTTTTAGTCAATCTTTCATCCTTCATTCTTTCAACGTGTCCAAACCAGCGTACCTAAACTACTTTTCCTCGTTTTAGTTATAAAGAGGTAAAGGTTGTAAGTTTGGAGGGGGTAATCTCTGAAACTACTGATCCGATTCTGAAAATTATTTTACTAATAGAAAGCTACATCACTGAGTGCTATATTAGGCTATATTTTATTTTGTTCTAAAATATACATGGGCGAAGCCGCGGATAGAAAGGTAGTAAAAAATAAATTGAAAAGGTATCCTTATAGAATATGTAATAATATAAAATAATAAAGAAAGGATATGGAATAAGAAGCATGAAAGTAAAATAACCGCATCCGGAACGATGTCATTAGAGAATAATGCGGAGTGAAACATGATGTTGTGACTAAAGTAGTTTACGCTGGTTTGGACACGTTGAAAGAATGAAGGATGAAAAATTGACTAAATGGTTTATATAGCTGAAATGAAAGGAAATCAGAGGACGCCCGAGGTGTACTTTTGTTGAACATATAAAAATATATTGATTGCAATATTAAAAGTACACACAATCGCGAGCAAAGGCATTATGAATATAAAAGAAGCGAAAGAGGTATGTCAGGATCGTAGCAAATTACATTTGATTGTTTTTGCCTACGCCTCTTGCGATAAAAGGCATTGAATTTGGAAAGATTCTGTATTTTTGCATACCAGGAATCTGGTAAAAGTATTTACTCTTTCTGCAAATAAATATATTTCTTTCTTTCTTTAAACATAGCAGAAAGTATTTAAACATATATTTCTCAGTTTTAACTCCTGCCTCGTACATCTAGCACAAAATGCATCATCTGAACAATATATTCAGATGGTAAAAGCATTCTAAAGTGCTTTCTATCTCCTTAGATTTTAAGCTGTTGTGAACATCTCGTCGCCAGAACATTATGTCATTACGCACCATTATGCATATTCTAAATGTGAAAGATAAAATGTATGCTAAATCAAAAATTGCAAGAAAATCGTCATATCAAGGGAATCGATTGAATTTTCCAATACTAATGCGTTACTTAAACTTCTATACTAATAAAAGACAAGGAATGCCCGCCCCGAGAACGTCGAATAAATACCGAGCAAATTGCTGCGTCGGGCATCGATACTACACGGATTTGCCAGAACATTGTAGGGTTGGACATTCTCGGGTCGGACATTCCTTGGGTGCCCATCGGCGCGGACTACTAAAAACATTATTCAGACTACTGCGAACATTTGAAAAAAAATAGCCAAATGGTACAGCCGTTCTCAAGTGATGTACTTATCAATGCATAAGATAATCTATCATCACGTCATCCTCTAGCGCACCATATTAGTAGTGGTGCTCATTGAGAGGAATTGCCATATATACCACGCTTGGCAGGCGGGTTGGTGACCGGGCCTTTACGTGCCCTCCGAAGCACGAGGGGTAGGCAGAGACAATCGATCATTTGTTACAATCCTGACATACTTCGTTTCTTTTATATACATCATACCTTTCATACATGCTCGGCGATTGTGTGTACTTTTAATATTTCCATCACCAAAGCTAATCTATTTGTAGTATTTGAATGAAGACAGATCCGCATGTATAAATTTAGTATGTCAGTTGGCTTTGTCTATATAAACAGGTCCCTGTTAATCCGGGAAGAGCTCCGACATCAGCATGACTTGCTAAGACCTTCATCTCTCAACCTGTCAAATATAAGTCCGACGTCAATAATAATCAAAATATAAATCTACTTATTTAGAAAGGTTAAACTTGATATTAAAGCAATGACTTGACAATGAGGTCAAAATATAAAAAAAAATTGGACACGTTGATGGAATGAAAGATGAAAGAAAGAAAGGAAATGCTGGTAGAGAAATATTAAAAATACACACAACCGCCTAGCATGTATGAAAGGTAAGATGAATATAAAAGAAGCGAAGGAGGTATGTCAGGATCGTAACAAATGGCATTCGATTGTCTCTGCCTACCCCTCTTGGGATGAAAGGCGTGATGATAGATAGATATTTAAAAGTAGTCCAAGAAATATAAGTTAAAGAAACAAACAAACAAACACATACTTATAATATAATATTTATAATGTTAGGAGTAAGAGAATACTTTTAATTATTGTACTTAATTTAAAAAAAAAACACGGGTTGTCTTCCAGCTCTTAGCACGTCAGCACTTAGCCGAAGATTGAGGCTATCGCCAGATCTGTTGAGGTATGTAGATGGAAAAGCCTTTTTGTACGGTTTTACCCCGGTACCCGCGACTTCTCAGTTGTGAGCCAACGTTTTACCCACTCGACCACCGACGCCCCTTTGTACTTAATTATTAATATTAATCTAGATATATTCCTCTGCCTATGCCCTGTCCCTATATGATAAACAGCCGTGAAGGGACTATAATATTCTCATGAAATTTTGAACTTTTTCCATGACAATCATAAAACCAGTGAGGCGGGAAGAATGAAAATTTGTTTGCGGCTTAAAATACCGATTTTATATGACCACACCTATTTCCGGAAATGACATGTTTACGGTGACTGAAAATGGAATTTGAAGTTATTTTCATAATAACACCCACGGGATTATACCTGTTTACAAACGTTTCATATAAATTAATACGAGCCCCTTCTTATTTCGTCATTTTTAGGTTTCCGTACGAGAAATTAGAACCCTATTGATGAATTGAATAAAATAGACAGTTGAGATTTACGAAAAAATGAAAATCATTAAATAATTAAATATTTCGTCTTTGAATTTGAAGTCGGTTGGTGCCTAAGTTAGGCTATAAAATTAAATAGATTATAAAGAAGGTCTGTTCAATGTTATCTATGTTTGTAATTAATTGTCTAGATTATTGAAATTTAGTGCTAAGTAGTTTCTAATTTGACACCAACTGTCTTCAAATTCAACGACGAAATATTTCATTATTTCTTGTTTTTCAGTAAAACATTTTTGAAGTAGGTATACTTTTAAAAAAAGTATGTAATGGGCATACACTTCATCATATAATAACGTTTAAGCGAGTTTTGTGTAAATGGCTGGTGGGATATTGTTTCTACACTGTAAAAGAATAATTGACAAATAAATATTAGAATTTCCTTACTCGTAGATTAAAATATAATATGTTGTTTATACTTGTGCTTTAGAATATAATAATGTATTGGTGTCATGTAATATGGAAGTAATAATGTGCCACTTACTGTATTTTGCATACCAGGAATCTGGTGAAAGTGCCCTAGGCTTTCTGCAAATAAATATCTTTCTTTCTTTCAAGTTATATATACACCTACCTACTTGTAACCTGTAAACGTATTTAAAAAATCGATAGATATGTATTATTAATAAAAGTTTTCAGTCGTGTAAATATAAATTCTTCATACAAATTATTTTTCCTGTCTCTATAATTATATAGATCTGGATAACTGAAAAAATTACTAGCGTTCATCATATATTATTCTCTAATTAATTTACGTACTCTATATATCGATAAAAATACCTGTATTTCTGAAATATTACTTAAGGAGACGACTCATAACTTTTGTTCTATACAAAAACGGACTTCAGCAATTCAAGTATTGTACAAAACCTATTTAAAATAGCAAGTTCTAGTTAATGGATCCTTAAAGTATATGAAATTAATTATACTTAATATGTAAAAAATATGTCATTATCAGCTACATCTAGGTTTCATGAAGCTCTGAAAGTCAAATTTCACGCATAGTTTCAACCGACTTTACGACTCGTGTTCTCTTAATATATTTACTAATGTATATTTTTTTACATATTGAGTAAAAATAATTTCACATACTTTATCCAATCCATCCATTAACTAGAACTTGCTATTTCTAATATTTTTTGTACAATACTTGAATTGCTGAAGTCCGTTTTGTGTATGTTATTTTATTGTACCGATTATGTTTGGAAATTTTCTTTCTCTATTTATTTCTATCGCTCGAATATTGGGTGAAAGAGATGCAAAATTTTCAAATACGTGCATTTTTTAGTTTGTTTAGAGCTCTTAACTGCAAGTTCACAGACAAAATGCCCGGTCCTTTGTAAGTCTTGCATAAGATATCCAACACGTAGAGGGCCTATAGAGTCTGTTGATGTGGAGACCTACATATATCTCTGAATGTATCAGAGACAATGCGCTCACAGGCAGGACCCGTCAGGTGCCTGGACTATTGCTGAGATAAAATCGCTTCGTGACATTCCATGTCACGCCTTGGTGAACAACGCACGCCCGCGCCGAGACGTGATAGGGAATCCAGTTTAATCCTGTCCGTGCTGTGCAGATGGTTGTGATTAGTCGACGACTAATAAGACATATCACGGTCGGCGAAATTATCTTAAATACTGATTAATCGGCTATAAACACTATAATAAATTGGCAAATCATCGAAAAGAAGATAAAATTAAATTAAAATTGGGCTATTGTTTTCGTGTGTTTAAATTAAATTATTATTATTTATTACCTAGGGAAGTTTCATGTCGAAACAGAGTTTGGAAAAATTCCTTCCCAATAAATTGAGAACGATTGTTTTTTTTAGCGTTTCCGTTAAAATTTCCGTTGTATTTCTTATATTTATAATTTATACCACCGCCTGGATAAGTATAAACTCATAGGAATGAAGACAAGTTCTAACTAACCGAACGAAAATTATCGCCTGCTCAGAAGATTTTTTATGTTAAATATTATACAGTCAACAACGAAAGTCGCTTAATAATTTTGGATTCTTAGGAGCGCTTTGAGAATAAAGGCCACTTGAGGCCCTTGGCTGAAGTACTACGAAGAAATTCCAGCCAAGAAAGTTTAAAACATATTTTAAATGTCAAGATATGCAAAACTAGATGATCCTTTGCATCGTTGGTGGTGTTGTTGTCATAGTTTAACATTAAACATTAACTTTAATAATACAGTATTAAGGTAGATATTTGATACCGACAAGAAAACACTTTGAGAAACAATATATTGAGATAATAAATTTCCTTTTGCCTCCAAAGCCATAAATACTTGTGAAAAATGTCACTGGCCTGTGCCAAACTAGGTTTATTTGAATCTGATGACTATACAAAATGAAGACTCGGTATGAGTTGTTCTGATGATGATTATGATGATGGAGTTGTTCTGTGTCTGAAATCATCTCAGTGAATACAGACCAGGTTCTAGTAGACAAGAGTCGGACCTTTTAGTGCATCGGTTTTAAAAGCGTTTTAAATTCGAACTAATCACAGAACATTATAAACAACATAGAAGTAGCAAAACACGGTTTCGGGAGCTGCAAGGCAACCGGTGAACAGAGAAAAAAAGTAGTATTCACGCGTAACCCAATTCAAAAAAATCCATTGAGAAAATAACAGCTATTTCACTTAGATATATTCAATAAGTATTTATATGCTAAATTACAGTGACACATGTGGATTTTTTACAGAGAAATTAGGAATAGTTTATGACAGAAAAATTATGGATATAGGAGCCTTAACCAGCACCTATATGTATGTATTTTTCTACATCCCCCATTATTCAACAAAAATATCTACATTTTAAAACCAGTATGTAATTGGGTTGAATTAGTTTGTGGAATTCATGTTGATATATGCACAACTACTACGAACGAGCGAAAGGCTCTGCGACTGTTAGATAAGAGACCCTTATGAATATTTACATTATAGCTGGCATGTTTTTATAGCTACACATTAGAACATGGATAACTTGGAAAATTGAAAAATATACCAAAGTTTGCTAAGTTCTATGTATACTTAAAAGAATCCTTATTTGATATTTCAATATCTTTATAAACAAACATTCAGGTGGTTGCAGCATTTTTGGTGGATTTTAGTGGAAATAATTGCCTTTTAAAAAAAAGTGTACCGTCTTCAAAAAATATGCACTGAAAAGTGTGCTTTCCGAAAGCAAATGCACGTAAATCACTATATAAAAAAACCAAATCGCTTCTAGTGTGCCTATAAAATTTGAATAGTTCTTGATTTCTCCAGGATCCCATCATCAGATCCTGACCTGATGACCATGGGGTCACCTGGGAAGTATACTCATTCTAACAAAAAAAATCCAAGCATCTTCAAGTAATCGGGGAACATAAATAAAAAACAAACATAAAAGATTCCGACGAATTGAGAACCTCCTCCTTCTTTTGAAGTTCGGTTAAAAAGCTATGAAATTCAAATGTTGACAACTTCTGTCATGGTTACAATAATCTGTCAAAAATATGGCAAATCTCAATGAATCCTAGAAGAAATAGTTTATATTACAACAATTAAAAAAAAAAACAGTTCGGCCTGGCAAACTATAAGAAGTTCACATTCCATTTTCAAACTCCTTAGAAAGTACACAATCAATATCATAATAAAAATTAAGTAAGTTTTTTTTATCAAAATGACCGAGTTCTATTCTCGAGTAATGTACGAGTTATTTTTTTAAAAGTATGAATGCAGTTTTCTTATCTCTAAAATCGACGTTCCTTAGAACACATTTTGCTATCACTTATAGTTTCGGAGGTCCCCATACTGATCCCTCTCGATGTTACAGCCTGTATAAGGAACAAGCCTAATGGCTACTGATCTGTATATGTACCTAGTCACATCGCAAGATATAAATGCCGTGATGGTGTGTATGTTTTTAAATACAACTAAAGATAAATTAGTCACGCGTTTGTCCATGCATGACTGCGGCACTGCACTGATCTTGAGAATAGAATTTCACTGTTATGAACTGCATTTCTAAAGGAAATATCTTATCAATTCTAGGAAACAAAAAAAAATGCTAAAGTCTTATTGAGTATGGTGTATAATCCGCTATTATTATTATCTAAAATTACATTATATCCTACAATACATGGAGTCGATAGCCTAATTGATAAAGCGTTATCGTCCCGGGTTCAATTCCTACTCATGCTAATATTTGCTTTAATCTACTCCTCGTGCTTCATCTAAAATTAACAGTTATTTATTCTGTTAAAGAAGTAACACATCTACATACCGAACAAGTGTGTTCAATATGGACAATTCCCTAAAAATTGGCACCGTTATTGGTGTCTCTGGACACACAGCAATGTATAAATACCGTGAATATGTGTTTAGTGTGTGTGTAATACATTTTATATCAAAATATTTGCCTTATAAAAAAAGTGTACCGACTTCAAAAATTATGCACTGAAAAGTGTGCTTTCCGAAAGCAAATGCACAAGTCACTATAAAAAAACACCCAAATCGCTTCAAATGTGTCTATAAAATTTGAAGAGTTCTCGATTTCTCCAGGATCCCATCATCAGATCATGACCAGCAGCCTAATTGCGTAACTTGAAAGCGATCCAATCACTATCATTTTTTTACAGATAAAGGTCGAGTTTAGCCCCGCACTTTTCGAAATGTGTATTTTCGTTAATTGTGCTACATTGTGCTGCGTTTAATTAACCGTTTAATTAATCAAACCGTTTTTGAGAAAAAAAATAAAAACGAAAATTTCACGTTTTTAATTGTTTTTATTTTTTTCTCAAAAACTGTTTGAGATATTGAGCTAATTTTTGCGGCACAGTACGGCACAAATGCAGCACAATGTAGCACAATTAACGAAAATACACATTTCGAAAAGTGCGGGGCTAAATTCGACCTTTATCTGTAAAAAAATGATAGTGATTGGATCACTATCAAACGCAATTAGGCTGCTGATGACAATGGGTCACCTGGAAAGTATAGTCTTACAAACAAAAAAAAAATACAAATCGGTCCAGGCGTCTTCAAGAACATACATAAAAAACAAAAGATTCCGACGAATTGAGAACTTCTTCCTCCTTTTTTTGAAGTCGTTTAATAATGATTTGTTTCTATCCATCAGTTATTTTAGATGCACTGAAACCTGAAACTTTTTAATCCCAGGTTAGACCTCGCTGCCTACAAATCATGTCCCGCCCGTATGCGAAATAAAATAATGGGTATGCACTCAATTGTATCCACGTGTGAAATCTAAAATCCGTTCCAGAGTTATTTTGTATAGCTACCCGCCGCGCTTAGCCCGTGAAATTTTATACCACTGCTTACCCACAAAACTCGTCGAATAAAGAACATTGAGATTATAGCTGCGTCGGTGGCTGAGTGGTTAAACATCTGGTATTGACTAGGCAGACCACGGGTTCGATCCCGGATCCCGGCCATGTTTTTTATAATTAAAAACTTATGTACATGGCTTTTTCACCTAAGTATACTTCAACAGAACTAGCCATTCGTTAGGTATAGCCTCACAAATACACAAGTATAGCCATGTTTTATCAAAAATAAAAATTAAAATAAAAGTAAAAAGCGAAAAATTTACCAATTTTTTAAAGTTGGTTCAAAACAAAACAAAATCTTAAAATATTATTTATGATTTTCTTAGATTTTCTAGATCAAAAATGTACCCAAAAATGCTAGATGTCATTTCCACGTTTGTATGAATCATAGATGTGGTACTATGCTGACGCTCTACTAGATTGGTAATGTCGCGATTAGAACGAGACCAAAGTGAGTGACATGTGTGTGTGTGTGTGTGTGTGTGTGTGTGTGTGTGTGTGTGTGTAAATGTGTAAATGTGTAATTCTGTGGATTTTTAATCTTAGATGACTTACATCCAGACACTGCACGTGTGTAACCATAATTAATCACGTCTAATAAACACTAAATTATACTTTAATGCAGGAGCTTTTACAAAAATAAGCGAATAAAAACCGACCAAGTGCAAGTCGGACTCGTGCACGAAGGGTTCTGTACCATTATCTATAAAAACGGCAAAAAAAAATCACGTTTGTTGTATGGAAGCCCCCTTATATATTTATTTTATTCTGTTTTTTAGTATTTGTTGCTATAGCGGCAACAGAAATACATCATCTGTGAAAATTTCAACTGTCTAACTATCACGGTTCATGAGATACAGCCTGGTGACAGACAGACAGACAGACGGACGGAGAGCGGAGTCTTAGTAATATTAGTTTATTTTAACCGTTTGGGTACGGAACCATAAAAACGGTCTCATCTATCTGTCTCGCTTTAACACACGCGTATATATGTGTTTTACCTTTTGCATTGCCAATCTAGAGCGCCCGCGCGACTATATAAAATCTATGGTATGAATAGACATATAAACAGTTAAATACAATAAATTGCTTACAAAAACTTCTATCCGTATCAAAATCCATTAAAATTAAATTTCCAAAAAAAGGCAATAAATACATTTTTCCTTATTTGGAAGACCACGAAGAATTGAACAAGATGAATAAAATATCGTTTGAGACGGACGCCATTCAAGCGGTTTCACTGTTAACGAAAATTCGCCAAATAAATGAAAATTTATGCCGTTTCTAATGAAGGGAGACGTTTGAAATCACTTTGTGCTCCTTTATTGAAAGCTTCCATTGTTTTAGAATAATTTGTATAATTATAGTTTGTTATTTGTTGGCAATTTCTTTATGGTGATTTTGTGGATTTTCTTGTAACTGAAACTTTGCCGGGATTTTTGTATTTCTTTATATTTTACGGAGGGAATTTTAAATAGTCAAAATCAATTAAGATCGTGCGTCGGTGGCCGAGTGGTTAAGACGTCTGGTATTAACTAAACCAGGGTTTAATCCCGGCCATGTTCCAATGTGTTTTTATAATTAAAAGCTTATGCACATAATCCGATAAACCACACTTAGAGGCTATTCCAACTAAATATACCTCAACAGAACTGGCCTCACAAATAACATCGGCTAAAAGAGAGAGACTTGGCTGGGATCGATCTGTAAGGCAACCCGTGGAAAAAAATCAATAAAGGAGAATACTCCTAGGAATTGAGATGCTTTTAAATTTAATTAGCTCCTAAGAGCACTTTTCCATTTATGTTATACCATCACCCTTCAATTATATACATCGGGTTTTTGTAGCTTATTTTAAATTCAAAATAATAATTATTTTATGATTTTCTAAGTGGTTTCTAAAAAAATAAAATAATTATTATTTTGAATTTATATAAATCTACATGAATATAAAAGAAACGGAAGAGGTATGTCAGGATCGTAGTAAATGTCATTCGATTGTCTCTGCCTACGCCTCTTAGGATAATAGGCGTGATGATAGACAGATAGGTAGATAGATACAATTAGAGATAGCGGTGCACATATTATAATATTTTTAATAACTATATATTATTATAACACAAAGCCTCCTGCCGCGTCTGTCTGTCTGTTTGTAACCTTTTTACGCAAAAATACTGGACGGATTTTAATATGGTTTACTTCATTAGATAGGTTGATTCACCGGAAAGATTTACGGGTATTAAACATGGAGCTATCATGTTTAGGAGCTGAGCAGTAACAGTTTAAGTGAATCAAGTCGGGGAAAAAGTTAGCCCCAGCGAGTTTTCATGGCGTATATTGTCTAATCCGTCAGAAATATAGAAATAATTGTGTAGAATAAAATGATCTACAAAAAAGTCCGCGGTAGCATAATAGGTATACCTAGGCGTATTTATGTAGGTATTCAAATTGTTGTACCGTGGGGTAGCGAGTTAGTTATAATATTAGTATTATTCTGCTTTAGTCGACCTCAATCTACTGGCTAAAATTGTAGAAGCTAATCAAAAAGGAAATAAATAATTGGGTCAAGTGCGTGGCGTTAAGTGTCAGTAGGCTATGTATGTACGTTATGATTACCGATTTTCAAAAATATATCATTACCATAGATGTAGTATGCTGGCGCTGTACTTGATTGGTAATGTTGCGATTAGAACGAGACCAAAAAATTAATACATCATTGTGCGTGACAAATGTGTAATTCTGTGCATTTTTTATCTTAGATGACTTACATCCAGGCGTAATCATTAATCACGTCTACTAAACACTTTTAAATAGGATATTTTACAAAATTAAGCGAAATTACAATTGACGCTAGGCTGTTATAAAGCAAATATGAGACTTAAGGAGACGCCTTATAACTTTTGTAAAACAAAAACAGACTTCAGTAAATCAAGTATTGTACAAAACTGATAAAAAATCGCGAGTTTTAGTTAATGGATCCTTGAAGTTTGTAAAATTATCTATACTTTAAAATTTTAAATGAATAAAATATATCAATATCAACTACACCTAGGTTTTATAAAGCCCTGAAAGTCATCAATTTTACGCATATTTTCAACCGACTTTAAAGTAGCCCACAGACTGGTCCGGCATCGCACCGAAAATTTTCGTTCCGGCCGCCTTATGATCGAGATTGAATAAGGCCCCACATTGGCGATGAAAATCATACGATCTAGATCGCATACAATTCACACACTCAAACAGACACATATCATTCGATTAAACAAAGGCGCCCACTGATTGGATCAATCCCCGGCCGGTCGCTGGCCGGTCCACCGAAATCCACCACAGACTCATCCAATTCTAGTACGCGCGGCCCACCATCAGTTTCAAATCGTTTAAATCTGTGGTTGATTTCGATGACCGGAGCGATCTGTCACACACACACATCCATACCCACTACACATATACCTGATAGTTTGACACTTTGTTTAATCGAATGATATGTGTCTGTTTGAGTGTGTGAATTGTATGTGATCTAGATCGTATGATTTTCATCGCCAATGTGGGGCCTTATTCAATCTCGATCATAAGGCGGCCGGAACGAAAATTTTCGGTGCGATGCCGGACCAGTCTGTGGGCTACTTTAGACTCGAGTTCCTTTAATATATTTACTATTTTTTTTAACATTTACACTCTTATTAATAAACTCGAAGTAGCGACGTAGTAACTAAACTGTGTTTCGTCTCCGTCCATCATAATGAATTGCAGATTTGTTAGACGGAGACGAAATACAGTTTAGTTACACTAAGAGTGTATGAGTAAAGATAATTTCACATACTTTAAGGATCCATTAACTAGAACTTGCTTATTTGTACAATACTTGAATTGCTGAAGTTTGTTTTGTATATTTTATTGTACCGATTTTGTTTGGAAATTTTCTTACTCTATTTACGCGTAGCCTAGGTGCGAATGGTGAAATTTTCGAATACGAAGTTGGTTACGCGACCAAGAGAGCTCTTATAAATAAATAAAAAAAAATTAAAAAGCATAATATACAGTGTTTTTTTAAATAAATTATAGTTTATTTAAGTGTTAAATTATCATCTAATATTGGTTTTATTATACTGTATTTTAGTATAGTGCAATTGTTAATTGTAAGAAACCCCTCTACAGATAAAGGCCTCTTCCAAAGCTTGCCATTCCTCTCTAGATTAAGCTTTTTCAAGCCAGTGGGGGCCAGCTGTCTGTTTGATCTCCTTCTCCCATCTAGCACAGGGTCTCCCCCTTTTTTCTTTTTCCTTTCGGGCATTTCCATGTCGTCACTTGTTTTGTCCATCTTTGATCTTGTAGACGCGCTACATGTCCAGGCCATTTCTATTTTAATGTCAGGGCGTGTACTACAGCATCAGTTGTTTTTGTTGAGCTCTTAAGGCCATATTATTCACCAATCATTTAAGTCGATACTAGTCCATACTAATATGTATTATAAATGCGACAGTAACTCTGTCTGTCTGTTTCATTTGTAAAGCACCGATTTTGATTAAATTTGATACGGAGTAAGATTAAACTCTAGGGAAGGATATAGGCTAATTTTTTAATCCACCCCCTCAATGGTTATACAACAGGGGTTGAAAATTTGAAAATTAGTATTGCCCCCATGGGCAAAGCTAGAATAAATATTTTATTTAGGTATTGCTTAATGGTGAAAACGGCCCTTATTTCTGTGAAAAACATTGTTAACATCTTATTTCTAAAGAAAAATAACCTATCAATTCAAATTTCGGAGCTGCTCTGTGTTATTTTTACCTACTTAACATTTTCTTTTATGTCTATAAAATAATAAAGAACATTCCAAACCTCTGCATTATAATTTGAATAGGTTTTATAGTATGAATAGGATACAATGAATGTGCATCGGTTGGCACCTTTTAGCGAAATAAAGTAAAGCCATGCTATTCCTTTGATTAATCACAAAAGAGTTAATCCATTAGCTTTTACCCTCAGTAAACAAAGTAAAAAACAACAATTGGCCGTCTAACCTAAATGCCCCCAACAACATTACTTCAAATGAAAATTATACAAAACAAGTGCGAGTTGGATTATCTATAAAATATAAATATAAAATCACGTTTGTTGTATGGGAGATATTAATTTTATTTAAATTTAATTATTTATTTTTAAAGTAAATATATTATAACTAAATTTTCTGTGAATATTTCAAGCGTCTACCTGTTGCCGTTATCAATATCGAGCAAAAACAAGCAAAAAATCACGTTTGTTGTATGGGAGCCCCCTTAAATATTTATTTTATTCTTATTTTTAGTTATTGTTATTATGCGGCAACAGAAATACATCATCTGTGAAAATTTCAACTGTCTAACTATCACGGTTCATGAGATACAGCCTGGTGACAGACGGACAGCGGAGTCTTAGAAAGAGGGTTTCCGTTTTTACCCTTTGGGTACGGAACCCTAAAAGACCTCAGAAGATGGAGGGAAAAAGACCTCACGATGCCCCAAACGATTGTCCGAAAACCTAGACACTTCTATTACCACAGCCTTTCTTCATCAGGCAGAAGAAGCTGATGAAGCTGAGGAAGTAGCATTCCATTCAGGCTTTACCCTTGGAAATTTTTGTATCAGCTCAAGTTATGACCTAATTTTTTGCAACTAACAACAAGTTGCGCGGTGGTCATTTGGTCACTATAGGAAACGGTCGCTAATCGCTAACCCAGTTGTATTCAAGTTGTTCGCATTATATGACTTTTCTAGTATGAAATTAAATGTCAATTATTACAATCTTATTTTAGTTGTTTAGCGTTGTTTGTGAGTTTAGTTGCGTTTTAACAGGAAATATTGTTGCAGTTGCTAATTCCGTGATAAGAATCCCACCCCAACGTCATATCTTCACAACTCTTTTAGATATTGATATTTAATAAAAATAATATGCAAAATCTAAACGATGCCTAAATCGATAGCCTAATTTACCAAGCTTTAAAGGCCGTGTGTGTGTGTGCCTGAAAGTTTTATCAAAAGGCATTTAGCCGTTTTGGGGCCTTTTCTGAACAAACCTTGGGACAGTTAGATATATACATACCATCACGCCTGTTTTCCAAAGGGGTAGGCAGATGGTAATAAATAATAAAGGAAAGAATTGTGTAGAATAAAATAATGTATAAAAAGTCCTTGGTAACATATATTTATCTCTAATAGATAATTAGGTATAGGCGTATCTGTGTAGGTATTCAAATTGTTGTAGCCACATATTGTACCCATGCGAATCCGGGGGCAGGTAGTTGACAATAAATAACAGAATTCGTAATCGAATATTCTATATAAAATACAAGTCAAGTTTAATTAATTCAAGGCAAAATGTAGCCAGAAACGAAATTGGTTATCAAATTAGATATTTTCGATAAAATTTCAATTTTTCGCTCAATTTGAGAAGATATAATCCGCAATTTTAGGCTTTGACTGACCTTTATTTTAATTCAATTGGTTTTCTTTACGGAACTTGCCTTTAAGCATTTTATGGGTCGGGAACTTTGTATTAATCTAACTGATGATAAATCTTGTAAATCTCCTTTTTAGGAAATTAAATCTTTTTCAGTCATTTTGTTCGATTCAAATCAATGGATTATGTAAGCGGCTTAACAACATTTTTATTACGCCGAACTTGTCGCAGATCGCAATTACTCGTTGGATTATTTTCATCTCACCACGTATCCTTTGATCTAATCTCTTTACTTTCAAAGAGAAACTTCTATCGAAATACCTACCTTAATTAGGCACTTTAGGAAGCCTGATGAAAGGCTATATGTGAAAGAGTTGTCTTTCGCCCAGGTACCTTGGAATTGGTAATAAATATACCGGGAGCCTTTAGGTATCCATAATGATAAAAACAAGTTATGTCAGGGTTCCTTATATCTTTTTGACTATATATATGTATGCTACGAATCTACTACGAAGCTCTACGAGGTAATAAATTAGATTTCTACAATTATTTTCAACATATAGAGATGCTACGAATCGACTACAAAGGTCTACGAGTTAATTAGTCAAACGTCTTTAATTCTCTATGACCTATAGAGATGCTACGAATTGACTACAAAGGTCTACGAGTTAATTAGTAGAACGTCTCTAATTCTTTATGACCTATAGAGATGCTACGAATTGACTACAAAGGTCTACGAGTTAATTAGTCGAACGTCTCTAATTCTCTATGACCTATAGAGATGCTATGAATTGACTTCAAAGGTCTACGAGTTAATTAGTCGAACGTCTCTAATTCTTTATGACCTATAGAGATGCTACGAATTGACTACAAAGGTCTACGAGTTAATTAGTCGAACGTCTCTAATTCTCTATGACCCATAGAGATGCTACGAATTGACTACAAAGGTCTACGAGTTAATTAGTCGAACGTCTCTAATTCTCTATGACCTATAGAGATGCTATGAATTGAGTACAAAGGTCTACGAGTTAATTAGTCGAACGTCTCTAATTCTCTATGACCTATAGAGATGCTACGAATTGACTACAAAGGTCGACGAGTTAATTAGTCGAACGTCTCTAACTCTCTATGACCTAATAGAGATGCTACGAATTGACTACAAAGGTCTACGAGTTAATTAGTCGAACGTCTCTAATTCTTTATGACCTATAGAGATGCTACGAATTGACTACAAAGGTCTACGAGTTAATTAGTCGAACGTCTCTAATTCTCTATGACCTATAGAGATACTACGAATTGACTACAAAGGTCTACAATTAATAAGTAGAACTTCTCTAATTCTTTATGATCTATAGAGATGCTACGAATCTACTACGAAGCTCTACGAGTTAATAAGTCGGAATTCTCGAATTCTTTACGACCTATAGTGAGGCTACGAATTGACTACAAAGGTCTAGGTGTTAATAAGTTAACCTTCTCTAATTTTTTATGACCTATAGAGATGCTACGAATCGCCTACAAAGCTCTACGAGTTAATAAGTAAGGTTTCTACAATTATTTTCAACCTATAAAGATGCTACAAATCTACTACAAAGGTCTAAAGGGCAACTCATTCGTCCAATCGCCGGCGCGCCGCCATACGGTCCACCGAAATCGAGCACAGGCTCGTCAAATTCTTGTACGCGCGGCCCACCATCCGTTTTCAAATCTTTGTATTTGTGGTGGATTTTGATGTCCGGAACGATCTGTCACACACACACACACACACACACACATCCACACGCCTTTGTTTAATCGAATCTTGTGTGTCTGAATTGCATGTGATCTAGATCGTATGATTTACATTGCTAATGTGTGGCCTGTATTCAATCTCGATCATAAGACGACCGGACCGATTTTTTTCTGTGAGATACCGGACCAGTGCGTGAGCTACTTAAGTGTTAATAAGTTGAGCTTCTCTAATTTATAAATGACCTATAGAGATGCTACGAATCTATTACGAAGCTCTACGAGTTAATAAGTCAGGTTATTACAATTCTTTATGACCTAAGAGATGCTACGAATCTATTACGAAGCTCTACGTGTTAATACGTCAAGTTTCTCCAATTATTTTCAATCTATAGTGATGCTACGAATATCTACAAACCCCTTTTAGGATATTGAGACAAAACAAAAATCAGATTATAGTCAAATAAATAATGAAATGTTACAAAATAAAATTATATTTAATTGTATCGCCGTCCGTCGGGTAATGAATATCTCATGCGTGACTTAAGATTCCGCTCTGTAAAGTTACGCTGCAAATCCGTTGAGACTTGATGTAAGTAACTGATTTTAAAGCGATATTTCCGCCTAGTTACAAATCTAGGTATTATATGTATGACACAGATAAATATTTTATAAAATTCAATAGAATTTTCGCTTGTTGTTGATATAAAAAGGAAAATTTTAAAGAGTCAAAATCCAATACTTACCTAGCACACAGTTGTTACTACACCGCGAAACTAGCGTACTTTTTATTTATTTATTTGTTTATTTATTTATTTATTTATATTAGGGAAACAAACAGTATATAAAATAACAAAATTTCAGACATAACATTAATAATACATATTTACCAACAAAGTTTCCACACATTAACTACACAAATAGGTACACAAACACATAACAAAATATATTATAAAAGACATTAGAATCAAACAATAAAAAACAAAACTTAATAATCATAATAAAAACACCATTTCGGATTCTTTATATTTAAAAAGGTATGCACGTAATGTCCTTTTTTTAGGTGAACATACTTTTTTTTTTTATTGAAGATTTAGAAGAATCTACTACTATCTACGTGGAACCTAGTTTTTAATTTGTCGAAGTTTTTGACAAAAGTGATATTAATGGTCAAATAAAAATATATATTTTGAGGTAATAATCGAATTAAAACTTTTTTTTTTTAATTTTGAAAAATATTTATTATAATTTAAAATTAACTCATTAGGTATACATCCAAAATATATTCGGGGACAATAAAAACACAAAAGTTAACTATAAAAATGTAAGTACATAAAATACATACATTATTTTCCGTACATGTCAATGAAAAGAAAGTTCTAAAGTACATAAAACGCAGAAAAAACTTTGCTCATTTCCGCCTTCAAACCCACAAGTTTCCAATAAAGATTAAAATAACATCAATTATCACCCTTGCTTAAACCAACACTCACCCATTCAATAAACACTAGAAATTGTTTCAGCGGCACTCTTGGAGCTTCACAGTTTTCATTACAAACACTCAAAAATATTTACTTTTTCCCGCTCGTTTAAAGATCGAATGAACGAATTCACGTGCTATCCCTTTGGAAGCTCAGAAGCGACTGAGATCCGAAAAGCGACTACGCAAACGCGCTTTGAAGTTTGGATGCTTGACGATTTTTCCTTTAGAACTATTTTTTAGCCAATAAAACTATGCTAAATGTAATGTTCTTTTAGTTAGATTATATTAAAAATATGTTCTAAATCAGGAAAAAACTTAGCATTCAGTCGAATCTTTCTAGTGTTAAAAAACAGCAATATAATAGTAACTTAAATCTTCGCCCTAGGTATCTCCTGAAATTTCCTGAAACATTTTTGCGTTTCAGTAGCCCACGCACGGTCCGGTGTCCCACAGAAAATTTTCGGTCCGGCCGCCGTAAGATCGAGATTGAAGACAGGCGACACATTAGCAATGTATATCTATCATACGATCTAGATCACATGCAATTCACCCACCCACACAGACACACAATATTCGATTAAACAAAGGCGTATGGATGTGTGTGTGTGTGACAGATCGTTCCGGTCATCGAAATCAACCACAAATACAACGATTTGAAAACGGATGGTGGGCCGCGCGATAAGAACTGGACGAGTCTGTAATCGATTTTGGTGGACCGTACGGCGACCGGCCGGGGATTGGACGAATGTGTGGCCACCTTTCCACCTGCTTTGAAAATTTTGAAATAATAAAAGATGAAAGGTTGACTAAAAAGGTTTATATAGCAGAACTGAAAGGAAATACTCACAGAGGACGACCTAGGTGTTTTTTATTCAACATATAAAAAAAAATTGATCGAAGGCAATGTTAGCAGTAAAGAAGCGAAACAGGTATATTAGGATCGTGGCCAATGGCATTCGATTGTCTTTGCCTACCCCTCTTGGGATAAAAGGCGTGATGATATAGGCGTTAAACTTTAGAACGCGAGTTGAAACCGTACTTAAAATAATCTTAGAGAAGTTGCCTCTAGGGTACCCAGCGGAAGTAAACTGTTCCACATTTAGCCGATGATATTTTTAAGAATACATAGCTGTGTTGAGGTCGAATAGCCTCTGACCACAACCTCATATACTTGTTTTTCTTTTACATAAAACAGTGCAACGGATCGTCTTCTCTCATCTGCAACATCTCGTTATCCCGGGAAATTTGTTTTTTTTAATAAACTACTTTTATACTCGTCGCTTAGAAACAAATAAATGTTATTTGAGTTGGTGTTGGTAGTTTAATTGCCTTCAGTAATATAAATCAAAAGTTTTTATTATCTTTAATTAATTTACGACGGTTCTGAAAGTCGTCTTCGTTTTCAGACAACTGAAAACTTGAAATTTACATTTTACTTTAAAAAATCAGTGTAGTCCCAAATGTTACCTTACGGCTCCCGGAAACGTGTTATTAGTACCAGGGTACCAAACGTAAGACCAACTCTCCCTATTTTAGCCAATGGTAATTTAAAATTAAGTTAAAAATTAGAGATGTTTCTTCGGCGTTTTTTGCTTGATCTTAATATTGTCAATAATGGCAATACATACAAACGTCTAACTAGTATAACTATAATGCATACTCTTAAGTAAAACAACAAATAATCAAAACCGGCCAAGTGTGAGTCGGACTCCACACTTCTTCTAAAAATAACAGATATTTTCGTCGAGAGACTAAATTACCACCTATAAGGTAAAAGCCGTGAAGGTGCGTTGTTGTTATTGTTTAATTTGGTTGAAACTATGAATGGAAGTAGATTACGTACATTAATTTGATCCTGTTCCATTTTCACGCAGGTAAAACCGCGGGCATAAAGCTAGTCTAAGTCTAACAACCCAGGTAGAAATATAAGTTAGAATTATCGCAAGGACGAAACAATATAGAGAAAAACTTTCGCAGCAAAAATACAGAGCCGTTTCAACAAAAACTACAATATCACGCCATTCCATCCTTCAGGGAATAGTCGAAACTCGAACCTCTATATAGAATTTAATAAAAAGACAATATAATCGGAATTGAAGTGTTTGACTATGTGGTCGTAACGAAAAGAATCCCTCAAGCCCCTGAAGGGCCTCTTCCGTGCCAAGTACTACCTTGCAGAGTCAATACTTAAGAATAATTAAATTTTACCTGTGTTTTTATTACATTTTTGTAATATTTTGCTCATTTCCTGGAGATTAATTCGATTGGTTTGTTAGTTTTTGGTAGGTCTGTCAAGGACACACAAATGGACACGATGGATGGAAGATTTTTTTGGATGCAAGTTAAGTAGGCCACATACATAATTTCCCATTCCGGTCGCCTGATGATCTAGGCGGACCGTTCGTTACAAGAATTGGACGAGTCTGTGGGTTTCGTTGGACCGTACGGACCTTTACATTTATGATCAGCATCTAAATACATCGTTGACTGACTGACAATCAACGCACAGCCTAAACAACTGAAGATATAAATATGAAAATTGGATGGTATATTCCTTAGGGAGTGTAGAGATGCACAACGAAAAGATTTTTCGAAAATCAACCCCTAAGGGAGTGAAATGGGGTGTAAACGTTTGTATGGAAAATCGTATTCCATGCGTGTCGTATTTACATAATATACATCACTATTCCTAATACAACATTTTCGAAGTCGCGGGCAACTGCTGGTCTATGCAAATTTGAATTTGTTGACTATATAATGATTGACAATATGTATGTAACATTTCTGTCCCGTGGTACTATACTAAACGAGTAGTACCACGGCCCTTAACGTGCCCTGAGGCACTACCAGTAATATAAATGAGTTGAAAATTAGGGCAGATTGGTTACTTTACCTAAATGATGCCGTCATTCTATCGTCTGGCGATAAAATTTGAAAATTGAATTCAAATTAGTTGCTTAAAATAGCTTAATCTTTGAAATACGAGTATTGTGCTGAAACCATTAGTATAATAATTGCCTTTTAAAAAAAGTGTACCGACTTCAAAAATTATGCACTGAAAAGTGTGCTATACGAAAGCAAATGCAAAAGTCACTATAAAAAAATACCCAAATTGCTTCAAGTGTGCCTATAAAATTTGAAAAGTTCTCGATTTCTCCAGGAAGCCATCATCAGATACTGACCTGATGACCATGGGACCACCTGGGAAGTATACCCTTTCAAACAAAAAAACATAAAAGATTCCGACGAATTGAGAACCTCCTTCTTCTTTTGCGCTCTCTTATGGAATATGCTGCTTATCCTTTAGAGACAATAGAAAATTGTTTAGAAATTTTAATACAAAAGTTATAGACTCGAGCAAAGCCGGAATAAGTCGCTAGTTGATTATGGACTAGAAATTGAATCAATTTTTATTCAAGACTTGACCTAATTTTACAGTAAATTGAAAATGAAAAATATAACAAAATGATGTTTAACTCATTATCATAATGGTTTGATTAAAAATGTTTATTAGAGAAATATAATATTTCGTTAAAAATATTTTCTTTAAATATAAATTATTTTCCGTTCAAATTTAATTTAGCTTGTTTGAATAAAATATTGTTTCCATTTTTAGGGTCCCTAGAATAAATTTATAATATTGAATCATAAATCTGAACCGACATAATTGCTATTTTTCATTAATTACATCATAACGAAGTAACATGAAATGATAAAAAAAGAGCATTAGAGCCCAATATACCATAATAAAACAAAATGACTTTTGCTTCAAAGGTAACGTAAAACTTATTCCAAAAATAATAGATACGAATATTATCTCGGCTTCAACGCTTTCACGACTAAACCACTGTACCGATTTTGATGAAATTTGATAAGGAGAAAGCTTGAACCCTAGGAAATTACAGAGGTTACTTTTGGTATCCATGTCGCGCCAAATGGTTAAGGCATTTCATTAAATTGAATGGCTAAAGGATGCTTAGCAAATTTTTTGAAAGGAACGTTTAACATAAGGGCTGAACGTCGCAGTTAGAGAATGTTAGCGCTATAGAGGCAAAATAAGGAACTAAATTTTAAATGACCTAGCGGCTTTTGGTTCATCCGTTTCTAAAGAGCTAGCTTTCAACCAGCCAATACATTGAACGTTAAGATATAATTTCATTTAACTAACGGCCTAGCTAGCCATTCAATTGAATGCCGCCATTTAATGAAATGCCTAGCCAACCAATTGAGTGGCTGTTTTAACCATTTGGCGGCGACATCCACACCCACTAGCGGACAGCTATTAACAAAAGTACGTATATTTATAAAATGTGACATATAAGAATTTAAAGTATATAATAATAAATTTAAACTAAAACTAAAAACTCTAAACTATGTAAAAAAAAGTCCATAAGTGGGACACCACTTGGCAGTGTACCTAATACACTTGCAGCATTGCCTCGTTGAATGGCAATGCTGATTTTTTGTTTTAAATAACTATGGCATCTGGAGTCTCCACATTCTAGGAACACTCGTCTTCCAGCTCTTGGAGGAAATCTTGAGCTTCAGATCCGAGTACTCCAGAAGTTTCAACGCCAAATGCCACAAATTCATAATTTTGGGTCAAGTCCCGGTATTTCTTCCGCTTGCGTGACTCTGCCATGCAAGTGGCTGAACCCGGAACTAACGAGGTAACCGAAATAAGAAAAAATAATTTAAATAAGCCTACCCTAGCATAGTCTCTCCGGCCCTCCAAATATGCGCAAAAAATTAAGACGATCTTTGCTCTGTGTTGTCGTGAAAGAAGGACACAGCAAACACACTTTCGTATTTATTATATTAATTATATATTATATACATATATATATACTATATATATCTATCTATCTACCATCACGCCTTTTATCCCAATAGGGGTAGGAAGAGACAATCGAATGCCATTTGTTACGATCCTGACATACTTCTTTCGCTTCTTTTATATTCATCATACCTTTCATACATGCTCGGCGATTATGTGTTTTTTTATATACATATTTCCATTGATCAATACATTTTTTATGGTATCCTCTCAAATGCTCTAAAATAAAATATATAATTTCAGAAGCTATAATTTTAGTTGCTATAAATATTCATTTTCTATAAATTTAGGTCCTGTAATTTTAAAAATCTATAAATTTGTTTGATATATTTTTTTAAATCTATAATATTAATTCCTATAACGTATTGTTTTCTATAATTGCAGTTGCCATAATTTTCAAAATCTATAATTTCAAGTCCTATAATTTTTATAATGTCTATTTTCAATTGCACTAATGGCTACTTTTCTATAATTGCTGTTACTATAATTTTGAAAATATATAATCTCAAGTCTTATAATTTTTATAATCTCTAATTTCAGTTGCACTAATGGTTACTTTTCTATAATTGCAGTTATTATAATTTTCTAAATATATAAATTCAATTTCTATAAATTTATTAATCTATAATATCATTTGCTCTAATGGATTGTTAAAATAAGTGTACTCACTATATTTTTAAACGTATAACTTTATTCTATTTACATATACAAATATATAATCATAAAAAATAATTTTCTATAATGTAATCAATTTAAATAAGTACTATTATTAAAATTTACAGTAGATTTTGTTAATGTCTGTTGCAGTAATTTTCGATTCCTATTCCCCTAATTTGTAAATAAAAATAGGTTAGCGAGGAGCGAAGCGACGAGCGTTGTTCGAATAGTGCTAAAACAGAGCGCGAGACGAGCGAGCGAAGCGAGCGTTCCGCGGCAGCGGACGGCGAAGCGCCAGAAACTCATAAATACCTAAACAACCATCACTTGTTGATAACGGATATGATACCTATATATATATTATTTATAATAAGAAAGGAAGATTTTTATATATTAATAAATATTTCGCAAATAAACTGGAAAAAATATAGCAAATTAATCATTAGATAATTAAATGTTGTACCCTTTGATAATTTAGACATCTTGAAAATTATAGAAAACATCTTTAGATAAAACGAAAATTATAGCAAATTATAAATTAGATCATTTAATGTTATATATTTTGATAATAGTGATATTGAAAATTACGGATATCGATTTTAGACAAAAGAAAAATTATAGCAAATAAATAATTATTGAATGTAATTTTATATATTTTGATAATAGTGATTTTGAAAATTACAGAAATCGATTTTAGGGTAAAAAAAAATTATAGCAAATGAATAATTATAGAACTTAATTTTATATATTTTGATAATAGTGATTTTGAAAATTACAGAAATCGATTTTAAGTTTAAAAAAAATTATAGCAAATGAATAATTATAGAATGTAATGTTATATCTTATGTACCTATATATTCTAAAATTATATCAGAACATTTTAGAGATATTGTAGGAGACCCATTTTTTATATGTTCAATAAAAGTATCAGCATTTCCTTTCACTTCAGCCATATAAACCTTTTTAGTTAATCTTTCATCCTTCATTCTTTCTTTTCTTCATTTTGGTCACAACATCGTCTTTCACTCCTTAGCATCGTTCCGGATGCGGTCAATACGCTTTATATTACACATTCTACGTAAAGACCGCATTTCCACTGCATTTGTCTTACTTTCATGCTTCTTATTCCATACCATAAGTGATGGAACTAAAATATAATTCTTATTATATGTATTAATATTAAATATATACATAATTAAATTATCAGATATTTTTAATCCTAGTAAAACACATTTATACGCAGGATTCGTGGGCAAACACTAATTAGAGTTCTGTAAGTAACATTAAAAAAAAAAGCGAGAAACACTTGGCTACCGTTGGATATCATTTCTAGGTTCCCAGGAGAGCTTTAAAGCACTCGTGTGTATAAAAAAATCGATTTCAATTCTATATTTTACAGGCAATTGGCTTGACCTTAATCCTGACTTCTACTAAGTATTATTAATCTTGGTATATCTGTTTGTGCCTTATAGAATCAAAACTACTAAACCGATTTTCTTGCTGTTTGCGTGATTAGATAGATTTATTCACAAGGAAGGTTCATGCGTATAAAATAAAATATCACGCTATGGCTTTAGGGAGCAGAGCAGTAACCAATAATGTCAACGTCCCTTATTCCCGTCAGGATGTGTCGCGAGTACAACGAGGTGGCTATAAAGTATGGCAACCAGGTTGATATATTCAACGGCAGGTTCTCCTCTTTTAAAAAAGAATTGAACATTATTTTCAGTTCCCCAGAAAGGCAAAGGAAACGAATTTAATTGTAGCTGTAATTTTTTGATATTTTGTTTTATTCTTTGATGTGTATTAGTTTTTCTTTTTTCGTGTTTAATATTGTGTCCTATTTGTAGGTATAATAAGTTTATTTAATATTTGGTCATGCTGTATTTTTATTATTTTTTTTCCTAATTTAAGCTTAATATAAATGTATTTCTGTTGTGCACGTCCTTAATAAATAAATAAATTCGGCGGTCGCTAGTAAATAATATAGAGTGTGCTTGTAAAATATAAACTTAAAAACTTCTGAACCAATTGTTTAAAAAATCTTTCGCTCATAATATCAAAATAGATAATATTTTTTTAACCAACTTCCAAAAAAGAAGGAGAAGGTTCTCAATTCTTGTGAACCGATGTTGATGATTTATTTTTTATTCGACAGATAATTCTTCCGGATTGGTCTCATATTTTCTCATAGAAATTGGTTCATTATTTTTTCAGAAATTTTGAAAAAATGACTTTATAACTCAATTTTTCTTAATATCTCGATGAAATATGTATCGATTTTTAAGACTTATTTTTTAAGTATATAATAATTTCTCGACATTATCGCACAGACATGACGAAAATTGGTTTTGTTGTTTTTCAGAAATTATATATCAGAGAAAAGCCTTATCAACGGTTGTACCAACCACCGTCTTCAAATTTTGAAATCGGTAGGTACACTTTTTTCTCACAAAATTTTCGGTGAGATACCGGACCAGTGCGTGGGCTACTTAAGTTAATTTGAAATCCTTAATTTGTAAGTATTTTTGATACGGAACCAACAACATCCAATATTTCACATTTGCCACTTCGCAAGCAGCTCTTATTTATCCAAATTTTGTTGCGAGGTCCTTGTTTCGTGCTCCCAATTTCCTTCTTTTAAGGAAATATAGAAAAATATTATATTTCATTTTGAGCGACAACATCACTGGAGGCTGCAATAAAGGACATTTTTGATTTATATTCAAGTAATTGAAAATGTAAGCTGAAAAACGCTTAATGAAAGCTTTCATTTCAATTTCGTTTGGATTTGCTTAGAAAATTTAATCATATTTTAGTTGTTTTGATTTGCTGGAGGTCCAAAAATGACTTTTATGAATGATACACATCAATTTTATCCATACTAATATCATAAACTATCTGTCTGTTAAGTTTTCACGGCTAAACCACTAAACTGATTTTGATGAAATTACATACGGAGAAAGCTTGAATCCTAGATTATTTAAAAAAAACCAAACCCAAATTTAAGATTACGTGCTTTAATCGACTTCTCGTACTTTGGAGGCCACGCAAAACGAGCGTCTACGCTTCTATATAAAGCCATGACTTATGTTTGTTAAACAACCGACACATCTAGGTCAATTAAGTTCAGCAATAGGCTTAATATAGACAACTAGCAAAAAGTGGACACTTTTACTGATGTCTCTGGTTACACCGCTAGGTATAAATGCCGTGAAGAAGTGCACTTCTGTGGCAAATAAGGAATCAATAATCTATATTGGTTTACTGGATTCTTTTAGTTCTTATATTCTCAAATTTATATTTTTTTCCGATCTATAATTTCAGAAATAACCCACTGATTTTTTTAAGATGGCTCCAAAAAAATGCCAATCCGTTCCGTTTAGCCGTAATTACGTCACTATTTACAGCAGTGTATAAAGAAGAACCTACCCGGAAATTTAGTTCCTATGGATTTTTTTTTTTAAATTTCCGGAGCTTTTACTTAAAAAACTTTTTTTTGAAGGGTGGACACAAAAGAATTTTTGGTGGACAAACGTGGACTAACGTTGGACAAACAAACCTGATGAAAAAAAACTGAAAAACCGCATTTGGGGGTGCCAACTTCACACACCTCAGAAAATTATACTCAAAACACAGAAAAGCAAAGTTAAAAATTACTTTTACAATATTCTACGAAACAATAAGCACGAACAACAGTTTCTCACAAAGAATTTTCATCTTCAGAGTATTAAATCTAATTTGAGGCGAGGTTAAAACTAAAAGAAGATATTTTTATACACTTTCTCAAGCTTTTTCTAATGAACTGTGACTTGTAAAGGAAACTTATTATTTTTTTACAAAATAGTACGGACAAATCCTAGACTAAGTACTTGGAAAAAATATGATGAAGAATGTTGTTCGTATGCTTTGTTTTAGGAATACATTTCACCCCCTTGGGTAGGTAGCGTGATGTTAAATACTTTACAACCTTCCTTAAAAATTGAGGTATCAAATGCAAAGTAGAATTTTTCAAATCTTCCCAGTAGTTTTTGAGTCTAGGGAATATGAACAAAAAAACAAATATTCACTTCGTACGCGTTGTATTATGAATACATTTCGTTAAATACTCTTTGACCTTTCTCAAGAATTGGGCGCTATCAAATGCAAAAATATTTTTTCAAATCGGCCCAGTAGTTTTTGAGTCTAGGAATATCAACAAGCAAACAAATATTATTTTTTATATATTACTAGCTGATTGCCCGCTACTTTTGTATTAGGAATATTTAGGAATACAATTCACCCCCTTGGGTTGGTAGCGTGACGTTAAATAACCAATAACCTTCGGCAAGAATTGTGCTATCAATGCAAAATTCTTTTTTCAAATCGGTCCAGTAGTTTTTGAATCTATAGAATACTAACAACCAAACAAATAGTTATTTTTATATACAAAGATGACTATTTTTCTAGAGCTTTGTTTCGAGACAAAAAACGATACCAACGAAAATTAAACCAACTTATTACCATGGACGTAAAAAAGGAGAGGATGGATCGCCGCTAAGACAAAAGTGAAGCAACCAAGTTATGCCAGTTTCATTGTAAATACGAGCCTCACGCACACATTCTCATTCGGTTATGCTGATTAGCCGCATTAAGAAAATAAAAAACAATGCCGTCTTTTGTAGTAAAATTATGCAAAAACAACTCCATTACTTACTCATAAAAAATCTCAAGGAATCACATTTCATAGGTAAGTTACCACCAATTTACCACTTATTCAACAATTTAAAAATATATTAGAGATAATGCACGCACACATGCACATGCACGCTTGGTGCTTCACTTTTGTCGTAGCGGCGATCCGTCCTCTACTTTTTTACGTCCATGCTTATTACTATCGTAATGGTCAATATTATGGCCAAATAAGCAGAAAATTAGCAGAGGAGCCGTCTATGGCCCCTCCTTAGTTTTACCTACTCTATGGTCTACATAATATGGAAAAAAGGGTGAAGAAATATGTAGACATAATATATTGTTTTGGATTTCAAACTCGACTGACTCATTCATTAACATGTGCTCTATAAACCTTACATAATTCATTCTTCTCTTTGTCTTTACAGTTGAAGCTTGGCAGTCAACATCGATCGGGTGAGTTTTTTTTTGTTTTTACATAATGTATTACCTTAATTACCAAACGCCAGTAGTAACAGGAAAACTTCTTCAATGGCGCTTTGTAGATTCTGAATTCAATTTCAGCATTTAAATAGGTGCTCTGAAGTCATCAGCTTTGAACCTAAGAAGGTCTTTGTGATCAAACTATTATGAAAAAAAAATTGCCCGCTCACATAAATCTATCCTACTAATAATATAAACGCGAAAGTTTGTGAGGATGGACGGATGTTACTCCTTCACACAAAAACTACTGGACGGATTTTGATGAAACTTTGCAAAATAGACAATAGCTATAATAGATAATAAAAAGTCCGCGGTAGCATATATCTGTAGTCTGGAGCATACCATATTTTTTTGAAAATTAACCACTGAAAATGAAATGGAGTGTAAAAGTCGTACTCCTAATACAAGGCGTACGAAATCGCGGGAAACTGCACTAATATTATAAAGAGGTTTTTTTGTAAGTTTGGATGTAGGACGTAATCTCCGAAACTTCTTATCCGATTTAAAAAAATATTTCACCTATATTTAGACCAAGCTTCGGACAGCCGCGGATTCACCCGCGTGGAAATAGATCCAAAAAGAAATAATCCCGTGGCTGTAATTTGCCCCTTCCCCACCCGCTATCGCGGTATAAAAAGTAGCCTATGTTATTTTATGACCCCTAAACTACCACTATGCAAAAAATCATGTTGATCCCGTGAAAAATAAAAACAAATCTATCCCACGGGAACCATACATTTTTCCGGGAAAAGTAGCCTATGTGCTATTCCAGGCTATAATCTGTCTCTGTGCCAAATTTTATCCTGATCCGTTCAGCCGTTCTAGCGTGATTGAGTAACAAACATACATACATCCATACAAACTTTCGCGTTTATAATATTAAGTGAGGTGGACTTAAGTAGCCCACACACTGGTCCGGTATCTCACCGAAAATTTTCGGTCCGGCCGCCGTATGATCGAGATTGTACACAGGCCACACATTACCGATGTAAAGACATACAAGATTTGATTAAACAAAGGCGTGTGAATGTGTGTGACAGATCGTTCTGGTCATCAAAATCAACCACAAATACAACGATTTGAAAACGGATGGTGGGCCGCGCGTACATGAATTGGACGAGTCTGTGGTCGATTTCGGTGGACCGTACGGCGACCGGCCGGGGATTGGACTTTAAGCTGTATGAAAGTATATAAGTATAGGGTCCGACTGACAAAGCCGAGGCAAACAGCTAGTTTATGCATTAAGTCAGTGAACAGCTAGAATATTACCCCAGATTTGCCTATTTCTGTAGTTCGAGTAATAAATATGACATCAAAATTTTATGTCAGCACCGTATTGATGCGTGCGTAAAAGATATAAGATGTGGGAGTTTATAACCCATTTGGTTTGTCATTTTATGTCTGAATTGGAAAGACGTTCTTCATTCGTCCTTTTTTTTTGTAGAAGCTATATAATATTCACACTACTGTAAATTTTAGGGTTCCCTAGAGTTCTAGGGTCCCTGAAGTCTGTCACAAATTCTATAGTGTCTAGTTTTAAACCTAATGTGACGAAATTTGATACATATGTAATAAAACATTATATATTTTCATTGGAACGTTCCTTATCGCACGTTACATTTCAGGGGGTTTGCGAATAAGAGCTAGGCCGAAAAATTGTAAGAATTCTACCGTCACGACTATTTTCCTCTCGTTCTAACAAAATTATCTCTTTTTAAGAATGTAATAGTTAATTTTGCTAGCGCCTAGCGCGTTCGGCTGTCAATGCGCCAAATTAGGGACAACGAAACCGCATTTCCAAGATAAAGTAAGTATTTTTTTCTTTTTTGGACTCGTTCATTTATTTCATTTTGCCTGTCATTAAATGCGAAAGAAACATCGTTTCAACCATAGATTTAGTCGCGCGAGCGCTCTACTAGATTGGGAGTGCAAAAGAGTAAGCGCATAGATACGCGTATGTTAAAGCGAGACAGATAGACCAGAACGTTTTTGAATACGGTAACAGCCTGTATCAGCCTAGCGTCAGTAGTAATTTTGCTTAATTATGGTTACGTGTGCACTGTGCAGTGCCTGGATGTAACTCATCTCAAATGAAAAATCGCTCTACTAGATTGGCAGTGCAAAAGAGTAAGCGCATAGATACGCGTATGTTAAAGCGAGACAGATATACCAGAACGTTTTTGAATATGGTAACAGCCTGTACCAGCCTAGCGTCAGTAGTAATTTTGCTTAATTATGGTTACGTGTGCACTGTGCAGTGCCTGGATGTAACTCATCTCAAATGAAAAATCGCTCTACTAGATTGGCAGTGCAAAAGAGTAAGCGCATAGATACGCGTATGTTAAAGCGAGACAAATAGACCAGAACGTTTTTGAATATAGTAACAGCCTGTACCAACCAAGCGTCAGTAGTAATTTTGCTTAATTATGGTTACGTGTGCACTGTGCAATGCCTGGATGTAACTCATCTCAAATGAAAAATCGCTCTACTAGATTGGCAGTGCAAAAGAGTAAGCGCATAAATACGCGTATGTTAAAGCGAGACAGATAGACCAGAACGTTTTTGAATACGGTAACAGCCTGTACCAGCCTAGCGTCAGTAGTAATTTTGCTTAATTATGGTTACGTGTGCACTGTGCAGTGCCTGGATGAAAAATCGCTCTACTAGATTGGCAATGCAAAAGAGTAAGCGCATAGATACGCGTATGTTAAAGCGAGACAGATAGACCAGAACGTTTTTGAATACGGTAACAGCCTGTAACAGCCTAGAGTCAGTAGTAATTTTGCTTAATTATGGTTACGTGTGCAGTGTGCAGTGCCTGGATGTAACACATCTAAAATAAAAATCCTTTAAGTTACACATTTACACGCAGACTGATGTATAAAGTTTTTGGTCTCGTTCTAATCACGACTAGTAGAGCATGTTTAAGCATGTTTTATCAGTGATTTAAGAAGAGGCGTCACCAGTATTTCACAATAGTAGTTTATGATACGGGATCATAATAGGGGTAATTAAAACACAAGTGGATTTTTTTAATAGCATCCACGAGTGTTTTAATTCCAAGTTATGTGCCCGTTCATACACTACTTTATCTAATCCCATGCAATAGTACAAAACAAATTGAACCAAGATATTTTTATTAATCGACAAATTGGCGGTAAACGCGGTTACCTACCTACTACGCATGCGCGTTAACTGTCAAGTGACTCCTACATGGGAGAGTGTTTAAAAAAAACAAAACATTACGATATCGTTTTTGTATGAAAACTTCGGTACTATAATACATTATAGTATCGAAGTTTGACATATTAGAGACGCGTGTATATCATTATGAAGTATAATTCGATTTTGTAATAGAGATTTTACTTTATAAATACGTAGATAAAATATGTTCAGAAACCTTCTGTCGGATTTTCTTTACATAATCCTAACTTAATTTTTTCCTTATATTTTTTAACTTTTTGGTTCTCCATGACCATATCAGCAAAAAAAGGATTAAGGATTTCCTACTTTTTTATGAAATAGGTAGATATAAAAAAAAAATATAACATAATTTAATATGAAAAATATACATTTTAGTACACAAGACGATAAAAACACGCATCGCATGAGTCCTGCGGTTCCAACATCCGTCAGCATTAACTCGCTGGTTATCTCTGCGCTTTGTCACTGTCTTGTGTGCTTGCTATTACTTGAAGAAAGCCACTTGTCAACGTTTTTGCATGAAGCGCTTTTATAGCTGGAATAAACATTTAAGTTGTTATCATTTTCTACTGCCAGACATTTTATACAATGGGTCCAGAATCCCAAATTCCTAAACTATAATTCTCTATATATTTTTTCTCAAAGGTGTATTTGTCGGTATCAAAGTTAATGTTTAATACGCCATTTTAAAGATTATTTTTCCTTCTAATGACGAAAAATAAACAAACAAATCAAAATTAAATGTTTCTTTTAAAATTAGACTACTTTATTTATTTTTTATAAGACGCCATCTGTTGGAGATCAGTTGAACTAACTTTTCCAAAATCAACTCTTAATAATAATTTTAATTTGTATGGAAAATAGTATTCCTTGCATTCCTATTTACATATAAAACTTTTAAAAAAAAGTGTACCGACTTCAAAAATTTGCACGAAATAATAAAAATTTCGTCGTAGAATTTGAAGACGATTGGTGCCAAATTAGGATACAAAATTAAGTAAATATCTAAGAAGATAAAGATATGTTCAATATCTATGTTCGTATGTACTGATGATCGTAGATTAGTGAATTCGTCTAGATTAGTGAATTTGGGAACTAAGTTGTTTCTAATTTGGCACCAATCGTCTTCAAATTCTACGACGAATTTTTTATTGTTTCTTACTTTTCAGTGCAAATTTTTGAAGTCGGTACACTTTTTTTTAAATGCTTTATTTCTCCCTTTTAAGTGATTTTGCTGCCCTGAGAAACAAATAATAACGCAACGCAACTAAAAAAAATTGATGGAAAATTAAAAAAAAATACTGCGGTGGATAGGATTTGAACCATGTGCAATGTGCATCCTGCATATTGCACCCCATACCTTTCTTTAGCCGCTAGACCATCGTCGATACGAAAATTGACAACTTCGTGTCAATAGCAACCGTTGCTAAGGCTTTTCTCTGATATAATTTTCAGCAGTAAACAGAGATAAATTACTGAATTTCTGAAAAATTACTGAACCGATTTTCGTCATATAGATGAGATAATGTCGAGAAATTATTATATCCTTAAAAAAACAAGTCGTCAAAATCAGTACATATTTCATCGAGATATTAAGAAAAATTTACTTATAAAGTCAGTTTTTTTTAAATTTCTGAAAAACTAATGAACCAATTTCTATGAGATAAAAATGGGACCAATCCGGAAGAATTATCTGTCGATTAAAAAAGAAAGCATCAAAATCGGTTCAAAACTGGCGGAGTAATCGATGTACATACATACTTAAAAATCCCATTAGTCCAGTCATTATATACATTTAGAAAAGAATGTGAACCGGGAAAGCTAAATTTTGAATATGTATTACGTGGGGGAAGCCTAGAAAAGCTTAACTTGAAAAACTCGACCAAGATTTCTTGGTTGCATTTTCCGCCATCTTGAAAAAAGCGTTTAATTCAGTTTTTTTACAATACTTTTTGTTGCTTTTTATGCTCTATAATTTAGGTCTTATACATTTTTCACCTATAGTTCATCGTTATCGAGATATCGAGGAAAAGTCAAAAATGTAGGTAGTGAAATTGGTTTTTTGCAATTTTCTTTTTTTTTGTGATAGATATCGAAAAAATTTCTATTATCAAACTTGTAGAGTATGTTCAGACCTACATTTTAGTTTTTAATTTACTTATTTTAGACAAAAATTACGACCTCTAGCGGGCTGCAAAGTCGGTGAGTCCATGCCCAGTTTCGATGTAGCTGCTCGCACGGTTGTATCTACACGTCAAAACGGATGAAAGATTGTTCAGGGAATTATTGCGATACAAAATAAATAAATAAAGCAGCCAAAATTTCAATTACACACGCAAAATTTAGTTTTCAAAAATTTTAAAGGCGGTATTTTTTTTTATTTATATTTTTCGTCGTTTTGACGGTCCTGGCTGGAGATGTTCCTCCTCGAGACACTCTTCAAGTTGTGGAAACTCTCGGTAAAAAAACTGAATTAGACGCTTTTTTCAAGATGTCGGAAATTGGTCTAGTTTTTCAAGTTAAGCTTTTCTAGGCCTACCCCACGTAATATCCAAAATTTAGCTTTCCCGGTTCACATTCTTTTCTAACTCGTTTATTTCGACGTAATGACTGGACTACATCTTTTGCATTTTAAAAACCCTACGCCTTTGAATCCAAAAGACGATTTCCGTCTTACTTATCTAACCGCACATGTAGATCAAGGTAAAAAGTAAATTATGTAAAATAAATGTGGTAGGAAACCCGTTTGATATTTGGTTTGGTTGTACAAGACTACAAATGATGTTTGCACAGGAAAATATGTAGGAATGGTGTAATTGATATTTACCTACATACTCTATGTTTGTTCAATTTTTAAAGAATTTTCGTTGATTATTTACTGGAAAAATACTAGATTTATAAAAAAAAAATTGACAAGACGCATAGAAAGTAGGGTTCTTGGATGTTGCAATTGCAATACTGTTTTATTTTTATTTTATAAAAGTTTATTTGTCTCAGTACAGTATAAATATAGGTAGATTTTAGTTCCATCACTTACTTATGGAAGCGAGTCTTGGGTATGGAATAAGAAGCATGAAAGTAAGATAATTGCAGTGGAAATGCGGTCTTTACAAAGAATGCGGGATTACACCTATATTAGAGAAGAATTCGGAGTGAAAGATGATGTTGTGACTAAAATGAAGAAAAGTAATTTACGCTGGTTTGGATACGTTGAAAGAATGAAGGATGAAAGATTGACTAAAAAGGTTTATATGGCTGAAGTGAAAGGAAATGCTGGCAGAGGACGATGTAGGTGTACTTTTATTGAACATATATAAAAAATGTATTGATCGATGAAAATATTAAAAGTACACACAATCACCGAGCATGTATGAAAGGTATGATGAATATAAAAGAAGCGAAAGAGATATGTCAGGATCGTAACAAATGGCATTTGATTGACTCTGACTACCCCTCTTGGGATGAAAGGCGTGATGATAGATTTAAGGTGATTGATCCTAGAGCACCTAGCAGAAGACCAAGTCGCCCTATTTTAGCCGATGGTTTTGTGACCTAACGAGTGACCAGTTCTGTTAAGGTATATTTAGATGGAAAAGTGAAATCTTAATAGAGAAAAGCCAGTGGTATTTCAAAGTGAAATCTTAATCTATCAGTTTTAATTTAATTATGAGAATCCTTAATTCCAAGGTCGTAATAGAGTCGTGTAATGGATGTAGTTTGAAACGAACTTACTGTCGCTGTACGTGATTTATGAGCATTGTTGCTGAGTCGGTCGTTTCCTTTATATTATTTATTACTTTTCTCCAACTTATAGAAAAATGGAGCGTTTTTGTGAAGAATTTTTATTAATAGACCTAAATATTTGGAAATTGTTAACGTCTTTTTTTTTACCTATACAATAAAAATTATATCTATCATAATGCAAAAAATAAGCTTTTCCATCTAAATATACCTCAACAGAACTAGCCAATCGTTAGGTATAGGCTCACAAATGCCATCGGCTAAACGAGGGATACTTGGTCTTCCGCTGGATACCCTGGAACCGTAACACGGTTTCGGGAGCTGTAAGGCAACCCATGAAGAAAGAAAAAAAATGCAAAAAAGTTTAGGTTATTCTGAAAGAATTATTTAAAAAAATGGGTGTGTGTACTTATGTACGCGCGTTAGAAGTTATACTTTTTTGGCATAATACAAATTAGTTTATTTACCACGCAAATAAAAATTACCTTTTAAAAATCGGGCACAATATCGGTCTAAAACAATATTAATACCTACACACAATTTGCTTATAAAACTACTTATCTAATAGAGATAGATATATGCACTGCAGACTTTTTTGTAGATAATTTTATTCTACACAATTCTTTCCTACATCGTTTTGTTATAACTCTGACGGATTAGACATCATACGCCACGAAAACGCGTATACAGTAAATACTCAGCTCCTAAACACGATAGATCCATGTTTAATACTAGAAAACCTTTCACGTGAATCAACTTATCTACGTGAAAAGATTACAGCTTCCGAAACCGTGTTACAGTTTCATGGTACCCAGCCGAAGACCAAGTTTCCCTCGTTTAGCCAATGGTATTTGTGAAGTGTGGCCAGTTCTGTTGAGGTATATTTAGATGGAAAAGCCTCTAAGTGAGGTTTGTCGGATTATGTACATAAGTTTTTAATTAAAAAACCCATTGGTACATGGCTGGGTTCCGGGATCGAACTCGTAGTGTGCCTGACGCACCTATAATATGATATAAAATAGTGATAAATGCCTTCAACTGCAGACGCTGGGACAGCACCCTACCCTACCCCGCCCCTAATAACCTACATATAAACATTTCAGTTCAATTGTACATAATATTGTATTTTACGGCAGTCAATAAGAAATAAGAATCGGCAGTAAAAGATGATGAGTCGTCAAAATAAATGACCCAGTAAACAAAGTGCCGTTTTGACAAAGGACATTTATTATCTCAAATAAATATCTATCATCACGCGTTTTATCCTAAGAGGGGTAGGCAGAAACAATCGAATGTAATTTGTTACGATCCTGCGATCCTGACATACCCTACCTCTTTCGATTCTTAAATTCCTTATACCTTTTATACATGCTTGGCGATTGTGTACTTTTAACAGATAAATAAGTGTATTAGCTACCTCAAATGGTATAGGCTAAATGTAGAAGACTTGTCAAGGCATCGGTGGCCGTATAACTGTCAAAAATATGGCAAATCTCAGTTAATCCTGGAAACTTGTATAGTTTTCAAAACGCAAAAGCAATGCTAGTTTTGAAAACTACAGCTGTTTAGAACCCTAAATAATAAAAATATGTCTTAATCCAACAAAGCAAAATATTAGGTCATAGGTAGATACGTTTTTTTCAGAAAAATTGTGAAAGTGCGAATTCTCTATTCGGTATGTAAAGATTATATATAAGGTATGTGATTTCAAAGATGCAACTAATTAATAGTTTTTAAATATATTATTTAAATATTACTATACATTTTAGTTAAGATGTAATATTTAAATTAAATTAATTTGAACATTTTTGTTTTCTGTCCAGTACTTTTTTAACTGAACTTTAAAAGAAGAAGGGGCTTCTCAATTCGTCGGAATCTTTTATGTTTTATTTTTATGTATGTTCCCCGATTAATTTAAGACGCCTGGAGCTATTTAGAATTAGGATCTGATGATGAGATCCTGGAGAAATCGAGAACTCTTCAAATTTTGTAGGCACACTTAAGGGATTTGAGTATTTTTTATAGTGAATTGTTCATTTGCTTTCGGAAAGCACACTTTTCAATGCATAATTTTTGAAGTCGGTACATTTTTTTTAATAGGCAATTATTATAATATACTTTCAAATCGTTTTGTGATAAAAGTAGTACCACGTCCCTTAACGTGCCCCGTGGCACTACCAGTAATACAAATGAGTTGAGAAATTGAGCATAAATTATTATAAAAAACTCCATAGAGAACAAAAATAATCAAACTAGTTTCTTAAAATAACTTAATTATTTAAATAAAACTATAAAATACATAGTTTTTACTTTACATACCGAATTGAACCCGTACCTCCGGTATCAAGTGCAACACTGCAACCAATACACCATTGACGCTTTAGCATTAAATTGTATAATACAAAATAATGTAATTACCAAAATTTCGTCATATTTAGGCGTGACCCGTTTTTAATATGGCAATTTTTAAGCTTTTCACGTAAAGAGACGTTTTTTATGTATAACTAATGATGGCACAATGGGCCTGAATGATACGTGAGTGTCCTTCATAAAACATATCATTAAACAACCACTTTCATAATATTTCATTACACAACAGTTACGGTGCTCACGGTCGTCATCAGGACATAGTTTGCGAGAACATCTTTATTTACAAATTGTCTCTGGCATTTTTTTTCGATTGTGTATTTCGGCGGTTTTCAATTTTTTTCAAAGAGAAAGGGGTGGCTAAGTTTATAATATGAGCAATAATATTTCTATTTTCAGGTTTACTTAAAACTTGGTAATTATGCTCTTCGATACATTTAAAGAAACTGTACATAAACTGTACATACTGTAGGTTTCTAAAATTCAACCCCTAAAGGTGGCCACACATTCGTCCAACCTCGGCGCGTCGCCGTATGGTCCACCGAAACCGACCACAGACTCGTCCAATTCTTATCGCACGGCCGGTGGGTGGTCCGTTTTCAAATCGTTGTATTTGTGGTTGATTTCGATAACCGGAACGATCTGTCACACACACACACATCCATACGCCTTTATTTAATCGAATCTTGTGTATCTGTGTGGGTGAGTGAATTGCATGTGATCTAGATCGTATGATTTACATTGCTAATGTGTGGTCTGTCTTCAATCTCGATCATACGGCGGCCGGACCGAAAATTTTCTGTGGAGGGGAGAAATGGAATGGAAAAGTGTTTATTGTTTTTTTTTTATTTCCGCGGACCTAGCCGGGGGCCTAAAGTTAGTTAAATATATTATGTCGGAAGGTTCACAAAATTATTTCAGCAATGGAATTTAAGCTGAATTTCAGACAAAACTTTAAGTAAATACAAACAATTCGGATGGGAATTTGAAAGTCTTTGATTTTGTATTACATCATCATAATAAAACAAATAATCACAGAGTTTTTGGAAATATAATTCGACCAAGAGTTGCTGTTTCATCACAAATTATTTTCCTTCTGAAGTGGGTACCTATTATAAGTTATTCCTAGTTCGAAACCCAGGTTGGGCAAAAATAATGTGAAAATGCCTTCTACACGGTGCGACAACCGACTCAACCGACGTGACCTAACCAATATAACGTCTTCTTCAATCCTCTCTACTATGGCTACGAAAGTTTTTGATGGTTCGAAAGTTGGAACCGACTTGACCTTGGTGCGTGGAACGCCTTTTTCAATCCCCTCTACTCGCCCATAGAGACGTACCGCAACCAGGTTTCCCAGCTTTGAAGTTTTGCCCCGAAATTTAGGGGGTAAATAAATGTGATTTTTAAGGGGCTTTTTGATTTACGAGTACATGCTCTGGGATAACTAATAATAATTTACTATCCAAATGTATGATTTTAAAAAGTCAGAACCAGAAGAAACGAAATTATATTTGAAATATTAAATAATTTATAAATGAAGAATATTATAAAAATGTTAAGAGGCTACCTTCATATTAAATCATATTTTTCAAATCGTTTTGAGTGAAACCTAAAGCTCTTACAAATACAGAAAAAATTACATGTTATAATTAATCATATTTCATATTAATCTGTTAATCGTATAACATGTTTTAAGAAACTTTGCTCGATAGAAAAAAATTGCAAAGTATCCTCTGAAAATAGTCTCCTTTCTAAATTTCTCATTAGTACATGAAGTATTGTTTATTAAATTAAGTATAAATTTGTATCATCTATTACTAAAGTAAGATGTTAATTTAGATTTTCAAGAAAGCTACTTCTTTAATTTAAATAAATTATTTTTGATTTGTCACTTAGGACGTTTGTTCCAAGCACCTTCCGTGCGCCTCTTCTCTTTTGTTTCTATTCAATGCGACAGAGAGAGATTCAGCGGAGAGACCAATCGATCACGTAGCGCTAAGGTAGCGCTAGAGTATCGTATGCAGCTAGGCCACGCCCCTCAAACTATGATTTTATTTGAATGTATCGTCTTAAGGGGGATTTCAATGTAATTTTGGTGATTTTAGGGGTTTTTGACTTTAGCAAAACAAAAAAAAAATTATAATAAAGGTATATTTTTTTGGAGTTGGAAACATTGCTCGCAACAAAGGTCGGTTCAAGGCAAAGTCGTGGCAAGTTGTCGGTTGAGGTGGGTGGTTTTCTGAACCGTCACTTCGGTTTAGTCGTTTGTCGCACCGTGTAGCAGCACTTTAAGACTCCGCTGTCCGTCTGTCTGTCTGTCACACAGAAGAAGTTCTGTGGTCTGTCACCAGGCTGTATCTCATGAACCGTGATAGTTAGACAGTTGAAATTTTCACAGATGATGTACTTCTGTTGCCGATATAACAACAAATACTAAAAAACAAAATAAAATAAATATTTAAGGGGGCTCCCATACAACAAACGTAATATTTTTTGCCGTTTTTATAGATAACTAGCGGACCCTGCAAACGTTGTCCTGCCCAAACGTTGGCTTGCCCGCTATTTACTCTTATTCCTACCATTACCACATCATACAATTTCGAATATATATTTTTTTTATTTATCGTAACGTACTTATAAGTACGATTTACGTTGTCGCGCTTAAATCGGTACAGATTTTGACGACTTATTTTTTTTAAAGATATAATAATTTCTAGACACAGACATATTACGAAAATCGGTTCAGAAATTCAATAATTTGCCTCTGTTTACGGCTGAAAATTATATGTAGGTATATGAGAGAAAAGCCTTAGCAACGGTTGCTATTGACACGAAGATGTCAAATCGACGAAGCTGGTACAGCGCATGATGCACGTGGTTCAAATCCCATCAACAGCAGTATTTTTTTTTATTTTCCCATCAACATTTTTTTATTTACGTTATTTTTTGTCTCTCAGGGCAGCAAAATCACTTAAAAGGGAAAAATAAACCTTTTAAAAAAAACTTGTGCACTGAATAATTATTATTTCGTCGTATAATTTGAAGACGGTTGGTGCAAATTAGGATACAAGATTAAATAAACATCTAAGAAGATACAAATCAGTTTAATATTATCTTGAAATTGGGAGCTACATAGTTGCACAATCATTTTTGAAGTCTATATACACTTTTTTAAACGACTTCGAAAAAAAAGAAGGAGAAGGTTCTTAATTCGGACCGTATTTTTTTTATTTTTTTTTTGTATGTATGTACATCGATTACTCCGCCAGTTGTGAACCGATTTTGATGGTTTCTTTTTTAATCGACAGATAATTCTTCCGGATTGGTCCCATTTTTATCTAAAAATTGGTTCTTTAGTTATTCAGAAATTTTGAAAAAACTGACCTTATAAGTCAATTTTTCGTAATATCTCGATGAAATATGTACCGATTTTGACGACTTATTTTTTTAAGGATATAATAATTTCTTGACATTATCTCACAGTCATATGACGAAAATCGGTTCAGTAATTTTTCAGAAATTCAGTAATTTGTCTCTGTTTACTGCTGAAAATTATATCAGAGAAAAGCCTTAGCAACGGTTGTTGTTGACACGAAGTTGTCAATTTTCGTATCGACGGTGGTCTAGCGGCTAAAGGTATGGGATGCAGCGCAGGATGCACATTGCTCGAGGTTCAAATCCCATCCACCGCAGTATTTTTTTTAATTTTCCATCATTTTTTTAGTTGCGTTATTATTTATTTCTCAGGGCAACAAAATCACTTAAAAGGGAAAAATAAACATTTTAAAAAAAAGTGTACCGACTTCAAAAATTTGCACTGAAAAGTAAGAAATAATAAAAATTTCGTCGTAGAATTTGAAGACGGTTGGTGCCAAATTAGAAATAATTTAGTACCCAAATTCACTAATCTAGATAATTCATTAGGAACCTACGATCATCAGTACAAACACAGATAATATTGAACAGATCTTTATGTCCCTAGATGTTTACTTAATTTTGTATCCTAATTTGGCACCAACCGTCTTCAAATTCTACGACGAAATTTTTATTATTTCTTACTTTTCAGTGCAAATTTTTGAAGTCGGTACACTTTTTTTTAAAAGGTTTATTATGTAGATAATTACATTAAACGCTAATGGTATCACGAATCGCTTGTGTATTGAAACCCAACGAAAGTTGCTAATGGACATAAGATTGCTTTATATCAAAGGGGTAATTAGCCTCTAACTTCTCGAGTTCATGTCACTTGATACAAAACATAGAAAATAGGTTCACTTTGACTTATGACTTGTAGTGTATTGTTGATTTTGCTACATGCTAAAATGTTGTTAAATATAATTTAAACTTGCTATAGGCAAACTTATTTATTTTATTTATAATAGATAACAAAATACATTTCTTCTTCTTTTTTTTTATTATGGCTCCACCAATGTTTATCGGTAATTTGCCAATGTCAAGTATTATAGCCTTTATAGTGTTTATAGCCGATAAATCGATATTTAAGATAATCCCGCCGACCGTGATATGTCTTATTAATCATTAATCACAACCACACAGCACGAACAGGATTAAACTGGATTCGCTAAAAAAGCGTGCGCTCGTCGCCATGACCGGATGTGGAATCAAATACATTTCTACTGCATGGCGGAAAAAAAAAGTATGTGCTGTATTGCCACACTACAAATTATATATATGTCTATGTTTTTTTTATAAATATATGTAAGAAATGAAATTAAATAAAGATAATAATAAATGTTACCACTAATTGAATATGAATATACGATAGAATTAACAAATGTATCCGACTAAGTCCGCCTTATGGATCATAATATAGTAGAATAATCTTATTATTTTTGTTGTATTTGTTGTACCCGTGCGAATAATTTTGAAATTCTTTCACTGGAAATAGATGCAGGTAAATTCCAGTCGAGTTACTGAGAAATACGCGTCTTCAAGAGAAAAACAAACACACCTTCACGGTCTTTATACCTTGCGGTGTGTCCAGGGCACCAGTAACAGTGTCCACTTTTAGCCAGTTGTCCATATTGAACATAGAGTACTAAGCCTATGGAGGGGCCATAGACGGGCTCCCCCTTTCGCCAATTTTTTCCCCTTTGACCAGTTATACTGACCAGGTGCGCAGTAATAAGTTACCTTAGATTTCGTTGGTATCGTTTTGCGTCACGAGACAGAGTTCTAGGAAAATAGTTAATTGTGATGTTTTAAACGGGAAAGGCGATCTAGGGCGTCAAACTTAGTGTTTCCAATCATTAATTATAATTATTATGTTTGTATTTTAACATAATCATCATATAACGTAAAATCCGTTGCGACAATAAACAAGTGGTACAGGGGCTAGTACTAGGCGTTTACCTCCCCCCCCCCCCCTAAAAGTGGCAGAAAAAATTGTTCGGTGATTTTCACGCTTCACGTCTCCTTTGGTAAATACTCAAAGATATTGAACATGTTTTGTTAGGTGGGAACTAAGATTTTGCAAGACGACGCCCCTACTAGATGTGTTGTTTAGAACAAACAAACGTGTCCCTTTGTCACACACGCACACAACTTTAATTTGCAATTATACACTAGGCATTGACACTATCGATAAAAATTAATATCGATAACATTTTTATGTCATTTGTCATAGTTATTTTTTACTAAACATTTTAGGTAGGAAATAAATGCAAATAGATACATACTTATTTATTATTTATTTGTCAAAATAATAACAAATACTTTAGCGGTAGGTAAAAACTATTATTGCTTTTAAAACTTCTTCAGTAAATCCAGCCTCTGCATCAAAACTAGAGTACTATTTTTATAGAGTCCTGGGGTGTGGCCTTTGAGTATTTACCAAAGGAGACGTGAAGGGTATAAATGACCGAACAATTTTTTCTGCCACTTTTGGCGGGGGGGGGAGGGTAAACGTCTACTACTAGCCCCTGTACCACTGTATTTTCTGTCGTTTTATTGTCGCAACGGATTTTACGTTATATGATGATTATGTTAAAATACAAACATAATAATTATAATTAATTATTGGAAACACTAAGTTTGACGCCCTAGATCGCCTTTCCCGTTTAAAACATCACAATTAACTATTTTCCTAGAGCTCTGTCTCGCGACACAAAACGATACCAACGGAAATCTAAGGTAACTTATTACTGCGCACCTGGTCAGTATAACTGGTCAATGGGGAAAAAATTGGCGAAAGGGGAAGCCCGTCTATGGCCCCTCCATTGTCTTAGTACTCTATGGGTGTGGCACACATACAATGTATCAAATTGTTTTCTAATATTATAATTGTATAATGTATGTTTTTGGTGAATAAAAAATGAAGTGTTAAAGCAAAGGACCTAACTTCAGGGGGCTATTGTCCGGGTTTGCTTACATTTGTTTTATCTTTATTAATATATAAATGGTTTTCTTTATTTTTGTACTCTTTAAAACAGACATTTCTTCATCTTGCAAATTATATTTTTTCACTGAATAGTGCAATTTTCTTCGAATCTCGTCTACTTATCTCACGAAGTTTCTTAACGGAGAGTTTTGCTTTTTAATAATATATATCTATCTATCATCATGCCTTTTATCCCAAGAGGGACAGGCAGATACAATCGAATGCTATTTATTACGATTTTGACAAACCTCTTTCGCTTCTTTATATTATTTAAAAAGGTATGCACGTAATTTCCTTTTTTTAGGTGTGTCATCTAGTTTATTTTCTAGGTTTATGCCAGTTGTAGGTGTAGTGCATAATGCTAGGGTTTCTTGAGGGGTGACCTGTAAAGTGGACAATCAATTTAATTTAGAAAAATATTTTAACCCAAACTATTTAAGTGTAAATGTAAATTAATGTTTAGATTACTTTGCACCATGAAGTATTCGACGATTTTTTCCTGGTAAATATAGTTGTTCTTCAAAATGTTTGAAGCAAATTGTGCTGTTTTTTTATGTAAAACCAATTCTATTATTCCTCAAAGTAATTAATACTTTAAAAGTGAATATTTCTAAACACTTTTTTATAAACGCATGAAATCGATATCGATAAAATTCGTATGGCGACTAACAGCACTACGGCCGAAATGGCGTGCGTGAAATCTACATAAATAAAAACAAATATAACAATTTTAAAATTACTTACTTGTGGTATGACACACCATAATTTGATAAATTAATTGTCCCTCTATGATGTCTACACGTAATAATAGAACAGTACGGCAATATTATCAAAGAAAAACAATTTTTACAGTAAAATTTTAGATAGCGTGCAAACGTCAGACGACAATGCAGACTGACGCGTATAGTTGTCTTAGAAGACAACTCTCTGGCACAATCTTGTAGTGAGCGGAACACATCTAGTAGAGGCGGGCCACGCATCGTCTTATAAAATCTTAGGGTGGGAATGTGTCATTTATTTAATAGACATACAATTGTTTTTAGAAGAAGTGCCCCTTTTGCATCTCTTTCACTCAATATCCGAGCGATAGAAATAAATAGAGAAAGAAAATTTTCAAACAAAATCGGTACAATGCAATAAACAAAACGGACTTCAGCAATTCAAGTAGTAATATATAAAAATATTAGAAATAGCAAGTTCTAGTTAATGGATCCATAAAGTATGCAAAATTATTTTTACTCGATATGTAAAAAATATATTAAGAGAACTCCAGTCGCAAAGTCGGTTGAAAATGTGCGTGAAATTGATGACTCTCAGAGCTTCATGAAATAGCTGATATTGGCATATTTTTTTACATATTGAGTAGGTATAGATAATTTCATATACTTTAAGGATCCATTAACTAAAAATTCCTGTTTTTAATAGGTTTTGAACAATACTTGAATTGCTGAAGTCAGTTTTTGTATGAGACAAAAGTTATGAGCCTAACTGCCTTCCAAGGAAACCTCCAGAAAGGCGAACATCTAAAACTATAAATTGAGCACAATTTGACGACAGGACAATTAGCAAACTTGTTAAGTTCTGGGTAACTTCAGAAAACGGTCGCAGGTGGTAAAATCTTTACTTTTGTAAACTGGGAACACGTCTTAAACTTCAAAGTAGGTAACTTTGCAACTGAGAGGTACGAGTACATTTTCATTAACTGAGAATTGCAGCGTTCCTTTACAACTTAGGTGAAAGTTTTATATACTGTTTTTTTCAGTTTTCTTTGCTTTCCTGTCATATGTGAAACTATACTGAAATATTTCATTGCATCATTTATTATTTACTTACTTTCCGCTCCGGCTTTGCCTGTGGATATTTGCGTAATCTATATATGTATATATAAAACACAAGAAATGTTTCTACGTATGTCCAACTTTGAAACCATCCGACCGATGTGCCCCAAACCATTTTATTTCAAAGGTAATAATGATAAGATGGTTTTAGAAAATTTTCCTATACAAAAATTTTCAACCTCATCAAAAGGTGGCGTTCGCAAATAAATTAAAGCATTAGTCCCCCGAGCGAAGTCGGCGCAAGCCGCTAGTTTGACATAAGAATTTAGTTCCATCACTTACTTATGGAAACGAGACTTGGAAATGCTATCTTTATATAGAATGTGTGATATAAAGCATATTGACCGCATTCGGAACAATGTCATTAGAGAAGAATGCAGATTGAAAGCTGATGTTGAAAGAATGAAGGACGAAAGATTGACTAAAAATGTTTATATGGCTGAAGTGAAAGGAAATGCTAGCAGAGGACGACTTGTATACTTTTATTGAACATATAAAAAATGTTTGATCGATGGCAATATTAAAAGTACCTACCTACACACAATTGCCAAGTATGTATGAAAGGTATGATGAATATAAAAGAAGCGAAAGAGGTATGTCAGGACCGTACCAAATGGCATTCAATTGTCTCTACTTACCCCTCTTGGGATAAAAGGCGTGATTATAAATAGATAATCAATCACGTCAATACATGGTTCTGTTTTGGTTTACATACATACCGATTACTCCGCTAGTTGTAAACCGATTTTGATGGTTTAAGTTTTATAACCCACTTTTGAAATGGTTAATAAAAGTAATAACTTTTTGTCATACTGTTTGACCTAGTTTTAGTTATTTCTGATATAATATGACTGCAGAAATTAAGAAGTGTTTCATTTTTACCATAGTTGGCTCAGTATCCTGTTAGCTAATCTACAAAATCAATCATAGTTTTTTTTCTTTCATTACTTCTCTAAGATCCATGATCATCTAAATACATTTTGTCGATTAACTACGATCTATCAAAATCAGTTAAAGTTGTCGTCTTCGGTGGCCCCCATTAGTCTAGCGTTGAGACAAATAGCCCACTCAATATATCACACAGAGATGAAATATGCGCCGTTGTCACCCATTGAGTCCGTACTTAGATTCAAAACGCGTCACAGCCTAATTTATTTCAAAGGAAATTGTTGGTAAATCTTATATACCGCGTATATAGGTAGTGGTCTTATTTACGCTGTGTCGCTTTTTCTTTTCGGGAAAAGTTTGATTAATTCAACACAGATGTTAGTTTCTGTGGGCCGGTTTGCTCTTTATTATTTAGTTTAGAAATTTATTCTAGCTATTATGTGCTTAGCTATTATTAATGTTGTCCAGTCTAGAAACCGGGCAATTTCTGTAGGTACTAATAATTTGTGCTGTTTTGTGCGGAATTTGAGGTTTCAAAATCCTGTCTGTGACCTTTTCACGCAAAATATGCTGCTTCATAAGAAAGGTTTACGGATATTAAACAACTACCAATCATAGCTATTAGTGAATGAAGTCTGGAAAAAAGTTAGCTCCAGTGAGTTTTCATGGCGTATTCTGTCTAATCCATCAGAGAAATAACAAACTGATGTAGGAACGAAATGTGTAAATTTAAATAATTTACAAAAAAGTCTGCAGTAGCATATATCTATAATACACCTTATAAAGCCACTTGCAAATTTGCCCAAATGGCGATATTTTGTAATTACATTATAACGTAAAATCTCTATTACAAAATCGAATTATACTTCATAATGATATACACGCGTCTCTAATATGTCAAACTTCGATACTATAATGTATTATAGTACCGAAGTTCTCATACAAAAACGATATCGTAATGTTTTATTTTTAAATGCAGAAAGGGCAAAGGATATGTGTTATGCAGCCACATTAAACTCTATGAAAATATCGACACTCCCATGGGGGAGTCACTTGACAGTTAATGCGCATGCTCAGAAAGTAGGTAACCGCGATTTGCCGCCAATTTGTCGATTAAGAAAAATATCTTGGTTCAATTTGTTTTGTACTATTTATTGCATAGGATTAGATAAAGTAGTGTATGAACGGGCACATAACTTGGAATTAAAACACTCGTGGATGCTATTAAAAAATTGTGTTTTAATTACCCCTATTACGATCCCGTATCATAAACTACTATTTTTGTTTCCATTGGGTGTTTTTTTAACCGTTAGTGTATTTAATACAATAAATGTTGATTTTTACTTCAAAAAGCTATCTGGCGTGGTTTCGGAAATATTTCATGATAAGTTAGTAGCTTTTTTATATAGCTCGTCAGTGTAGTTTATTACTAAAAATCTAGTGCCATATTATTTTCCTTTGATTCACTGATTCACAAAAATCATGATCAGCTACATTTTAAATACACTTAAACTTTCTACAGAAAATGCAGATTATTACAGTCAAATTGTTTTTGACAGAAAGACGCGCAGTCCTTTAGATGTCTTATATGAATACGATATATTCATAAATATTTGTTTTAGAGTGTCGCGACTGAGGAGGAGTCACATTTCATTACATATTTGTATTATTACCTAATTAATTTCTAGATTTTCTTCTAAATTCGCAAAGGGCCCTATCCCTATAATTTTTCTGGTATAAACTATTCCCAATTTATCTGTAAATAACGTGTCACTGTAATTTAGCATATAGATACTTATTGAATATATCTAAGTAAAATAGTTGTTATTTTCTCAACGGATTTTTTGGAATAGGAAATATGGGTGGTTAAACTTTGCCCCTGTTTTCTCTTTCTTAATCTATCACAAAGCTCTTAATTTTTTTAAAGCACTGTTATACTATTACCCTTCAATTAAACGTCTTGGGTTTTTTTGTAGCTTATTGAAAATTAAAAATAATAATAATTTTATTATTTTTGACGTATTAAAAAATCATAAAATATTTTTTATTTTGAATTTTCAATAAGCTACTAAAACGCAAGACGTTTAATTGAAGGGTAATGGTTAAACCGCGCATTAAAAAAAAGTAAGAGCTTTGTGATAGATTATGATAGAGAAAACAGGGGCAAAATATTCCTATATTTTACTACTCATATTTCCTATTCAAAAAAGCCAATTGAATAAATAACGACTATTTCACTTAGATATATTGAATAAGTAACTATATGCTAAATTACAGTGACACAGGTGGATTATTTACAGAGAAATTAGGAATAGTAATATCCCCATACAAATTATCGGGATAGGGCCTTGCCTTATTTGCAAAAAAATCTGTTTCTAGAATGTTTCCCTATCCATCTCAAGTTTCTATCCTTATATAGGGCGGGTGCATAATAAAACAGGTTGCCTCCCTCCATGACGGGGCAACCTGCCTTGTTATGCACACACACTTATTCGGGGCGGAGAAGGGACGTCATGTAATGTCACAGCCAATATTTAATATTTTTAGTTACAGCACAGCAATTTTTTTAAGTGAAAAATTTAAAATTCTCGCCTCCGAAATGGAAATTTCTAGTTTTCCCTCTATTGTGAATAAAGCACACAAAAGCCGCAAACCCATTCTATGTATTGTCATGGTAAAATCTCGCCCTTTGCACAAAGCCTACAAAACTGCAGTACGTATGGAGAGTTAATTAAATTGTTTACGATCCAGCTGTGGTTTAGTTAGGCCAGCGTCGTTACGATGTTGATTGCGTTACGTATTTCATGAATTCGTGATTAACGCTACAATTTCATTGACACTTCAAATTGCATTCACACCTGTACTATTATCATTTTCCTAGGTGTTCTAGAACTAAAACTACCTTTATAAATATCATGGCCTAGACTTCCAGCCCCCGGCTCCGCCCGTGGATATATTCTAACAATATAAAATATAGCCTAAGTCACTGAGGGATATCGTAGCTTTCTATTAGTGAAATAATTTTTAGAATCGGTTAAATAGTTTTTGAGTTTATTCATTACAAACAAACATACAAAAAATCAAATTTTTCCTCTTTATAATATTAGTACTTATAGACAAATGAATATTGGAATATCGAATTTTACAAATGATTAAGATTTTATGAATTACTAGCTGTCTGCTGTTGCCCGCTACTTCATACGCTTTGTATTAAGAATATAATCGATTCCACATCGCCATGGCGGTGAACGCTTGGGTTTTCATCATGGCGTGATGTGGAATCCAGTTTAATCCTGTTCGTGCTGTGATAGTTGTGATTAGTTGACGACTAATAAGACATATCGCGGTAGGCAGGATTATCTTAAATACCGATTTATCGGCTATAAACACTATAAAGGCTATAATACTTGACATTGGAAAATCACCTATAAACATTGGTGGAGCCATAATAAAAGAAGAAAATACAATTCACCCCCTTAGCGTAGGTAGCGTGTTATTAAATAGCCTATAAACCTTCCTCAATCCCCACGGTCATCAGATCAGGATCTAATGATGTGATCCTTAGAGAAATCGAGAACTCTTCAAATTTTATAGGCACACTTGAAGCGATTTGGGTATTTTTTATAGTAACTTGTGCATTTGCTTTCGGAAATCACATTTTGGTTTTGAAAGCGGTTTTTTTTCTACATAAATATTTCATATATAATTTTGTTTTATCTCCGAAGGATTAGACAGCATATCTACGCCATGAAATTTTTTCCCGGACTTGATTCGCTTCTTCTCAACATGATGTTTAATACTCGGAATCAACCTATCTATATAATAGTGTCAACCGCAACCAAATCCGTTTAATAGTTTTTGCGTGTAAAGATTTTTCCTTGCCACTGTACTTACCTATATCTTGAAAATTAACAGCCGCGAAAACTAGATAGCAGGCGCTAATAAATTTTTCAGCGTAAACATTCCTCCCTTACAGAAGAAGCAGTTGTTTAGGGAATATGTAAAAGAGCTGTTTAACATTCGTCGACCGAGTTTCCTGGTAGCAAGGCGTTTGTTCGGAAGCGTGCTTAGAATCGCGACCTCCGATGAATATGACTTCATTCCCGTAGGCCTCGATTCTTGAGATCTTGCTAAAGTTTGTTTTTGACCTTCGTAGTCCTTGCTTTGAGGTTGAAACTATAGGAGACGATTCATACTGTGTTCTTTACATGTTTTCATGGAAAAAAAAGATACTTGCAAGTTTCCCAAAGAATGACAGATAAACTTCCTGACTAATATATAAAAATTAATATTTGTTTTTTTTTGTTTTTTTTTTATTTGTTTTAAAGAATTAACTAAGTACCTACACAGTTTTTAATCTAAAATAATATTAATAATCAAAAATATTTGGTCCGCGTGGCATGGTAGCATGAACGCTGGCTGCATTTCCTCGCTAATGCTAATTCTCTGGGCGAAGAAAGAGCCAGCCCTCTTGTCACCCATAGCGCCGACAATTTTTGGTGTTATATTTTTATAATTTTTTTTGGCACTCGGCCCCCATAAACCTAGAGTCTCTACTGCAAACGGCAGAAATATATTATCTTTTTCAATTTGTATTTGCAAGACTGCTGTTTCGGCAGCTGCCCCGGCTCTTATTGCTGTACTCGAGAGATGTGAGGGCGCCAAGGTATCAACACAAGTTGCGTCCCATACTAGGGCCTTGCCCCTCTTCCAAAGCACCTGGTCTCGTTTGTTTATTCGTGTTCCATAGTATAGACTCAAAAACTACAGGACCGATTTGAAAAATAAATTTGCCATTTGATAGATAACATCACGCTACCTACTCAAGGGGGTGAATTATATTCACGCCGAAACGGGAAATGGTACTTGACGTGATTTTTTTTGTACAGATATACATAGTTGGATGGCCATACATAGGCTACTGAAATCCTTCAGGATAAATTATTTAAAAAAAATCACAAAGCTAGTTAATAATAGTCCAATCAACTAATAAATTAATTTAGCTGTTCGTGAAAGAAGTATAGTTATAGGCTGCTAATAGCAAATATTTTTTGTAATTTTATGTTTGTACAAAAAAAAATTGAGCAAAGTCTAATGACCAAATTGCGAGTACGACTAGCGCGCTGAGGTTTTAGTACCGTTTTCAGTTAGAACTTTAAGACAGGATTCTCGTTTAGGTTTTCCTGTAAACTATAAGACAAGCCCTATTTTTGTATATTTTCTTTAATATAATTAAACAATGCAATTTAAAATTATGTAAAAAATGTAGGTATTTATTTAACGAGCCTTTTCATTTCATATGTCACAATGATGCACTTGAATAAAAATATATTTTAACTTTTCACTTAGTTTTTTACAGCTCCCGAAATCGTGTTACGATCCCAGGGTACCCAGCGGAAGACCAAGTCTGCCTCTTTTAGACGATGGTATTTGTAAGGCTATACCTAACGAGTGGCCAGTTCTGTATATTAAGTCATTCAGGTATTAAGGCTTCTCCAAGCCACTAAGTGTGATTTTTCGGATTATCATGAATTTTTAATTATAAAATACCCATTGGTACATGGCTGGAATCCGGAATCGAACCCGTGGTCTGCCTAGTTAATACCAGACGTCTTAACCACTCGGCCACCGACGCACAGACAGACAGACAGACAGATACAAGAGTGATGTACAAAACTCTAAAAACAGTTTAAAAGTAGGCAAAGAAAATTTTTTTATTTAATTTTTTTTTATCGTCTTTTGAAATTTACTTTTAAAATACATAGGATAGATTTAGTTCAACGAAACTTACAAGCTAGCATTTTCATCTATTAATTTATCCAAAGTGATCCAAAGTAATTTATGCAAAAATCTAAAACCCCTACATCTAAAATAAAGAAAGACTGTTCAGAATATGCATACTTGTTCTACTGAAGCAATTTTTGTAAAAGTTAACTAAGTATAACTTTATTAATACTACCGACCCCGCCCCCGGCTTCACACGGGTACAATATGCGTTTACAACTTGAATACCTAAATAAATACGCTTATAACTACTTACCTATTAGAGGTAGATATATGCTTCTACAGACTTTTTTGTAGATAATTTTATTCTACACAATTCTTTCCTACATCATTTTGTTATATCTCTGACGAATTAGATAGCATACGCCATGAAAATACGCAGGAGCCAAATTTTTCTCGACTTGATTTACTTATACTATTAATCCTCAGCTCCTAAACATATGTGTACATTGTTACCAGTGTCTCTGGACACGCCGCAAGATAAGGACATTTTTGATGTGTGTTGTGCTAATATAACGCAATAGCGTTGCGACAAATTTGAAATCCCATGGGACTGGGAAGGGGAGTCCCTTTTAGTAAATCAATTACAATGTAGGTAGAGGTAGGTATAGGTAACGCAGCTAGAGTTAAGACATAATAATTATACTCACACAAACTAAAATTTTTGCCATTTTTGTTTCTTTCTTTACGGGTTGCCGTACAGCTCCCGATATTGTTACGTTTCCAGGATACCCAGCGGAAGACCAAGTCTCTTTCGTTTAGCCGATGGTATTTGTGAGACTATACCTAACGAGTGGCTAGTTCTGTTGAGATATATTTAGATGGAAAAGCCTCTATGTTTGGTTTGTCGGATTATGTACATAAGTTTTTAATTAAAAAAACCCATTGGTACATGGCCGGCATCCGGGATCGAACACGGGGTCTGCCTAGTTAATACCAGCCAGACGTCTTAACCACTCGGCCACCGACGCACAGGTTATATATATAAATTGTTATTATAATTGATTTTAAATACTAAATTACAAAGATTTACTACAAATAAATAATTATTAGTTTATAAAAAACTAAAAAACCGGCCAAGTGCGAGTCGGACTCGTTTCTTGTATGGGGATCCCCTTTAATTTTAACTTTATGTTATTAATAGTATTTGTTGATTAGCGGCAATAGTAATCACTCTGTGAAAATTTAAATTGTCTATACCTATTACGGTTCAAAAGAGCCCTGTGACAGACGGTTAGTGAAGAAAACAGGTTTCTTGTATGGGGACCCCCTTTATTTTATTTATTTTTTGTTTATTTTGGGTACGGAAACCTAAAAACAAACAGTCTCCAATATTATATATTATATAGATCTATCTCTATAAAGATATAATAGTACGTATGTAGGGATTCAAATTGTTGTAAACCCGTATTATACACGTACGAAGCCGGCAGCGGTCGTCAGTGGTCGAGTGGGTAAAACGTCGGCTTACAACTGAGAAGTTGCAGTTTCGATCGCCACATCCAATAGGTTTTTTATAATAATAAATATATGTATAGGTACATTATCTGACAAATCGTACAAAGAGGCTTTTCCATCTACATACCTTAACAGAGCTGGCGACTCAAAAAATCTTCGGCTAAGTACGGCTGTAACCCGGGGCCAGCAACGGTTCGCGGGAGCTGTGAGGCATACCGTTTTTTTTCTTTTTCTATAAAATTGTGATTGATTTATTGAAAATAAATATTTCGTGTACACTGTAATATATATTGGTATATTTTTTATTTTACATTTTGTACATTGTGTACAACGGTGTGGAATCAGAACTCCACAAAAGGTTGTCATAGATGAGTTTTATCTTTTCTGAGACCATAAAACACAGGCACGACTTTCACTGAACTGCTGTCGTTGGGAGCAGATTTTACGATTTGAGATTTTTTTATTTATGTAGGTAGGTACTATAGAATTTCACGTCTATTGAATTACGAAGAATGTGACAAAAGCAAAAAAAATTCTTCTCACGAAATTTCTTCCGATTTCCATAGTAGTGACAGCTAAGATATTGCATATCAACTCTGCCTGCATATGTGTGGTCAAAGAGGTAGGTAGAGTATTTCATGAAGCAACACTGTCTAAGTCGATACAAAACGCCTAGGTACTATTCTATTCTATTCTATTTTTTTTTCAAAATGGCTCCATCAGGGTTTTGATGATTCCGCCAATGTCAAGTAATATAGACGTCACAGTAACAATAAGCCGATTGATCGGTAGGTAGAATGCTCCCGCCGGCCGTAATTTTTCCTATTAATCACTGATTAATCACAACTATTACAGCGCGGGCGGGATTAAACTGGATTCCCCATGACGTTCTGGTGGACGCGTGCGTATATCACAAAGGCGTCACGTGGAATCGCCTAGGTACTAAATCATACGGGCCCCAATAATATAAGCCTCCAAAATCAAAACTAAATACTTTTAGTCCGTCCACTTGCTCTCAAACTGCACTGGCTTCTTCTTTTTCAAAAAATACACACAAGTCATTATTTTTTTTTGTATATTATAGTACAATTTTTAATACAAACATTTTAGCTTATAATAATCCTTTACATCGATTGTGCCGACTCTACGACGATATAGTATGCCACGGAGACTACGATGTGGATATATTCCACAACTCTATCAATAAATTCAAAGTTGACTTGAATAGATGTTTCAGTAGGTACTAGGTGGTATTAATTATGTACTTACCTATGTTTATTTCAGAGTGGTGGATTTGTTTTGGGTGTGTTTATTGTTATGTTTAATTTTAATTTTGATTCTGGTTTTAATTTCAATTTTGAATTTGATTTTGATTTGAATTTTTTAATTTTGATTTGATATTGATTTCAGGTTTTTATTTTGATCTGGTTTTTGCTTTTAATGTTATAATTCCTTTCTTTATATTACAATTACCTATGTACTTTTTCTCATGTATGATAACTTGTAGTCAATAACGTGTAAATGTACAGCCATGTCGTGTTCACTGCCAATTGGAATATCTGTATAAAAAGTGTTCTATCCTGTTAAGAAATATTGTGATATTTGCAGTTATTCTGTAATTGTGAACCTTATTTGAATAAATAAATAAATAAATTTTGACACCTAAATCATCTAATAGTGACCTTGAACTTCCGGATGCATCCTCATCTCGCACTTTTCCAATGTTAAAATATATAAACAATAAATATGAAATTCAGAAACGATTTAGCACAAGTTCACAGAAAAATCGACGAAATATCGCACCACCAAGGTTAACAAATATAAAGAGAAAATATTATTTCTCTAAGACCGTATAGAAAATGGCTGGGGAGGCCAGCACTCGTGTTTCACAGAGCTCTGAGGTTGACATACAATTTATCGTCGGGTTACAACGGTCAATGTCGTTAAATCAAAGATATATATATATATATATATTCAATATATTTTTTCGCACTGAATTGAACTACCTTGTTATTTTGATACCATCACGGATTGTTACTAACCTGAGAGCTCCTAGCAGAAGACAAAACAAGATTAAGAGTCCTATATCCATAATTACGGGGATTCAAATTCAAATTCAAATTCAAATTCATATCATATTCATATTCAGATCATAGCAAATGGCATTCGATTGTCTCTGCCTACCCCTCTTGTGATGAAAGGCGTGATGATAGATAGATTTAGGACATAACATCTCTATTTACGGCAAAATTATTTGGACAACAGGTTAAAAAGAGGTAACTGATAAATCCAGGTCCGCGTGAAATAGTGGCAGCATTTCACAGCTGTATCGCAATCCAGACCTCTCATCACCAGGTACTATCGTAGAAATATATTTTCTTAAATATTAGAAGTTAATACAATTGACTAAAAATGTTTATATGGCTAGTAAATGCTGGCAGAGGACGACCTACTTTTATTGAACATATACATACTCTAAACTTTCCGCCCCCGGCTCCGCCCGTTGATATTTTCTAACAATATAAAATATAGCCTATGTCACTCAGGGTCCCTGAGTCAGGGATATCGTAGCTTTCTATTAGTGAAATATTTTTTAGAATCAATTCAGTAGTTTTTGAGTTTATTCATCTATACTTAATATTATAAAGAGGAAAGATTTGTATTTTTGTGTGTATGTTTGTAATGAATAAACTCAAAAACTACTGTGCCAATTTCAAAAATTCTTTCACCATTGGAAAGCTACATTCACTCTGAGTGACATAGGCTATATTCTATTTTCAAAAAGTTAGGGATCCTTACTAAAACTCCAATATTGTAACCCAAGGTGTAAAAAAATTACCTAAGAAATTCCTTACATCGCGTGCGCTGCGAAAACTATTGATGATACAACAAAATAATGTACTACGACTTTGCAGAATACATCATTATCTATAAAAAGTGTTGCGATAGCATATGTCTAACTATTATGGTTAAGTCACAATAAGTGTTCTTTTACTTTAAAAATTTAATTAAAAAGCCTAACTGGGGTAGGGATAGGGGTAGGTATAGGGTATATTTTATTTTGTTCGTAAATATCCACGGGCGAAGCCGGGGGCGGAATGCTAGTGTATGAATATAAAAGAAGCGAGGTATACCAGGATCGTAACAAATGGCATTCGATTGTCTCTGCCTACCCCTATTGGGACAAAAGGCGTGATGATAGATAGATAATTTCGCTCTACCTACATTTAATCTAAATACGATTAGCATTTACAAAATAAGAATAAAATGTACCAAAAGAGTAGAAACGGCAAAATTCACAATATCTTCAAAGCACGCTATTTCTCGTTTAATTCCCGCCGGACACTGCATCTGTGCTAATGGACGTGTCACGCGATGCCACTTTTTCCTCGTAATCATATTTTTGCATTTCACCTCTCTCGGAGATAGGTGACTGCATTTTTAAATGTTAAAAATGTTTCTATGGCTTAGTCACGAGGGATTTTTTTTCTTTCTTCACGGATTGCCTTTCAGTTCCCGAAACTATGTTACGATTCCAAGGTACACAGCGGTAACAAGACCAAGTCTCCCTCGTTTAGCCGATAATATTTGTGAAGCTATACCTAACAAGTGGCTAGTTCTGTTGATGTGTATTTAAATGGAAAAGCCTCTAAGTGTGCGTTTGTCGGATTTTGTACATAAGTTTTTAATTTTATTAAAAAACCCATTGGTACATATCCGGGATTGAACCCGTGGTCTGCCTAGTTAATACCAGACGTCTAACCACTCGGCCACAATATTGAATACAAAAATGACCCGTGTGAATACTTCGCACCGTTAGGTCAATTGATCTCCAACAGATGGGGTCTGTAAAAAAAGAGAATGTCTAGTCTAATTTTAAAAGAAACATTTAATTTTTATTTGTTTTTTTTTATTTTTCGTCATTAAAGGGAAAAATAATGTTCGTCCCGTATGAGTTTTACTACATGGCAAACCTAAAAAGCTGTGTGAATAAAAGAAAACAATAATTTGATACACAGAGCAGCTGTAGAAATGTTATGATTTTACTGTACGTGACCTAGCGGCGGAGATGAATTTTCTCTGTCACGTACCTTGTACTGGCTACATGCTGTACTGGCTAACTTTTACAATTATCATTAGGATAATAAAAATAACGAGTGAGAATTGAACCCGGGACCTCCCGGTTTTGAAGACAACGCTCTAGGCGCTCACTTGAGAACGGCTGAACCGATTTGGTTATTTTTTTTAAATGTTCGTAATAGTCTGAATAAGAGTTTTAGGGAAATATTTTTTTTTACATTTACATTTATCGCATTGAACTGAAAAGAAAATGCTACATTAATTGAAAATATTTGGCTACAATTTAATCCTGCTACCGTGCCGGTACAATCGGTGATTTATCCAAACTACAAATGCCTCCTTACAGTATTTTACAGTCATGAAACTTCCTTGCGAAGAGCCCGTCTGGGAATCCATATGCTACACTGCTGCCGTGCTTGCCGAGCTGTTTCTGATCGCTTATTCGTGGCATATCACAGGTTATCAAATAAAAATAAAGTCGAAAAATAATTGAACTTGTCACAATCTAGACATGTGCATTAGCTATTATGTGTTTCTAGTACATTATTTAAAATGCATTTTTATGAAATAAAACTTAAAAATTTCAATAAAACTTCTACAGCGTTAGACGATTAAAATGACATATCATACACTGCAGTTAGTTTTTCCGTTTAAAAGCCTTAGGCCGCACAAAAAAACGCCTCGTGTATTATATATATACAGATAGATAAAGGACTCGCTTTCTGAGGGTTTTGTACCATTTTCTTGGTCAGAACTTTAAGACTGGATCGTTTACAAGACAGGGGCGCCGACTCCGTGGGTGCTCGGGGGCTTCAGCACCCACGAAAGTTAAATAGGGAAAAGGAAGAGCATGACCCCTAAAGAGAATAGGGGAGATGACAGTGAAAGAAAATAAATAGGTACATCATCATCAACCTTTTAAGATCCACTTGCTGGATCATGGTCTCCCTCTAGGTGCACCATTTTTAGTGGTGCTCATTGAGAGCAATTGCCATAGTCACCACGCTTGGCAGGCGGGTTGGTGAGCGGACGCCGGCTTTACGTGCCCTCCGAAGCACGAGGTGTCGATTTAAGCACATATTCTTAAAGACAATTGGTGCTTAGCATTTTGGCAAGGGGTAGGATTCGAACCCGGGACCTCCGGTTTCAAGTCCACCGTCCTACCAATTAGGCTATCGACTATTTTTTTTAATATCTAAATGAAAAAGCTTAAATTCATACTTCCGGTCTCGTGACCACAAACGGTAAGTGACGTCATTTCTATGTAAATGTCAAATAAATAACCACAGACTAGTAATTATAATAACCGTCTGTCAATTAATCACTGATTAACTTGTTTTCTTGTTATTTTATCTAATCTGTGACCATCATTTTGTTCGTTATCTAGGTGTGACGTTTTCGCGGAAATTAGAAAAATTAAATTAAAATCATGATTTTTTATTGAAAATGGAAATATATTTTTTATATTATTTTATTAGGTATAATAAATCTTACTTATAATTTAAAAGTTTTCCCAAAAAATTGGCATCATCCCTATATTTTTCTAATAGAGGGAGATAAAAAGTAAAGTATATCACTCGGCCGCAAAAATATTTTTCCATCGGGCGGCGTACTTTGAATCCCTCGTTGACCTCAGGATTCTACTTTAGAATCCTTCGCTTCACTGTAGATTCAAAATAATGCCCTCGTTGTAAAAATATTGTTATGTTGGATGAACTCTCGAAGACGCCTAAAATGTCAATCTTAAAACCGTGATTTTCAGTCGTTTCATAAAGCTATATATGAAAAATGTGAGTTTTAATTAAAGATCATAAATAGTACCCACTAAGTTACAAAATGAGGTTTTATTGAGTGATGTCGGGTTGTGGGGTAGCCAGGCCGGGTAGGTATGTAGGTATCGCAGGAAAACTCGTAGTAAACTTTCACCATTCGTTTATTGGTCGAATTAACAAGGAAGAACAAGCAGCAAAAGAACAACCAGTAAAAGCATCCGTAAGGAGCCAAGGAGAAGGAGCAAGGAGCAAGGAGCGCACTGTAATAAAAATGAACTACACATTACTACAGGGCGTTAAGCTATTGAAGTAACACAATACAAAGTATGATAAAAATACTTACAATACTTATTTGCGCTCCTTTTATATTAACATAGATATTAGTTCTTGAATATTGATTCAATACATTTTATATAGTTATTTACTTAGTTGATAAAATAGAAATATAATAAATTTTACAATTGGCAGAGTACTGCCTAAGTCAACAGTTTGTGAAGGAATGAGTAAAATTTTAATTTAGGTTCCATACAATGTTCTATTGAATTAAAATGAACAATATCGTGTTCTAAAATCAAAATAAATGCTATTTATGATGGCCAGCTTGTAAGCGGCCAGGAAAATAAGGTCGTATCATCACAATACCGGGGTTCCCCCGAAAAAATCCTGACCTTAATGAAGGATTTTATTCAGAGAATTAATAAAATAAAGTTTGATGATGAGACTTATATAAAAATACTAATGAATGAAATGAAAAGATAAATTTACAAGTTTTATTATAAATAAAACTAATTATTTTACAAGAGAAACGATTTCCACAATCACACAAATCACAAACATTCATCTTCATTTAATCTGTTTAATCTGTTATTAGTAAGTACAGTAAACTCATTTATAATATAGAGTAATTCCCATTTAATAAGGAATGACTCAAAAACGTTCTCGAATTTAGTAAGGGCTTAGTTATACAGTTACCATCCGCTGTTTTAAGTTTATTTATATATAATACAATAGACGAAGGCTTGTTTAAAGAGTCGCAATCCGCTCATACGAACACCCATGGGAAATACATCCACAGATATAATAAGTAGAAATAATAGACGAAGGCTTTTTTAACGAGTCGCAATCCGCTCTAAAAGACACCCATGAATACCCTGATATTCATAGATATAATAATAATAAACAAATGTTTATTTAAAGAGCCGTAGTTTGCTCTAATAAACACCCATGGAAATACATCCACAGATATTAGGTATAATATTTATAATAGACGAAGGCTTTTTTAAAGAGACGCAATCCGCTCTAAATAATTACAAGTATTTACAATAAATGAAATGATGAGAATGAAATAAGGAAAATAGTAATTATTAATCATGGTTATATATCTAACCTGTAATTTGTAAATATGTAAAAGTTTTAGTTACTTAGATGTTTACAACCAAATTGTGAAATTGAAATAAATTTAACCTCCCTTGTAACCATAAGGTTATAAATAAAATTTAATAAATTGTAAATAAAATAAAGTAAAATGTAAAATAATATAGATATAAAAAATTCCTCGGTTTAAGTAAGTGTAACTCATCCATATTGAAAGAGAAAAAAAATATTATGAAATAAAATCAACGCATGCGTTAAGGTATGCGCTAACCCAAACTATCAACGAGCAAAGCCAGTGAAAAGCTAATAATATAAGTACATGAAATAAAATAATATTTAAATTTAAATCAACATGACTACCCCTAGTTGTAATAAGAGCGTAATCATATGTCTATGAAATAGACTTCATAGTAAATAACAATTGAAAATTAAAAGAAAATCGAACGTCGTCGATTCAAAATTTAAAAACTTGTCAATGACAAAGAAATTATATAGGATACATTTAAAAATCGAATATTCCAATGCAATATTGCCGAGCAAAACAAATTGTGTAAAACAAAGAAAAATCAAGTGAGTTCAAATTCTGATATCGAGGTGCTTTTATGTGTATCATTTAATTTATTTGAAATGTATTAATATATTAAATTTATTCTCGGAAATATTTTAATAATTTAATTGCCTTACTTATGTAAACTGTAGTGTGATATTAGAAATCATTAAAGTAAGAATGGACAAATTGTTTTGGATATTTTAAAAATGTATTAAAAAAAATCGCAATTAATGAAATTTTTGAATTAAATAATATTTATTTATGTATTATTTTATGGAATCACGATAGACTTTTAGAATAAAAATAGATATTTTAGCAATTATAAGAAAAATTAATATATATTATTTATCTTGAAAAAGTTACGACTATAAAAAGAACCTTTTTCTATTAAGAAATATTGAATTGACGGGATAATATAACGGAAATTAATTTAATTATTAATAAATTTAAGTTATGGGAAGTAATCTATAGATTTCAAATATTTATGATGAAAATCTCACATACAACCATACATTCAATGTGAATATATAATCTGAATTTACGAAATTAATAAGTAAATGAATTTAATGTAAAATTATTCAAGAATACTGCCTCCGTATAGAAATTAAAAAATACCCTCTTCAATAATGGAAACTGACCAAGATCATCAGACTTGTCAACCTCTAAGGTTTGCCGACATAACCTTGATTCAGAACCATCATCTCCAAGAAATATTTTACTGAATTTAAATAGAATTACGCTATATATTAAGATTATATAGACATTACATATCCTGAAATAAAAGTTTGTATTAAAATAAATATTACGTTCTCTTACTTCGTTATTCTTTCTTCTTTATTCCTTCTTCCTGCAGCATTTTAATCACGTTTGGGCGCCATTGTCGGGTTGTGGGGTAGCCAGGCCGGGTAGGTATGTAGGTATCGCAGGAAAACTCGTAGTAAACTTTCACCATTCGTTTATTGGTCGAATTAACAAGGAAGAACAAGCAGCAAAAGAACAATCAGTAAAAGCATCCGTAAGGAGCCAAGGAGAAGGAGCAAGGAGCAAGGAGCGCACTGTAATAAAAATGAACTACACATTACTACAGGGCGTTAAGCTATTGAAGTAACACAATACAAAGTATGATAAAAATACTTACAATACTTATTTGCGCTCCTTTTATATTAACATAGATATTAGTTCTTGAATATTGATTCAATACATTTTATATAGTTATTTACTTAGTTGATAAAATAGAAATATAATAAATTTTACAATTGGCAGAGTACTGCCTAAGTCAACAGTTTGTGAAGGAATGAGTAAAATTTTAATTTAGGTTCCATACAATGTTCTATTGAATTAAAATGAACAATATCGTGTTCTAAAATCAAAATAAATGCTATTTATGATGGCCAGCTTGTAAGCGGCCAGGAAAATAAGGTCGTATCATCACAGTGAAATCATAAATTTTCAACTAAATGCGGTTCCTAAAGCCAAAGTAAAGTTCAAGACACGAAGGTGCTGAATTTCATAGGCAACGTAATTACGGGGAAGGGAAATTATGCGGTTTTATAAATTACTCCCGGTTGGTTTCTACAATCTGGTTTGTGAAAACTAAATTATTTTGTTCTCAGATGACATTTTTAGGGATTAGGGTAAAATATGTAATCAAATAAACATTTTAAAAAAAAGTGTACCGACTTCAAAAATTTGCACTGAAAAGTAAGAAATAATAAAAATTTCGTCGTAGAATTTGAAGACGGTTGGTGCCAAATTAGGATACAAAATTAAGTAAACATCTAGGGACATAAAGATCTGTTCAATATTATTTGTGTTTGTACTGATGATCGTAGGTTCCTAATGAATTATCTAGATTAGTGAATTTGGGTACTAAATTATTTCTAATTTGGCACCAACCGTCTTCAAATTCTACGACGAAATTTTTATTATTTCTTACTTTTCAGTGCAAATTTTTGAAGTCGGTACACTTTTTTTTAAAAGGTTTATTTTTCCCTTTTAAGTGATTTTGTTGCCCTGAGAAATAAATAATAACGCAACTAAAAAAAAATGATGGAAAATTAAAAAAAATACTGCGGTGGATGGGATTTGAACCTTGAGCAATGTGCATCCTGCGCTGCATCCCATACCTTTAGCCGCTAGACCACCGTCGATACGAAAATTGACAAATTCGTGTCAATAGCAACCGTTGCTAAGGCCTTTCTCTGATATATAATTTTCAGCCGTAAACATAAGCAAATTACTGAATTTCTGGAAAACTACTGAACTGATTTTCGTCATATGTCTGTGAGATGATGACAAGAAATTATTATATCCTTAAAAAAATAAGTCGCCAAAATCAGTATATATTTCATCGAGATATTAAGAAAAAAATACTTATAAAGTGTGATTTTTCAAAATTCCTGAAAAACCAGTGAACCAATTTTTATGAGATAAAAATGGGACCAATCCGGAAGAGTTATCTGTCGATTAAAAAAGAAACCATCAAAATCGGTTCACAATTGGCGGAGTTATCGATGTACATACATACATAAAAATACGGTCCGAATTGAGAACCTTCTCCTTCTTTTTTTTTTCGAAGTCGGTTAAAAAATAAAAATAAAATTGTCTGTCGTAACGAGAAAACCCACTTATAAATATATTTTCATTTTTAGGGTTCCGTACCCAAAGGGTAAAAACAGAAACCCTATTACTAAGGCTCCGCTGTCTGTCTGTCTGTCTGTCTGTCACCAGGCTGTATCTCATGAACCGTGATAGTTAGACAGTTGAAATTTTCACAAATGATGTATTTCTGTTGCCGCTATAACAACAAATACTAAAAAACAGAATAAAATAAATATTTAAGGGGGCTCCCATACAACAAATGTGATTTTTTGCTTGATATTGATAACGGCAACAGGTAGACGCTTGAAATATTTACAGAATATTTAGTTATATATTTAGTTTCTAATTTTTTCGATATTTCTTTAAAAAGTTGTCACAAAAAATAATCGATAAAATGACCAAGGTTAAGATAACATAGGCCAAGATTTACGTACCAGAAACATGAGAAAGAACGATTTCACAAAAAATCGGTCTTGCGAAAATACACAAAACGGACATATACTTTTCTAGTATTATACAAAAACTATTAGAAATAGCAAGTTGTAGTTAATGTTTTCATAAAGTATGTGAAATTGTATTTAGGATAAATACAAGAAAATGGTACATAAGTAAATAACTCGAGTCGCAAAATCGGTTGAAAACACGCGTGAAATTGATGACTTTCAGGCTTTGAGTATATCCAAAGGAGACGTGTAGCGTGTAAATCACCGAACAATTTTTTCTGCCACTTTTGGCGGGGGGGGTAAATGTCTAGTACTAGCCCCTGTACCACTGTATTTTTCTGTCGTTTTATTGTCGCAACGGATTTTACGTTATGTGATGGTTATGTTAAAATACAAACATAATAAATTATAATTAATGATTGGAAACACTATGTTTCCGCAAGTTTGGCGTCCTAGATAGCCTTTCCCATTTAAAACATCACAATTAACAATTTTCCTAATGATATGTTGGTAAGGATTTTTGGCCGTAGGACTTCTCTATCGGGAGATATAGGCAATTTAAAACTTTAGGGATGAAAATAACCCTATTCCGAAAAAAAAAAGTTTTGGATTCTTCGACATTCGTAATCTACATACTCGACTTTATCGAACTGCAAAGTATCAACGACGGTCGAATTATTGTCGGGGTCTTCATACAAGAGATCTCCCCGTTAGTTAGACTAATGGCCGTTTTCACCAAAGTCTTAAGTCGATTCTTAAGCGATTTTTAACTTAAGCAACTACTTAACCGAACATTTTCGTTTCACCAAAATTTAAGAATCTGTTTAGCACTAAGAAAGTGCTTAAAGTTAAGAGGCAGAAGGACCTTTGCCCAAGTGCTAAGAATTAACTTAAGACAATCAAATGTCAAAATTTTAATTTATTATTCTCTTGTATGCGTCTGTATTTATGATTTTGTTTGAAAATAGAGCATTTGTTAAATTTTCTTGATTTCTTCGAAAATTTCCCTGCTGGTGACGATAGCGATGATGAGCACGAACAACATTTTCTCTTTCGCAGTATAATTTTGCATTCGTTTACGCTTCACACCAAATATTTTATTCATTTTTAACCGTCTTCAAAAAAAAGAGGAGGTTCTCAATTTTACTTGAAGACGCCTGGACCGATTTGGAATTATTTTTTTGTTTGAAAGAGTATACTTTCTAGGTTGTTCCATGGTCATCAGGTCAGGATCTGATGATCGGATTTTGGAGAAATCAAAAACTCTTAAAATGTTATAGTAGTAGTGCATAATTTTTGAAGTCGGTACACTTTTTTTAAAAGGCATTTATATTGAATAGTATCGACCGAATCAGTGAAAAATATTTTATAATTTTGTTTATAATTCTCACAGATATTTATATCAGTCTATTCTATTCTATTGTTTGTGAAATGGCTCCATCAGGGTTTTGATGATTTCGCCAATGTCAAAGTATTATAGACGTCACCAAGACGTCATAGTAACAATAGCCAATTAATCGGTTAGCTAAGATGTTCCCGCCGACTGTGATATGTCTTATTAATCGTCGACTAATCACAGATTAGACTGGATTCCCCATCATGTCATGAAAGGGCGGTGCGCTGTCCGCCATGCCATGACGTAGAATATTTACTAATATTATAAAGCTGAAGAGTTTGTTTGTTTGAACGCGCTACTAGGTACTGGTTCAAATTGAATTTTGTGTTGGATAGTCCATTTTTCGAGGATAGTCCATATATAACATCACGCTACGACCAATAGGCACAGCTATATATTATAAAATATATATTAATACAGCCCATAGCGAAGCCGGGGCGGAAAGCTAGTCTCATATAAAAGTCAATTTAGTGATCAAATGACAGCTGCCAAATTATTAACTGACAGCGATTGACAACCATAACCACAGATAATTTTACTTAGTTAGGACGTTCCTAGTTTAAGAACTAACTTAGTAGTTTTTATTGGTGAAACGAAAATCGACAGTAAGTCGATTCTTATGTTAAGAGATTCTTAGTTAAGAAGGACCTAGTGATTGTTTGGTGAAAACGGCCATAAGAGCTCTGTCTCGCGACACAAAACGATACCAACGAAATCTAAGGTAACTTATTACTGCGTTTACTGTTCACTTTAACTGGTCAAAGAGCAAAAAATTGGCGAAAGGGGGAGCCCGTCTATGGCCTCTCCATAGGCTTAGTACTCTATGCTTTCAGGGCTTCATAAAACTTAGGTGTAATTGTTTTTTTTTAAATTCATATATTTATTTTTCGAAAGCTATTTAAACTATAATTATCGCGTTATTTAAGAAGTTGTGAAGCATGTAATTTGTATGGGACAAAAGTTATGAGACGTCTCCTTAACATATTTTTAGAATTGCGAACGCTGGCTTCACCTGCCCTCCATATTTTTAAAATATGTGCATAGCATTTTTGCCGAAACGAGGGAGTATCAAACCCAGGTCCCCCCCGGTTCCAAGTCCAATGTTTTACCATTTACGCAATCGACCCCTTTTCAACCGTTTCATATTATTTTTATCAAGTTCCCCTTTGCCAATGGCTATTGGACGCGATCGCGCGGAAAATAGACGAGGTTGTCGGGTGTTTGGACAGATCGACAGTGTATCGAATTAACCAGGCCACCTATTTAGCACATTTGATACGCATGGCCATTCCTGTACATTATATTAAATGGGAAACGGTTTTCTAATTTTGGATATCCTCTGGGAGGTGCCGGGTTCAATGCCCACTCGTGACAAAAATTCTAAGCATTTTTTTTTAATTATATATGCTTTAATAGACTCCTCGTGTTTCGGAGTGCATGAAAAGTCGGGGTCAGCTCTTTTACTAAAAATACACATTGTCACATTATTGTTATGGACATGATTTTCTTATAAATTTTAATGTATATTTGTTATTTCATTGCCTAAAAGAAAGGTTGGAAAATATCTACTTAGAATAATAATGATATTTTATCTCCTTTGCAACACTGGAATACTGGCAAGTTACATTATTTTGTTTATCTTTTAAATTTTACAATGACATTGCATTTAATCATCAGATATGACTTCTGATATCATCTCTTTAATATTAAATTCTTCCAATAAATATACAAAACAACACTATTATTTTGTTTTTCTTTAAAGTAGGCCACGCCGGATGATCTAGACGGACCGTTCGTTACAAGAATTGGACGTCGAAGTGTCTGTGATCGGTTTCGGTGGACGGTACTGCGACGGGCAGGGTATTGGACGAATGTGTGGCTACCTTAAATGACAGTGAAGGCAAATTGTAAATGTCAGATTAAAAACAAATTAATCTAACTAGCCAGTATTTAACTATCTGTCAATATGTCACTAAGTTATTTTCATGTTATTTTATTTAATCTGTGTCCATCATATTGTTGGATTGCGTGAATGTGATGTCATGAATGTTTTAGCAGGAATTAAAAAGAAAATTAAAAACATTTTAATGAAAATTTTATTAGCTTTCCGACCCTGGATCCCCCGTGCTTATTTTCTAAAAAAAATATAGCATATAGCACTCAGGGATATAAATTCCTATTAGTGACATACATTTCAGAATCGAATCAGTAGTTAAGTAAATAAAGACAACTATAATTTAAAAGTATTAGATTAGATTAGACCTGGTTAATTTCTTAATTTTTTCATTTTAAAGCTAGAGGCAGTTCGCTTTTAAATCCTGGAAAAATAAACTTAACAATGTATTAAAAACTTTATTCAGTGACTTAAATTATTTTATGGGAAAGCATTATATGCTGTTCCGCACTTAAGCGTATTAAATCAGTGACACAGAAACGTCTGCTTTCATTGATATAAAAATGAACATTACATTTTCTTTGTAAACATTTTTTTTTCACAGGTTGCCTTACAACTCTCGAAACCGGTCGAGGTTATCGGTCCGAGGCTACCCAGAGGAATATCAAGTCTTCCTCTTTTAGCCGATGGTATTTGTGAGGCCAATTCTGAAGGAACACTATACTATATTATGGCCCAACACACACTTGGTCAGTTTTTTTTTATTTCGCACATTCGGTGAACATTTCAATAAATTAGTAAGCTTATCTCCGTCCGTTAAAGAATGTGATTTGTAGCCCAACTTTTACCAAAGCTGTGTAAATATACTGAATGGCAATCGCTATATATTTTTTCGCGTCGCACAGTTGCCCGTGAACTAACTACAGCTTCGTCTCTCATTTGTCAATGTAATTACGTAGTCGCAGCCTAAATGTACTCTTGTTAAATTTCGCCACATTTATAACGAAAAACTTCAGAACAACCTTGTTAGTGTACAGAGAAATGAAAATATACGAATTTCGGATGTTGAAGTAATTTTTTGCAATTGCAATTTTAAAGCCACATCGTTATTTTTAAACTTATTGTCTTTATAAAGTATGTGAAATTGTCTGTAGGATAAATACGAGAAAATTGTACATTAAACTCGAATCGTAAAATCTGTTGAAAACACGCGTGAACTTGATGACTTTCAGGACTTCATAAAACTTATTATTATTATTCGTATTTTTTTTTTATTCATACTGTGACAAATATATTTATATTTCGAAAGCTATGTAAATTTCGAAACTAACGCATATAGTTATTGCGTAATTTAAGAAATCATGAAGCAAGTAATTTGTATGGGACAAAATTTATGTTTAAAAAAAAGATTTAATCTCTCTAAGTATTCTAGATCAAAATTTCATTAGACACGTCAAAACAATTACCGTACCCGAAGAGAAAATTAAGTGATGAATGTCGTTGAAATTTAATTCTAGATTTTTTTATACATTTTATGAACGAGAAATAATTGAATATTCCTTGCTAAAAACCTATCTATCATCACGCCTTTTATCTCAAGAGTGGTAGGCAGAGACCATAGAATGTCATTTGTTACGATCCTGACATACCTCTTTCGCTTTTATTTTTTATTATGTGCTTAATATTTTTTTTATATTCGTTAAAAGTACACCTAGGTCCTCCTCTGCCAGCATTTCCTTTCACTTCAGCCATATAAACCTCTTTAGTCAATCATTCATCCTTCATCCTTTCAACGTGTCCAAACCAGCGTAAACTACTTTTCTTCATTTTAGTCACAACATCATCTTTCACTTTCACATATTATTAAAAGACGTCAAAAGAAAATGGGATTGCTTTTTTTTAAAACTAGGTATCAAATTAATTGTAATTACATGCGGATTGGGAACCTAAAACTTATATATAGTCTGGTATTAACTAGGTAGACCTAGATCCTGGATCATGTGCTATAAACGAGGGAGACTTGGTCTTCCGCTGAGTACCCTGGAACCATAATACGGTTTCGGGAGCTTAAAATATCTTGCTTCAGTTTTATGTCAATTAATTTTAAATGAACAATGTATGAAACTGTGTGACAATTCTGCTAAGAATTGTGGTAGAATCTTGCCGTATATTTATGTCATTCAATGGGTTGTGGAGACGAACGAGCGACAGCCGTAATCGCCAACTTTAAGCTGAGATAAGCCGGTGTCAGACGGTAAAAAAGCTTCCAATTTGGGCTATACCTTTTATTCTTTTACTTAAGGTAGGTACGGTTCTGGTATTATTTTATTACTTTAGTTATTTTCTTATTTCTTATATTTCTTTCGGTATATAAAATAAAAACTAAGGTATAAGCTATTTTAAGAAACTAATTTCAATATTTTTGTTTTTAACGACTTCAAAAAAAAAGACGTTACTCAATTTGACCGTATATATATTTTATTTTTTATGTGTGTTCGCGGATAACTCCGTCGTTTATGAACCGATTTTGATGATTTCTTTTTTAATAGACAGATAATTCTTCCGGATTGGTCCCATTTTTATGTCATGTTTGAAAAAACTGACTTTTATAAGTCAATTATCAGTATCTCGATGAAAAATATGTACCGATTTTGACGACTTATTTTTTTAAGGATATAATAATAATTTCTCGACATTATCTCACAGACATATGACGAAAATCGGTTGAGTAGTTTTTCAGAAATTCAGTAATTTGTCTCTGTTTACGGCTGAAAATTATGTATCAGAGAAAAGCCTGGTAGAATTTGAAGACGGTTGGTGCCAAATTAGGATACAAAATTAAGTAAACATCTAAGAAGATAAATATCTATTCAATATTATATTATATTTATACTAGCGGACCCGGCAGACGTTGTCCTGCCCAAACGTTGGCTTGCCTGCACTACCCCTACCCCTACCACTAACTTTATTTTTTTTTTAAGTTAATTTATCTATTATATTATATTCTATAAATTTTAGACTTTTCGGAGATAACGATGGGAGAATCCACAATTTACATTTTTTTAAATATAATTCTAAAATTGTAGAATTATAACTAGCGATTGCCCGCGACTTCGTACGCTTTGTATTAAAAAAACTTATGTAAATACGCAAATCAACCACCAAGTTTCAAGTTAATATATAGACGCAGGGAATACGATTTTTCATACAAAAGTTTACACCCCATTTCACCTACTTAGGGGTTGATTTTCGTAAAAACCTCTCTTAGTGCACCTTTACAGCCTCTAAATCATATTTATATCTTCAGTGGTTTAGGCTGTTGATTGTCAGTCAGTCTGCGACACGAGAGTTTCATGTTAGATAAAAAAAATAACTTATTAATTTTCTCCAAAAATTAACCCCCAAAATCGAAATTCCATTATTTACACTGATTGGGTCATGAAACATATGAACTAAATTGAATCCAATGTCCATGGGGTCCGGCGGCAAAAACATTTTTGAAAAAAATAACACCTACATTAATAACCGCGTCGGATGATATGGGCTGGCTCGTTCCTAGCTCAAAAAATCAGTATCACCATACAGCGAGGGAACGCAGCCAGCGTTTTAGGTACCATGCCACTGGGGCAAGACCTCTTTGGCCAAACCGGAGTTTAGCCCGGGCGGTTATTTTAATTTTATTATTTACTAGCATTCCGCTATATCATCACGCACCTCTATCTATATCATCAATAGTTTTCGCAGCGCACGCGATGTAAGGAATTTCTTATGTCATTTTTTTACACCTTGGGTTACATTATTGGAGTTTTAGTAAGGATGCCAAATTTTTTTGAAAATAGAATATAACCTATGTCACTCAGGGTGAATGTACCTTTCCAATGGTGAAAGAATTTTTAAAATCAGCACAGTAGTTTTTGAGTTTATTCATTACAAACATACACACACACTCAAATACAAATCTTTCCTCTTTATAATATTTGTACAGAATATATTTATTATTAATGTAATTTATTTAGATTAGATTTAAGGTTTTTATATTCTTTGTGTGTTATTGAACTAAATTGACGGACTGTCACAAGGGTCCCATTTTTTACCGGAATTATGTAGAATTAAATGATCTACAAAAAAGCTCACAGTAAGAACAAACAATTGGCAAATCTCAGTAAATTCACGTACTTTTTAATTATTTATATCAATAACTAAATTATCCACGGGCGTCAAATTAATGCAGACCTATTCTAAAGACTTCAACATACAAACAACATTATTTAGACTAACTTAACCGTTAGAACAATTTTCTCTAAAGTTTGTCTCATAGAACACAAGTAGAGTAAACATGTAGTCCACTTGGCACTTCCCTCCTAATGAAATTCCACCGTTCAATTGCAAGACAAACAGTACCCCTTTTGCTCAAACTAAGTAGTTTTGTAAAGAGTGTAGCTTTGTTGTGTTCTGGGAGATGTCTAAAGTAACACATCCTTCAAATTACAGCAGTCAAATTTCATACGTCTTTGTTTGCTTGAGTAGTTGGTGTATTCTTTTTTTAGGGTTTCCTACATCCTATGAAAAAACGGAACCCTAATAGAATCACTCTTTTGTCTGTCTGTCTGTTACAAATTATTTTCTCAGAATCTACTAAACGAATACAGTTGAAATTTTGTACATACGTAGAGTTTTATGACAAAATCACGGACGTTTAGAGTAAATAATAGAATTTCGATTTTGGGAGTTAATTTTTGGGAAAAATTAAAAAGTAAAACAAACCTTTTTATCAAGTGCATCATGTTCATGTTACGTCATGTCATGTCATGTCATGTCAAATGAAAGGGCTCGTTATAAGAAATACAACTCCCCCCCCCCGAACCTACTGAACCTAATTTAAAAAAAAGGGAATACCTCTCTTATTAGCTTTTTTAAAATGGTACGGAAGTCTCAGCGCGCAAGTACCTACTTGCAACTTGGCCAATTATTTTTTCTTTACGAGTTGCCTTACATCCCCAGAAACCGTAAAGTCTGTGTGTATTATTTTACGCAATAATGTATAAACTTACCTAAATAAAAGTTAACATAACGGTCACCTCTAGTCAAGCCGGAGGTGCTGCTTCGGGTGCTGAAACCCTAAAGAAAAAAAAATATATAGATATTCTCGGAAGCTACATTTTCACGCCAGTTGGCTTTGAGACCTTGGGCACATGGGGCCCAAGTGCTAAATCATTTCTGAAAGACCTTTCAGTGCGTCTCGACGAGGCCACCGGTGACAAAAGAGCTGGCAGCTTTCTGGCACAAAGAATCAGCCTAGCTATCCAGAGAGGAAATGCTGCTAGCTTGCTAGGCACCGTGCCTCGAGGGGACACACTGGAGGACATTTTTTATTTATAATGTTGTAGTTATTTATTACGTAATTTATTTAGTATTTTCTTTTAGCTTATTTACTTATGTTAAGTTTTATTATTATTTTAGTTTTACTTATTAATTTTAATGTTAGTCATTTATTTCATAATAATTATCTAAATTATATAATAAATATATATGATTAAAAAAAGTTAACAACTGCAATTTCATCTGTTATATAATAATCCAAAAGTTTTGAAAGACTTACGCCCAGTTTCTGAAAGGCTTGTCAAAGTTAATCTAAGATTAGTTAATCGACAACTGTCAAAATCCATACATTTTCACGTATTTGACAACTGTTATGTTTACTAATCGTAGATTAACTTTTGATCGACCTTTCAGAAACTGGGGGTTAGCTAAACGTCAAAAACTTTCATCCGACTCTTGTGAGTGCGGAGCGGATATATTTTTATCAATTTATTTTCTTTCAAAACTGAGGTGGATGTCACAATATGTTGTATTAACTAAATAAAATCGACCAATTTGTGGCCATCACGCGTTTTATCTCAAGAGGGGTAGGCAGAGACAATCGAATGCCATTTGCTACGATCCTGCATACCTCTTTCGATTCTTTTATATTCATCATACCTTTCATACATGCTCGGCGATTATGTGTACTTTTAATATTGCCTTTGATCAATATTTTTTTTATATGTTCAATAAAATTGGACCTAGGTCATCCTCTGCCAGCATTTCCTTTCACTTTAGCCATATAAACCTTTTTTGTCAATCTTTCATCCTTCATTCTTTCTTTTTAGTCACAACATCTTTCACTCCGCATTCTTCTCTAATGAAGTCCATCCTCTGGCCACACCGCAAGGTATAAAGGTTGTGAAGCTTAATAATGCCGAAACCAATTAAATAGGTACCTCCGAAGTAATCATATTCAAAACAAATTTAAACATTTTTTTCTTTTCTGACACATACTAAAGGCAGACTTTGTTGTTTTAACTTTAGAAACCTTTGCTAACCTCAATCGTTTGAAAGTCATATTAAAATGCTGGTTAGAAAATTTCAAAAAACGAGGGAGACTTGGTCTTCTGCTAGGTACCTACCCTGGAATTGGCTCAAAGATATCACCTCGTTGCCATAACAGTGACATCTACAGTATTCTACAGGCTGCACTAGAGTGTTTGTGAGTTATATGCAACACCTTATTCTTGTATAGCCACTATAAGTACCTACAATCACTTATGGAAGCGAGACTTGTGTATGGAATAAGAAGCATAATAGTAAGATAAATGCAGTGGAAATGCGGTCTTTACGTAGAATGTGTAATATAAAGTGTATTGACCGCATCTACGCTGGTTGGACACGTTGAAAGAATGAAGGCTGAAAGATTCATAAAAAATGTTTAAAGAAGTGAAAGGAAATGCTGGCGGAGGACGACCTAGATGTACTTTTATTGAACATTTAAAAGTACACACAATCGCCGAGCATGTATGAAAGGTATGATTAATATAAAATCGTAGCAAAAAAAAAATACCAAAAAAAACTAGCCACTCGTTAGGTATAGCCTCACAAATACCATCGGCTAAACGAGGGAGACTTGGTCTTCCGCTGGGAACCCTGGAACCGTAACACGGTTTCGGGAGCTGTAAGACAACCCGTGAAGAAAGAAAAAAAAAAAAAAGCAAATGGCATTCGATTGTCCCTGCCTACCTCTCTTATGATAAGAGGCGTGATGATAGATAGATTCAAATAGATCTCCTCAAAATGCTGCCTATGTAAGGTATTTTATATGGACGACCCAAGTTGACCTGAATTTCTTAGAAATTACAAACACCTGTCAGACGCTCTCTGAGATTCATTGTATTATTTTACTTACTTTCTGCCCTGGCTTCCCTCGCAAAAATGTTTTATTGGTCGAGGTTTATGGCTATGCTGGGCTATATGAATTTTTCAAATGGGACTGGTTGGTATCAATATGCCGATTAATTAGTAGCTAAGATGATCAGATTAAACTGGATTCCCCATCATATCACGACGGAACGCGTACGTTGGTCGCCATGACATGACGTAGAATCCGCAAAATATGTCTATCCGTTGGACAGATAGACAAACAAACACACTTTCGCAATAAAATTATAATACAATAAAATCGTCAGATGAAAAGTGTATATTTTATAGTGTCATACTGGGTAATGTCAACGACTTAACTAAGCAGTCAAATAGGTGTTATAGAGGAAAACACTTTTTTTTAATTCCTGAACAACTACTAGACCAATTTTTGTGAAAAAAAAATGTAGATTCTTCAGGAAAATACTCTCTCGATCATAAAAGAAAGCATCAAAATCGCCTCATAATTGACGGAGATATGCGTGTACATGCATACGTTGAAGTCAGTATACCACGGATTGGATTTTGTTGCGATTTCCACTATTAGAATTATGTTGATTTACCGAGAAGGTTTTATCATGTTTAGGAGCTATGCATAAACAGTATAAGAGAATCAAATCGAGGAAAAAGTTAATTTTAAATTTCATGGCGAATTCTATCTAATTCGTTCCAGGGTACCTAGCGGAAGACCAAGTCTCCCTAGTTTAGCCGATCGTGTTTGTGAGGCTATACCTAACGAGTGACCAGTTCTATTGACGTATATTTAGATGGAAAAGCCTCTAAGTGTGGTTTGTCGGATTATGTACATAAGTTTTTAATTAAAAAACCCATTGGTACATGGGCGGGATCCGGAATCGAACCCGTGGTCTGCCTAGTTAATACCAGACGTCTTAACCACTCGGCCACCGACGCACCTTTTACCGCCTTTTTTTTAAATATATTTATTTTCAAATCTATAGATAAAAAAAAATCGGGGATCTAATACCTATGTGGTTACACCTTTGGTGTTTTTTTTTAATACTATCCATTAGCTATGTATCGTCCTATTTAAATAATACTATTGACATAACTAAAGCAGGATATAGAATTTCAAAACATGTTGGGAACGAGGAAATGGCTTTTCCTTTCTTATGTCGAATTTCCTTTCTTGTACTATCATTATTATGAAATATTGGATCGATAGCTCAGTAGTTAGTTAGACTTGAGCGTGGGTCCAGGTTCAATCTTCATTCAAATTTAAAAATTATAAGCAGATCGACATTTTACTTCTGAAAATAATACTTGTTTTCGTCTGTCTGTCTGTGCCCTTTTCAGGCAAAAACTACTGAACGTGAGTTACGGTTTCCACAATTAGATAGGTTGATTCACCGGAAAGGTTTAAGAGTTAATACATTTAATAACAGGGTCCTATCATGTTTTGGAGTTGGTGAATCAAGTCGGGGGAAATTTCATGCGTCAGAGATATAACAAAACAATTTAGGAGAGAAATATGTGGAGTAAAATATCTACAAAAAAGTCGAAGGTAGCCTATTATCAAATATATATCTGTCGCTAATAGATAAATAGTAATAATGGTATTTATGTGGGATTACAATTTTTTTTCACGGGTTCGAAGCTGGGGGCGGAGTCGCTAGTTTAATATGTACAATTGTACACACTCGTGTCAAAAATGCTCAGCACCAATTTTTTCTTTAAGAATTTTTTTTTCTTCACGGGTTGCCTTATATCTCCCGAAACCGTGTTACGGTTCCAGGGTACCCAGCGGAAGACCTAGTCTCCCTCGTTTTAGCCGATGGTATTTGTGAGGCTATCTAACTCTTATTCTATATATACTAATCTATACTAATATTATAAATAGGAAACATTTGTAAGTTTATTTGTAATGAATAGGCTCAGAAACTACTGGGCCGATTTTAAAAATTCTTTCACCATTAGAAAGCTACATTCTTCGTGAGTGACATAGGCTATATACCATCACGGCATGACGACGGGAACGGGGTGGGCAGAGGTGAACATGACAAAAGCTATGTACGAAGTGTATGTTTGCCAACATTCTGAAATAGACACCTACGAAGTCGTGGGAAACAGGGTAGGGGTATTGGTAGGGGTAGGGGTGGGGTAGGGTAGGGGTAGGGGTAGGGGTAGGGGTAGGGGTAGGGGTAGGGGTAGAGGTAGGGGTAGGGGTAGGGGTAGGGGTAGGGGTAGGGGTAGGGGTAGGGGTAGGGGTAGGGTTTGGGGTAGGGGTAGGGGTAGGGTTAGGGGTAGGGGTAGGGGTAGGGGCAGGGACAGGGGTAGGGGGTAGGGGTAGGGGTAGGCGTAGGGGGTAGGGGTAGGGATCGGGGTAGGGGTAGGGGTAGGGGTAGGGGTAGGGGTAGGGGTAGGGGTAGTGCAGGCAAGCCATTATCTATGAGTGCTGTAGGGTATATTTTATTTTGTTCGCAAATATCCACGGGCGAAGCCGGGGGCGGAATGCTAGTAAAAAATAATCTTTAAGAATAATTAAGCGCTTTAATCGACTCCTCATGCTACGGAGGTCACGGCACTTCTTTTAAATATAAATAAAGAAGTGACACGACTTACCACCTGTTCTGTTCAATGTGGACACTGTTACTAGCGTCTCATGTCCACACCGCGATATATAAAGGCCGTGAAGATTTCTTTGTTTGTTTTTTAAATTGATGAATTTTCTTGACGATCGGAAAAACAAGTAGGTATATCACCCACATACAAGAGGAAGTCTGCAGGAAAATTTATAACCAAACTTTACAATTATGTAAGGAAAGTTTAAAACTAGTTTGAAAGCTTAATCGCTTTTCTCAGATTGTTCACGAGCAATACCTGCGTCTAAGTAAGTGTTCCATGAAACCAAAATTCTGCTAAGCAAGTATAACTTTAACAAGAGATTAGAGTTTCATCTATCAATAAGTTAAGTTTCAATCTAAAATCTAACTAATATTATAAATAGGAAAGTGTGTTTATTTCTTTGTTTGTTTGTTTTTGTTTGCCCTACTTTCACAGCAACGGATCAACGTGGTTCTTCTTTCAGACTTGGCTTTGTAGCCTTATTGATAAAAGACTGCATCATGTTGCCGATATACTGGCAAACAAGAAATACTTGTCAATTTTTTAAAAATAAATATGTCACAATCTTTTATAGTCTTGATATGTTTGTAAGAATAAATACATTTTATACATTCATTTAAAAGTGCGCTTGATTTTTCTATAATTATAAGGCTATAAAGACAAGTCTGAAAGCCTTAAGTAGCCCACGCACTGGTCTGGTATGTCACAGAAAATTTTCGGTCCATTAGCAATGTATGTCATACGATCTACATCACATGCAATTCACTTACTCACACAGACACACAAGATTCGATTAAACAAAGGCGTGTGGATGTGTGCGTGTGTGTGACAGTTCGTTCCGGTCATCGAAATCAACCACAAATATAACGATTTAAAAACGGATGGTGGGCCGCGCGATAAGTGTTGGACGAGTCTGTGGTCGATTTCGGTGGACCGTACGCCGACCGGCCGGGGATTGGACGAATGTGTTGCCACCTTTATATTGAAGTTACATCAGACTTGGCTCTATAGCCTTATTGATAAAAGAAAATGCAATTCATACAAATCTTGAAATATATAGACTTAAAAAAAAGTTTCGTTCAACACTTTACTGCATTTCCTTATTCATTCAGATTGTATCTTAAAATATTATGTATTTTACTTTCAATACTCAATCTAAAATTAATGACGTTAAGGTTGATTTTGCATAACTGAATTATCAAGTTTTAACGTTCCGTCAGTGTAGATTTGATGTGGATGACATGTCATGGCGACTGACGCACGCGTTCCATCGTGACATGATGGGGAATCCGGTTTAATCCCGCCGCGCTTATCACAGTCGGCGAAATCATCTTAGATATCGAATAATCGGCATATTGATACTATAAATACTTGACATGGTTAACATTGGTGAAGCCACAATAAAAGAAGAAGAAAGGATTCCACATCCGGTCATGGCGCCGACCGCACGCGTTTTCGTCATGGCGTGATGTGGAATCCGGTTTAATCCCGGCCGCGCTGTTATGGTTGTGATTGTCAGTGATTAATAAGACATATCACAGTCGGTGGGATACTCTTAGCTACCGATTTATCGGCTTACTATTGCACAAGATAAACACTGGAGACTGGCAGACTTGCGACGAAAGTCAGCACTGTTGCCATTTATCAAAAGAAGAAGAAGAAGAAGAAGAAAAAGAATAGATTTGATGTGATTGGTTATGGTTGACAATTTGAATGTCAACTTTTATGTGATTGTTGGTATTGGAAAGGAAACAAAAGTTTAATGTACGGACACCTCCATAAGTAACTTACCACCTGAAGAGTCGATTATCGTTTGGCACTTTGATTCGCTATCTTTATCATTTTTAAATGACAGCATCATTTGTTATTTGTGTCTAATTTGAATTGATGGAACACGAAATTGATGAAATGTAAATTTGTATTTATTTACTATTTTAGGGTTCTGTTAAGCATAATAAAATACAGTTTTTTTAATCTTTTTTTAATCGTAGCGGGGGTTGCCTTTCGGCTCCCGGAACCGTTAACATAGTGATATATTAAATATTATTTTTATATTTTAAATGTAAGACGTGGTATGACTCATGCCAGTAGGTGGTAAAGTTCCACATTTAACCATTGTTACTATCATAATTAGAATTATTTACACCTTAAAAACTTAAAATTATAATTAATAAATAAAAAAAAATTATTGTAAAATATTATATTTATATCATAAAATGAACATTTCGACATAATTTAAAGCAGTTGTCCGTGGGGGTAAAGAGCATAGTTCACCAACGCCGTCAGCAGACATCCAACTCCAAATATTTACAGAGATTCGTCCGGACTCCCTATTCGGTACAATATGATTTTCATTATAACGCACTAACGGCACTATGGCAGCGGACTCGGACTCTCTGGAAGAAATTTTTAATTTGTAGTTTTGAGATTTTTTAATTATTAAGTTATATTATTATAGCGAAAGATATAAATAGAGAAAATTTTATTGTATTATAGTAAGTACCTATATCTTGTATTATATGGTAACACATGACGACAAACATAAATATATTTACTTATGAAAAGAAAGTGATATGCATACTTACTGATATATTTAACTGTCGTGAAATTTCAGTAATATGTTGTCTTGCTGTATAGGCAATCTTGGAGGAATTTTAAAATCTTATTTTTGTATATAAATATGATTTTATAGTAATACAGAATTGACAATGTCAATTTGGTAATGATTTCTATTGACAATAAGCTTTTAAAATTAAATTGATTAATATTTAAACTGGAAAAGAGGTTTTTATATAACTGCTGTACTTATCGATTTTAGTCTTTACGTTTACCACATAAAGATGAAATTTAGATGTATCTTACCTCGACATGTGAAATTTACAAAGAAATTGAAGTAAAGACATTTACGTCAGTGATATAACATGTCTTATTGTGCATCTCTTTCATTACTAAAATCTATATAAAAAATATCGATTTTATTATAAACGTCAGGTCAAAGCAAACGCTGTCAAAAGTGGTAAGTTACTTATGGAGGAGACCGTACAAGTGAATATAGCATTTAAGGTGTCCTTCCAATCCTGCACTTCATAGTATTTTTTTTTAAATTCGCGTTTAATTTTAATTTTATTTAAAACAAATTATCATTCAAATCGATGGCCAAAAGGCACTTCTTCCTGATAACAGCTTCTATTGCGACAGTTAAATTAATGTGGACATTGTTACGTGTTAAATATTTCTGTAATGAAATGTTTAAAATATTCAAGTTTTATAGGCTTAAACGAAATTTCCAGCATGTTAAGGTTTAATGTAGGGTGCTCTTGAAATGTACGGTTAACCACATTTAAACGTAATCAGTGAGTTAATTCTGTAGTGCCGTTGAGGGCACGTTAAATCGTTGACTGTATAACTTTAATTTGTGGTTGTTTATTGTTTATTTAAATACATTATATATGATTTAAATTAAATTTATGATAATTCTGCCACAGTATATAAGTTATAAGGATATATTCGAACAATATAAAATATAGCCTATGTTCTATGTCACTTAGGGATATCGTAGCTTTCTATTAGTGAAAGAATTAGGTTCAGTAGTTTTGAGTTATTCATTACAAACATAAAATCAAAATTTACCTCTTTATAATATTAATAACATATAATAAAACGATAAAATTTTCGAGTACAAATTTTTGTTCTTACAGAAATTCTGAGCAAGTTGTTATTTTAGTCCGTATGCTAGTTGAGGGTCCGCTCAATTTAAATACCTGTCTGAGTTTTTTCTTATTATGGCCTAGTTGTTTGAAATTGTAATTTGTCTCTAACTTACTTCCCAAATTCACTAATCTAGACAATTCATTAGGAACCTACGATCATCAGTACAAACATAGATAATATTGAACAGATCTTTATCTTCTTAGATGTTTATTTAAATTTTTATCCTAATTTTGCACCAACCGTATTTTCAGTGCAAATTTTTGAAGTCGGTACACTTTTTTTTAAAGTTAATTTATTTTCCCTTTTTAATGATTACAAGTATCATTACAAAATAAAAAAATAATAATCGAAATCGGCTTTGCATTTAATTGAGTTATGACGAAAATTGACTTAGAAATCACTGAACCAATTTTCACTTTAAAAGGTGGGACCACACGGGAAGCACCAGCTTTCAAATAAAAAAAGAATCATCAAAATCGGTTCACTCAGTCGAAAGTTCTGAGGTAACAAAACACATTTACACAATTTTCGTGCAGGCAAAACTTCAAGCACACAGTAGTATGATCCTTTGAAGAGTTGTATCTCAGTAATACATAACTAGATAATACAAATGGATACAAATTCCACGAGGACGACCCCTGCTAACTCAATCTTGGGACATGTTTACAGCTGTATCCATTAACGAGTCCTGAGTAAGGCCACCTTCATTTTGTGTCCCTTAGAAGTCTGTTTATTTATCTTTTCTCATTTACCGTAAATTTCCTAATACAACCTATTATTGGGGACGCTTTGGAAATAATTTGTAAACATCGGGTTTTAGGATTCCGTACATATACGATAAAAAACGAAAACCCTATTGTCACAGCTTATTTTTTCCAGGCAGCGATTTGAAGGTTTTTTTTTTCTTTACGGGTTGCCTTACAGCTCCCGAAACCGTCTTACGGTTCCAGGGTACCCATTGAAAGACCAAGTCTCCCTCGTTTAGCCGATGGTATTTGTGAGGCTACACCTAACGAGTGGCCAGATCTGTTAAGGTATATTTAGATGGAAAAGCCTGTAAGTGTGGTTTGTCGGATTATGTACATAAGTTTTTAATTACATTTCATTTGACCAATGAGCGCGCGCGTTTAGCCGTCAGATTGTACCAAACCATTTTCCGAGAGGTTGGTACTGTCAGCCAACAGTGTGTGACGAGAAAGAGAAAGGGGAAAAAAAACTGAGAAGGAGAACGCATATGCTGTGTGCTTAACCCACAGTGTTGTGTATAAAGTGTTAATGTTTTCAGGATATAATATAATGTTAATGTTGCTTATTACCAAGGTGAGATGTTAGATGTTACACATCATATGTGACTACTGTAAGGCTATTGTAACTACTATATAATAATTAAGTTTTGTGTTCCAGTATAATTAAAAATTTTACATATAATATATGTTTGAATAAAATATCTAATATCTAATAAAATATATATCTAATAAAAATCGAAAAACCAGAACGAGATAAAAAAACGAGACAGAGCGGGATAGCGCTCTATGAAACTTTATTGACACGTTTCCCCTAAACGGCGTACTCCTTCTCAGAAATTTGTATGTATTTCGATTCCTTGATTTTGATTTTGAAGAAAATATGAGATATAGGGTGTTATTTTTGTATAGTAAGCAGAATAAAATCGCAAGTTCGAATTTAGGGCGAATCCATTGTCTATGCCAGTGCTGTCGTTTGAAAAAGTCGTGACATTTCTTTGGTTGGTACAATATTATGTTTGGTTGATTTCGCGATTTAAGGCCGATTTACACAATACAAACTTGTCCCAAACCTGTGCACAATAGCTTTTACGCAGGTGGAGCCGCGGGGGATCGCTAGTACATATAAAAAGGCGTAAACGTTGTATATTTTAGAAAGGTTTCTAGATAAAAAATGGAAAATTACACTGAAAACAAATTTCAAAGACTCTGTCAGGAGGTCGTGTCATATGAGAAATAGGATCCAATTTGGTAACAAAAGGAGTTCCATATAATGCCATAGATTCTGCCCGTCTTTAGGGTCTTTATTATAGACCCTCATTGAGGGCAGTGGAGACAAATATCCGTCAATGTATTAAATGAAGATGAAGTTATACAGGGGACTTTTGAAAATATGTTTTTGTGATGAAAATACGGGTTCATAGACGTAATAGGGTTAGGGGCGTCCATTAATTACGTGGGCTATTTTTCTTTAAATTTAGACTCGCCTTTGGTAACCAACCCCCCCCCCCCCCCCCTCTCCCGCATACGTGAGATTTCCGCTACAGTTGTTAAAAAACTACATTTAATTTTATAAAATCGGTATTGTTTATCTATATGTACCATTTTTTTTCTTCTTTTTTTACTTTTTTTATACTCTTAAAATAAATGTTTTTAACCATGAGATGTTTGAGCGAGCAATTTTTTATTGTCTGTATAGCAATTATATTCCTTTAAAATCAGTCGCCATGACAGGACGTAGAATCCGACGTCAAACCATTCTTTTACAATTTGTTTGACAACTCTTTTTTGATTTTCCTAAGTTTTTAACCGACTTCCAAAAAAAGAAGGAGAAGGTTCTCAATTCGGACCGTTTTTTTTTTTTTTTATGTATGTATGTACATCGATAACTCCGCCAATTGTGAACCGATTTTGATGGTTTCTTTTTTAATCGTCAGGTAATTCTTCCGGATTGGTCCTATTTTTATCTCATAAAAATTGGTTCATTAGTTTTTCAGAAATTTTGAAAAAACTGACTTTATAAGTAAATTTTTCTTGATATCTCGATAAAATATGTACCGATTTTGACAACTTATTTTTTTCAAGACATAATAATTTCTCGACATTATCTCACAGACATATGACGAAAATCGGTTCAGTAGTTTTTCAGAAATTCAGTGAAAATTATGTATCAGAAAAAGCCTTAGCAACGGTTGCTATTGACACGAAGTTGTCAATTTTCGTGACGATGGTCTAGCGGTTAAATGTAATGGGGTGCATAGGATGCACAAGCACATTACATGGATCAAATCACATCCACATGGGTATTTTTTTTAATTTTCTATCAATATTTTTTTTGTTGCGTTATTATTTGTCTCTCAAGGCAGCAAAATCACTTAAAAGGGTAAAATAAACCTTTTAAAAAAAAGTGCACCGACTTCAAAAATTTGCACTGAAAAGTAAGAAATAATAAATATTTCGTCGTAGAATTTGAAGACGGTTGGTGCCAAATTAGAAACAACTTAGTTCCCAAATTCACTAATATAGACAATTCATTAGGAACCTACGATCATCAGTACATACAAACATAGATAATATTGAACAGATCTTTATCTTCTTAGATATTTACTTAGTTTTGTATCCTAATTTGGCACCAACCGTCTTCAAATTCTACGACGAAATATTTATTATTTCTTACTTTTCAGTGCAAATTTTTGAAGTCGGTGCACTTTTTTTTAAAATGTTTATATTAGTATGCTATGTGTTCACCACTTTATTATAGGTAGTTATTATAGACTTAAATTGAATCTAAAACCTTAGTTAAAAGTCTGACCGATAGACCCAAGAGACGAATAACGAAAAAAAAATTTAAAAAGATCTCGGTTTCCTCTTTAATTATTACAAGTCCTTAGGAAGTTCCTATCTTTTTTAATTAAAAACTTCTCAATAACGGGAGGTCTAACAAGCCGAGGCGTTTCCGAATCTCTTTACAGTTTCAAAACACGTATCTCTGAAACCTTTATAAAAAACCAAAAACCTAGTTGAGGTTGGCAAGTGGCTTTGAGCCAGAGAGTATAACTGTTCACTTAAATACGCTGCAAAGAAACCATCTTGTAAATTACGAAGATTTTAAATAAAGAAGTACTACTTTGAGGAAGGTTTATTTGGTAGAAAGGCAAGGCAATCTATCATCGCGCCTTTTATCCCAAGAGGGGTAGGCAGAGACAATATTACGATCCTGACATATATATCTCTTTCGCTTTTTTATATTAATCATACCTTTCATACATGCTTGGCGATTGTGTGTACTTTTAATATTTCCATAGATCAATACATATATATAAAAATCAATGCCAATCGTTGTAATTTTATAACTCAAGAACGGGCTCACCTATCCAAACCAAATGTTTATGTTTTGTTCGGCCTATTTAGTATGGTTTATGTGAAGTTTGCACAAAATCGGTCGAGCGGTTCTTCATTTATCACACTTTTTGTAACAACTGAATTCAATAAATGGCGGATCGTTTTGTTAATGGCGATTTTGTTGTCAAATGTGGTAGTAATAGTGGTATATATATAAAATTCTCGTGTCAGAGTCTTTGTAACCAAACTCCTCCGAAACGACTTGACCGATTTGTATGATTTTTTTGTGTATATTCGGTAGGTGTGAGAATAGGTCGTAGACTATTTTTCACCCTCCTACCCCCACCCCCTATTTTATTATCGGGATTTTAGTAGTTTTGTATGAACAATATCCAAAGTTAGTGGTAGGGGTAGTGCAGGCAAGCCAACGTTTGGGCAGGACAACGTCTGCCAGGTCCGCTAGTTTTTTATAAATATTCAATAAAAGTACACCTAGACCGGCTCTATCAGCATTTCCTTTTACTTCAGCCATATAAACCTTTTTAGTCAATCTTTCATCCTTTATTCTTTCAAATGTAATAGTGGAGAACCAAAAAATTATAAGGAAACTACTCTGAATCTAGCAGACCTGAAGATAGACTTGCTACAAAAAACATCCTGAAGATAACCTGCTTGATCATCATGTAAAGAATGATGATTTTTACTATTGCAAACAGATTTGCATTTACTTGTATGTTTATTTAGACATATTTTGCACAAACTGTGTTTTGATGCAAGTTGAGTCCTATCATGATAAGATAAGGATTCAAATTGTTTGCATTGAAACAGCTTGTAGGAGTTATTTTTGCATAATAAACATACTTTTTTATTATTATTATAATTATTGACGAGGTTTGGGACATTAGTAGGTTTAAAAAAAATTGCTTACCATAGGAGTTTTGGCTTTCCTCAAAGCTACTTGCCCTTCTTTCAATAAGATTTAAAAATTCAAAAAAATAATTTAAAACTAATTTGAAGCTTTATTTAGCTATGTTTTATTAGAGTTTTAAGTAAGTTAAGATCCCTATTAATATAAATGCGAATGTAAGTTTGTTTGTTACGCTTTCACGCAAAAACTACTTAACCGCGCGATCATCATGAAATTTTGCACATATATTCTTGGAGGTATTAGAAGTAACATAGGATACTTTTTATAAAAAAAAAATATTTTTTACGAAAGTTAAAAAAATTGTTTGTCAAAAAATCTCGAAATCTAGCTACTTTAAGGGTATATTTTATTTTGTTCGTAAATATCCACGGGCGAAGCCGGGGGCGATATGCTAGTATAGAATAATTCACAAGATTTCAAAATTTTAACCCTATGTTTTTTATGCTCCTTAGAAAGTACTTACAAAATCAGGAGACACGTATTTTTTCTTTTTTCAAAATTTTTATTTTAAATCGCCCAAAAATAATCTAGATCTATTTGATAATAATCTAATTGATTCATTCTAAAATATAGTTTTTGGACGCATACCGCATTTACCTTTTCCTACATAAAATTAAAAAAAAAATCTATTAGTCTGTGACTTAATGACTTTGACGTTTATTTGTTGTTGTAAATACTCTTTTATATACTGTATTACTCTTTGGTTGTTGTTATTATATATTGTTATCTCAAATCTCGTAATTGTTACTTCATTTTCCACAAAAATTAACCCTCCAGCTCGTAAATTAGATCCGTAAATTTCCTGTTTTGTTCCCATCTGCAAAAATATTTGGCAACACTGAACAGGAAACTTGCCTGACAGAGAGACTGACAGCTTTTTTTTTGCATTATAGAGCGCACAAAGGTACATTAAGTATCCGTCTGAATTTACAACACCCCGAGGATTTTTTCAAATATTTCGATAAATATGTAATAAAAAATACAAAAAAATATGTAGGTATACGGTGTTAGGTTTTCGATTTAGGGTACCTTGTTAAAAATGAAAACATGTCAATTGAAAGTAAAATAAAAAGGTTTCTTATTTTCACATTACAAAAATTACAAATTAAAACTGAACTTTAAATGCTGGCTGGTACCTACTGTCATGAAAAATAGCTGAAGGGATGTCTTCCAAATCCCAAAATATATAAACGAAACCTTATATTCCTTTTGAAAGAACCTCTATAAATAATCTCTACTACTAGATATTTTTGGATAACGAAATTTTTAGAATTAGGAGGTTAGGATCACCAGTATGTTGCGAAGATAAATGTCCGTGTGGAAAAGATGTTGATCAATTTGGAACTCACGGACTTTCCTGCATAAAAAGTGCAGGCAGGCTTTCTCGCCACAGCTCCCTCAATGATACCATCAAAAGGGCTCTTGCGTCAATAGACGTCCCTGCTCTCCTAGAGCCAACTGGAATAATCCGGGAAGACGGCAAGAGACCCGATGAAATGACTCTGATTCCCTGGGAGCGAGGTCGGGTCCTTGTATGGGATGCTAGCTACATGCGGGGACACAGTAGCCTCATCTCAGGGAAACAGCAATCAAAGCAGGAGCTGCGGCGGAAATCGCGCAAATATAGTTCAATTATTGAAAAATACAAATTTGTGCCGTTTGGTGTAGAAACTCTAGGTCCATGGGGTTCAAATGCCAAAAATTTTGTTAAAGATATATCCCCTCGACTGATCATCTCTTCTAGTAACAAGAGGGCTGGCTCCTTCCTCGCTCAACGAATCAGCAGGGAAATGCAGCCAGTATTCTTGCCACTATTCCACGCGGACGGTTTATTTAGTTATTTTTAATCTTTAGATTTGATTTAAGGTTTTTACTACTAGATTGTCAATTTCTCATATTATAAGTGAACTTTTGAAATATGATATCCCGAATTATTCCCGGGATAAAAACCGGTCAAGTGCGAGTCGAACTCGGTAGTACGGCCACCGTACGCGTAGCGCGAGGCCGACTCACACTTGGCGAGTTTTTATTATTTGTTGTTTTACTTAAGAATATGCATTATAGTTATACTAGAGACGTTTGTATGTATTGCCATTATTAAGATCGAGCAAAAAACGCCGAAATAAACACGTTTCTTGTATAGGGATCCCCTTTAATTTTCAACTCTATTCCATTTTTATTATCTGTTGTTATAGCGGACATAGAAAATTTTAAGTATTACGTTTCAAAAGATACAGCTCTGTGACAGACGGATGGAAAAACAGACAGTGGAGCCTTAGTAATAATAGGGTTTCCGTTGGCACCCTTTGGGTACGGGGCCCTTAAAAGTAGCCTAACTTCAAATCTCAGTGCAAATCACGTCAATCCATTGCTTTGTTTAGACGTAAAAAAAAGACAAACAAACAAACAAAAACACTCCAATTATAATAGTACAAGCTTCTGTCTGCGGTTTCACCCGCGTGGAAATAGATCCAAAAAGAAATATTCCCGTGTCTGTAATTTGCCCCTACCCCGCCCGCTTTCGCGGTATAAAAAATAGTATATCTACGTCATTCTCTGACCCCTAAACTACCACTATGCAAAAAATCATGTCGATCCCGTGAAAAACAAAAACAAATCTATCCTAAGGGAACCATACATTTTTCCGGGATAAGCTATTCCAAAAAAAAAAAAAAAAAAAAAAAAAAAAAAAAAAAAAAAAAAAAAAAAGGTGCCAAATTCCTTGCAGATCCGTTCAGTCGTTCTGGCCAGGCTGGCGCAACTTCGAACAAAAAATTGGTTCTATGAAAATTGAGCCAATATTAATGGCGTCGTATCGCCATCTTTTTCACTCCATTGTGCTATCTCTGTCTATCCCTGTCAAAGTTGCAAATGGCGGCAAATTTGTTTTGTCTTATTTTAGTTTTGAAATATTAATAAATAAATATATAATGTGATGCTTAAATCGTGCTTGTAATATATTAATTGTAAATATAATATAGTAAGTTATAGTAAATAATTATATGTATTGTTTTACAATAATTGTATTCAATAATTAAGAATGGAAACATAAAAAGTGTACAATATGTGGTACAAGAGGCGGCCGCGTAGACGGTATCAAGCGAATATTTATGACCATATTCCCAATAAATGAGGATCGGTAAGTTATTAGCCATTCATATTAATTTAATTAAGTAATTATTCTTTATAAATTTCATATTAAACGAACAGCATATTGCTGAAAAATAGTGATGTACTTTGCATATTGTACAGTTTATCGATATCGATATTCCGACTCAAACATATTTGTTTCACATTCCACAAAATAAACCCATTATAACCCGCACCAAATAAATTGAGCCATTGCTTTTTGCTGCAGCAAATTTACTTTTATCTTTACTCTTTCCAGGCAATCTGCCTAGCGGCCCTAGCGATAACTAAGAGGAAAGTAAACAACCAGTCTATTCGCATACTGCCGGACAGTAAATCTGTCATACAAGCACTGGTAAGCAATAAGTTTAAATCAGATCTCATACTTGAGTGTCATACAGCACTAAACAAGGTATGTAACTATAATAACACGGTAACATCTTAACCAAAAATAGTATATCTACGTCATTCTCTGACCCCTAAACTACCACTATGCAAAAAATCATGTCAAAAGTAACATCTTAACCATACAATGGATCAAAGGTCAAAGCAACTCCTGTGGAAATGACGCGGCGGATGAGCTAGCGAGAGCCGGTGCAAGTATGTCTGCAATTGGCCCCGAGCCCCTAGTGCCCCTGCCTAGAGGCTGGTTTGCCTCACGACTCAAGCAGAAAACAAAATGCATGCACAATCTCGAATGGAACAATCTTATGGAATGTAGACAAACCAGGGCAGCTCTACCAATCATAAATACAAGACTCTCACAAAAGATCTTAAAACTAAAAAGAACCCAACTTAGATCGGTGACTCAAGCCATCACTGGTCATGGTCCTTTTAACAAACACTTATATAACATTGGTATTACAGATAGTCCGTTATGCAGGGCTTGCATGCTGACTGAAGAAACGGCTACTCTTTCCAGATTGACGTGCAATTTGGTGATTTTTAAACAATCGTTCAAATCCAGCTATGTTTGTGTCGTTTTTGCACACCTCTTAATACAATAAAAAAATCATTTATACTTACTACTAGTTATTACTTACCAAAATACGCCTAATACTCATTATTTTACAGGTACGCACTATAAGTTTTTCTATCATTGCCTAAATTCACTTCGGGAAGCAGTGCTGAAATAATTACCTAAGATGGGTCTTAGATAAGGTCATTATATATTATTAAATTTCAATTTAATAACCTATTTCACTGTAATATTGATAGGTGTATTGTTTTCAAGAGGTCGGTGAATTGTATTTGTATATGTGTTGTTTTTTTAGGTTAAACTCAAATAAATTATAGAAAAACATGTGAAGTTTTATTGAAATGAAATATCAAAGAAGTTGAAATTTAATAATTCCTACTTGATCTACTACGTAGTTTATTCAAATCCTATAAAAAATGGTTGTGAATATACATTTCAACTTCTTCGATTATACTAATCAACAAAACCGAAATTTTAAAAGTAGGTAGGTTTTAGCATATTTTTATCGATATCGACAAAAATATTTCTGTAGGAAGGACAGCACTAGCCGTATGTTTTGACTTTTGTAGTTGGTAGCACTGAGTTTCTATTTTCCCTCCTTAATGTTGTTAGGTTGGCAGTATCTTTCGGCCCTAATTTCTTAGATTTCATTTTAATGTATGGCAGTCCCGTCTCTTATTAAAGAACATAGTGATTGCTACTTACTCTATGGTTCTGGCGTGATTGAGTAACAAACATATATCCATACAAACTTTCGCGTTTATAATATTACACACAAAACAGGTGTTATCAGTTACTGTAGAGAATAGCATTTTTCAGTGGTTAATGAATATGTAAATTTCCCAAATAAACCGTCCCGCTATCATTATTATTCCGGAGTTTATCCCGCCCTGATTTGATAACGATTCGCCCTCTGAAGCTTCGAAATCTGCATGAAATTTACTGTTATGTAAATGAAAACCTTGTTTCTATTCGAAGTTATAATAATACCTGACCCAGGTACGTCTTACCTTCTACATAAATAGGAAAGCATAATGTCTGTCTGTTCGTGACCACATCACGCAAAAACTACTGAACCGATTTTGTTGAAGTTTTCATTATTAGATAGGTTGATTCAAAGGTTTACGAGTATGAAACATGGACCTATCATGTTTAGGAGCCGAGCATTAACAGTATATGTGAAGCTGGCAATTCAATAGGGGTAAACTAACTACAATGCTAAAATGGCCAAACGTCACAGATATGCTATGTTTTTTTTCTTCACGGACTGCCTTATGGCTCCCGGATCCTTGTTGTCTTTTATACCCTAACGAAGCCGAAGCAGGTCACTTGTAATAAATTGATTATTATGGGCAACTGTCTAAGTGTGGACATTGTTTATCTCTGGTCGTGAAAACCCGATTTTTTCGCTAAAAATCTGCAATTTCCACTTGCCATTCAATGTATGCAGCACTATGAATACAGATTGATTTGGAATCTGTAAGTGCATTACCATATCGAGTTTCGGTATCCTTTATTTCATTTGTGTAACGAAAGCTTTGTTATAAAATAATTGCAATTTAAATTTCAGGCTTCAACGAGCTTTATGCAATCAAATTACATGTTCGAATGCAATCGATAAACATTTCAGGAAAAGCTACCAGACTCTTTGAATTATGTATATTTCATGCATGACAAATTTGAATGTAATTAACTTATTGGGCGCGCGCTCTGTTTACGAAGGAAAAGAGTATTTTGTTTACTCTGTGCAATGACGTACTATAAGTAGACACGTTATACCCATACTAAATGCAGATAATAAACAGCTTGAACAATACTATAGCTACCTATTAATTACTTACGTTTATATATTCAAGCGATGAAAGGGATAGAGAAACACAGCTCAATACCGAAATCCATTTGTTAAAAAGAGATAAATATATGTTTTAAGTTGCGACACGTCATCGACGCGTGACCTTCTCCGGAGAAACTAGGGGAAGATTGTCTAAATGGAACACTCAATATTTTACTTAGAAATATTTTTGGAATAATGAAATATACAATATGTAATTAAAAAAATTTTATTTTACTAATAAATATAATGTAATAATCAATGATTTTACAACAAATAGACCATTTGTCTTTCAATCACGCTCAAACGGCTGAACAGTTCTAAATGAAATTTAGCATAGAGGTAGATTATGGCTTGGTATAGGATATTAGTATGCTACTTATTTATGTATTATGTAGTATAATTTAAAATTAAGTCTTTAATTTTTTTTTTTTTTTTTTATTCTGGACAACAAACGACTATACCTACAACTAAAAAAATAACTGACATATAGTCAGTGGCGTTTGTTTATACAAACGTATTGTTTATACATACATTCAAAACAGGATATTTTTATGCAAATTCCAAAAAATATAGAAATAACAAATAATCCAAAAAAAAGTTTACTACAATTAACTACTATTTAGAATGTTACAGATATTTTTCCTAAATATATACAAAGAATGTGAAAATATGTCCACTTCGCAAAACTGCTGGTTGTATCGTTGCACCATACGTCAAAATCTTAGAGTAAAAACTTGGCAACTAATCATATTCTCGTCTTTGGGTTCTGATTATCTCTATCCATTTTTCTCTTATTAATCCGCTTCTAGGGAGACTAAAAGATAAATAAATACAATAAGATCATAATACTATACATACAACAATAATATAATATATAAATTTATAATAATGTAAATATAATTATGTATATACATTTTCCGTACATTTAATAAAATATATATTTTTTTAAAATAGGTTCATGTAATTTATTGACAGGTCCGATATTACCAACCATCCCCATAATCAGTCGCTGAGTCTGTCGCGGCCATTTCGTTTTGTCTTCTCTATCACTCTCATACAAAATGTATCGTTCGTCTCGCTCAGGCAAGCGGCGAACTGGCAACAGCGCATTATTATTAATAAAATATTGTTATGTCCATAATTATAAAATTTCTGTACTTACCAATGAAATGAGATATCATTTCTATCCTTTACAGTTGCAGTATAATTTCTGCAAAAGCGGAACACACAAGATGTCATTTTTCTTGATGTTTTTGCGGATTATTCTACTCAAGAGAGACATGTACACTAGTCGTAGGATTGTGCGTGACTGTGCGCGACCAAATTTATAGTGGGACACTTACCTCTCATTTGCCTTGCTATAGCTTGAGCGTCAATCACGCATCTACCTCAGTTTATATAGTATATCATTGACTCTGTGGTTATTTATTACGTAATTTAAATTGTGTAACAGGAGTTAACAGTTAACATATCATACTATTTGGAGTACAGTAGAAATGTTCTATTTTCTTTTTGAAATGGGGCCTATTCTGTACTAATAAACTCTGAAACTACCAGTCTATAATAAAAAATACGAAAACAACAATCGGGCATAACCTCAAAAAATAAGCTGATCGATTATTCGCTATTTTTCTCAGCGTTATCTAAAGGGTATGGGCAGACGCTAATTTAGCGTTCACGAAAGACGCTAATTAAAGACAAAATGACATAATTACACTTCATTTTCTACAAGGAGTTTATACTACAAAGAGTTTGTGTACAATTAAGTATATAAACTCCTTGGTTCGGTCAGAGTAAAGTACAGTTTAGTTCAAGTATCAACCTGTTTAAGAAAAATGTATTAGCAATTTCCATCAACAGCCAATATAAAAACTAAACTAGCACCTTTTAAACTTAGCTCGTAGAAAATTGTTCCGCTCGACTCTCCATTCAGCCGCGAAAAACTCAAAACCATTTTCTTCTTTGTACTAAGGAGTCGTTATTTAACCGCAAGAAAACCTTAATAATGCAACTTTTACACAATTTTGATGAAAAATGCTGTGAAAGTTCTTTACAGTCGGTATTTCGAAAACGCAGTGAAACCCAAACGGATTTTTTTATTATAACTAGGACCTTTTAAAGAGCGTTCAGAGGATTGTATACCGCGCCCATACAAATGGAGAAAACTACGTCTGCACACGTAATAGCTCAAAAGTTCTTCTTCTGTAAGGCTCTTGACAGAGCAGTCGTGGTCAATCATGGCGGTCCACAGCGCGACGCACCTTGTATTGATTCTATCTTGGGAAGAATAGTGCAGTAGTTTCCCCTTGCCTTCTGCACCAGACATTTTGAGACTATTTAGGTCTTCACTTAGGTTTGCTGTAAGCCAGTTGCCTAGCTCGGTCGTCAGAGCCTCGTTTGTTGTCTAGCAGATGTTACCAAGCGTGCAGGTAAGGATGACATTTGGGGTCTGATAGATCTTATTCCGTTCTCCCCCTTACCCCCCTCAAAAGTTAGACACTTCAAATTACGAATTTTAAAAAGAGGAAGCCTTTTTTAATTATGTCAATAACATACTAAAATTTTGTTGAAATTAGCTAATATTTAGGAGTATTAAAACGTTTTCTACCTTTTGTAGGTAGGTAGTTAACGAAATGGTAGGTAAACACTTGTAAGTGTTTGAAGTTGATAGTTTATGAAAACAATATAATCTACTGAATTTGATTAAAAAATCATTGTCTTTTCTTTGTAGTAAAATTCATAAAAAAAACAGCAAAAATTATCTTGTATCTCTTTATTTTATGAATTTATTTTCTACCAAAGTACAAACGCAGCCAGGCTTTTTAATGTTTTTCGTTTAATAAATCGCATCCCATCCAAATCAAGTCAGCGATGCATAGTTTAATTCTGTTTGCATAGTCCCTTACGCTTCCTATCGCTTTACGAAGTTCCGGTTAGAATTGTACAAAATCCAGCCGCGGGCAAAATTCTGTAGCAATAAAATAAACTAAAACAACGCAAAATGAACTCTATTTTTGATTCACAAAAGTATAAAATTGAGGAAATTGTAAATCAATGCAACTCACTTTTCTATATACGACTCGTATGTATTTTCTGTGTATTCTGACAAAGGACAAACATTTTTCGTGACCTGCAAAGCAATAGCGTATATTCACGGCTTAATACCATTGGCATATAGGCAGATATTACCCCGCTCCCGGCATAGCACCGGTACAATATTTAAGATATATGCCACAGCAGACTTTTTTGTAGACCATTTTATTCTACATAACTCTTTCCTACATCATTTTGTTATATCTCTGACGGATTAGAAATCTCGCTGGGGCTAACATTTTCCCCGACTTCATTCACTAATACTGTAAATGCTCAGCTCCTAAACATGATACGTCCATGCTTAATACTTGTAAACTTTCCCGGTGAATCAACCTCTCTAATCACTATTCACTAAACCGCAACATAGAGTTGAAGTGCCGGAGATTCCTTTAGGACAAATTCTGATAAATAAACCTAAAACAAACTCTCCCACACCGTGTCTGTCTGCAGGCCTGGTTTTACACTAGGGGCCACAGGGGCCACTGCCCAGGGCGGCAAATTTCCAGGGGCGGCAAAATTCGGAGAGAGAAAAAAAATTTTTTTTTCGTGTTACCAAAATATGATTGTTTTGAAAACATTTGCACATTTAACGTTTATTTATCCCATTTATAATAAAAAGAATAAATGATTCATTTTATTTATTTAAATTTTTTTATGTAGGATTTAAGCAATTTTTCACGGTGCCCCAGGCTGGCACTAAGGGTAAATCCCGCCCTGTCTGTATGTGAAAAAAGGAAGCGAAGGTAAAGAAGAAGAGGTATGTCAGGATCGTAACAAATGGCATTTGATTGTCTCCGCTTACCCCTCTTGGGATAAAAGGCGTGATAATAGATAGATAGAAAAACCCATAAATTAAAAATAATAAACCAGGTCCGCCTGTAATAGTGCCAAGAATGCTAGCAACATTTCCCCTCTGAATCGTGATGCTGATTCGTTGATCGAGGAAGGAGTCAGCCCTCTTGTAACTAAAGAAGATGATCAGTCGAGGGGATATATTTATCTTTAACTAGCTTTTCGCCCCCATGCTTTGCCCATGGATATTTTCGGACAAAAAAAAATCACCTATACTATAGTCTTCAAGGATAATGTAGCTTTCTATTCGTAATATAATTTTTAGAATTGGTTCAGTAGTTTGAGATTACTCCCTACATTCAAATTTACAAACTTACTTTACCTCTTTCTCTCATACCGCATATGTGTTAGCTGAGACAGCTGTCAGCTGACATAAGGCGACATTTAAAATATTTATTATCTCATTTTTTAAACAATATAAAATAGAAATAAAACTATAAAAATACAAAATTCAAACTAATTTCTTTTTTTATAAAAAAGATTCCGACGAATTGAGAAACTCCTCCTTCTTTTGAAGTTCGGTTAATAAAAAAATACCCAAATCGCTTCAAGTGTGCCTATAAAATTTGAAGAGTTCTTGATTTTTTTAGGATCCCATCATCAGATCCTGACCTGATGACCATGGGACCACATAGAAACTATACCCTTTCAAACAAAAAAAAATCCAAATCGGTCTAGGCGTCTTCAAGTAATTGGGGAACTTGAAGTTCGGTTAAAAATTGTACAGTTCGAAACGAATCAAGGAAGGAACATCCTAATCTAAAAATCTGCGTATAAATGGAACCCATAAATCAGAGGTGAAAAGAATTATCATTGACATGTTTTTATAGACTTCGATGACAACGGAGGCATTGATGAATGTGAAATCAGATGAATCAGTTTAAATTCCTAACAATAAGATTTTCAAACATAAAAGGAAAAGTCGTTAAGAAAAATATTTCTAACAATGAGATTCATTTTCTTCTAGGTTTTTTCCTTTACAGGTTGCCTTACAGCTCTTGAAACCGTGTTATCGCTCCCAGGGTACCCAGCGGAAGACCAAGTCTCCCTCTTTTAGCCGATGGTATTTGTGAGGCTATACCTAACGAGTGGTCAGTTCTCTTAAGATATATTTCGATGAAAAAGCATTTAAGTGTGGTACCCTAAATAGTACATGGCCGAAATCGAGCCGTGGTCCGCCTAACCACTCGGCCACTCACGCACTTTCTTCATTCTTCTGGCATATAATTTTAGTAGCAATCGAAGAATTTGTACGGGTAAATTACTTTCATGAAACAGAAGTCATCAGAAATAATTCAGCCATTTCGAAGCCTACCTATGATAACCAGACAGAAAGACAAAAATTCTAAAACAACTTGTTTAGGTGTGCTAAATATTGGTTTTTCACTTAAGGGTCCTATACTGGGATTTTTTCTGGGATAAACTATTCACAATTTCTCTGTAAATAATCCACTTGTGTCACTGTAATTTAGCATATAGTTACTTATTGAATATATCTAAGTGAAATAGCTCTTATTTTTTCAATGGGTTTTATTGAATAGGAAATATGGGTGGTTTAACTTTGCCCCCGTTTTCTCTTTCATAATCTATCACAAAGCTCATAATAATTGAAAAAAAAACTACTAATTCACTTAGATATATTGAATAAGTAACTATATGCTAAATTACAGTGACACAGGTGGAGTATTTAGAGTGAAATTGGGAATAGTAATATTTCCATACAAATTTTGGATATAGGGCTCTTAATAATAGAAAACTACAAATTTGTGCCGTTTGGTGTAGAAACTTTAGGTCCGTGGGGTTCAAATGTCAAAAAATAAACTTCTTGTTCTTCTTTTATTATGGCTTCACCAATGTTCATAGGTGATTTGCCAATGTCAAGTATTATATAGCCTTTATAGTGTTTATAGCCGATTAAACGGTATTTAAGATAATCCCGCCGTCCGTGGTATGTCTTATTAATCACTGACTAATCACAACTATCACAGCGTGGACGGGATTAAACTGGATTCCCCGTCACGTCTCGGCACGCGCATGCGCTGTACACCAAGGCGTGACGTGGAATCTAAAAAAAAAAGTTATATTAAAAAATGTCCCCACAACTGATCATCTCCTCTGGTGACAGAAGGGCTGGCTCTCTCCTCGCTCAACAAATCAACATCGCGGTTCTGCGAGGAAATGCGGCCAGTATTCTTGCCACATTTCCACGCGAACCAGGTTTACTTAGTTATATTTAATTTTTAGATTTAATTTTAAGGTTTTTTACATAGTTGTGTTATTTTTAACAATTAAAAGCAAACATAGAAGTAGATAAAGATCTGCTCAAATTTTAAGCATTTATTGCAGACTAGCTTTCTGCCCCGGCTTTGCACGTGGAGACCATTATTAACATACAATCATACAAAAATCCCTTACAACAAAACACTTTCAGATTTTGAAGAATTTTCAAATTTTCCAATTTTTCTTTCCCTTAAAACCTGATTCAGACAATTTCGAACATTTAAAAAATTACCAAAACCGGTGAAGCCGTTCTCAAGTTTTGCGCTTACCAACAAACAGCATTTTTGTATAAGATGCGCTCTATGACAAGCTAAAATTATAATTTTGTAGGTATTAATTATGTCGTCCATCAAGGATCATAACATGTCTTGGTCGAATCTGGGTCACAAAATATAGAAAATGGATCAAATAATGCAATACAGTGAACGCCACCTATTTCGACATTGAAGACGTATTTATATTATAATGAACAATATTACCAGATATTTTATTTAATTTTACACATTTACCTACAGGGCTATATATAGTTAAATTAATTTTTAATTATACAAATTTATTTTCACTGGTTCGAAACCGTGTTATCAGTCCCAGGGTATCCAGCGGAACGCCAATTCTTCCTCTTTTAGCCGATGGTATTTGTGAGAGTATACCTAACGGGTGGCCAGTTCTGTTGCGGTATATTTAAAAGGAAATTTTAATATTAATGTATTTAATTTAATATATTAAAATAATTTTCTTTGCCTATTAATGTTGTGCAAGTTCAAAATGACAAGAATTAACTGGCATAAATTAAACAGATAATTAAATTGATTGAGATTGTTTTAAATGGGTTATACTGTAATATACATATTTCCCTAGCCATCGATAATGACTTCAGGCCCAATATTGTACACAAAACATACTATTACTTTGACCGCCTTGTTAATTTTCGGGACAAAGCCAATATGGTGATGATGAAGGCAATATACAGAATGGACTTTGAAACAAAACTTATAAACAGTAAACATCATGAGCTAGAACATTTCAAAGCACGCCAGCAAATTCCGTGGACCGACGTCGTTATGTGACCTTCCGAGACGTTTACGGGTATCGTATCCATTAACAAGTCCCAAATCAGTATGCGTATTTACAAAATATATTTCAGTACAAAAAAATATAATTTTCTAATAATTAATAATTTATTATTTTATTTTATAGAAATACACTTGGTACAAGTGACTTCGTCACTGAAATGCATAAAGTTAAATCTCTATTTTGTGGTTATGGGGAAGAATCTGAATGAATAATTATTTAGTGATGTGTATGAGTTATAGGTGTTTATAACATAACATTATTATTAGTAATACTTACTGACTACTAGAGTTGTGACTTTTAGATAGGTATGCAAATATTCATCTGCTTACCCCAAGAACAAATTATGGCAATATTATTTTTTTATACATGGTTTTGTAAAATCGCCGCCGTGTCCCAATGTGTCCCCTAATTGAATTCCTTACACGAAACCCATTATGAAGGAACCCGTGATTAAGACGGGCTCTACACGAGGCCAGTCGGTTTCTCGGTTCCGGATTCAACAAGAAATTTGTAGATAACGATGATTACAATTACCTACGACATCTACATTCTAACTAGTTCTAGGAATTAGAACTGAATACACGAAAATGTACTTTTCTTCGTATTCCATATACACGCTTTGTTCTAAATTGGATTTTTTATGGCTTTTATGTATATAATCTGACAAACCACACTTAAGTAGCCCACAGACTGGTCCGGCATCGCACCGAAAATTTTCGTTCCGGCCGCCTTATGATCGAGATTGAATAAGGCCCCACATTGGCGATGAAAATCATACGATCTAGATCGCATACAATTCACACACTCAAACAGACACATATCATTCGATTAAACAAAGTGTCAAACTATCAGGTATATGTGTAATGGGTATGGATGTGTGTGTGTGACAGATCGCTCCGGTCATCGAAATCAACCACAGATTTAAACGATTTGAAACTGATGGTGGGCCGCGCGTACTAGAATTGGATGAGTCTGTGGTGGATTTCGGTTTACCGGCCGGCTAAACGACTTGGTCTTCCGCTGGGTACCCTGGGACCGTAACACAGTTTCGGGAGCTGTAAGGCAACCCGTGAAGTAAGAAAAAATATTTAACCTTTGTCTGTTGGTCTAAGCGTCGATAACGCAACGGTTATAGCGATGGACTTGAAACCTGAGATCACTGGTTCAATCCTTACTCAAGTCTAAAAAGGGGACAGAATGACGACGAACTGTGACAGACGGACAGACAGCGGAAGATTTGTAATACGGCTTTCGTTGGCACCCTTTAGGCATATACGAAGCCAAGATAAGCGTAATTTCAGAATAACAATATTAATATTTTGTGTGACCTTTATAAGTATACAAAATAATTTTAATCTAATCTAATTTTAAGAAGATTTTGAAGGTAAAGTTCATCTAATCACATCTAATCATAATTACAGCCGGGAAATATACACACTTTAATCTAATTAATTAAGTGATGCTAACGAATATATTTTATATCAGGCAAAATACAGTATTTTACCGTTATTCTTCTGTCTGGCGAGTCAACGAATTTTTTAATACAAATATTATTGTCTCTGCCTATCTCTTTTGGGCTAAGAGGCGTGATGATAAATAAGATAGATACTGATATTAGTGCGTCGGTGGCCGAGTGGTTAAGACGTCTGGTATTAACTAGGCAGACCACGGGTTAGATCCCGGATCCCGGCTATATATAGTCTGGTCATAAGTTCTGTCACACAATAAAAACTTTTGAATTTAAAATGCTGGTCACAAAAAAGTTTATTTAATTCGAATTTCGAATTTTTCATGTATATAAAAAATGTGTACTTTTTAGAATTTTACTCATTTTTAAATATGGAGTGGACACTTAAAGAAGACCGTGTTACGGTTATTGCGTTGCGTCGTTTCGGTTACGCGCCAATCAGATTTTTGACATATTGAAAAATTTGAATATAACCAATAGATTCGTTTATCGTACCATCAAACGATACAATGAAGACTCTAGTGTAGATGACCAGGTCAAGAAGTGGTCGCCTTCGCTCTGTTAGGACTCCAACAGTAATAAAAGCTGTGACGGCGCGAATTCAAAGAAAACCCATACGTTGGCAAAAACTTTTGGCCCTTCAGATGGGTTTAAGCAGAACCACGGTGAAAGGGTGTTAAATGAAGACTTAGGGCTTTGGGCATATCGAAGAAAAACAGGACATCGTTTGAAAGCTCGTTTAATGGACCTGAGGTTGAAGCGGTACGCGGGAAACAAGTATCAGGATTATTTTTTTTTCGGATGAAAAAAATTTTAATGTGGAAGATAAACAAAATGATAAGATGTACGCACACAGCAGTGAAGAAGCGAGCAACCGTGTTCCGCGTGTCCAACGAGGCCATTTTCCATCCTCACTCATGGTTTGGTTGGGAGTCTCTTATTGGGGCTTAACTGAGGTACATTTTTGTGAGAAAGGCGTAAAAACAAATGCAGTTGTGTATCAAAATACAGCCCTCACGAACCTTGTGGAACCTGTTTCTTATACCACGTTCAATAACAGGCGCTGGGTATTCCAACAAGATTCTGCGCCAGCTCATAGAGCGAAAAGCACTCAAGACTGGCTGGCGGCGCGTGAAATTGACTTCATCCGGCACGAAGACTGGCCCTCCTCCAGTCCAGATTTGAGTCCGTTAGATTACAAGATATGGCAACACTTGGAGGAAAAGGCCTGCTCAACGCGTCATCCTGATTTGGAGTTACTCAAGGCATCCTTGATTAAGGCAGCCGCCGAAATTGACATGGACCTCGTTCGTGCTGCGATATACGACTGGCCGCGCAGCTTGAAGGCCTGTATTCAAAATCGCGGGGGTCATTTTGAATAAACTTTATTAGCATAAGAATGTGTGTTTTATTAAGTTCATTTTGGTATATAAATGTTTACATCAATAATAAACATGTCTCAATTATTTCATATTAAACATGTGACAGAACTTATGACCTGACTAAGTATATGTACCAATGGGTTTTGTAATAATAAACTTCAAACCACATTTAGAGGCTTTTCCATCTAAATGTACCGCAGCAGAACTGGCTACTCGTTAGGTATCCTCACAAATACCATGGTCTAAAAGAGGGAGACTTGGTATTCCGCTGGGTACCCTGGAACCGTAACACGGTACCCGTGAAAAATAAAAATAAAAGTGGTGGCAATCCTATTGTTTCATGTAATGTACTTAGCGTAACTTCTTTAAAAGACATAAGGATCTGTTATTTTTAGAAATAATATGGACGCCCTACGAAACTAAGCAGTCAATTAAAGTACATAAATGTTTAAAGAAAATCCCCGCATTTCAAGTCCAATACCCCATCTGGATCTTCCATTAATCTTGGAGAAAAACCAAAAATTCTGATTTCAAGTGTCAAAATTGATGTTTATCCATATAAACTAGAATACAATTATTGCCTTATCTTATATTAAGTGTTTTTTGTCGGTATCGCCATTTTTAAGATAAATTTTCCCTCTAATGACGAAAAATTAACAAATGTTTCATTTAAAATTAGACTTATTTATTTCTTTTGTAAAAGACACCATCTATTGGAGATCAGTTGAACTAATCCCCCAAATCAAACAATACTGTGACCCCACCAAATACTCTATCGACCAACTCCTTTCTTTCGGTATGAATTTTGCAAGACAGCAGCAAGTGAAACAATAAATCAAATCAAAATACCTCTTAGGTAAAACAGTATTAACTCCAGGCCAAAGCTAGCAAGTAGTAAGACCGCACTTATCGAGAGAGTTTCATAATCTCGTTGTGGCAACTAGCCAAAGTTAACTTCACAAGAGCTGAACACCTAGGAGCGAGTCTTCCAAGCCTCAATTAACAATACGGCCAAAACTCTACCTACATTCTATATAATCTAATTTTAAAATTAAATAAAGACGCGTTTCAAACATTTCACATACCAGAATTATTAGCTAATTAATCGTTGCTTCTAAATAGTGATTTAAAACCAATCCTTAATAGAGAATTTTTAATATGAATTTCATATGGTAAAGTTGTCGGATATTCGTTGAGTATACAAAATGACCTGGCAAATGAACAGTAGAACGTGATAGGCTTAGATACTCTTGTTTGATATGAGAAAATATTATTTATTTGTTATTAATAATCATTATAGAGTGAAATAAGAAATATGTTGGAATAATCGTAATAAACCTACAGTATGGAAAATGTTATGTTTTTCTGGCGTAGATTTTTAAGATAAGTAAATTGCATTGCTTCAATCTTCACGGGTTGCCTTACAGCACCCAGGACCGTTGCCGTCCCCAGGGTACCCTACGGAAACAGTCTTCCTCACTTAGCCGAAGATTTTTTTGAGGTTATACCTAACGAGTGGCCAGCTCTGTTAAGGTATGTAGATGGAAAAGCCTATTTGTACAGTTTGTCAATTTTTTGTCGGATTTTTCCCAGATAAAAAATCACTCTAAAAATCTCTTCGATACGTTGCTCAGTTTTGACGCCAATGAAGAGATATTTATTACAGTATCATTCTTTTGAAAATTAATGTTCGTAAATTCGTATTTATTTTCACAACAAATCATATGAATACCCGTCACTAAGACACAATGTGAAATTTTAACATAAAAGCCGTAGTTCAGTCTATCGGGCGGGTGCATTGCAGCTTAAATGCAATTTACTGACTTTAAGCCGGACATCCTTTCATTCACTTCCATACACAAAAATGCACTTTTAATAGCAATTTATAAAAAATCCAGCAAATAATGGTAACTAAAATGACAGTTTCGATTCTTTAATCCTGTTTGCGTGAAAATTTTATTCCAAAAATACGCCATGATAATTTTTTTGTATTTCTTACTTTGGTCTATATCAATCATAATCAATCTATCTATTATCACTTTCACTCCGCATTTTTTTCTAATGACATCGTTCCGAATGCGGTCAGGTCAATACGTTTTATATCACACATTCTACGTAAAGACCGCATTTCCACAGCATTTATCTTACTTTCATGCTTCTTATTCCTTACCCAAGTCTCATGGAAAGTAAATGATGGAACTAAAACAGTGTACTTATATAAATTTTACTTTTAGTTGTAAGTTGTGTATTTCTGCATACATTGTTTAGTCCACCAAATACCTTGCTTTCCGCTTTCACTCTCCTTTCAATCTCCTTGTCTACCTTTCCACTTCTTGTAAACATACTACATTTTTTTATACATTTGGTACCTATTTAAAAAAACTTACACTCAAGTAACAGTGTCCACTTTTATCAAGTCGCCCATGTTAAAGAGATCAGGTGACAAGCCTGGTACTGTTACTGTGCTTAATGGACCTACATATGTCTATCTATCTATCTATCATCACGCATTTTATCCAAAGAGGGGTAGGCAGAGACAAATAAATGTTATCTAATGAAAAGAGGCTTTTCATTCTGAACTAGCTACTCGTTAGGTTTTTAGCCTCACAAATACCATCGCAACCTATAAAGAAGAAAAAAAATCAAATGCTAATCTGACGTTCTGTTAGGCGACATACGCACGCGTTTTCATCGTGGCGTGATGTGGAATCCAGTTTAATCCTGTTCGCGCTGTGATGGTTGTGATTAATCAGTGATTAAAAAGACATATCACGGTCGGCGGGATTATCTTAAAAACCGATTTACCGGCTATATACACTATAAAGGCTATAATACTTGACATTGGCAAATCACCGATGAACATTGGTGGAGCCATAATAAAAAAAAAGAAGAAGATTCCACATCCGGTCATGGCGACATACGCACGCGTTTTCGTCGTGGCGTGATGTGGAATCCAGTTTAATCCTGTTCGCGCTGTGATGGTTGTGATTAATCAGTGATTAATAAGACATATCACGGTCGGCGGGATTATCTTAAATACCGATTTACCGGCTATATACACTATAAAGGCTATAATACTTGACATTGGCAAATCACCGATGAACATTGGTGGAGCCATAATAAAAAAGAAGAAGAAGAAGAAGAAAAAAGAAGAAGAAGAAGAAGATTATTTTAGAACAAGTGCGGACGCCGCCGTTCTTACGTGCCTTCCAGAAACACAACACTTGGTGCTTATTAATTAGTTGATGTTTAAACTATATTTAACTTTTGTTTATACTATCTTTTTTACCTTCATAAACTATAATATGTTTTTAAAAATTCAGGATTTCTAATACCTTTTTTTTTACATTTATTTTCACTTCATCTTTTCTTTTAAAGGGCGATAAAGATTTAAATATGCAGTAATTTCTCGTGAATTCTTTAAAACATCGTCGCGCATTGTTTATCAAGTATTTCATTGATTTTACACCCTTTGTTAAATGGAATCTTACTGAAGAATTCCAAAATAAGTTCATTCAGAAAATTTAATGCTAAATATTCAATGACAAAAATATGAACCGTTTAGCTATTTTTTACCCGACTACGGCAAAGAGAAGCCTAACTAATCTTAATTAAAAACACACATTTTCAAGTAAAAATTTAACTCTACCGGTATTACATCTGACATCTCACATTGGCAATAAGCAACATTAACATTATATCCTAATAAACCTTTTAAAAAAAAGTGCACCGACTTCAAAAAATTGCACTGAAAAGTAAGAAATAATAAATATTTCGTCGTAGAATTTGAAGAGGGTTGGTGCCAAATTAGGATACAAAACTAAGTAAATATCTAAGAAGATAAAGATCTGTTCAATATTATCTATGTTTGTATGTACTGATGATCGTAGGTTCCTATGAATTGTCTATATTAGTGAATTTGGGAACTAAGTTGTTTCTAATTTGGCACCAACCGTCTTCAAATTCTACGACGAAATATTTATTATTTCTTACTTTTCAGTGCAATTTTTTGAAGTCGGTGCACTTTTTTTTAAAAGGTTTATTTTACCCTTTTAAGTGATTTTGCTGCCTTGAGAGACAAATAATAACGCAACTAAAAAAATATTGATGGAAAATTAAAAAAAATACCCCTGTGGATGTGATTTGAACCATGTAATGTGCTTGTGCACCCCATTACATTTAACCGCTAGACCATCGTCACGAAAATTGACAACTTCGTGTCAATAGCAACCGTTGCTAAGGCTTTTTCTGATACATAATTTTCAGCCGTAAACAGAAATTAATTACTGAATTTCTGAAAAACTACTGAACCGATTTTCATCATATGTCTGTGAGATAATGTCGAGAAATTACTATGTCTTGAAAAAAATAAGTTGTCAAAATCGGTACATATTTTATCGAGATATCAAGAAAAATGTACTTATAAAGTCAGTTTTTTCAAAATTTCTGAAAAACTAATGAACCAATTTTTATGAGATAAAAATGGGACCAATCCGGAAGAATTATCTGACGATTAAAAAAGAAACCATCAAAATCGGTTCACAATTGGCGGAGTTATCGATGTACATACATACAAAAAAAAAAAAAAATACGGTCCGAATTGAGAACCTTCTCCTTCTTTTTTTGGAAGTCGGTTAAAAATATTAACACTTTATACACGATGCGTTTTCCTTCTCTATAAATTTGCCTTTTTCTTTCTCGTCACACACACGCATGCACTGTTGGCTGACAGTACCAACCTCTCGGAAAATGGGTTAGTACCATCTGACGGCCAACTATGATTGCAGGTCGAATCAAATAGCGCGTGCTTCTCCCGCTTCCTGTTACACACCTCCGTCCCTTTTCACAAAATCCCTCCCACAGATTGCAGGAAAGCGAGAGGAAAGATGTTACACATCAAAAAATTGCCCGGATTTAGCTAACCTGCAATTTTTATTACAAAATCAAATGCAAATCAAATTACAAAACGGTTTTGAATATGAACTCAAGTCTACAAAAGTTCTCATACGAACTCATACATAATAATATGTCAAAAACACAAAATTTCCAAATGCTTCAAACATTTCAAACTTAATTCACAAAGCATAACAATGTTACTTTTGTAATAAAGGCTGAATGAACGCGACTTTCACATTCACGTAAACCACTCAAAAGTTCATAAAAGAAAAAGTTGGGAATAAAATATCGAACAATACAGAGAAAAAAAGTATTTTTATAAATTGTTTGATTCCATATAAAGTACTTGCTTCATCTCAGTGATATTTTGGTAAACTTTAAAAATTGAATTTATTTGTGTGGGTATTCATGAATTTTCTTCTCAAAGAATTATTTTGTATTATTTTTATCCATTAACTAGCTATGCACTCCGGTTGCAGCCACGTTAATGGTTACTGCTCCGTTCCTTTGGATCGTAGCGTGATAATGTTAAATATCCTATAACCTTCCTCAAGAATCAAATATCAAATGCATTTTTAACAATTTGTGAGAGTTCCATATCCAACAACCCACACACATCATCACACATCATCATCATTATTGTTAGGAATTTAAACTGATTCATCTGATTTCACATTCATCAATGCCTCCGTTGTCATCGAAGTCTATGAAAACATGTCAATGATAATTCTTTTCACCTCTGATTTATGGGTTCCATTTATACGCAGATTTTTAGATTAGGATGTTCCTTCCTTGATTCGTTTCGAACTGTACAATTTTTAAGACCGATTTGGATTTTTTTTTGTTTGAAAGGGTATAGTTTCTATGTGGTCCCATGGTCATCAGGTCAGGATCTGATGATCGGATCCTGGAGAAATCGAGAACACTCCAAATTTTATAGACTCACTTGAAACGATTTGGGTATTTTTTTTTATAGTGACTTGTGCATTTGCTTTCGGAAAGCACACTTTTAGTGCATAATTTTTGAAGTGGGTACACTTTTTTTAAAAGCCAAGTTATAAAAGAAACATTATTACTTTTGATTTGTTTGATTATTTTTCGTCATTAGAGGGGAAGCATATCAAAGCATACCGTCAAAAAACACCCTTGAGAAATAATATATAGAGATACTAGCGGACCCGGCAGACGTTATCCTGCCCAAACGTTGGCTTACCTGCACTACCCCTACCCCTACCCCTACCTCTAACCACTAACTTTGGATATTGTTCTTAGTTCATACTAAAATCGCGATTAAAAAATGGGGGTTAGGGATAGGAGGGTGAAAAATAGTCTACGACCTATTCTCAGACCTACCGAATATATACAAAAAAATCATACAAATCGGTCAAGCCGTTTCGGAGGAGTTTGGTTACAAACACTGTAACACGAGAAACTAAACTGTATTTCGTTTCCGTCTATCATAATTAATTGCAGATTTGTTAGACGGAGACGAAATACAGTTTAGTTCATACGTCGTTAATTCGAGTTTATTAATAAGAGTGATCGAGATTAGTTAGGAATTAAGTGAAGTCCTGTGAAGTGGATCCATAAGTACAAACGATTTCTTTAAATGAAAAATCTCGACCTAGTTCGGCGCAGGCATTGAGTTTCAGAAGTGCGAAAGACAGCACTAGAAAGCCTTATCGGACTACTGGAGCTTAGTTTTTAACCTCGAGTAAAAATTTAACTTGGGATTACCCGCAGCCTAATTGCGTAACTTGAAAGCGATCCAATCACTATCATTTTTTTACAGATAAAGGTCGAATTTAGCCCCGCACTTTTCGAAATGTGTATTTTCGTTAATTGTGCTACATTGTGCTGCGTTTGTGCCGTACTGTGCCGCAAAAATTAGCTCAATATCTCAAACCGTTTTTGAGAAAAAAAATAAAAACGAAAATTTCACGTTTTTAATTGTTTTTATTTTTTTTCTCAAAAACTGTTTGATCCCGGATCCTGGCCTTGTACCAATGGGTTTTTTTAATTAAAAACTTATGTACATAGTCCGACAAACCACACTTAGATGCTTTTCTATCTAAATATGCCTCAACAGAACTGGCCACTCGTTAGGTATAGCCTTACAAATACCATCGACTAAAAGAAGAAGACTTGGTCTTCAGCTGGTTACCCTGGGTTAGATCTGATTGTTTATTTGTTTGTTTGTTCTTCTTTCACTTTTACAGAGCCACGAATTAACGTGACGTGAAAAATAAAAGACGAAGTCATAGGCAGTACAAAATGTCTAGGTGCCCACACAACAGACTCATCCAATAGGGATGATGTAATTTTTTTGGGAATACTTTTAAATTATAGCTGTAATATTTATTATACCTAATAAAATAATTACAAAAAAATATATTTCCATTTTCATTAAATGATGACGTCACACCTAGGTAACGAACAAAATTATGGTCACAGATTAGATAAAATAATAAGAAAACGACTTAATCAGTGACTAATTGACAGACGGCCTTATAATATAGTTACTAGTCTGTAGTTATTTATTTGACATTTTAGAAGCGTTTTAGTTATAAACCTTTTAAAAAAAAGTGTACCGACTTCAAAAATTTGCACTGAAAAGTAAGAAATAATAAAAATTTCGTCGTAGAATTTGAAGACGGTTGGTGCCAAATTAGAAATAATTTAGTACCCAAATTCACTAATCTAGATAATTCATTAGGAACCTACGATCATCAGTACAAACACAGATAATATTGAACAGATCTTTATGTCCCTAGATGTTTACTTAATTTTGTATCCTAATTTGGCACCAACCGTCTTCAAATTCTACGACGAAATTTTTATTATTTCTTACTTTTCAGTGCAAATTTTTGAAGTCGGTACACTTTTTTTTAAAAGGTTTATTTTTCCCTTTTAAGTGAATTTGTTGCCCTGAGAAATAAATAATAACGCAACTAAAAAAAAATGATGGAAAATTAAAAAAAATACTGCGGTGGATGGGATTTGAACCTCGAGCAATGTGCTGCATTCCATACCTTTAGCCGCTAGACCACCGTCGATACGAAAATTGACAAATTCGTGTCAATAGCAACCGTTGCTAAGGCCTTTCTCTGATATATAATTTTCAGCCGTAAACATAAGCAAATTACTGAATTTCTGGAAAACTACTGAACTGATTTTCGTCATATGTCTGTGAGATGATGACAAGAAATTATTATATCCTTAAAAAAATAAGTCGCCAAAATCAGTATATATTTCATCGAGATATTAAGAAAAAAAAAAGTGTGATTTTTCAAAATTCCTGAAAAACCAGTGAACCAATTTTTATGAGATAAAAATGGGACCAATCCGGAAGAGTTATCTGTCGATTAAAAAAGAAACCATCAAAATCGGTTCACAATTGGCGGAGTTATCGATGTACATACATACATAAAAATACGGTCCGAATTGAGAACCTTCTCCTTCTTTTTTTTTTCGAAGTCGGTTAAAAATATGTTTTGTCACTCTCTAACAAACCTGTCTTTACTAATAATAGAAAGAAACTAAACACATTTTAACAAAAACGTTGCTAAAATACGTTTATGAATAATTAATAATGTATATAAAAATATTATTGTGTATTTATTTTATTTCACTGTCATCACCCATATTCTTGTACGAACGGTCTCCTGTCCGTTTTCAAATCATGGTGTATGTAGTCGATTTCGATGCCGGACAGATCCCGGGCTGCTGTCTACACACACACACTTTCATCATCCGGCGGACGGACCGAAAATGTTCGTTGAGATATCGGCCGAGTCTAATGTCGATGGCATGTCGTTCTACATTGAAACTAAATCCTAAACTTTCTTGTCAAACAGAAAACACAGGCTTAGTGAGATAGAGAATAGGGTCGCTGTGGCGAATTTAAAACATAATTATCTCCAGATTACTATCTTACACAAAGTTTAAAGCCAACAGACAGCGTTGCCAAGTCATCCAAAACATAAAAACAGTTCGCGAGCACAAGCTCCCAAGTCTCTATCGTAAAACGTGACCATTTTAAAGTGTTCCTCACGTAAAAGCAACGGCTGGCAATCGTGGTAGAAACTTTCTTACTTTTCAGTTCGACCAGATGTTTTATAGGCAGTCTTATAATGTTATAATGAGGGTAATAAGTGAATTTTAAGGTTCTAATGTTTATTGCAATGGCTAAGAAAATACATGTAACTGAAGTCTGTGATTTCAAAATTCTAATTCAATAAATCTTAAGTGATCTATCTATCTATCTATCATCACGCCTTTCATCCCAAGAGGGGTAGGCAGAGACAATCGAATGCCATTTGTTACTATCCTGACATACCTCTTTCGCTTTTTTTATATTCATCATACCTTTCATACATGCTCGGCGATTGTGTGTACTTTTAATATTTCCATCGATCAATAAATTTTTTATATGTTCAATAAAAGTACACCTAGTTCGTCCTCTGCCAACATTTTCTTTCACTTCAGCCATATAAACCCTTTTTAGTCAATCTTTCATCCTTCATTCTTTCAACGTAGTCACAACATCATCTCTCACTCCGTATTTTTCTCTAATGACTCTCAGATTGAAAACCTCTCATTGTGTTTGAGTGAGTTGTCTAAAATGCTTCTAGATTTCAATAAAATTGTTACTGTTGTCGTCATCTTAAGGAAATTAAATTCAGGAAATATTTATAACTTAGACCAATATTGGTAACTAAATTTAGTTTTAATTGTTGTTACAAGAATTTCGTTTGCTATAGTGCTTTATAATGTATATATATTTACCTTATAACTTCAATATTAATTATAAGTAGATAAATTCACTTCAAGTTTGAACTTTCTAAATTGAATCTTTAGTTTGTTATATAGTTATTTTAATTGCTATTAATTGTCAAGGGCTATTAATTAATTTATCATTTCTATCGATGTTTCAAACTAATTTAATAGTTACTAGATACAAACCTAGCTTCGCTCGGGGTGTTCTTTAAGTTTTATATTATTTTTTTATGACAAAACAAAACAACAAAGTGACTAATGACACTTTTCGTAGTAGGTATATATGCTAATCTATGGTTATATTATTTAATAGCAATTTTAATTTTACTGTATTATTTAGGTAATTATATGAATTGGATAATTATATAAAACGACCTGACTTTGGAGTTGTCCTGAGTTCATGACTCGTGTCAAACAAACGTTACTGTCCTAAGCCAGAATTGGTTAAAATGTTTTCTTAACAATTAGGTATGCGTTTGATGATTCAACTTGATAGTCTACCGTACCCCTAAACGAAATTATTAATATAGATAAGTAAAAGACCGGACGGCATGACCCTAGGCCCTAGTGCCATGTTCTCGAGGCCGCGCTCGTGTAGGACGCCACATGCATGGTCACTCCAAGCCATGTCCTCCAGCTCTGCAGTTGCCGCAGCTTCTGAGGCGGCACATTTAAAAATTCTAAAGTATTCCTGGCTGAAGATCACTTTGAATTTCTTGCTCTTGGCCCGTGGTCATCTGACTCTAAGATAAAATTCGCAAACTTCTTATCGAAAAGTCTGGTGATCACCGAGCTATGAGTTTTTTCATTCGATAAGCTTGGAGATTCAAAGGGGTAACGCAGCGAGTGTATTTGGCACGGCTGGACTTTCTTCAGAGCTGGAGGAGCTGGTATTCTACCTTTGATTCCTCCACCCCTTTTCTTTTTTCTTTTTCATTTTAGTTTTTAAGAATTAATATTTAAGGTTTTTTTATATTATTTTATTTTTATATTAAACTGTTGTATTTTTATATGTATATAAAACAAAGTCGCGTTTGTTCGAACACTTATAACTCGAGAACTGCGTGGTAAGGAAATGTTGTATAAATAAACTCACCTTTCCAGGATTAACTGAGATTTGCCATAATTTTAACAGATACAAGATGACTGAGAGCAAATGCCTCTTAATACAGTCACATATCAAATATTTAGATACAAACTCCTCCAATCAGTTGAAATCAGTTCCAATATTCTCAATTTAATAGGTACCTACTCTAAGTTAGAACTCAATTCGACAAGTCAAAGAACGTTCCTTGTTAGACATAGCTATCAAGATTTCAGCATTTGCATACTAGTGCAAACAGGCGGAGCGTATAGGTGCTCTGTACCCAAATAAACCGTTCATTTAGCTACGTGGTTCGGCATTAACTGAACGTCTTCGTTAAATGGCTGATTAGAGTTTAGCTTTTAGAGTGTTGGCAGAGTTACAATTTGAATGGAAAATTAGAAACTCAGAGAATAATATTATGTGCAAAGTAAAAAGTGAAAGATTTGGTAGTGGCGTCTTTTACAAAATACATAAATTAGTCTAATTTTTAAAAAAACATTTAATTTTGATTATTTTTTGTCATTAGAATGGAAAAATCGCCTGGGTACAATTTAGTTTTACAATTCGGTATGTAAAGTATTAAGTATAAAAAAAAATATTAATATACATAATGTTGTTTTAGTTCCATCACTTACTTATGGAAGCGAAAGGTATGGAATAAGAAGTATGGAATGAAATAAATGCTGTGGAAATGCGGTCTTTACGTAGAATGTGTTATTAAAGCGTATTGACCGCATCCGGAATCATGTCATTAGAAGAAGATGATGTTGTTACTAAAATGAGGGGGGGAAAAGTAGTTTACGCTGGTTTGGACACGTTGAAAGATTTACTAAAAAGGTTTATATGGCTGAAGTGAAAGGTAATGTTGGCAGAGAACGACCTAGGTGTACCTGGTTTCAATAAAAGTACAAACAATCGCCGAGAATTTATGAAAGGTATGATGAATATAAAAGAAGCTAAAGAGGTGGTCAGAATCGTAAGAAATATCATTCGATTGTCTCTGCCTACCCCTCTTGGGATGAAAGGCGTGATGATAGAAACTTCCTACCCAGGAACAGAACCTGACTAATCCAATTCCACTGTATTTTGTAAACTTTTGGACACAATCACACCTAACACCAGATTTTAACGATATAATCCTAGGCATAACACCCGAACTTTAAATTATTTCTCACTGACCCTTTTCAAAACTAGAGGGAGAAAATTGTTGAGAAGTCATCAGTGAGTGACCGTTTACAAATGAGCTGAGATAAGTAAATTTAAACAAAACTTACACAAATACAGACAAACAAACACATATTTACGGCGTTTATAACTAGCGGTGTGACTAGAGACACCAGTGTTCACATTATCCAGTTGTCCATATTAAACAGAACAGGTGGGAAGCCTGTTGCTGCACTTAATGGACACGTTGAAAGAATGAAGGATGAAAGATTGACTAAAAAGGTTTATATGGCTGAAATGAAAGGAAATGCTAGCAGAGGACGACCTAGACTTTTATTGAACATGAAAAATGATTCATTGATGGAAATATTAAAAGTACACAAAATCGCCAAGCATGTATGAAAGGTATGATTAATATAAAAGAAGCGAAAGAAGTATGTCAGGATCGTAATAAATGGCATTCGATTGTCTCTGCCTACCCCTCTTGAGACAAAAGGCGTGATGATAGATAGATAGATTTAGGAGAAGTTTACTCCTTAGCACAAGAATTAAATTTAAGCACATATTCTTAAAGAAAATTGGTGCTTAGTATTTTCGGCACAACTGAGAATTGAACCCGGAACCTCCGGGCTTCAAGTCAACGCTCCTAAGGCATACCTACATACTTAGGCCTTTATTCATAAACGTTTATTAGCAACGTTTTTGTTAAAATATGTTTTGTCACTCTCTAACAAACCTGTCTTTACTAATAATAGAAAGAAACAAAACACATTTTAACAAAAACGTTGGTAATAAACGTTTATGAATAAGGGGGATAGAGTGTATTTTTTTGACTTGTCTTATTTGGTAAACACACTTTGGTAGCCCACGCACTGGTCCGGTATCTCACCGAAAATTTTCGGTCCGGCCGTCGTATGATCGAGATTGAACACAGGCCACACATTAGCGACGTAAATCAAACGATCTAGATCACATGCAATTCACTCACTCACACAGACACACAAGATTCGAATAAACAAGGTCGTTGTGTGTGTGTGCGAATAAACAAATACAAACGGATGGCTGACCGTTCGATATAGAATTGGACGAGTCTGTGGTCGATTTCGGTGGACTGGATGGCGGCGCGCCGGCGATTGAACGAATTAGTGGGCACCTTTACGGCTTATTGTCCTTCGGGTAGGCAGAAATCAAAGATAACTACTTGCTACGATCCTGTGACACAGGCATACCTCTCTTATTCATACATATTTTTAAGCATGTTCTTTGATTTCGGCGGCTTTTTATTTTCCTTTTTATTTTAATGCTACTTTAACCAGTAAATTTTTATCAATTCTTCCATTTACATCTGTTCTATATACCTATGGGTACGTAGTTTTGTAATAAACACCAACAGACCCCGCGGCGAACTAATGACTACGTCACATTTCATATATGTTCTGAGATTTCTAGTTTCTGATTTACTATCCAATTTATGGCAATTATAAAATTTAATGATTTTGTGATGGGTGGGATGAAAGTAATTAAAAGTACCCAGCTTGGGCAAGGTTCTTCTTCAAACAATTAAAACTAAATTACGCAAATTTTGGAAATAAAAAAAAACTTATATTGGTTTTTTGGAAAGACTCTTTGAAATCACTATAGAACTTTTAAATTACATATTGTATGTATACACATATACACATACCTTATTTTTCTTTCTTCACGGGTTACCTTACAGCTCCCGGGAACCGTTACGGACCCCAGGTATCCTGCTGAAGACAAAGTCTTCCTCATTTAGCCGATGATTTTTAAGGCTATACCTAACGAGTGGCCAGCTCTTTTGAGGTATGTAGATGGAAAAGCCTCTTTGTACGGTTTGTCAGATAATGTACTTAGATTTTTTATTATAAAAACCGATTAGTACATGGTTGGATGTGGGTGATCGAACCCGCGACTTCTCAGTTGTGAGCCGACGTTATTCCCACTCGACTACCGACGCCTCAAAGCCATAGAGCCATATGGAGGGGCCATAGACGGGCTCCCCCTTCGCCAATTTTTTCCCCTTCGACCAGTTATACTGACCAGGTGCGCAGTAATAAGTTACCTTAGATTTCGTTGGTATCGTTTTGTGTCGCGAGACAGAGCTCTAGGAAAATAGTTAATTGTGATGTTTTAAACGGGAAAGGCGATCTAGGGCGTCAAACTTAGTGTTTCCAATCATTAATTATAATTATTATGTTTGTATTTTAACATAATCATCATATAACGTAAAATCCGTTGCGACAATAAAACGACAGAAAAATACAGTGGTACAGGGGCTAGTACTAGGCGTTTACCTCCCCTCCCGCCAAAAGTGGCTGAAAAAATTGTTCGGTGATTCACACCCTTCACGTCTCCTTTGGTAAATACTCAAAGCTCAAAGCCTATAAGCCACTTTCTATAATATTTTTGTCAAAGATTAAAATTTTATTATAAAAAGTTTCAAGTTTCAAAGTTGAGATAAAACAGGTTTTATCTCAATCAAGATATTATGAACGGGATGGGATATGACCACTAGTATTATCCTAATTCTAACTTATATTATAAATGTAAAAGTGTTTCTTTGTCATTCTTCGACGTCAAAACGTCAGAAATAGCTGGAGCGCTAGTCGGTGACATATGCTACTTTTAACTGTGGGAAAAAATATCATTCCCTCGGCAAAATATGAATAATTGCGAACAGCATCTGTATATATAAAAGTGCGTCGGTGGCCGAGTGGTTAAGACATTTGGAATTAACTAGGCAGACCACGGGTTCGATTCCGGATAACGGCCATGTACCAATGATGGTTTTTTTCATTAAAAACTTATGTACATAATCCGACAAACCACACTTAGAGGCTTTTCCATCTAAATATACCTCAAAGGAACTAGCCACTCGTTAGGTATAGCCTCACAAATACCATCGGCTAAACGAGGGAGACTTGGTCTTCCGCTGGGTACCCTGGAACCGTAACACGGTAAGGCAACCCGTGAAGAAAGAAATAAAAAAGAGGAAATTTTGCCAATGGTAATAAATAGTAAGGCATGTTTCTGCGGTCTCACTTAAAGCACCAACGATCAAACTTGCTACATTTGTCATCCAGAGAAATGAAGTCTGAATGTCGGACATTTGTGGAGCAGTTGTCGTTAATTGTTGGATTAATGGCAGTTAATAGTTGATAACTTTGGAAAGAAAACGACCAAATTTGTTGTTCGGAGAGTAATTAAGTTTTCATTCTCGTACTTGATTTAATTAATTATTTAATCCCCTAGTCATTATTAATTAAAATTTTGTGGTGAGGAAATGTTGTATAAATAAACTCACATTTTCAGGATTAACTGAGATTTGCCATATTTTTGACAGATACAAGATGACTTTGACCACCGCCCCTTAAAGAAAATATACGAAAATTGACTGCCCCCTCCCCCTCCCTTATCTCTGAAACTACTGATTTAAAATTTTGAAAAGATTATGAATAGGTACTTTCTTATAGTTTACAGGAAAACCTAAGCGAAAATCTTGTCTAAAAGTTCTGACCGGAAAAAATTTATAATTTATTTATAAGTCGTATTTTATAATTAAAAACTTATGTAAGTACATAATCCGACAATCCCCACTTACAGGTTTTTACCGCAGATATTGCCACTAGTTATGTAGGTATAGCCTCACAAATATCATCAGCAAAAAAGGGTGACGTGGTCTTCCGCTGGGTACCCTGGGACCGATATCGGGAGCTGTAAGGCAACCCGTGAAGAAAAAATAGGATAAAAATTTTAAGGTTTTTGGCTGCTGTGTGTAAATTCTTGTAACCTGGTTTAAATAATATATTTTTGCAATAGAATAAATAAGGCTCAATTAACTTAATTTTCGTTTACCTTTTAGCTGCAATGAATATGAAAATTATGTCATTTGACACCCCAATCATCTATAGTGAATACAATTTCCGTGTCGCACTTTTGCTAAAGAGCCCCCTACAGAAACGATCGAGAAAACATCTATATGACAGAACTAAATAATAAAAAAAACTTCAAGTTTAAGTCTTCCTCACTTAGCCGAAGCCGAAGATTTTTTGAGGCTATACCCAACGAGTGGCCAGCTCTGTTGAGGTATGTAGGTGGAAAAGTCTCTTTGTACGGTTTGTCGAATAATGTACATATATTTTTTTATTATAAAACCCATTCGTACATGGTCGGATGTGAGAATCGAACCCGCGACTTCTCAGTTGTGAGCCGACGTTTTACCCCCTCGACGAAAAAAGAGGCTTGTTATTTGCATAGCTTCTATTATGTTCAGAGAAGATAGCACATTTCAAACAACTTCCAAAAGAAGAAAGCTTTTCCATTTATTATATATGCTAGTAGTAAATCTACGAACGCCATTCAAATTCAATCTCTCCCCGCAGAATGCTTCTAGAACCCACACGTTCGCAAATCGATACTTGCACTGACTGTTAAACAGTATAGTTATTTATGAGACGGTAGCACAAGCCATGTCAAGAATTATGGTTCTCGATTAACGATGTTATTCTGAGTTTGATATGGCAGGTCACGTCCTGCAGCTTTGACCTCGACAAATTGTTTCTTTGAGATTTCTTATTATTTGCTAACATTGTTTTGGTTTGTTTACATTTATTTATTACTTGCTTTCCGCCCCGGCTTCGCCATATTAATTTTCATCCTACATTACGGTCTTGAGTTCATACTAAAACCTTATAGAGACTATTACGAACATTTAAAAAAACATCCAAATCGGTCCAGCCGTTCTCAAGTGATGCGCTTACCAATGAACAGCATTTAATTTTTATTTATGTAAGATTACACATGTACACTCTTATTAATAAACTCGAAGTAGCGACGTAGTAACTAAACTGTGTTTAGTCTCCGTCTATCATAATGAATTGCAGATTTGTTAGACGGAGACGAAATACAGTTTAGTTTAATTTTTAGTCTTACAATTTTTTAAGCCATTTTGTAACCCTGAAGCCAATAAATGTACATTCAGAGACATGCATTAATTATTTGAAAACTTTATTTAAGAATACTCACTCCCCAGAGTACAATACTAAAAAGGAATTGGTATTTTCTCAGCAAGTTTTGTTCTACTTAACATTTCCATAAATTAAATGTAAAGACATAAAGGGAGTCCCATCTGGCGCAAGTCGGAAGTGATGTTAATGAATTTATCAGTGAGTTTACAAACATTTCACTAAATGAATGGCTTAAGGAGAGTTGCGGAGTGTCGTAAGATTGCTCCTGTGAATAATGTTGCATTATAAAATAAAAGGATTATGTGCTAATATAGTAGAAACGTTCATGTCTGACTATCTGTCTATCTATCATCACTTTCTTTGTAAAGATTGTAATAAAACAAATTATTTATATTAATAAAATTTAGATAGCGTCCTGACTGTACATTCATTATCCTTTTCAACACACTTGCTCGTAACGTGAGTCTTATTACCTCATTTTTAGACTCATAATCCCATATATAAAACACGCGTGCTTTTTACTTTACATTACAGCATAAGAGTTATAATATAACCCAATGAAATTAAAAAAAAACTTTGTTGGCTGTTTGACGAAGTTACCCGTGCTTTATCTAGCGCGACGTGGGAAAAAACCACATGAAGTTTGTTTTTTTCCTCGCAAGCGTGTTGAAAAACGTCGTATAAAACGCGTGTGCATTGGTCATTACATACTCAGCTTTCTTATAGCGCTCGCCTAATGGCTCGCGCTGATAATACCGCCTCGTACGTAATGACCAACATAGCACCCTTGTATCACTGCGTCCGTTCACTGGGCGTAGGCCTTCAAAGCATTTTGCCACTTCTCCCTATGCTCCGCAGTTCTCCACGCTCTCTTCTCTTCACAATGTCGTGACTCCATCTCGCATACCTTTAACATAGATATAAAATATAAATAGTAAAAATAATATTACGTGATATTCAAATATCATGGAAGTTTTCCGAACAACATTAGGGAAATCGCTCCCGAGGGATACACGCAAGATCTGCGCCATCTTTCCTTACAAAATACAAAGCTCTCTTCCGACTGAGAAATTTTGTACATTAGATAAACTTATATATATATCATATACGTAGGCACTGGATTTTGATGCTCCGCTCGTGTTGATTTTAGGATATGGACAGGACAGCTTTTAACAACCAATAACCCTTTTGACTTCTCGTAATTCGACTGCAAAAGCTGACCGGCGCGAAGTGACAGCTCAACTCGCTAATTGTGGACATTGTTTCCAGCCTCTCGCCACGGTGCAAGATTACCTAACACGGACTGACTGACAGACAAAGCACAACCTAAACCGATGGACCTATATAAGTGATTTGAAATTTGGAATTCCTTGAGTACGCTAGGAGTGCACTATGTAGCATACTCTATTCATTATATTATGACATCACTCCGGGAGACACTTAAATGAATCGAAAGCATAGATTAAAATAATAATTACTACTCGAAAGTGCTTTATTCAATAATTATAATAGATTATTTCTTAGAACAAATTATAATCGACTGGAAAAATAATTTAATATTTATTTTCTTTATTTTTAAGTTTGATATGATTTCGGAATGAAAATTTAATTACGAGATTATGTTATATTATTTGTTTTAAATACTTATTTTGCATTTATTTTGGTCTTATTTTTACGTAAAAGCATACAGATTTTCATCTGAAACCGACCGATAGACGCTAGAAACAAAATGGCAGCAAATTATTATTTATTAAGCCATAAGTTTATGTAATGTCCGATTTATTTAATCGATTCGATTTTTAACTAACTATATTTATTTTTCAGTATTGCAAAAATATCGTAAAATATTAATTTAATTTTATCATTGTTTGTAAAAAGCACTTTATTTAAAAGATTATATTAAGAGTTTCATTTTTTTAAATAACATTTAATGCTTATAATTTATGTGCCTTTCATAATGGCAATTTAACGAAACGTAACAAGCGGATGTGTCACCCACCCCTTGATATAATGAATAGGTACTATGATGCATGTATAAATATATTTTATCATATTAAAATTGCATGTCTTGCGAACTTTCCTCCACTCGATCTGCAGCACAGCAACTTGCCAATAGAAAAAAACAGCTATTTAATAAAAGTAAATAATTCTGAAGGAAGATTTTTTCTTTTTTCTTTTGGTTGGTTGGTTCTTCAAAATGATGCATTAGGAGACATAGGTACATTAAAAAGAGAGCTACCCGAACCACATTTTCGTACGTGATCCGAAAACAGAACTTTCTAAATCTGTATGGAAGTGGTCAAGCTGAATATAAAATGACATGTGTTTGCCGTGCACCGGCTATTTGTGGCAAACTAATGTCGCAATACGTTCGATTTATTTTTGGCAAATTGTTTCACATTTTTTAAATAATAGTCTAATTTACATTTAATAATATATTCGCTCATTTTCTTTGGATTCTGAATAATGTAATGATAGATTTAAAATACCATCAAAAACAGATGGTGCGTCGGTGTCCGGGTGGTTAAGATGTCTGATATTAACTAGGCAGACCACGGGTTCGATCCCGGATCCCGGCCATGTACCAATGGGTTTTTAATTAACAACTTATGTACCTACATAATCCGACAAACCACACTTAGAGGCTTTTCCATCCAAATATACCTCAACAGAACTGGCCACTCGTTAAGTATAGCCTCACAAATATCAACGGCTAAACTTGGTCTGGTTTCGGTAGGGGTGTTACCACACCAATCGATCGATTGTCGATCGACAGCATCGATCGATGATAGAATGGATTAGTCGACGTCGATCGATAGTTTCTACCAGACCGATCGATCGATCGTCGATCGACGCCATCGATCGATGATAGAATGGATTAGGATACAGAAATGGAGACTACGAAAAATTATGGATTTTGAGACAGAAAAAGAGACTACGAAACAGATTTATGGGTAATAAGGGCAAGGTTACTGTGAAGCCGGAAGAGAGATTTAAAGCGGCAGACCTGAAAATACCAAAAAATAGTGTCAAAAGAAGTACAGTCATCGGATATAGTTAAATATATTAAGGATAAAACAAATACTGATGTTACAGTGGAGAAGAACACAATGAAAATTACTAAAGATTACGATGCTTACAAAATATTTATACCTAAACATAAAAAAGACATTTTTATGAATGAGAATTTCTGGCCTGAGGGAGTTTCATACAGATATTTTGTAAATTTTGGTACTAAAAAGAAAGACAGAGAGAGTAAGGTAGTGAAAAGAGTGGATGATCAAAAAGCTTAAATATGTATGATACGACAAGATTAATAAGTTTTAACTGTAAGGGTATTGTGAGGTCAGCGGATTGTGTGCGGAAATTGTGTCTTGCGGCCGACGTTATTGCATTACAAGAGACCTGGCTTCTACCGCACGACATAAATAGATTAAGCGAGATAGATATAAATTTTGGTTTCACTGGAACCTCGGCAGTAGACACTACAGCTGGTGTGCTTCGAGGCCGGCCATACGGGGGCGTGGCGTTATTATGGAGGAAGAGTACGTTCCCATCGGTCCAGGTGATAGATTGTAATAGTAAGCGACTCGTTGCAATCAAAGCTGTGTTGCAGGACCGCGCTGTATTAGTAGTGTCGACTCAACAGATAATTTAATCGAGTTTACGGACTGCCTTGGTGAGATTCAAGCCATAATAGAAAGTAACAACATAGAGACAGTATTCGCATTAGGTGATTTTAATGCACACCCAAGGGAACTGTTTAGTGAAGAACTGTTGAGTTTTTGTGCTGAGCAGTCTTTGTCATGTGTCGATACGGAATGGCTACCGGTTGACTCATACACATTCGTGAGTGAGTCTCACGGGAGTAGGCGCTGGCTCGATCATTGCATCGTGACCGACGCTGCTAAGAGTACTGTGACTAGTGCTGCAGTGCTTTATGACACATATTGGTCGGATCATATGCCAATTCAAATAGTGTGCAACATGAACATGATTAGATGTAAGTTAGTAAATTTAGATATAAATAGCACGAACAAAGTGACTTGGGGGGAAAGAGATAGTACTCAAATCAATAAATATAGTGAAATATGTGACAGCAAACTAAGAAACTTTGAATTTCCTATAGAGTTACAAAGCTGTGGTGATATGATGTGTTCTGATACTAGTCATAGGGTAATTTTAAACAATTTGTATGAAAACATTGTTAATATTCTTTGTGAAGCTTCTGAATGTAGTCATACTAATAAAAGACATAATAGGGGGGTCAAACAAATAGTAGGCTGGAATAAACATGTACGGGACGCTCACAGGACGGCTCGGCTTGAGTTTCAGACATGGACGTTGTATGGTAAGCCAACTTCAGGTTATTATTACAATAGAATGTGCGAGGCTCGACGTATCTTCAAGTCGAGACTAAAGTGGTGCCAGAATAATCAACAGCAGATTAGAATGGATAAAATTGTGAGACACCACTCCTCCAGGGACTTTGGTAAGTTCTGGAAGGCAGCGAACAGACTGAATCCTAGGCCGAGTCGTCCGGCGAGCGTGGGGGGTTTGCATGAGCCGAGGGACATTGCCAACTTATTTAAGGACAATTTTAAGATAACACCGACACTTCAATCATGTCCCCGTGGTGCTGAGAGCTGTCATGCGGAGTGCACGATAAGTTTCTCAGCTGAGGAAGTAAGCTCGGTTATAAGGGGCATGGTAAGTCGCCAGGGCATGACAGCCTCAGCATCGAGCACTTGCGGCATGCAGGGATTCACTTTCCTGGGGTTTTGGCCGTGCTCTTTGCTCAGTGTGTAAGGCATCAATATCTGCCAGAGAGTCTAATAAGAACCATTGTTGCACCTATATTAAAAAACAAGACTGGGGATAGTTCGGACATAGCAAACTATCGGCCTATATCATTGGCAACGATCATGGCTAAAATACTGGACGGTCTGCTTGATCGACACCTGATTAAACATATAAATCTACATGACGCTCAGTTTGGCTTCCGACCTGGTCTATCTACAGAAAGTGCAATTCTGTCGCTCAAGCATACTGTCCATTATTATACGGGCAGGAACACGCCCATATATGCGTGTTTCCTCGACTTGTCTAAGGCTTTCGACTTAGTGTCATATAATGTGTTGTGGAAAAAACTAGAATGTGAAACAACAGTGCCTCATGAACTTGTGTCCATTTTTAAGTATTGGTATAAAAACCAAACAAATAATGTCAGATGGGCAGGAGTGTTGTCAGACTTGTATGGGTTGGAGTGTGGGGTGAGACAGGGAGGATTGACATCTCCCAGACTTTTCAACCTATACATGAATGAGCTGATAGGGGAGCTCAACGGCACAGGTGTCGGATGTCACATAGACGGTGTGAGCATAAATAACATTAGCTACGCCGACGACATGGTGCTGTTGAGCCCCTCTATTAGCGCACTAAGGAAGTTAGTCGCCATATGTGAATCCTATGCGGCGGCTCATGGGCTCAGATATAATGTAAAAAAGAGTGAGTTGTTAGTGTTTAAAGCTGGCACCAAATGCTATAACACTGTGCCACCAGTGTTGCTAGAAGGCACTCCTCTCAACAGAGTCTCGAAATTTAAGTATCTGGGCCATTGGGTAACCGAGGATTTGGCGGATAACATGGATCTGGAGAGGGAGCGTAGGGCGCTGTCCGTCCGGTGTAATATGCTAGCTCGCAGATTCGCACGTTTCACAAATCAAGTTAAGACCACACTTTTTAAATCTTTTTGTCAATCTTTCTATACATGTGCACTGTGGGTCAAGTATACGGGGCGGGCGTATAGCGCCCTGCGAGTGCAATACAACAACGCGCTCCGGGTGCTGCTGCGGCTGCCGCGTTTCTGTAGCGCGTCCGCCATGTTCGCTTGCGCGGGTATTGATGATTTCTACGCCGTCATGCGCAAGAGGTGCGCGTCACTACTTGCGCGAGTCCGCGGTAGCCGCAACACCATCCTGAACACGATAGCCGACAGATGGGATTGTCCCATCTTAGGGCATTGGGTTCGGTTGCACACAAACAACTGTTCTCCCTCCAGTGTGTGATCAATGTAGTAATGTTGTGTTACTTTTATTTTTCATTAGGTACTAACAATAGATTAAGATAAAAATACTAACAAATTATGGATCATAGTTGTCCGAAATAAAAGATTTTATTATTATTTATTATTATTATTAGTCGACGTCGATCGATAGTTTCTACCAGACCGATCGATCGATCGTCGATCGACGCCATCGATCGATGATAGAATGGATTAGTCGACGTCGATCGATAGTTTATTAGATCGATATTAATACGATATTTATCTATCTTTTCATTGAAAAATTATTTCTATGTTGTACAAGGTTTTTGTTTAAATTGCGTTTTAAACAAAAATTATAGCTTACTTTGAATTCAATATAAGTCACGTATTGTTTCTATTCTGCTCCCGTGCGCGCGATTCTACATAAATGCGTTCTGCTTGCTTAGTCGGGGGGGGAACCGGGGAACTCATTTTCTCATCGACTACTTCACCTTAAATAGACAAACTAACGCAACTGAGGAAGTCATGCTACTTGCAGATTATGTCTACTCCCTGTAGATTATCTCTACGCGGCTTTGAGTATTTAAGACTGGAGACGGGAAGAGCTAAATCACCGAACAATTTTTTCTGCCAATTTTGGCGGGAGGGGAGGTAAACGTCTAGTACTAGCCCCTGTACCACTGTATTTTTCTGTCGTTTTATTGTCGCAACGGATTTTACGTTATATGATGATTATGTTAAAATACAAGTAAGTTTGCAAGCAAGTTTGACGTCCTAGATCGCCTTTCCCATTTAAAACATCACAATTAACTATTTTCCTAGAGCTCTGTCTTGCGACACTAAACGATACCAACAAAATCTAAGGTTACTTATTACTGCGCACCTGGTCAGTTTAACTGGTCAAAGGGGGGAAAATTGGCGAAAGGGGGAGCCCGTCTATGGCCCCTCCATAGGCTTAGTACTCTATGCTACGCGGTCATGCTAGCTCAGCTGACACAAATAAAATCATGAAAGCACATTTTATTGTCGAGTTGGCGAGGTAAGCCGTCCTTAGAGATCTATTGTGTATTTTTTTAATATCGGCCACCAAAGCTTGCTACAATGGTACAGACAATGCGTACATCCGCATCAATCACGGCACAGGATAATATTACCAGAATGAATGACGTTGACTGATGACTGTTGCCGGTGACATAGACAACATTATTAAATACCACCAGGGAAATTATCTACTTCATTTCTTTGCTTTATTTTGTGAATACATTATCTTTGAACCGCAGAGAGTTTTAGTAGGTACTTAAAATCTTCTGTTTTAGACTTGTCTTTATTTGTAAACTACAAATAACAGTTTTAAAGGTGCGTCGGTGGCCGAGTGGTTAGACGTCTGGTATTAACTAGGCAGACCACGGGTTTGATCCCGGATCCCGGCCATGTACCAATGGGTTTTTTAATTAAAAACTTATGTACATAATCCGACAAACCATACTTAGAGACTTTTGCATGTAAATCTAAATATACCTCAACAGAACTGGCCACTTAGGTTAGGTATAGCCTCACAAATACCATCGGGTAAACGAGGGAGATTGGTCTACCGCTGGGTACCCTGGAACCGTAACAAGAAAGAGAAAATAATAATAATAACATATGGTTATTAGTTCTGCAAATGAAAAATAGGTTAGTGGTGTCAATATTGTTGCCATAGTTTAACTGATCTCCAATAGATGACGTGTATTACAAAATAAATAAATTAGTCTAATTTTGAAAGAAACATTTAATTTTGATTAGTTTATTTTATTTTACGTCATTAGAGGGAAAAATAATCAATGGCGTATCAAACATTAACTTTGAAACAGTGACAAAATTTGAGAAATAATATGTATATATAGATGTGAAATTGTTAATATTTTAGGAATTTTAAATGACAACTTATTTTAAAAAAAGACATGCATATTTTGTTTACCAAAACTATTAGAGATAGATATATATATTCTACCGCGGACTTTTTTGCAGTGCATTTTATTCTCCACAATTTTTTATTACCTACATCACTGACCGATTAGACAGCATACGCCATGAAAACTCGCTAGGGCTAAGTTCTTGGAAACATAATATGTCCATGTTTAATACTCGTAAAATTTCCCGGTGAATAAACCTATCTAATATCTAACAAAATTCGTTCAGTAGTTTTTGCGTGAAAAGATATTGATTTACTCACTGTAAGTATAGGATCGCCACTTATCATGTTAACATATTTAGCTTGAGTTTTCAGACCGGGAAAGTTTGTTTGATCAATAATATAATGGTAGCTCTCAATTGATGAAATTCTAAGATTTCTGTTTTTTTTTGCATATTTATTTCAAGGAATTATAGCAAAAAAATATCTTTCATATTTTGTGGTTAAAAATATAATACCTATTTTCGAATAGAAAGAATTAAGAGGCTTTCATGTGAAAAGGTATTTCAATAAGGACCTAAATAAACTGTCTTCACAAATAAAGGCATCAAAACTTCTATAGGAATAACTGAAAATGTCACTTAGAACTATTGAAAACATTTTAAGACCCCAAAATATGTGTCAAATTTTCACGCACGTAATAGGAAAAACAGTCATTTACGAACTAAACTTTGCGTGCTAAAGATTCCGTATTTATTCTTTTTTTTTTAAACGTTGTGGAACAGACTGACAACCACTGAAGATATAAATATGAAAATTTGAAAGTATATTCCTAAGGGAGTTTTAAAGGAATTTTCGAAAATAAAATGGATAAAATGGGGTGTAAATATTTCATGAAAAATCGTATTCCCTGAATAAACGATGTCGGGGTTAGGGTCCGAATTCTAAATTGTCCATGATCATATTACTCCACATTCTTATTTTCCAAATTTTTATATATTCCGATTTTCCCGCATTATTTTATTTTACACATTATTATTTATTACAAAATCTTATTATTCCACATTATGTATTTTCCGTACGATATGTACACTCGCGTGATAAAATATTTCACACATCTAATCTATCTTTTCTTTACGGCCATCATATCTTGCGGTGTGGCCAGAGACATCAATAACAGTGTCCGTCCACTAATTGTCAGTTGTCCGTATTGAACATAACAGGTGGCAAGGCTGTTGCTACACATAATGGACCTTTGTACAAAATATCTTCAAAACAAATAATAATACATAAATAGTGTATGGGGAAATTGTGTTTCGCATATAAACAATTTTCAGGGGGGACGGGAATATCAGATACTCATACATTTGCGGATTTCTAACTCAATACGGGGGGTGAAAACTTTTTGCGTATTTACATATTTTTCGTCACTATTTCTAATACAACACGGACTAAAATGCAGGCAACTGCTAGCTTTTAATATTATTTATATTTCAGTTTTTCCCGAATTATTAAATTTTTCGGGCAACTTTTCCAAAATTTCTTTCCCTAAAAATTCAGTCTATTACCAATATTTAAAAATAAATTTAGCCAAATCGGTTCAGCCGTTCCAACATTTATTTTTTTATTTATTTAGATGCTAGAGCACAGTCATGAACAAATAACATGATAATAGTTTTCTAGTTTAGAAATACGGAATCCTAAAAACACCCAAAACTCGACCCAAAACGAAAAAGGTTTAATAACAATAAAGGAAGGATCGGGGAACCGAGCGATGTAAATAAACTGGGATTCAGAGTTGATTTTGTTGGGTAATGTACCGATTGAACTGAAGTTGTGGCTTTTTTGGGATTTATCATAGCTTTTATAATAGTCGAGTCTGTCCCAAAACTGTATTTATCTACTCTTATATCGTAACGTCTCTATTACAAAATCGAATTATACTTCATAATGATATGTTTTATTTACACGCGTCTGTAATAATATGTCAAACTTCGACACTATAAAACGATATCGTAATGTTTTGTTTTTTTTTAAATACAGAAAGGGCAGAGGATTTTTTTTTAATATATTGGTTCAATTTGTTTTGTACTATTTTGCATGGGATTAGATAAAGTAGTGTATGAACGGGCACATAACTTGGAATTAAAACACTCGCATGATCCCGTATCACAAACTACTATTATTTATCACTAGCTTTCCAACCCGGCTTCGTCCGTAAAGCCAATAATAAATTAAGTTCATATAAAAATCGCATAGAAAAAGCACTTTCAGTTTCTCCCGAATTTTCCAATTTTTCGGTCAAGTTTCCCAGTTTTTTTCCTTAAAAACTTTATTTTGACTACGAACATTTAAATAAAACAAATCGGTCCAGACGTTCTCAATCTTATAAATAAAAATTAATATTTTTTGTTTGTTCCATAGACTCAAAAACTACTGGACCGATTAAAAAAAATATTTTTGCATTTGATAGCTCAATTCTTATTTATTTAGCCACTAACAGACTTCAAATTTTCAGTGAACAATGTTTGAATATAATATCATTACAAAAATAAATCATCATACATTTTATCGAGTTATGAAAAAAAATGCCTTATAAATCGGTTTTTTCATAATTTCTGAAAAAGTACAAAACCAATTTTCACCTATAAATAAAAATGGGTCTAATCTGGAAGTAGGTATATCCTTTCAAATAAAAAAAGAATCCTTTTTTGAAGTCAGTAAAAAACCCTATTGGATCGAACCGAACCGAAAGTAAATTACTCTCTCATATAAAGTATATCAAAATTTCATCACACTGTGTCAATCTTTCAAAATATTAATTTACACTAAATATCTACTTCCTCAGAGTACTCCGACGCCATACATTTTGTTTGAAGGTAACTCAATTTCACGGTGTGAACGTGTATGTAATAAGCTCCTCTGTTGTTCCCATTATATTATTAAAGCCATCTCTTTTTTCATTACATCGGAACAGGGTCGACGCAGGTGTTTTAGCGATCCATATTATTTGCATATCACTATGACTCCTGTAGGTTAATCGGTCTATTATCTGATTAGTATATAATTAAGCCGGGTTCATCTTCTTATCTATATGCTCATCTCTTGAGAGCGACTGTACCGATTTCGTTTTTTTTTAAAATAATATTCGTAAAAGTTCAGGTTTTTAGGAAAAGAAAATTTTTAAATGTTACCCGGAAAATTGGAATTTTCGATAAAACTGAAAGTGATTTTTGTAGGATTTTTGTTTGAAGTCTAGATCATAATAGGGGATTCAGTTAATACGTGTTCCACGGGCAAAGCCGAGGCTAAAAGCCAGTATTACATTATATACATAATATTATGTTTTAAGTAGCCGTGTGCCCGTTGGTATTTCTCATCGACTTTACACGGATAGAATACGGTTTTACGGTTATCGCAATTTAAAAAAACCGGCCAAGTGCGAGTCGGACTCGCGCATGAAGGGTTCTGTAAAGTGTATGGCAGCCCCCTTAAATATTTATTTTATTCTGTTTTTTAGTATTTAAGAAAGAAAGAAATAATTTTTTTTGTTATAGCGGCAACAGAAATATATGGTGACAGACGGACAGACAGCTGAGTCTTAGTAATAGGGTTTCCGTTTTTACCCTACCCCTAACGGAACTCTTCTAAAAAATGTCTCTCCATACAAACTTTGCCACCCTTTTTCATCCCGGATGTAATATCAAAAAATCCCTCCTTATTTGTCCAAAATGCAAATTTCTACGTCCACCGGTATAGGTGCGTTGTCTGTCAGTCCCCACATTTTCCCATTTCCCGTGATACAGAACTTACTAAGCAATGAAAATTCGTAGCCTATGAGACTGTGGCACGAGACCAATAACAGGGGCCTGGGTGGTTAGGCTAAAGGTGCCCACACATTTAAACGATCGCCCACAGACTCATCCAATTCTTGTACGGAGTGTCTGTGGTCGTTTTCGACGCCGGACAGATCCCGGACTGATGTTGTCCACACACACACACACACACCACGGTGAGATGTCGGACGAGTCTGTAATTGAACTGGTTGATTTAAAACACACATTCAATCATAGACACTTCCACCTTACATTATTTACAAAGAAGCTGTGTTTGGAGAGAGTTGTATAAAATCAAAATCCAGCGACCGCTGAAAATCGTAAGTGCTTTTCTTTTTCAACACGATTCTCGGGATCCTTAAAACACTCTTAATATATACTTTTCAATAACCATTATATTATATAAAAATACATTGAGGAAAACCAACCGCGTTAGGTACAGAGAAAAATGTTAAGGCCTGTGTGAAAAATCCCAAATAACGGATGGGGCGGTTCTAAAGCCTGACTCAGTATATTGATGGCCGCCATTATTATTTGGTTAGGCACGTGCTTACCGATAAAATATTATGAGATGAGGTCGTAAAGATATCTTAATCCAATAAGTCTTAACACCTTTACTAAAAATGCCCACGATTTTTAGGGTTCTGTGAGTAAAAAGTGAAATAGAACCCTTTAAATGGGTATACAATAAGCTCAGACTAAGAACCTTTAATTTTAGACCTTAAAATACCTCAAGGAAGCCACAAAAAATATCATTAATAACTTATTTTACTGCTGTGGTATCCGAGGGGTGCGTTAATATTTTTTGTACTCAATAACTTGAAATATGGCACAAAACATAGCTGGCTTCTGAGGCAAATAAAAAAAACTTTAAAGTGTCGACAATATTTCACGATATATTAGCGAGGATTCTACGTCATGTCATGGCGATCGACGCACGTGTTCCGACGTGACATGATGGGGAATCCGGTTTAATCCGGCCCGCGCTGTGATAGTTGTGATTAATAAGACATATCACAGTCGGCGGGTCGATTAATCGTCATATTGATACTAACGGTTATAAAACTTTACATTGGCGGAATCATCAAAATTCTGATGGAGCCATCACGAAAAAAATAGAATAAAATAGATATATTAGCGATAGCCTCTCCACCTATTACGAAAACTCCGATAATTTTGGCTATCAAGTAAACAACAAAATTTCGATTCAGCTTCTATTATATATCTATAAAACGTATTGACCGCATCCGGAACGATGTCATTAGAGAAGAATGCGGTGTAAAAGATGATGTTGTGACTAAAATGAAGAAAAGTAGTTTACGTTGAAAGAATGAAGGATTGAAAGATTGAATAAAAAGGTTTATATGGCTGAAGTGAATGCTGGCAGAGGACGACTTAGATGTAAATGTTGATCGATGGAAATATTAAAAGTAGGTACACACAATCGCAGAGCATGTATGAAAGGTATGATGAATATAGAAGAAGCAAAAGAGATATGTCAGGATCGTAACAAATGGCATTCGATTGTCTCTGCCTACCCCTATTGGGTTGAAAGGCGTGATGATAGATAGATTCTATTTCGCCTTTTTTTCATCGAAAAAACCTAAACGTATCGCCTCCCCGTACATAATTTTCGCGAAAAACGGACACGCGTGGGTACTTCGACCATAAAACACGGGAAAAAAACTCTACTCGCCAAAGATCAGGTCATTTTTAAAAGAATTAGGTTAACTGAACCGTATCTTGTATACAACACAAGTCTCATCGACAAAATTGGGAACTTTTTTCGCATCATATGGACGAAGAATTTACTGGTACATTTATTTTATAGCTCAATTCTTAGGTTGTTTATCCAACATTTTCTTGAAATGGCGTTATCGGCAGCCAAACTATCATCATGAGAGGATATGGCTTAATAAAGATAATGAAATTTGGAACATTATGTGGAGTCCAGAATTGATGAAGCGAGCATAAATTGAGATTTATTAAACTCTGTCTACACGATACAAATACACACCAAAAAAAACTTTTGCCCGACGCAGCAATTTGCTCGGCATTTTAGTGTTGGACGTTTTCGGGTCGGGCATTCCTCGGCAAGTTTGCATAAATTTGAATTAAATTATAAAAAAATCCATTGGCACATGGCCGAGATCAAATCGTGATACATGTAATACTAGACGTCTAAACCACTCAACGACCGACTCACTAAAAAAAGTGGCCGTCACGGGACGCCCGGCAGATGTGAACATCGAAATTGATGCGTTCAGTACGCTGTAATCGATTAAAGAGATACACGCAGTACACACTCTCACACGGAGAAGCAACTGAGTATATAGTATACGCGCCACGCACTCACAAGGGAGTAGAGAGCGGCGGCGGAGTCACGGCATACGAGTCGTCTTTATTTGTTCGGTAAAAAATAGCATCATATAGAAAACATGAGCTAACCTGCCAAGGTTATGTATTTATCAAACTGCCATGCCAAACAAAGCTTCAAGAATCTTTATCCCAAGTTATTGCTCATGTTATAAACGATCCATAATAGAGATGCGGAAACTTCGAGGGTCAACTTTTGTTCGTAGGCCTTTTTTCAATGTTATCTTAAAAATAAGTATATATTTTTACTAAATATTGCTTTTATAGGTTCAATATACAGTGGTGGACATATAATTAGGAACGGCTAATGTTACGAGTAATGTTTGTGCTTTGATTTGTATTATAGCATTAATGAGTTTTATTTAAAATAAATTAAGGACATCATAACGGAGCCCTATCATTAGTGTATTTATCAACCTAACTTAGAAAACAATACGACTTTTCAATTTATTTTTTTGTAACAAAATGTTTAAAAACTCATTTTGTGCAAGTTTTGGTGACTGGACAAATAATTAAGAACAGGAACAAAATCAAAACATCAGACATTATTTTTTCAATAAAATTTAATAAATTTAATAACATGGCTTAGGACGTATTAATATGTTTAAAAAAATGTTAATTTAATATTTTGTAGGATAACCATTGTTGGCAATAACTGCACTGCAGCGACGAGGCATTGAGGCTATTAGATTTTCACAAGTTTGAATAGAAATCTCGTTCCACGATTGCACAAAAGCGTTATAAAGTTCGGTTAAATTACTTATTCTTTTAGCAGACACACTCTTCTTTACGACATACCAAAGATTCTCAATGGGATTCAAATCTGGGCTATTTGCAGACCAATCCAATGTAGAGATAATATTTTCAATAAGATTTTTTTTAACTAAACGTGCAGTGTGCTTCGGATCGTTATCATGCTGAAATATCCAGACAACTGGTAATATTTCCTCAGCGTATGAGATCATTGTTTCTTCTAATATTTATTTATATTTAAACTGGTCTAGCGTACCTTCGATTTTTCTGACAGGACCTACACCATGTCCAGAAAAACATCCCCAAACTATTATGTTTCCTCCTCCATGCTTAACTACTTTTTTTGTGAATTTCGGATTTTGTGCTTGGTTTGCAGGATGACGAACATACGATTTACCGTCTGAATCCAATCTATTTATCTTCGTTTCATCAGAAAACAATACATGTTTCTGATGTTTCCATTGGCTCTCCGTCCATTTACCATACTTTCGGGCGGAATCTAACCTCGCTCTTCGATGCTGCCTCGTGACGAGCGGTACTTTTCGAGCGAGTCTTTCAAATAATTTAGCTTCAATTAAGCGTCGACGTACCGTATGTGAGCATACACTTTGTTCGGGACCAATTACTTCATTTCTGATATTCTCAGAGCTTTTGAAAGGATCCACCTTCGCTGAACGAACAATCATGTAATTCTCACGAGATGTCGTTTTACGAGATTTAGGTTTGCGTGGGATATCATCGGTGGTGTTAAACTTCTTAAAGTGATTAACAGCATTAAAAACTTTCGTTTTAGAGCATTTCAAATAATTAGAAATCTTTCCATAAGACCAATCACGTTGAAATAGTGTCACCATTCTTTTTCGTGTGGATGAATCGCAACTTTCCTTCTTACCCATTATTTCTTAAATAATTATCAAACTTTAAAACTAGGAAAATTAACGAATAAGGACTCTCATTTACCGCGCAATCTAATAATACATTTATTTTTACTAAATTTTAAATTTACAACAAAACTATTTTGCGTTCTTAATTATTTGTCCAGCGGCCAGTGCGCTCGGAATACAACCTGCTTTACATATTATATTAAAAAATATAAAAATTTATAAGATGTTTTGTATAATAATTATATCGATTTATACGTCGATAATATAATTATATTTTGACGTGATTAAAAGTTATTATTGATAAATTAATACAAAGATATGAAAAAAAATATGTTTTTAGGATTGTTCGCTTGTTACCGTTCTTATTTATATGTCCACCACTGTATATGTTGCAGTCAAAACTCATAACCAGTCAAAAGTACTACTGACTAGCAAAATCAGTCAATAATACTTTTGACTAAAATAACAGTTAAAAAGTACTTTTGCCCAATGGAGCTGGTTAAAAGTACTTTTGACTAAGTGATTCCATCAAAAGTGGTTTTGACTGGTTGTATCAATCAAAACTCTTAAAAAGTTAAGATTAGGTTAGGTCAGGTTAGTGGTTTTGCCTGAACAGGTTGGTCAAAAGTGGTTTTGACTGAAAATTTGCGGTTAAAAGTACTTTTGACGAAGAGCGTCAGTCAAAAGTACTTTTAACCGCAAATTTGCAGTCAAAAATACTAATAACCAATAATTTTCAGTCAAAACCACTTTTGACCAACCTGTTCAGTCAAAAGTACTTTTGAGTGATTTTGCTAGTCAATAGTACTTTTGACTGATTACGAGTTTTGACTGTAACATATACAAAGAAATAAGAGTTACGTGAATTTTTGTGGTTAACATAATATAGGAGCCCATATTAACTTTCTTCTCCCCTATTATGGTATTGAGTTCATATAAAAATCCCATAGAAATAAACCTGATTTGGACTATTAGGCCCCAGGGTAACCAAAAAGTCTTACTTTTTTAGCCGATTGTATTTTGTGAGGATGGAAGAGACTCTGTGGTTTGTCGGATTATGTATTTAATTTTTAATTTAACCATACGTCTTAACAACTCGGTCACCGACGCAATCACAAACAAAAAAAAAGTTTATTTATAAGACAAGATAGCGGGTTTTTTGATGAAATGTTAGGACCTACCGTACCTATGAAAACTTGACACTGTAAAGGTTAAAATGTAAAAATTGGCTTTTTTACAATCGGAATTTATTTTTAACTTTTTAGTTCTTTCCTATCAATACAAAAGCTTGTTTTTTAATAATTTTTTTACGTTTATTTATTATATTATATTCTTAGCATAACGAAATTGTTCAAATAATGGCGGGGAAAACTTGGACGAGGCTGGCAAACTCTGGAAAAGGAGGCCTTCGTCGACAGACTCGCCGATATTTCATCAAGATTTAGACATAGAAATAGAATTGACATTAGAAATTATAATAAACTTAATTGACATTTATTTTGATTCTACGTCATGTAATGGCGACCAACGCACGCGTCCCGACATGACATGATGGGGAATCCAGTTTAACCCCGTCCGCGCTGTGATAGTTGTGATTAGTCAGTGATTAACAGTGCATATCACAGTCGGCGGGATCATCATACCGATTTATCGGCATATATACACTATAAAGGCTATAATACTTGACATTGGCAAATCATCGATTAACATTAGTGCAGCCATAATAAAAGAAAAAGAAGAAGACATTTATTTTATGATTTTAACAAAAATGCATTGACTTGCTTATGACGTTGTAATAATTATGATTGTAATATTAAATTCTGAATAAAAAGGCTTTATTATTATTTATACAATAAACTCAAAGACTCAAATGAAAAAAAACCCCAAACTCCTGACTTCCGGATTACCAATAGTAATTTACATCATAGTTAGAAACAAAGGAAATGTTTGTCTTTGTCTAAAATAAATAATTATCCACCAGTTCAAAACTAAACGCCAAAATATCAACAATTTATCATTAGAAGTAGAGACTCGGAAATGAAGTCTCTCTTTCATATTGCAACTGTTCTACTAATGAAGGGGCGTGGATATGTCGTTCACATACATAGAATCAATATATAATGTTAATCCTAATTCTAACTTATGATGGTGGCCGAGTGGTTAAGACGTCTGGTATTAACTAGGCAGACTACGGGTTCGATCCCGGATCCCGGCCATGTACCAATGGCTTTTTAATTAAAAACTTATGTACACAATCCGACAAACCACAATTAGATGCTTTTCCATCAAAATATACCTGAACAGAACTATCGGCGAAACGAGGCAGACTTGGTCTTTCGCTGGGTACCCTGGAACCGCGTAACACGGTTTCGGGAGCTGTCGGCAACCTGTGACAAAAGAATAAAAATAAGTATGTATTTTTCTAGTCTTGTCTTATTTGGTATAAGTAATAACCTTGCATGTTCTTTAAAATATGTTGTCATTTACAATTAGTAATCTACATACAGATATTATTTAAATAGTTATTTTTTTATTCTATTTTTTTGTATTTATTTGTTGTTATAGCGGCAACAGAAATACATCATCTGTGAAAATTTCAACTGTCTAACTATCACGGTTCATGTGACAGACAGACAGACAGACAGACAGACAGACAGACGGACAGCGGAGTCTTAGTAATTCTTCCGTTTTTACCCTTTGGGTACGAAACCCTAAAAATGGACTTAATAAAGGCACAAGCTTCTGTCCGCGGTTTCACCCGCGTGGAAATAGATCCAAAAATAAATAATCCCGTGGCTGTATCTTGCCCGGTATAAAAAGTAGATATGTCATTCTGTGACCCCTAAACTATCACTATGCAAAAAATCATGTCGATCCCGTGAATAACAAAAACAAATCTATCCCACGGGAACCATACATTTTTCCGGGATAAAAAGTAGCCTATGTGCTATTCCAATCATTTATCTCTGTGCCAAATTTCATCCAAATCCGTTCAGCCGTTCTGGCGTGATTAAGTAACAAACATACATCCCTAAAACTTTCAAAGTATCTCGAAAAATACCTCAATGTTTCTTATACTATATTTATGTTTTTTTTTTACAAATATCATACATAATAATTCATTGAATAAAAGTATTTGCTTAAAGTCCTTCGGGCCATTTTCCCTAAGGTATTATCACAGAAAGATACGAAATCAGATTTCCGTGAAGTGCCTAAGTAGATTTTTTTCTAAGCACACAAAGAATTCTGGAGGTTACTTCGGCTGGTTTTATCTTTGTAACGCGAGCATCAAAGATGGTTGCAAATTGAATCAGATCGGTGCCCAGAGGGTTCTTTTTAGTCAATAAGCTGAAAAAAACCAACCCAACCCTGAAAAAGAACTGTATCTCTGAAAAGTGCGTTCAATATTCGACTTTATTGTGTTGTATTTAGAACCATTGTATAAAAGCAAATAGTTTATGAACGTTTTATGAAATGCTAAGTACCAATTTTCTTATATGATTTAATCAACTTCTCGTGCTTCGGAGGGCGCCTATAAGTGGACACGATTACTGGTGCATCTAGCTTCACCACAGAGTAAAAAGGTCGTATTTGTCGTAATGACTCGTTCAGAAATTTCACAAATTAATTTTCTTTTTAATCGACTACGAAAAAAGGGGGAAGGTACTTATGTACGTAGTTACACCGGTTACTTCGTCAGTTATGAACCAATTTTTATGATTTATTTTTAATCGACGTATCATTCTTTTGGATCGGGCCCATTTTTTTCATAAAAATTGGTTCACTGCTTTTTCAGGAATTAAAAAAACTGACTTTTTAATTATTTTTTTCCTAATATCTCCATGAAATATTTATTAATTTAGATACATCGCCAATTTTATTACCATTCTGGGTATGTAATCTCCTTAACCAAAATAGTTCCAGCTACAATTTTAATTAAAAACTGGCAAAGAAAATGCTAAACATAAAAGAATCCGTGAATTCATAAGGTGCTCAAAATTTTACTTGGCACTAAAATTTCGCAGCCCTCTCTCGGGCCCATTTAGCGGTCGCACCAGTAAAGTACCTTACATAGACGAAAATAGTGGAAAAAGGAAGTAGAGGAAAACTTCAATTAGTGGCTATACACGGCACACGCTAAAAGAGCTCCATTTAGAGCATAATTATGTGGCACAAATTGAAAATAATAACATAAGTCTGGCAGAAAGAAGCTGTGAAAGTAATCCAGAAATAATTGAATCGCTTCATATTATGTTGTCAGCTGGGCAATTTCAATTGATGGCCATATAACATTAGTCATATCGTTGAATGCATACAAAATTAAGGTGTCGATAGCCTAATTGGTAGGACGGTGGACTTGAAGCCGGAGGTTCCGGGTTCGATTCCTATTCGCTGCCAAAATGCTAAGCACCAATTTTCTTTAAGAATATGTGCTTAAATCGACTCCTCGTGCTTCGGAGGGCACTAAAGCCGGCGTCCGGTCACCAACCCGCCTGTCAAGCGTGGTGACTATGGCAATTCCTCTCAATGAGCACCACTAAAATGGTGCAGCAGTGGATCTTAAAAGGTTATCAGCGATGATGATGATGATGATACAAAATTATAGCAATAGTTATTTTTTAGGGATAAGTACCCAAAGGGTGATAACGGAAACCTTATAAGGCTCCGCTGTCTGTCTCAGAGCTGTATCTTTTGAACCGTAATAGGTAAACACTTGAAATATAATAAAATATAATAAAAATGACATAAATTATATTATATTAAATTTCATATTAAAAATTAAAGGGGTCCCCATACAAAAACGTCTAACTAGTATAACAATAATGCATACTCGGCCAAGTGTGGGTCGGAGTAGCACAGAGAATATGTCATGGTAGCACAGAGAATGTGACTACGTAGCACAGAAAATGTGACATCGAAGCATCATCGTAGCACAGAGAATGTACCATCGTAGCACAGATAATGTACATAGTAGCACAGTGAATTAGGAGAAACAAATTTGTATTTTTTGAGAACATTTATAAATATTTTATCTCATCTTATGAATCTAGTTATCACTTTTCCTTGAAAGGAAACATGCTACATCTACATTAAGAAAGAAAACACGTGTCATCACTTTATGACATAATTATTATGTGGGGGAAAATCTACGATCCCGTATATCATGTCTGTACTTTTTTTTTGTTATAATTTCAACACTATTCTCATTTCCCGACCACATTGAGTGTATTTATGCTTTATTTGTTAAAAAATAGTTAATTGGTCGTTTCCTAATTGATTGGTACGGAATCCTAAAATTGACTACCAAAATAAAGGAAACATAATAAAGAATCCGTAATAGGAAAGGTTTTTGTCGTCGGCTTAGCACGAAACCCGAATATCCACATAAGAAGACTCCGATCCATCAAAAGCAGGAAAAAGTCTACGTGAACGTGTTACTAACAAGGTGATAGGTGAAATGCACTCATTCTCTACTATTTTACTATGATATTTTAGAGGCTTTTCCATCTAAATATCAACAGAACTGGCCACTCGTAAAGTAGGCGACACATTGGTCCAACATCGCAACTGAATTTTCCCATTCCGGCCTTTTTATGTAAATATACCTCAACAGAACTGGCCACTCATAAGGTATACCTCCTAAATATCTTTTTTTTTCATGGGTTGCCTTACAACTCCCAAAACCGTGTTACGGTCCCAGGGTACCCAGCGGAAGACCAAGTCTCCCTCTTTTATCCCATGGTATTTGTGAGGCTATACCTAAAGGTGCCCACTCATTCGTCCAATCGCCAGCGCGCCGCCATACGGTCCGCCGAAATCGACCACAGACTCGTCCAATTATTGTAACGTATGGTTCGCCATCCGTTTTCAAATTTGTGGTTGATTTCGATGGCCGGAACGATCTGTCACGCACACACGGATGTTTGATACTTTGTTTAATCGAATCTTGTGTGTCTGTGTGAGTGAGTGAATTGCATGTGATCTAAATCGTATGATTTACATCGCTAATGTGTGGCCTGGCCTGTGTTCAATCTCGATCATACGGCGGCCGGACCGATTTTTTTTTTTCTGTGAGATACCGGACCAGTTCGTGTTATCGGATTATGTGTACATGAGTTTTTTATTAAGTTTTTTATTATAAATTACCCTATTAGTTTAGATCAGACATAGAAACATTAGCATTATTTGTTAGTACCTACGATGTACAGAATAGCACACCATAGTATGTGACTTTTTCAAGACACCTAATCCCTCTCTAACAACCCAATGAACAGTGTGAACTTACTGAGGTATCTGTTGTTTTCTTACGGTTTCAAATTATATATTTTTGTATGAAATTACATGAATGTATGTATGTTCCGATATGGCTGAATGAATTCGTAATTTTAAATCACATATATTATGTTACGGGCTAAAGCCGAATTAACAGCACATCATAACAGCGATATGCATGTATACCGTATGAGATGCATAACTCTGACCTTTGCCCGAGCACATCTAGATGTGCTAAACGTAGTTGGGAAAACGTCGATAGAAAGTTATAAACACGTGTAACTTGCCCTTCGGTATTGCTATGTCAAAATCTAATAGCTTCATTCTAAGATCAAAACTTTATCCTATACTAATCTAAAGTTTAGCATGCAGAATTTAACCGCACCCGAGCTTGGTTTGATGCAGGCATATAACGGTTGTATAGATGTCTTTAATAAGACTATGGTTTGAGGGGCAAAACAATCTGTGTGCAAAGTACAATGTTGACTGGCAGTTGTGAATAATATGAATATTGATAAAAGAGTCTATCTAAGACATATATCCAGCTAGCAAATAAAAGAATCAGGAAGTTGTATATTAGTGATATGAGCAGTCATATATTCATGATAGAAACGTTTCTATCATTGCAAAGTGGCCCCAGTTTTACAGCTGTTCGATGATATATTGTGTGTATTTTAGCACCGGTTATTACTTTTTTGTTACATATCCGTGATAATCTTGATCACAATATCAATAAATTATGATATAATATCTACCGCGACGCTTATATTCAGCTATTTGTTGTTATTTTGGTGATTCTTTTTTTACATAACATAACTTCGAATCGCGTACGTGCTTGACTAAGCGTGCGTTATTTAAATAAATATTAAATTCAGACGAAACATTAATAAAAACTAAGTAAATAAGTACAAAATATTGGAAAGTAATTATTTTTCATTTCGCTGTAGGTATATTTATTATATGCGGTGAATTTATTTTGCGCTTACAACTTTATTGGTGAATTCATATCACATTATAGGTATTTATTTCATGCCCCCCTCGAATTTATATCATTTGATTATTAAAAATAATTTGAAATATTGAATTATTTTGAAGTCACCACAATATGTCCAATAATCAATGACCAAAGTTTAGGGTTCCTCGAGAAATCAGCGAGCATAAACTTTCCCCAAGAGAGTTATTTCAGCTATTATACGCCTTTTTAGCGTTATATCGTAGCCAAAAATATGTATATGTAACTGCGTGGTGATATAAGGGTCTTGCAGAAGCATATTTACAACTTCTTAGTGTTATTGTAGATCCATTATCACGTTTATATATCACGATAAATTTGATGCTTATTAGTTACGGAGTGTTCTTTTTTATCACAGATTAGATCCATGCGTGCCAGAATATCACCAGCGATAATTAAGCAACTTTGGAACTACAATAGATGTACTTTGCTGTACAAATGTACCATTTAAACCTTATTAGTTACTTATTGCGTACTTAACAAAACAAAAATATTTTTTAACGACCTCTATGCCTTACCGTGTGGCCAGAGACACAAGTAACGGTGTCCACTTTTTGCCAGTTGTCCATATTGAACAGAACAGTTGGTAAATCTGTTGCTGCACTTAATGTAGACTTAGATGTACGTGTCACTTCCTTAACCGTAAATATTTGTTATTTTTAGAAGTGCGGACGCTTTACTTGCACTCCGAAGCACGAAGAGTCCATGAAGTCGATATCTGCAACAGCAGTGGTACAGTATCAATATCAGACTGCGTTATCAGTTGATAGTTGAGGATGTGGATTACTCAATTGGTATATACAGGATCATCAATCCGTTATAAAGTGGACATTGTTACTGGTATCTAAGTGAAATTAAAAGGTAGATCACAACGCGTCGATGGTCGAGTGGGTAAGACGTCGGTTCGCATCTGAAAAAGTCGCGGGTTCGATTCCTACATCCGACCTTGTACCAATGGGTTTTTTAATTAAAAACTTATGTACATAATCCGACAAACCACACTTAGAGGCTTTTCCATCTAAATATATCTCAACAGACCTAGCCACTCGTTAGATATAGCCTCACAAATACCATCGGCTAAACGAGGGAGACTTGGTCTTCCGCTGGGTACCCTGGAACCGTAACACGGTTTCGGGAGCTGTAAAAAAGCAACCCGTGAAGAAAAAAAAAAGAAAAAAAACTATAATACATTATCCGTCAAACCGGTACATAGAGGCTTTTCCTCAACAAAGCTGGCCAATCGTTAGGTATAGCCTCAAAAAATCATTGGCTAAATGAGGAAGACTTAGACAATATTAATTTCGCGAGTGATTTTCATACAATAATTTTTAACGAACGAGCCCTCACCCTGTTCATGACTATTTTTTTTTCTTTACTGGTTGCAAAACCGTGTTACGGTTCCAGGGTACCCAGCGGAAGACCAAGTCTCCTTCGTTTAGCCGATGGTATTTGTGAGGCTATACCTAACGAGTGGCCAGTTCTGTTGAGGTTTATTTAGATGGAAAAGCCTCTAAGTGTGGTTTGTCGGATTATGTACATAAGTTTTTAATTAAAAAAGCCATTGGTACGTGGCCTATTTATATATTTATATCTATCTATTTATCTATCGCCTTTTATCGCAAGAGGGGAGGCAGACAAGCACGTAGCCAGGGGGAGGGTCCAGTGAGTCGACTGAAAATCCTGGCTACGTGCTTGGAGGCAGAGACAATCGAATGCCATTTACTACGATCCTGACATATCTCTTTCGTTTCTTTTATATTTACATTGTGCCACGACTAAAAAACGGTAAAAATGAAAACAGTACAACATTACACATATATTATGAACGTCAGGTTTCTGCACAAAATAAATCACGGCGGGCGCGCGTCCGGTAAAAATTGCACCGACGAAAATATATATCTGCAATAAAATTTCTAAAAAAATGCACATAGCGTTGGGCGCGCATTACAAAATGTACCTTTATGAGATTTTTGCTGTCTACCGACAAAATACGGCCTACTGAGATTAAATAATAGGTTCCTATATATTTCCTGAAAAGTAAATATCCATACTAATATTATAAATACGAAAGTAACTCCGTCTGTGATCTGTCACCAGGCTGTATCTCATGAACCGTGATAGTTAGACAGTTGAAATTTTCACAGATGATGTATTCCTGTTGCCGCTATAACAACAAATACTAAAATAAATATTTAAGGGGCCTCCCATACAATAAATGTGATTTTTTCACTCGTTTTTGCTCGATATTGATAACGGCAACATATATTCACTTTAAAAATAAATAATTAAATTTAAATAAAATTAATATTTAATCCCATACAACAAACGTGATTTTTTTGCCGTTTTTATAGTTTATGGTACGGAATCCTTCATGCGCGAGTCCTACTCGCACTTGGCCGGTATTTTTAATCTACCCCCTAAAGGGGTATAACGTGGCATAAAAGTTAGTAGTAGAGCGTCAACAACTGAGAAGTCGCGCGTTCAATTAGTTATTTTTAATCTTTTGATTTAAGGTTTTATTAAATAAAAAAAAATATATGCGATAACCGTACAAAGAGGATTTTCCATCTACAAATTTCAGATTATAAATCGGTTCAGTATTTTTCAGGAGTTCCAAACTCTAACTTTTTGGTGTCGTTTATAATTTTGGTATCCATCTCGCTTAATTCTTTCTGATGATATTTCGTCCTATAACCGGCGCGCCGCCGTACGGTCCACCGAAACTGCCCACAGATTCGTCCAATTCCTATAATAAATGGCCCGCCTAGATCGCATGGCGGCCGGGATGGGAAAAAAAACTTTCTTACCCATGAACCAAATATTAGATCGCGCCTATTTCACGCACACGCCATTTTGTGTATATTGCCTTGGGTGTAAAATGCGTTACTTTTGCCAGACGATTACATTTCTTTCCGATCCTAGAATGTTGGTTCAAGCCCAATGATTTGGAAGCATTCGATAATTCACTGGAGAGTGGATTCTTAATGCATAACAGATATGATATGTCTGGCATTCTTAGAGGGTAGTGGCAAAAGTGTGGAAAAAAGAACCTTATTGCTATGAAAATAAAATTAAGTTTAGTTAATTTATTAGCAATAGGGGGCCATCCATATATTACGTCATACGTTAAGGGGGACGGAGGGGGTCAACAAAATGTGACATTGTGTGACAAAGGGGGGACGAATTATAAGAGACGTCACATGTAGCCTATAATAGTACTAAAACTCTAGCGATTTTTTTCTTCTTTTATTGTGGCTGTGGATGATTTTTAGTATCAATCGGTATCTAAGATGATCCCGTCTACTGTGATATGTCTTATTAATCACAGACTAATCACAACTAACACAGCGCGGGCGGGATTAAACCGGATTCCCCATCATGTCACGACGGAACGCGTGCGTCGGTCGCCATGACATGACGTAGAATCCCTAACGATTTTTTTAATTTATTATTCAAAATATGAGACGTCCAACTAGACACAAATGTGACCACCTGACAAGTCATTAAATTCGTATGACGTAATTGATGAATGAGCCCTATCCTCATGAACAGCCATGAAAGCCAATTAGTTTGATCATGATTGTTGAAAGTTTCATGAAAATTCATGCAATCTTGTCCTATTCATGGCTAACATAAAAACAGACAGAAGAAATCAATTTCTTGTAAATAATAATCCGTGTAGTTTAATAAAAAACTAAAAAACACGCTTTTGTCGGTAAACTTGAGCAAACCAAATGAGCCCAAACTCGATGGAGTTACGTCGTTTCGTTACAGAGTTCCTGTGACCATCTTCAGTCTTCATCATCAGGACCCTGAACATCATCTAGGACCAGAGTACTTGCGAAGATAAATCAAACGAGCCCAAACTCGATGGGATTACGTCGTTTAGTTACAGAGTTCCACTATCCACCTCCTGGCTCCATCATCAGAACAGATTGATGGTACTAAATTATTGTATTGTCATCCGAATTACATACACTTGCAAAGCGCCAGACTTCCAATATTTGTTAGTTACTTACATTACAGGTGAAGCTAATAAAAGAGTGTTAAAAAAAGTGTACCGACTTCAAAATGTTAGCATTGAAAAGTAAGAAATAATAAATATTTCGTCGTAGATTTTGAAGACAGTTGGTGCCAAATTAGGATACAAAATTAAGTAAACATCTAAGAAGATAAAGATCTGTTCAATATTATCTATGTTTGTACTGATGATCGTAGGTTCCTAATGAATTGTCTAGATTAGTGAATTTGGAAACTAAGTCGGTACACTTTTTTTTTAAAGTTAATTTATTTTTCCCTTTTAAGTGATTACAAGTATCATTACAAATATAAATAATCGAAATCTGTTTGGCATTTCATCGAGTTATGACAAAAATTAACTTTATTCAAAACTACTATTTCACTAAAAATTGGGACAACACGGGAAGCACCAGCTTTCAAATAAAAAAAGAATCATCAAAATCGGTTCACCCAGTCGAAAGTTCTGAGGTAACAAACAAAAAAAATACAGTCGAATTGAATACCTCCTCCTTTTTTTTGAAGTCGGTTAAAAAGGGGGAAATAAAAAGCACCCGAAATCGAAGAGCATGCATGATTATTTTTCACATGAATAGTTCGAGGGCCGGGGAAATTTATCCCGGGAAAATATTATTCTTATAAACAGCATGTGCGAAGTAAGAGCGGGTCGCTGCTAAGTCTTCTATATAAATAAAAATTAAATTATGTTCGTTGCTAACCGCATCATATGAGAACGGCTAGACCGATTTGGTATTTTTTTAATGTTCGTAATAATACGGACGAAGCCCGGAAACCTACTTCATAATAATTTTGAAATCAAAGACTTTATTTATACAAAGTTTTTTTTTAAACTGAAAATCGTTCACCAACTTTTCCTGTATTAATTCGTATTACATTACAAAACAACCTGGATTCAGTCATAATAAAAACCTAACATGAGATATCATGTATCACGCCTTATTTCCCTTAGGGGCCGTCTCCACGAGCGAGAGATTGGCGGCGATAGTCTCGTCTGTACCACCAAATTCGATACAAACTCTATGGGCCAATCTCCACAGGGCGATACTATCGCCTATGTATGGCACGGCGAGACTATCGCCGCGATTCTCATGCTCGTGGAGACGGCCCCTTAGGGTAGGCTAATACCAAAGATGTGCACTCGCCACGATCCTAATTTTTTAATTAAAAAATTCTTAACGAATTTAAAATACTATAATCCGAGACTAAGACAAAATATATCTATCTATTTATCTATCATCACGCCTTTTATCCCAAGAGGGGTAGGCAGAGATAATCTAATGTCATTTGCTACGATTCTGACACATCTCATTCGCTTCTTTTATATTCATCATACCTTTCATACATGCTCGTCGATTGTGTGTGTAGATTCCACGACACGCCTTGGTGGAAAGCGCACGCGCCGCGAAGACGTGTTGGGGAATCCAGTTTAATCCCGTCCGTGCTGTGATGGTTGTGATTAGTCAGTGATTAATAGGACATATCACGGCCGGCGGGAGCATTCTACCTACCGATTATCGGCTTATTGTTACTGTGACGTCTATAATACTTGACATTGGCGGAATCATCAAGACCCTGATGGAGCCATTTTGAAAAAAAATAGAATTGAATAGATTGTGTGTACTTTTAAAATTACCATCAATCAATATATTTTTTATATCTATATATATAAAAATGAAACCCGTTTTCCGTTGTCACGACATAACATGAAAACGGCTTGACCGATTTGGCTAATTCTTTTTTTGTTTTGTTCGTTACAACACAGGGGTGGTTTATAAGAAAAAAAATTGGAAAAACCTTAAAGTTCAGCTGAAAAATAAAAAATAATAAATAGGTAATTTTGTATGGAAATCGCAGGAGTAGAATTGTAGGAGTAGAGGTAGGGGTAGTGGTAGTGGTAAAGGTAGGGGTAGGGGTAGGGTAGGGGTAGGGGTAGGGGTAGGGGTAGGGGTAGGGGTAGGGGTAGGGGTAGGGGTAGGGGTAGGGGTAGGGGTAGGGGTAGGGGTAGGGGTAGGGGTAGGGGTAGGGGTAGGGGTAGGGGTAGAGGTAGGGGTAGGAGTAGTTGTTTTCCACGGACGAAGGAAAGTAAATAGCAGGCAAGCCAACGTTTGGGCAGGACAACGTCTGCCGAGTCCGCTAGTGTTTAATAAAAGTACACCTAGGTCTTCCTCTGCCAGCATTTCCTTTCACTTCAGCCATATAAACCTTTTTAGTCAGTCTTTCATTCTTCATTCTTTCAACAAAATTTCAACAAAATATCTTACTTAATAAAGAGGTTTTTGTTGAACAATAAAAGTGAAACGTGTCATCCATTGTTAAAAGTCGAGACAAAACGGAACGAAACGCTTAATAAATATAATTACGACAAACTCATTAAAATCTAAAGAATTGCCACTAATGGGCTTCTGGAACCTTATTATTCTTATTGTAACCCGTTCATTGTTTCTATACATCTTCACGGCTTTTAAATACCAGCGGTGTGGCCTGAGACAAAAGTAACAGTGTCTACTTTTTGCCAAGTATCCATATTGAAGAGAACAGGTGGCGATACTGTTGCCACCTCAATACTGTCTGTTTCATGAAAACTTAAGACTCCTATATGTATAATTTTTCTGGGATAAACTATTCCCAGTTTCTCTGTAAATAATCCACCTCTGTCACTGTAATTTAGCATATAATTACTTATTTAATATATCTAAGTGAAATAGCTGTTATTTGTTCAATGGGTTTTATTGAATAGGTGATATATTATGAAAGAGAAAACAGGGGCAAATTAATCCTTTATTTTACCACCCATATTTCCTATTCAATAAAACCATTTGAAAAAATATTGACTTTTTCACTTAGATACGTTGAATAAGTAACTATTAATGTTAAATTACAGTGACACAGGTGGATTATTTACAGAGAAATTTTGAATAGTAATATCCCCATACAAATTATGGATATAGGGCTCGTTGCGAAACCTTCATTGCAAATTCTTAGCGAAGCGTATGAAATAAAGCTAGATTTAATATTAAAGGAACTTCCAACTATGAAAGCTCCATTTACAAGCCATATTATAACATATTTCATTTTAAGATCCCTATGCAACTAACGAGACAAAGCGACCAGGTTTTCATATACTTCTTGTTTCACATATTATAAAACAAACTCTTGTGCCGCGTCTGTCTGTCTATCTGTGACCTTTTCACGCAACTACTGAACGGATTATCATGTTTAGGAGCTGACCATTAAGAGTCTAAGTGAATCAAGTCGGGGAAAAATTAGCCCCGGCGAGTGTTCATATGGTATGCTGTCAATTGCTGTCCAATTCGTTAGATATATAACAAAATGATGTATGGAAGAAATGTGGAATGAAATTATCTATAATAAAGTCCATAGTAGCATATATTTTTATGTGTATATAACAATATAAAAACCTTAAATCTAATCTAAACATTAAAAATAACCAAATATGGAATAGTTGCAAGAATACTGGCTGCATTTCCCCGCGAATTTTCTTGCATTTTTCACGATTAGATAGGTTGGTTTACTACGAATTTTAACTATTTAACTTGATTGAGGAATTTAGCATCAATCGCATTTTTCTTGGCGTATGCTGTCTAATCCGTCATAATAAAATTATCTACAAAAAAGTCCGCGGAAGCATACCTATAATATCTTTATTTATTTACTTATTTATTTATTTTATTTATTTATTAAAAATCCACAGCACAACAGATTAATAGATTAAAATAATATAATATAATTACATTTGGCCACAAAAGGATCTATTTTATTTGGGTATCCATTCTGATCCAGAAACAAAGATATAAAATTTTAAAAAAAACAAAACATACTTAATACAAAATATTCAAAAATTCTTTAAAATAAAAAATATATTATTAATTAAATATTAAAAGAAAATAAGAAACAATTATAAAATACGAATAACAAATTTAAAAATAAAAAGAAATTCAAATTCTAGAAATATGGTTCATCAAAGAGTCAAAGTGTGTGTGGGTGCGTGTTATAGTGTGTGTGTGTAGTGTATGTGGGTGTGTGTTGTAGTTGGGTGTATGTGGGGTGTATTTGTACATACATACATAATATCTTCCTGACATATAATAAAATATAATAGATAAGAAAATAATAGATAATAAATCTATTTCTAATAGCGTGTTTGTAAAGATACTCAAATTGTTCTAAATTCATATTGTATCCGTGTGAAGCCGGGGGCAGGTCGCTAGTATGCCAATAATATCAATACTAGTTCAAGGTAAAACCAAGAAAATTTCTTTGCCTTTCTCCATACATGAAGTCGCTTCTTCAACGCTTTGATAAATTGGCTGAATAATTTTTCAGGCAGTCAATTTGTGTTACTCGTAAAAATATTCTGTTCTATTTTGTTGGATGTCCTTATTAAATTTACCTGTTGCTAGTCTATTCCTTATACTTTAGTTTTTATTTCTTACTTTATGTTGGTTTGATGTGGCCAATCTATCAACCCCACGTTTTATCCCAAGAAAGGTAGGCAGAGACAATGCCATTTGCTACGATCCTGACATACCTCTTCTTTTATATTCATCATACCTTTCATACATGCTCGGCGCTTGTGTGTATCTTCTTTTAATATTTTCCAGCATTTCCTTTCACTTCAGCCATATAAACCTTTTTAGTCAATCTTTCGTCCTTCATTCTTCCAAAGTGTGGCAAATCTATGAATTACATTCATTATTTTAACCCCCGACGCAAAGAGTCGTGTTATAAGTTTAACATGTGTATCTATAAAAAGGCCCCATATTCCTTTTTTTTTATTTTAGATTCTGTAACTTCTGAGATAAGGGGGAAGGGAGGGGAGGGGAACGCTCAATTTTTGTTTTGTAATTCTTATAACGAGCCCTTTCATTTGATATTTCACACGATGCACTAAAAAAATTTTTTTTACTTTATAATTTCTCCCAAAAATTAACGCCCAAAATCTAAATTCGATTATTTACGCTACATCAAACTTCAACATTTTTCGTCAGTGACAGGAGATTCCACATCCGGTCATGGCGCCGAACGCACGCGTTTTCGTCATGGCGTGATGTGGAATCCGGTTTAATCCCGGCCGCGCTGTGATAAGATTAATAAGACATATCACAGTCGGCGGGATAATCTTAGCTACCGATTTATCGGCTTACTATTGCACAAGATTAAACACTGGAGACTGGCAGAATTCACAACATTTAATTTTTTATTAAGTACCAAAATTAAAAATCCGTTTGGAGATTTTCTTTTGTTTAACACGATACACATATTAATAATTTTTTTTATTCAGTAGTTTAAGAGATATTTTGAAATAACTACACAGTGTAAGGAGTACGGCTCAAAGCTACTATACTCTCTGCCTCCAAAGGTACCTTGCAGAAAAATTATTAGTTGTAGATGTAGGAACAAAACAAGATACAAGGGGATCTAATTTACGTGCTTCTCTACCCATCTTCGTTGATGAAAGTGAATAAATATTTAATTTTAAATTAATAAACTCGAAAATAAACAATAATGAATGAAACAAAAGAACGATTGAACGAATGAAACGAATGATTAAATGAAAGAAACGAACGAATGAACGCACGCATCTCATGTTATTTCTTTTTTTTTAATACAGACTACACAAAGACACCTGATACTTTAAGCCGTTATCGGCTTTTTCTAAAAATCCAATATTTAAAAATTAATTTAAGAGTGTTAAAGTTAAAATTTTAGAAAAACAAAAAATACGGGTACCTTAATTTTTCATCTACTTTCATATAGGCTAATAAACTTAGGGGGTTAAAATTTTGAAATGTTGTGGATTGCGACGAAATCCATGTTGCCATATATCAAAAGAAGAAGAAGAAGAAGCAGTGACAGACGGACAGACAGACACGTCAAGAGTAAAATATAAAAAGCATACCTTATTTTACATACCGAATTGAACCCCGTGAGTTCACTAGTCTATGCACCACTCGAATTATTTAAATACATAGAACGCGAAACCGTAATCCTCGTGTTACACATATTACAGGCCGTTCGACACAGAAGAGTTTAATAGCTTTTAATGGCCACTCTGATTCTTAATTTAGATAAAATGTGTATATTTTTATTTGTGTGCCTGAATAGGGAATTTTACTAATATCACAATTTTTTTTGTGAGAAAGTGAGAGTTGATGATGTTAGACTAGGGCGCACGTAGAGGGGATGACGCGTTGTTATGAGGCAATACCAAGCGTCTCACACTTCGGAGAGACGCTTGGGTTTGGCCAACGCCGTCTGCGCCTAGGGCTGTGCGCAGGAAGAGGGGATAACGCGTTGGCTGAGGCAAGACGCTTGGTTTTGGCCACAGAACTTCTATTTGGGCTACGCTGCGTGCGTCTGGTCGTGTATTTCTTCGTCTAAGAGAATATACACTAATTTTGATGTTTCACATCTACCGGGTGTCCCCGACGCACTCTTCTTTTTTGTTTTAGGTACTCAATGATACAGTAACAGTTGAACCGATGAAACCTTCTTCTTCTTAGTCGTAGTGCTCTTGACAGAGCAGTCGTGGTCGATAATGGTGGTCTACAGCGCGCCATGGTTAACTGTCTTGAAAAGTGGTTTCCCCTTGCCTTCTGCACCAGACATTTTGAGACTATGTAGGTCTTCAAGCTCGCTGTAGCCTCTTCTAGCCAGTTTCTAGCTAGGTGTATGGTTATACTGCCATTGCTCGGTCGCCAGAGCCTCGTTTGTTGTCTAGCAGAGGGTATCAAGCGTGCAGGTGAGGATGACATTTGGGGTCGGATAGATCTTATCTTACAATCCTATCCCAACTAATATTGTAAATGCGAAAATGTGTTTGTTTGTTTGTCCTTCTGTCACTTCAAAATAAAGCAACGGATCGACGTATTTTTTGGCACAGAGATAGTTAGAAGGCCGGAGAGTGATTATAGACCACTTTTTATTCCGGAAATCCCGGGTAAATTCTTATGTCACATTTCAAAAATATCATTCTGAAATAACAACAATTTAAACTAAAACTAAAAACTCTAAACTAGGTAAAAAAAAGTCCATAAGTGGGACACCACTTGGCAGTGTACCTAATACACTTGCAGCATTGCCTCGTTGAATGGCAATGCTGATTTTTTGTTTTTAAAAACTATGGCATTTGGAGTCACCACATTCTAGGAATACTCGTTTTCCAAGCTCTTGTAGATCCGAGTACTCCCGAAGTTTCAACGCCAAATCCCACAAATTCATAATTTTGGGTCAAGTCCCGGTATTTCGTCCGCTTGCGTGACTCTGCCATGCAAGCGGCTGAACCCGGAACTGACGAGGTAACCGAAAAGTAGCGTCCCATATAAGTGCCTTCCCACATGACCACGGAACGAGTGTGAGACCATCAGGTCCCTTTCCGTCTGATCTGCTAATTCCTGGAGGCTCCAGTACAGCAAGTATTTTGGCTGTAGCCATTGATCGTCGGATTATGTCATTAATATTGTTATGTCTGGGTATTCTGCCAGCACTTCTTCTGCATGATAAGCCATGTCGTCCATACATGTCGACTTCTTTTCCACAAACACAAATATGTGGTATACAAATTTGTAGTCCCGTACGCAGTGCAACAGCTATCCTCAGTGTTTCATTATATATAATAACAACACGTCATAAATGCGATATCTATACTAAGAATAATGCTGAAGAGTTTGTTTGTTTAAACGCGCCAATCTCTGGAACTACCAATCGGATTTGAAAAATTAATTTTGCATTTGATAGGCTTCTTGAGGAAGGCTATAATATCACGCTACCTAAAGAGTGGCCAGTTCTGTTGAGATATATTTAGATGTAAAAGCCTCAGAGGTGCCCACACATTCGTCCAATCGCCGGCGCACCACCGTACGGTCCACCGAAATCCACCACAGATTCGTCCAATTCTTTAATCGAATCTTGTATGTCTGTGTGAGTGAGTAAATTGCATGTGATCTAGATCATATGATTTACATCGCTAAAGTGTGGCCTGTGTGTAATTTCGATCATACGGCTAACCCAAAGTGTCGCCATATTTGTTTTATATAACACACGTCAAAATTTATTTCATTAATCAATAAGAGTAAGACTCTTTCATAACAACACATTTTCTTTTGTAAATATTTATTTTAACAATGTTTTCTGTAAAAATACATGAGCAGTCGACCTTTCGAGTTACATTAAAATAAAATCTCCCAGGAATATCTAGAGTCGTCCGTGTGGGAGTACCGAGCACGCGCAGTACGATAACAGCAGGTGTTGCCGATAGGAAACCTCTATTAAGATAACAAACACTAAAGTTCTATTTTAAAAGGTATTACGTGACTTAATACTCTGATAATCTCTAAGGATTTGTGGTTGCCTAGCAGGCGTGGGACCTAAAAATATTCGATTCCCATTTGGGCATAAGTTGAAGTTCAAATTACCACAGTTTCCTTTTACTTAATTGCTGGTGAAAATAAAACATAGCGAATACTTCGCACCGTTAGTTCAACTGATCTCCAACAGATGGCGTCTTTTATAAAAAAAAAATTTTAAAAAATAATAATTTTGATTTGTTTGTTTATTTTTCGTCATTACAGGGTAAAATAATCTTTAAAATGGTGTATCAAACATTATCTTTGAGTAAGCAAGATAATATTTACGTGGTCAGATCGCATTTTAAATCAATCTTTACCATAACAACGAAACAACACCTTCGCGTCGTTTATATCTTGCAGTGTCCACTTTTTGCCAGTTGTCCATATTGAACAGAACAGGTGGCAAGCCTGTTGCTACACTTAATGGACCTAGACAGGCGTAAATATCTGATAGTTTTGAGTAAAAGCGGACAGCACGTAAACAGGACAAGTTTACGTGCCCTTCTAAGCACTAAGGAGTCGATAAAAGTACATATTATTGAAGAGAGGGTTTTTTAATTGCACATCAGCAAATACTCGTACTTATTGTACAAATAAATTATTTAAAGTACAACTCAGTTAGCACGCAGGTTAGGATTTTTTTTAACCACACATAAACCAGGCAGACCCCGTACCTACGACCTTTCACGTAGGGGTAATGCAATACGATAATAATATTTTGAGCTAAATGTATTTTGCTGTGCAATCAGTATTTTTGATGGCAAATGGGCATTTTTTTATTTGCAGTTAAATTCTTCTACTCAGTCGTAGTGCTCTTGACAGAGCAGTCGTGGTCAATCATGGCGGTCCACAGCGTGACGCAACTTGTATTGACTCGCCATGGTTAACTTTCTTGGGAAGAATAGTGAAGTGGTTTCCCCTTGACGTCTGCACCAGACATTTTAAGATTATTTAAGTCTTCAGGCTCGCTGTAGCCTTTTCCAGCTAGTTTCCTAGGTAGGTGTATGGTTACACCGCCATTGCTCGGTCGTCAGAGCCTCGTTTGTTGTCTAGCAGAGGGTACCAAGCGATTTGGGGTCGGATAGATCTTCATCCGTTCTCCCCATTACTAAATAAGACAAGTCTAGAAAAACCGACCATTATTAGACTACTTATTAGAAATTCAGTGCGTCCAATTCGATCCCCAGTTTTAAATCTTGACATTCTTGACCCAGTTACAGGAATTATTAAAAAATATTTCAGCTGTAAATGAGTCATATATTTTGAATGCCAACGCAAAAATTAGATCGTTTCTAGTTTCTTAAAATTCATGGTCGGCATTCACGGCTACGTTATGACCGTTCGTGAGAATTTTAGCAAATGAGCCTGCCGGTTGCATATTAACAAAATCTACTAAGTGACTGAGTTTTGAATGGGATCTCGACGCACAATTTTAAAGACTTTCAAAGTTTAATAACAACTGTCAAAACCATACCAAGAGTTAATCTGCGATTAGTAAACATGTCTGCAGCCGTGCGAGCATGACCGCGTAGATAAAATCTACAGGCGTTAAACAAAATCTACATGGGGTAGACAAAATCTACAAGCAGTGTCAGATTGTCTATTTATGACATTTGTCACGTGATCCCTAGATAATTTGTCTTCTAACTAAGAGATCACGTGGGGATTCTAGGTCCCGCCGTGATATGATGGGGAATCCTGTTAAATCCCGTCTCCGCTGTGATAGTTGTGATTAGTCAGTGATTAAAGGGCATATCACAGTCGGCGGGATCTTCTTAAATCGGCATATTGATACTATAAAGGCTATAATACTTGACATTGGCAAATCATCGATTAACATTGGTGGAACCACAATAAAAGAAGAAGAGAATGACAAATGTCATAAATAAACAAACTTACGCAACTGAGGACGTCATGCTACCGCTTGTAGATTTGGTCTACGCCCTGTAGATTTTCTCTACTAGGTCATGCTAGCTCGGCAGTTGTCAAATACGTGAAAATGTATTCACTCATCTCTGATTTAGTTTGACTAGAATTTCAAAAATTGGGCGTAAAGTAGATCGCACCGAAAATTTCCCATTCCGGCCGCCAGATGATTTAGGCGAATACAAGAATTGGACGAGTCTGTAGTCGGTTTCGGCGGACCGTACGGCGACGCGCCGGAGATAAAACGAATGTGTGGCCACCTTTAGAGATCACTATCAAAAGATTTTTTTGACAAATCAGAGATGCATAGCTTTCAAAAGTTTAGTTGGTAGATTTTGTTTAAATGCCTCCCGGTTCTTATTTAATATAACAAGTTGATTTGTATTGGCTACACGTAAAAAACATATTTCAGACAGAGAATTAATGGACAACTGTAAAAACGTAACTTCGAACTGAATTGGTAGCATTCAATTATTTTTGAATGGTTTTTATTTGGGTTAGAAATTTAAGGTTCCGATTTCCATCTTTTCCTCTATCAGCTTTATAGTTAGGTTACGTCATAAGGTTAAGAACTACAAATTGCTATGAAAACGTTAAGGGCCTTATCCCCATAATTTGTATAGAATAGTATCCCAATTTCTCTGTAGATAATCCACCTGTGTCTCTGTAATTTAGCATACATAGTTACTTATTCAATATATCTAAGTGAAATAGTCGTTAGTTTTCCAAAGTTTTATTGAATAAGAAATATGAGTAGTAAAATAAAGGAATATTTTGCCCCTCATGGTTTCTCTTTCATAATCTATCACAAAGCCTCATTGATTTGAGCACAAAGCTCTTAAATTGTTTTTAAACGAATTATAACCATTACCCTTCAATTAAACGTCTTGCGTTTTTTGGTACTTTATTGAAAATTTTAAATAAAAAATATTTTATGACTTTTTAATAGGTCAAAAATAATAAAATAATTATTATTTCGATTTTTTAATAAGCTACAAAAAACCCGAGACGTTTAAGTGAAGGGTAATGGTATAACAGTGCTTTTAAAAAAAATTAAGAGCTTTGTGATATATTACGAAAGAGAAAACGGGGGCAAAGTTTAACCACCCATATTTCCTAAAATTCCATTGAGATAATAACAGCAATTTCACTTAGATATATTCAATAAGTATCTATATGCTAAATTACAGTGACACAGGTGGATTATTTACAGAGAAATTGGGAATAGTTTATCCCTGAATTATTATGGATATAGGAGCCTTAAAAGCAGCCAATCTGATAGCATGACTTCCTCAGTTACCTCAGTTTGTCTATTTATAACATTTGTCACGTGATAAAAAAATCGCAATCTTAAATACTAAATTACAAATATAATTAAAAATATTTTTTATTAGTCACGTGATTCTTCTTCTTTTATTGTGGTTCCAATGTTAATCGACGATTTGCCAATGTCAAGTATTATAGCCTTTATAGTGTTTATAGCCGATTAATCGGTATTTAAGATAATCCCGCCGACCGCGATATGTCTTATTAGTCGTCAACTAATCACAACCATCACAGCACGAACAGGATTAAACTGGATTCCACATCACGCCATGACAAAATGGCAAGCGTTCGCCGCCATGACCGGATGTGGAATCCCATTATTAGCCTTTAGAGCGTATATGCCAATTAATCAATAAAAAAAATTATCGCTGTTAGATTCTGTTATCGATAATATTGATATTGATTGAATTCCGACCACGCTGTTATTAACAATGTGTGCGATATGAAATTGACAGAGGATCTCTCCGGTATAGAAATTGACTACAGAAAAGATGATTTGTAAATATCATACAAGAAATGAATAATTGCGAACTATATTGTTTTGAATATAAAATAACCTATCATTATTAGATGACATGGGGTTATCCGAAAAATATTTTTGTTTGCATATTGTATGTACAAGCGGAGGCGGAGTACCAACTACATTATGTGCAAATTATACATGTATACAACCATACATTGTTTGTTGAAAATTCCGCACACAAACTTCATATATCGTAAAAAATTACCAATTTTTTTATTTCGTTTTCGAAATATTTATTGAGGTTTTTTTATTAATAGAACACTGAACACTACTAAACGTACTATGTTTTCTCAATATTCCTTTAGAAAACTAGCTTTATCGTTTTAGGTTTTTCTACCAACCGTATTTCTTTGGTCGCATTCAATCGTTTCATGATAGACTTATATCCTGGATAGGGGTAGAGCTTCCTTTTCTATATAGTCGACTATCTATGGGCGTAACGTATAATATACACACGCTCACATATTCACGGCGTTCATACCTTGCGTTGTGGACAGAGGCACCAGTAACGGGGTCCCCATTTTGAACCAATTGTCCATCATACCTCTGTCAAAAATATGGCAAATCTCAATTAATCTTAGAAAAATGAGTTTATTTATACAACATATTTTTGACAGATGGCCAACAGCCCGTACCCTTAAACAGAACAGACAGGTGGCAAAGAGTAATAATCACTGCGGTTGCTGCACTTTATTGTCACTTCTGAAAAATTGTGGACACGTGCCGAAAGAATTTTTATTTAATAATCTAAAAAGGGTAATGGAACCTTAATAAACATTAAATAAACAAACTCATTAAACACCGGAATAATATGCTTGCAGAAATCTACTTAATAAAGTGCATTGGATAAAAAGCATTAAAAATGTATGAAATTGTAATGTCACGCCATTATTATTCGAGGTATATAAACTCAACAGGGTAACTCCGAAGACATTCAGTTGAAATATTTCAAAATGGTGAAATTACATTTTTTCTTTGCCTTAATCGTCTTGAGCACCATCGCTATGTCGGTAAGGATCTTTTTAACATTATACTTAATTGTTCGCCCCGGCTGCGGTCGTATTCTACACCCTTAGAGCCTATTTCTGTCCCTAAAGTTCTTTCTCAGTATCAAATTTCATTAAAATCGGTTCAGTGGTTTAGCCGTGAAAGCGTAACAGACAGACATACAAAATAGAGTTACTTGACATCCTATCCGGTCGCCTTGCACCGTCTCTAGAAATTCCAGTCGGCTCGTGAATTGCTAGAATTGTATTAATTTTTTTCTGTAGATGGTAGCAGCCTCTCCTGATGCGTCTCCAGAGCCAAGATGCCCAGGAGGAATGTGTGGTAAGTATACATAATTGACCGCAAAATTCTCAGCTTCTTCTTCCGTGCCTTATTTCCCATATTTTGTGGAGGGCCTTTCGATAGCCTAGTTGTCTTGAAACCGGGTGGTCTCGGGTTCAATTCCCACTCGTTTCAAAAAAAATTGCTAAGCACCAATTTCCTTTAAGAATATGTGCTTTAATCGACTCCTCGTGTTTCGTAGATCTGCACTTTTTCTAAAAAGAGTGACACATTTAGGTTCATTATGCAGCAACAGGCTTGCCACTTGTTTTGTTCAATATGGACAACTGGCAAAAAGTGGACACTGTTACTGGTGGTATAAAGGCCGTGAAGAAAAAGGAAGCCCTTTTGTGTGAGTTTTGTGCGATCTCTAATTTGTCTAAAAAACTTGTATTGCGACCAGTATGTACAATCTGTTTTTCTCTCTGGAAATTCTCGAAAGACAACTATCATTCACCCCGGCTGCCCTTGTAAAAATGTTTTATTGGTTATGGTTACTGCACTGTCCCTTTGGGTGTTAGCGTGATGTTATCTATAACTACAGCTAATATAACCTTTCTCAATAAATGGGCTGTTTAAATAAAAAAAAAAATTTAAACTTATATTATCTTCACGCGTGGTTTTTTTTAAATATGACATAAGAATGTATCCTGAAGGATTTCTAGCACTCCAACTGCTCGTATCTCTGTGCAAAAATAGATAGATAGATAGATGAAAAAAATAGCGAAATTATTTAGTTTCTTTAAATAACGTATACTATAAGGAAAAAATATAAAATAAATATCAAAATATAACTTTACACAGCGAATTTTCGTTCCGGACACAGATATTTTGTGAAATGATCTCTAGATGGCGTTATATACCTACTAATAAATAAAAATAATAATAAAAAAATATTTAGTTATTTATAGTTGTTTTCACTTCTGTGGGCAGTCCCTATTTTTACATCTATCTAGGCAGAGACAATCGAATGCCATTTGTTACGATACTGGCATATCTCTTTCGCTTCTTTTATATTTATCATGCCTTTCATATACGAGTATGTATATGTATTTTTTTCATTTTTTTAATTTATCATGGATTGTTACAAAATGGTGAACTATGTATACATACCTATTAGTGATGTGCCGGATCGTTAAAAATGTATATCCGCGGATACGGATCTGAATACGGATATTTGGTCTCGAGATCCGCGAATACGGATACGGATACGGATCTTAACATTCTTAGAGTACGCGGCGGTAAATATTGCACATCGACCTTTGGAAGAGATAATCTGTTATGGACAAAAGTTATTGACCTCTTTAAGAGTTAACTCTCATAACAGATTAACAGATTGTCTCTTTCCAAAGATCGATGTGCAATATTTACCGCCGCGTACTGTACTCAATCGTTGTCGATGCGCGAGACCTTAAAACGATAATCTGAATGGAATTTAACAGATTTTCATTGTTACCTAATCACCTAAATATATAAAATTTCATCTATGAATTAAAAATTAATAAGGTTAAAGATCCGTAAAAGTTCCGCCAAAAACTAACGGATACGGATACGGATCTTTCTTCTTTCTCGGAGATACGCGGATACGGATACGGATATCCGGCACATCACTAATACCTATTGTCAGGATCTTGTCAGGAAGTGACATTTTGAATCTGACTTGAATCTATATAATAAACTTTATCTTTATTTTCAGCTGGTAATGTAGCATATGAAGAGAGAGACTGTCCCAATTGTCGTGAGTATATGATCTTTTTTAATTATTTTTTTCTGACTGGCAACCCGCTTTACAGCTCCCGAAACCGTGTTACGGTTCCAGGGTACCCAGCGGAAGACCAAATCTCCCTCTTTTAGCCAATGGTATTTGTGAGGCTATACCTAACGAGTGGCCAGGTGTGTCAACTCGCTAAGTTAGTGGAATAAACCAAAAGTTCACTAATCCCCATCAATGGGGAAAATCAGTGGGGATTAGTGGAATAACCCATATAGACCTTGTAAATGGTGTCTGGCCACGTAATGGTGTATATATTTTTGTGTGGATTTCATTTAAAAAACACAAAATTGTTTTATGGTAGAACGTTGTCTTGAAACCGGGAGATCCCGGGTTCAATCCCTACTCGTGCAAAAAATGCTGAGCACCAATTTTCTTTAAGAATATGTGCTTTAATCGACTCCTCGTGCTTCGGAGGGCACTTCTTCTAAAAATAATGGATATTTACGTCCACCGTTTAATAAGGACAACTGGCTAAAAGTGGACAGAGTTACTGGTGCCTCTGGTCACACCGCAAGGTATAAAGGCCGTTTGTTTATTGTTCTAGATCGCGAAGAGAGAATATCTGTACAGAAAGAAGAAGAATTACAGTGCCCGAATTGTGGTTGTAAGTACTTTATGTAACACTAGCTGTATCTTACGGTTGCACGCTTCAATTAGCTATCAAATGCAATAAGATTCTTTTAAATCCGACTAGTAGTTCTAGAGATAAATTGTAGAATAAGTGGTAAATTACTAGCTTACCTATGTAATCTGATTCCTTGAAATTTTTTATGAGTAATAGATAATTTTACTACACAAGACGGCATTGTTTTTTATTTTCTTAATGGCGGCTGATCAGCATAACCGAATGAGAATGTGTGCGTGAGGCTCGTATATACAATGAAACTGGCATAACTTGGTTGCTTCACTTTAGTCTTAGCGGTGATCCGTCATCTCCTTTTTTACGTCCATGGCTTCAGTATCATATAAATATTTCACAGATATATATTTTATTTATTAGTACTAGAGACCCCGCCCCCCGCTTCGCACGGGTACGCTTAATACTATACGCTTATAACTACTTATCTATTAGATATATATATATAGAATAGTATATATTAATTATTAAATATATGTTATACCGGACTTTTTTGTAGATCACTTTATTCTACACATCATTAATTTATTATATAATTATTTTTCAGAATGACAATTAACGCAGCTGCAGTTTAAAGAAAAAATGTGGTCGATAATAAATTTTTGGTAAACAATGAGTGTGCTTTTCATTTTTTTTTTAATTAAGTCTATTTTTTTTTAAGTATATTTTCAGATAATTTAACATAATAAGTATTTCTGTTTCAATCACTTTTTATATTGTTGTTAAAACGTTGTAAATGTGTGGTCATAAAATATTTATGGGTTTCAATCATAAAATTTCAATAAATGTATTGCCGAATGCTTTCGTTTCAAAAATAATTTAATTTTATGAACAGCAATCATTTCACTTATTTTTCTAAGTAAAATTTTTACATAAGCAAATATTTTTAAGGTAATTGTAGATATTGAATTCTAATCACTTGGTTTACTTTATACATACATAATAATAAACAACTGGATCGCTTCATGAAAAATAAAAATTGTTTACTGAAAAACAAGAAATAATGAAATATTTCGTCGTTGAATTTGAAGTCGGCTGGTGCCAAATTATAATACAAAATTAAATAGATTCTAAAGAAGATGTGGTCAATGTTATTTACAAATAGAGACAGCCCATATGCGAGGCGAGAGTGTGGATTTAGGCCACAGTGTACTCGTTGGTCAATGATAGGTACATAAAAATCAGCAAAATGTGACAGTTCTAAAATTTAAAAAAAAATTGGTAAAAAAATGTTAGCAATTTTCTTAAGAATTTATCGTGCTTCGTATGGCTTATTTTGAAAATCTACCTCTACTTGTCAGTGCTTCGTGTGGCAAATAAAGTCTGAATCAACCTTATTTTGAAAATCTACCTCTACCTACTTGTCAGTACTTAGTTGTGTAGCGTATGTAGTCATGCCACAAACTATAAAGACCGTAATATTTTCTTCAATATTTCAATTACCACAATAAACAACATCAAGTAATTTAAGAAATACAGGTACCTATAAAATTGTGTTTTCCTCATATTTTTTCGCAAGAAAGTTCCCTGTCCAATTTTTTTCTGAAAATAGCGCGTCCACAGTAAGAGATGATGGATCGCCGTATTGTTTTCTTTAATGCGGACCCTTTGATCCGTCTCTTTCAAAAAATGTTACCAATTTTATATTTAATTTACCGTAAATCAATATACACTTGGAAGGTTACTGTAAAAATATTTTGTGATAAAGTTTAGGTAGAATATTATAGAAGTGAAAAAGTCAATTTACGTACTTCGTGATTCTGAAATAATAAAAACTTTATATCACAACTCAACTAAATTACTTTCATTCAACTCGCTATTGTGGTTAAATACCATATATCTATCTATCTATCATCACGCTTTTTATTCCAAGAGGGATAGGCAGAGACAATCGAATGCCATTTGTTACGATCCTGACATATCTCTTTCGCTTCTTATATACATCATACCTTTCATACATGTTCGGCGATTGTGTGTACTTTTAATATTGCCATCGATCAATACATTTTTATATGTTCTATAAAAGTACACCTAGGTCGTCCTCTCCCAGAATTTCTTTTCACTTCAGCTATAAAAACCTTTTTAGTCAATCTTTGCTCTTCTTTACGTTTTTTTAACGTTGGACACCAGCGTAAACTACTTTTCCTCATTTTAGTCACAACATCATATTTCACTCCGCATTCTTCTCTAATGTCATCGTACCATATAAAAGCATCGATGGTGTAATTGTAAAGCGTATACAGTTCTTCTAAAAAAACAGAAGAAGTGACAAATCTAGGTTTATTAAGCACAGCAACAAGGTTGCCACCTGCGGGCTTAAGACAAAGTACAACTTGCGAATAGAATAGAATGTAGAATAGATAACTTTAAATGTATGGCGTCGACTGAAATACAACCACGTGACCTAACTAAACTGTATAACGATACCAAGGAGTTTATATACTTATTGTATACAGACTCTTTGAAGTATATAAACTCCTTGGAGAAAACAAGCAATGTATGAAAGGTATGATGAATATTAAAGAAGCGAAAGTATGTAAGTAAGTATGCCAGGATGGTAACAAATGGCATTCGATTGTCTCTGTCTACCCCTCTTGGGATAAGAGGCGTGATGATAGATAGATAGAATACGAAAACGATGGCGAAGGTTTTGTCAATCAGCTGATTTTTAGGGTACCGTACCCAAAGGGGTAAAAACTAAAAACGGAAACCCTATTACTAAGGCTCCGCTGTCCGTCCGTCCGTCTGTCCGTCTCATGAACCGTGATAGTTAGACAGTTGACAGATGATGTATTTCTGTTGCCGCTATAACAACAAATACTAAAAAAACCCTGAAAAAAACAGAATAAATATTTAAGGGGCTCCCATACAACAAACAATTTTTATAGATAATGGTACCTACGGACTTGGCCGGTTTTTCGGATTTTTTAAGTACCTAGTTAAAATATGTTAAAATGCATAAATTGAGCTCGCATACTTTCATATAATTATTATAATTCGGTTATAAGTTTCTGCTTTAGCGTTGCAAGAGAATAGAATACTAGCGTTCGTATTTTGTCTAAGGAGGCTGTTGTGTGTACACTGTTATTGTTATCTCTGGTCACACCGCGAGGTATAAAGACCGTGATCATAAGCTACTTTTTCTCTCTGTTGAAAATCAATAGTCGAACCGGCAAAAACTCTTTTTTTTCACCGTTTACAAACAAACACAGAGCAATGATGCTACGTTCTAGCTAGCCACGATATGAATAGATTTTGACTGTAAAACTCTGTTGAACCAAAATATTTTCTAACAACAATTTTTTCCCCAAAACCTACAAAGGGAAAAAAAGAAATATTCCGTTCCGATTGCGAGTGTTACGTGTCACAGTTAACGACATATCTGCATGCGAGAAATAAGAGTGTTTTATCGTGTCATGTTCCACAAAATATATGTACAGATACCTACTGCATGTACACTCAGAAACAAATAACACTAGGTCATTAGAGAAAAATACGGAATGAAAGACGATGTTGTGACTATGTTGTTTGGACACGTTGAAAGAATGAAGGATGAAAGATTGATTAAAAAGGTTTATATAGCTGAAGTGAAAGGAAATGCTGGAAGAGGACGACCTAGGTTTATTGATCGAAGGCAATATTAAAAGTACACACAATCGCCGAGCATGTATGTAAGGTATGATGAATATAAAAGAAGCGAAAGAGGTATGTCAGGATCGTAGCAAATGGCATTCGATAGTCTCTGCCTACCCCTCTTAGTATAAAAGGCGTGATGATAGATATATAGATAATACTTTCATAAATACGCTTTTGTATTTATTTAATTATTGATTATTTACATCTTAATAATCATTGGCCTTTATTCTAAACGTTTATTAGCAACGTTTTTGTTAAAATATGTTTTGTCACTCTCTAACAAACCTGCCTTTACTAATAATAGAAAGAAACAAAACACATTTTAACAAAAACGTTGCTAATAAACGTTTATGAATAAAGGCCAATGACTTTACAAGTCATTGTTAATAATAAGAATAATTCGACAAACCACTTTATATCTAAATATAGGTACCTCAACAGAACTAGCCACTCGTTAGGTATAGCCTCACAAATACCATCGGCTAAACGAAGGAGACTTGTTCTTCCGCTGGGTACCCTGGAACAGTAACAGGGTTTCGGGAGCTGTAAGGCAACCCGTGAAGAAAAAAAACATAAATACGCTTATAACTACTTTAATTATCTATTAGGGATAAATATTATGCTCCCGCAGATTTTTTAGTAGATTAAGTTTTTTGGTAAAATAAATATTATTTATAAAAATCAATTTAACAAATAATCAATTACTACGAAATTTTATAAGTACTCTACATATTTTGGTAAGGTAAGGCAGCTCCATCGTCGAGGCCAAATGATTTGGCTATTGGTAAGAATCTGCGTCTTGTACCACGAATGCACATACTTGTAGATTAAGTTAGTGCACACAATTCTTTCCTACATCATTTTGTTATATCTCTGACGGATTAGATAGCATACGCCTTGAAAACTCACTGTTAATCTTTGTAATTAGGGTTGCCATCCGTCCGGGTTTCCCCGGATTTGTCCTAGTTTGGAGGGCATCCGGGGAGGATCCGGGCGGGGTTTTGTAAACAGTTTGTAAAAATTTTTCGAATCTTCTTTTTACAAACATACCTACAAACTCGCATTATTTCTTTATAATATTAGTATAGATTTTTGTAAATGGCTGATTTTGGCGCCAAAAAGAGAGAAATACAAAATTTTGTCTGAAAGAAAACAAAAGATACTATTCTACATTATACACGTTATTTTTCCCGTGAATATACTCTACGAAAAAAAAAATCTAACTCCACAAAAAATGGGGCCTCCATCAACTTAAAACCAAAACCAGAACATGCGGTATAATTTTTAGAACAAGTTTTGTTTTGTATGGATTTTTTACTATTTTTCCCGTTATCAGCGCACCAAAATACATAAGAAACCATCAAAAACTAGGAGTGTCAAAAAAAAAGTCAATTTCTTTAGTTTTTCCTCTAATATGAAAACCACTTGCCCACATACAGACCCGCTATGTATGTACGATGTTTCTCGACAAATATTTTGCAAAAAATATTATGAAAAATCCACGCGAGACAATTGAAGAGTTCTTCATTACGGAGCACGTATGCCGCGACACCTCTTTGTTTCATTTTGTGGTATATTTCCGTATCTCCTATTTCCCGGACGAACGAGCTCGCCCCGGGCGCATATAGTGTAATATCTGAAATTATATACCCTAAATAAATGCTATAGATTTGGCAATGTTGTTCTATTATTATCTATCATCACGCCTTTCATCCCAAGAGGGGTAGGCAGAGACAATCGATTGCCATTTTTTACGATCCTGACATATCTCTTTTGCTTCTTTTATATTCATCATACCTTTCATACATGCTCGGCGATTGTGTGTACTTTTAATATTTCCATCGATCAACATATTTTTTATATGTTCAATAAAAGTACATCTAGGTCGTCCTCTGTTAGCATTTCCTTTCACTTCAGCCATATAAACATTATAGCTCTGTGATAGTTGTGATTAATAAGACATATCACAGTCGGCAGGATCACCTTAGATACCATAAAGGCTATAATATAATACTTGACATTCGCAAATCATCGATTAACATTGGTGGAGCCACAATAAAAGAAGATGAAGATGTGTACTTAAATTTTAAATTTTGTTTTCCCAAAAAAATAGCATTATATTATAGTTTTGTATCAATCAAACACAAACAATATGCCTTTCCACCAAGTGAATGGCGAGTAGTAGTAGTTTTTGTGGCATTTTCAACGATGAGGTGGTATTTCCCCTCTTTTATTTCAACATTAAAATAAATAATAGTAAATTAAAATAACTAAAACTAAATAACTGAAAATATTTACTAAAAAGTATGAAACAAGAGTTTCGCGCCTGAAATCATTGCCTTTATTTATGGGTATTAATACTTTTTTTCATTTATTTTATTTCCATGTTTTTCAAGACCTTTCTTTTGGTACCAATCATGATATGATAAATAAACATTTTAAAAAAAAGTGCACCGACTTCAAAAATTTGCACTGAAAAGTAAGAAATAATAAATATTTCGTCGTAGAATTTGAAGACGGTTGGTGCCAAATTAGGATACAAAACTAAGTAAATATCTAAGAAGATAAATCTGTTCAATATTATCTATGTTTGTATGTACTGATGATCGTAGGTTCCTAATGAATTGTCTAGATTAGTGAATTTGAGAACTAAGTTGTTTCTAATTTGGCACCAACCGTCTTCAAATTCTACGACGAAATATTTATTATTTCTTACTTTTCAGTGCAAATTTTTGAAGTCGGACTTTTTTTTAAAAGGTTTATTTTACCCTTTTAAGTGATTTTGGTGCCTTGAGAGACAAATAATAACGCAACTAAAAAAATATTGATGGAAAATTAAAAAAAATACCGCTGTGGATGTGATTTGAACCATGTACTTGTGCATCCTGCGCTGCACTCCATTTACATTTAAACGCTAGGCCATCGTCACGAAAATTTACAACTTCGTGTCAATAGCAACCGTTGCTAAGGCTTTTTCTGATACATAATTTTCAGCCGTAAACAGAAATTAATTACTGAATTTCTGAAAAACTACTGAACCGATTTTCGTCATATGTCTGTGAGATAAAGTCGAGAAATTATTATGTATTAAAAAAAATAAGTCGTCAAAATCGGTACATATTTTATCGAGATATCAAGAAAAATGTACTTATAAAGTAAGTTTTTTCAAAATTTCTGAAAAACTAATTAACCAATTTTTTTGAGATAAAAATGGGACCAATCCGAAAGAATTATCTGTCGATTAAAAAAGAAACCATCAAAATCGGTTCACAACTGGCGGAGTTATCAATGTACATACATACATAAAAAAAAAAAAAAGTACGGTCCGAATTGAGAACCTTCTCCTTCTTTTTTTGGAAGTCCGATTAATAAAAATCCGCAATGTTGATCTTTTTATGCTATAATATGTTATGACACGCGGATTTTTGTCATTTGTCAAAATCGGTTAAGTGGTTTAGGAGATACAACACATACATACAAACATACATACATAGACTGTGAAAAACATAACCCTCCTTTTGTTCCGTAGTCGGGTAAAATACAAATTCATTACCCTTAACAATATGAGTATCGTCTGCTACTTTTACTTTAATTTAATAAAAAAGTCGGCCCCAGACATTTCTATAGTATTTTTGACACAGACAGACATCCTTTGATAATACCTTTTGTAGTCTACCATGTCTACTGAAATAATAATTATAATCAAGAATTTAAAACTTGAAGGTTAATTGAGTCATTCATAGGCAGAAAAATCTAACGATACAAAATCTTTGTATAAAGTGCACGGAAAGCCGGTTTTCGCACTTTTTCTGATTATGAAATATCTGAGATGTGATGGGTTGACAGTTCTGTTTAATTAGCTAAATGTGGACATTATTATCAGCAAACAAGAATTCCACGCGGTCCAGGATAATAGGAGATGCTCTTGGCTTGCCACCTATTCTGTTTAATATGGAATACTCGCTAAATATATAATCTAATATATAAAATTCTCCTGTCACAATGTTCGTTCCCATACTCCTCCGAAACGGCTTGACCGATCCTTATGAAATTTTGTATGCATATCCGTTAGGGTTGAGAATCGGACAACATCTATTTTTCATCCCCCTAAATGTTAAGGGTGGTCCACCCCTAAATTTTTTTTTTATATAGGGGTAGGGGTAGGGGTAGGGGTAGAGGTAGGGTAGGGGTAGGGATAGGGGTAGGGTTAGGGGTAGGGGTAGGGGTAGGGATAGGGGTAGGGGTAGGGGTAGGGGTAGGGGTAGGGGTAGGGGTAGGGGTAGGGGTAGGGGTAGGGGTAGGGGTAGGGGTAGGGGTAGGGGTAGGGGTAGGGGTAGGGGTAGGGGTAGGGGTAGGGGTAGGGGTAGTGCGGGCAAGTCAACGTTTGGGCAGGACAACGTCTGCCGGGTCCGCTAGTATTATATAAAATAAATATAAAAACTGCGAAATATTTTTTAAATAATTATATAGGTACGTGAATAGCTGTTAGAAAATTATTTATCAATTTTATCATGTTGTATTATGTTTAATTAATTTCTATGGCATTCAATTTGTTTAACAAAAGTACATCTAAAGTAGCCCAAGTAAACAAAGGCGTGTGTGTGTGTGTGTGTGTGTGTGTGTGTGTGTGTGTGTGTGTGTGACAGATCGTTCCGGTCATCGAAATACAACGATTTCAAAACGGATGGTAGGCCGCGCGATAAGGAATTAACGAGTCTCTGGTCGCTTTCGGTGGACCGTACGGCGACCGGCCGGGGATTGGACGAATGTGTGGCCACCTTTATGTTGTATTTATGTCAATTTATGTTTTTTTTTTTAATAGGACATAAAAATGTATCCTGAAAGATTTCCCATCCTCCAGTTATATCTGTGCAAAATCATGTCGATCTATTTTGCTCTGTTGTGGCGAGAAAGAACAAAGAAACATGCACTTTCGCATTTACAATACACTAAAACGAGCAATATAAAAAAGCCACTTGCAAATATTTTCTAACCCATACCTAACCTAACCTAACCAATCTGTAACTTACATCTAGCATTTTATTATTCTTCTTACTTTCTCATTATATAATTAACGTAAATAATATCTAATATATTTAACAGCTACATTCAATCAAAAAACTACTTCGTCAGCCACAAGTTATTTACCCAGAACTAACTTAATACTTCATTAACCGCTTTTGTGTGAAGGCTCTTTTTACGGCGTTACTTTTGCTTGTCGTAAAGTTCGTGTTAATAAGTTTCCTCAAGTTTTTACAACTCCCTGCGTCTACTGTTAGCTGGACTTGTAAATGTGGAGGGTTTATGATTTTTGTTTAACGAAAATATTGTGCTGTGTATTTTTAATTTTTGACTTAATTTAATGAGAAAAGTAATTAAAGACTCGGGTCTAAAAGCACGAGATATAAGAGCCTTTGAGTGTATACCAAAGGAGGTGTGAAGCTGTAAATCACCGAACTATTTTTTAGACCTCCGTACGGTGCGGTATTTTCTGTCGTTTTATTGTCGCAACGGCTTTTACTTTATATGGAAATTAATGCTAAAATAGGTGCGTCGATGGCCGAGTGGTTAAGTGGTCTGGTAATAACTAGGCAGACCACGGGTTCGATCCTCACAAATACCATCGGCTAAACAAGGGAGACTTGGTCTTCCGCTGGGTAATCTGGAACTGTAACACGGTTTCGGGAGCTGTAAGGGAACCCGTGAAGAAAGAAAAAAAAAGAAAAAAGAAATATTAAACAAGCGACACTATCCTAGTGGCCAGTCTCATGGTCAAATGAGCAGAAAATTGGCGAAAGGGGAGCTCGTCTTTGGCCCCTCCTTACGTAGCCCACAGACTGGTCCGGCATCGCACCGAAAATTTTCGTTCCGGCCGCCTTATGATCGAGATTGAATAAGGCCCCACATTGGCGATGAAAATCATACGATCTAGATCGCATACAATTCACACACTCAAACAGACACATATCATTCGATTAAACAAAGTGTCAAACTATCAGGTATATGTGTAATGGGTATGGATGTGTGTGTGTGACAGATCGCTCCGGTCATCGAAATCAACCACAGATTTAAACGATTTGAAACTGATGGTGGGCCGCGCGTACTAGAATTGGATGAGTCTGTGGTGGATTTCGGTGGACCGGCCGGCGACCGGCCGGGGATTGATCCAATCAGTGGGCGCCTTAAGTCTTAGTACCGCGCGATTTCATGGCATATACTGCCTAATTTGTTAGAAATATAACAAGAATTGTGTAGAAAGAAATTTTTTTTTGTTCACGGGTTGCCTTACAGCTCCCAAAACCGTGTTACGGTTCCAGGGTATCCTTTAGCTAATGGTATTTATGAGACTATACCTAACAAGTCGCCAGTTCTATTGAGGTATATTTAGATGGAAAAGCCTCGAAGTGTGATTTATCGGATTATATACATAAGTTTTTAATCAAAAATTTAAAAATCCATTGGTACTGACCGGGATCCGGGATAGAACCCGTGGTATGCCTAGTTAATACCAGACGTCTTAACCACTCGGCAACCGACGCACAATAATGAAATCTGTGGTTGCATAATAATAATAATCGTATTATAATTTAATAGCTGATAAATAATTAATCAAAACCATATTTGCCTGAAATTAATCAAGGAAGTTAAATTAAATTAAAACTGTAACATAATCTTACAGGGAATCATTAGATATAATTAATTAATTTAATATACTCAATACATGCTTTCATACATATTAATAATTAAATTCTGCTCCATCTAATGTTACATGAAATATGTCACCTTGTTTCCCTGGATAGGAAATATATAATCTTGGTCCATCTCTAAATAAAGTGACATCCATTTAGCCAGATCAGCGCTGGTGGCTGGTAGGTCGTTATTTGTTGCTTAATTTGCAAGGGAACTCTAGCCAGCCCCTGCTTATACCTGCTTGCTTGTATGTAGAGGTTATCTGAGCGGATCAGTACCGATATGCGCTGGTAGATCGGCGCTGGTAGCCTGCTTTCGACGTGTACGCGTACTTATGTGTTTGTTTGTAAACATGCAGGCAATGGAATAAAAATGCTGTTCGTTGGTAAGGGCAAAACTTGAGAACGGCTGGACCGATTTGGCAATATTTTCGTAATAGTCTGAATAAGGTTTTTAGGTAAAGAAGAATTGGAAAATTCAGGGAAAACTGATATTGCATTTTTTCTCTGGGATTTTTGTATGAACTCAAGACCTTAATAGGGGATGAGTGTTAATATGGGCTCATGAGCAAAGCCGAGTCGGAAAATTCAATAATAATTTTAAATCAGAGAAGATATCAATGAATTCTTATCGATGGAGCACAGAGAAGAGAAAAATGAAAATTATAGTGATTCAAGTTGCCGTAAGGGAGATTTATTCTATTTTTTCAATTTAAACGTAGCCAAAAAAATGAAGAAGAAACTCGTTTCACATTTCAAAACGTGCGTAGCTAGAAGTTTTTCCAAAGAAATTTCCCTAAGAGTCGGTAAGTGAGTTATTGCAATCAGGATTTCGCTCACGACCGGCGATCTTGTGTGGGCGGACATGACAGCGACTCTAGCCCTTTCATTAAAGTGGATTGTTAGAATATTCTACAAAACTTTATCTATGGGCTTTGACCTTGATGATATTGTTATTTGTAATGTATAAAAAAAGGTGCGAAGCACTTGAAACCGTGCCAAAAATTCTTGTGTTTCGGAGGGCACGCTAAACTATATTTTAAAAATAACAGATACTAAAGTACTGTTAAAAGAAATTACACATCTAGGTCCACTGCTCTGTTTAGTATAGACAACTAGCAAAAGTGGACACTGTTACTTATTAATACTGTGTCTACAGTAATGGTGTATTTTGAAATACATATGTATGCCTCATATACCTCAACAGAACTGGCCACTCGTTAGGTATAGCCTCACAAATACCATCGGCTAAACGAGGAAGACTTGGTCTTCCGCTGGGTACCCTGGAACCGTAACACGGTTTCGCAAGGTGTAGGCAACTTGTGATGAAAGAAAAAAGAATTTTTCATGCATTTTTTTTTTAATTTAGTAGCTGCATCTTTGCATCACAATAAAGTACCTACCCTAGCTAAATTATTGTAAGAAAATTATTTTTGTAATCGACAGAATTGAATTTAAAATAGTTCCTGAATCTGACACTAAGTATAAAATGTAAAAGAGATTGCTCCTCTTTTGGTATTCTAATATGACATCGTGTAATATCCGCAAAATGAATGTACCGGGAGTGCAAGTCTGCATACAAACTTTTTATTTAATTTTCTACCTATCCTACCGATTTTCAAAAAAGAGAAATACTTTTTTTTATAGAGAAGACGACATGTGACACCGCCTGATTATTAAACATAGGTGGCTGGTCCATGAATGCGCGCGACTGGCAGAGCATAGTCCGCCAGTCGCGCCCACTATGATGATGCTTTTTCACGCTTCGCTTGAAGGACCCCAGGTTGTAGGAAGCAGGAAAAGACCGACGTAGGTAGTTCGTTCCACTTTTTGACAGTGCGACACGGGAACGAGTCACTGAATTTTTCAGTCAAAAGTTCGTTCCAACTGACTAACTGGACTCATGACAAACCGAATAAGAATAGAAATTTTAAAGGAGATGCTGTTGCAGGCATCGTTTAATTAGCTATATTTTTAGAAATAATCCCCTAAAAGCGTGTATTAAAGTTTAATTTATTTGAAACTTAACTTATCATAAATATTGTACAATAAAAATTATTAAATACGCCGTATTTCAGAATTTTCCAAAATTCAACGCCAAAGGGAGTAAAGGGGGTATTTAATTTTGTATGAGACAATTGAGAATTAATATTTTTGTGCTCTTCGATACAATTAGACCTACTGTCCACGGATGTCCGTAGCGTCATTATAATCTTGATGTGGGTCTGCTTGCTGAATTTAATCCAAATCACAGCACTAATATTACAAAAACAAAATGCCAATAGGTATAGGGTATTTGGACCCACTTGACTGGTAGGACTACGGAATTTTTCCCCGTAGTCCCACCACACTAGTGATGGAATTATAAATCAAACTTTATCGTAACACACCTAACCTTAAGACGAAGCCCTAAACTCGTGGTTCTGGCTCATGAGTGGTTCGGGCGCAACGATCTAGGGAATGCAATCCCGCAAAATAATTTCGTATTTGCGGGACTGAACCATCTTAGTCCCGCGGGATCCAGGTATTTGCGGGATCCCGCAGGGTCGACTTAAACCTCTGAAATCAATCGTAAATGATCGTAATAATGACCTAATAGACCTCGTTTTCATGGTTTTAATTTTAACCCAAATTAAATAAGCAATTTGGTACATTTTAAATGGTTTATTAATATAATAAATATAAAAAATAAAATTCTTAGAAAAGATCGCAGGTGTGACGCAGGTACCCGGCCCGATGGTTCCAAAAATAATAGAAGATATTTCTTATAAGTTCAGTTTAATTTTGATTTATCTATAGATTCTATGACAATCAATATTCAATGAATAAATCATTGCATTGCGTCATAATTACAAGTTGTTACTGGCAAAATATAAGTAATCAAACAAGGGGCGCGGGTGGGGAACTCTTTGCCCCGCGCCTTCACACTGTTCCCCTAGGGTTTGGCGCCCCGCACCTTAGAGAAACACGTATGTACCACGCTTCTCTGTAATCCCGCCAGTAAGGAGCCTTAAACAATTTTAATTTTATTTCATATAAAACAATAATATTATATAAGACGAAACTTATATTATTAACGGTCGCCCGCCACAAAAATAAAATAATAGTGAGCCATGCTTAACTGTAACTCGATATAGCTCGCCGTAAAAACTGGTCTCCCAGGGCAGGCGTGATGAAGCGTGCATGGAAAGACGCGAGCCCTGACGCTCCATTGACACAGTTTCGTAGTTTTATATTTAAACAACAAGCAGGCTTACTTATACCAAGCTTATAATGACGAATACTCGTCTGTGAAGTTACGCCTCCATAGACAGTAGGCTTTAATGACACATCAAGAAAGGTGGTGGCAAAATTTGTATTCGAAAATGTCCACGAGCGAAACCGGGAACGTAAAACTAGTATAACATAGGTCAGCTAACAACAGCTGGCGTGAACATTATTTCCTTCACCACAAAAGCGTTTTTAACAAGTGTATAACTTAAACATAGTTCAGTCTCAGTCTCAGTCTATAGGTGGCCACACATTCGTCCAATCCCCGGCCGGTCGCCGTACGGTCCACCGAAACCGACCACAGACTCGTCCAATTCTTATCGCGCGGCCCACCATCAGTTTTCAAATCGTTGTATTTGTGGTTGATTTCGATGACCGGAACGATCTGTCACACACACACACACATCCACACGCCTTTGTTTAATCGAATCTTGTGGGTCTATGTGGGTGAGTGAATTGCATGTGATCTATATCGTATGATTTACATTGCTAATGTGTGGCCTGTCTTCAATCTCGATCATACGGCGGCCGGACCCAAAAAATTCTGTGAGTTACCGGACACTTACATATTGAATAACAGATTAGTAAGAGAGTGATAAAACATTTGCTAAACACTTGTAAATGTATAAAAAAACAAATTTGGAACATGCCAACCGGTTACCGGCCTTCATGGTACAGCGAAATCTAACGAGTGTTTTGAATCCAAGTCACCCATCTAACCCATCCTTATTCGGACCTAGCTGTATAGTAAATACAACTCATTTTCCTGTACCTAAGTAGACTCTCATTATAGGTATTTTCTGTAAATAGGAACATTTGGTACATATGTAGAGTTTGAATTTTGGGCAAAATAAATATCGGTTTCAAAGGATCTCTGTCGACATTTTGATTTATGAGATTTGTTTACTTTTAATTTAATGTATTTTCCCAAGTTCACAAAAAGCAATCTAGAACCTTTCATTAACAAACGCCGAGTAAGTTTATCTAAGGGAGATAAAATTAAATAAGGATTTTACCTCCTTCTCTCCAATTAGCTGTAACTCTTGGAGATTTCGGTGACATTGTATAATTGAATATTTAATATATTGAATTAAACCATTTTTATACGTCTCTCACATGATAGGTTGCTATTTAGATGTTCTAGAGTTATAATATTCGGAATATAACAGTCGGAAGATTTGGAACAATAGATTTACTTAGAAAAGGAAAGCTCAGACTGAATTTCAATACACACTGTCACCTAGGAAGGAGTATATAGCACATTGTGTCATACTAGTTGGAAAAAATCCATAATCGTGGCTTTAAAAATACCTATTTAAAATTGATACAAAAAATGCATAGAAATACCAAATAATATATTTATTCAAATAACCACAAAATCCGTGCCCGAAAGACTATGAGTTGGTAGCTCTGAAAATGAAAATATTAATAAAATAAAATCAATAATCCCAGAATTATTTAATTTTGTGGAAATGATATCAAATACACGAATTCACGTATTTATTTTTATTACATGTTTATGAAATACCTACCTATTTTACGATGATATCAAAAATCAAAAATATTTACTTAATATAAGTTTCCCGTATTTTTTTTTTAAATGTGACAAGAGAATTTATTCCTAGGGAATAAATATACATGTGCAAAAAACTCACTTTCGCTTTTATTAATATTAGTTCTGAAGTTTTAAACTAACACAACCAAACAACAATATAAATTAAAAATCAACATTTTAACTGATAATTTAATAATAATATTTTAATAGTAATATTATAATATAACATATTTCTAATTATATTTGTTTCACAAATGCGAAAGGAAAGGGACAGCTCTTTTACAAAACCAATCACGACCCTTACAGTGCGGTTCAGAGGAACAGCTTGAATTTTAACAAACTAAAAACAAAAACAATTTTAACAGCACAAGGCCTTCGCGTCAAAAATTACACCCGACCCGATGTTGGCTGCGGCTTTTTACAGTTGAAACGTGTTGGTTTTAACAAATCTACAGGAAAGGTTCAAATGTTCAGATCATCCTCTCTGTGGTCATGTGTTTAAATATATATTGTTTTTCATGTACAAATGTTGAACAAATCAAAATTGGTGTAGATTTTTTTCGTTTATCTTGTCACATTGCGGTTTTTAGACATGTTGATGTATATTTATGATTTCCTTGCCTAAAAAAAAGGTTGGAATATATTTCTATCCTAACACGGTTTATTTCATTTGGCAACACTGAAGTACTACCCAGTTTTTTCTTTTTTTATTTTTCTCTCAGGAGGTTCTTACTTATGTATTGATATGGGTGACGCCAAATATGTATATGGGGCGATCGTAAAATTAGCCATTTCATAATATGGCCAATCAAAATCTGCCATATCATTAAATGCATACAAAATTTAAAGCATTTTTTTCTTATTCTTATAAAAAATGCTTTCAAACACTCTATGCCAATGATAAATTGATAAACGTTAATTATTATTTAACGATATGGCTCATTTAAGTTGGCTTTATCATGAAATTGCTGAATTCTACGATCGACCAACTATAACATATACTTATTTAACAATGATTCGAAACACATTTTCATTGATTCTATACCAAAAATTGCAACAAATCTATATAAATAAAAATGTTATGCTGCTCGTTGGTAAACTCATTACTTGAGAAAAGCTGGACCGATTTGCCTAATTTTTGTTAATGTTCTTAATAGTCTAAATAAGGTGTAAAACTGAAAGTGCTTTTTTATGGGATTTTTGTATGAAATCAAGACCATAATAGTGGATGATAGTTAATATGGGCTAAAAAATAAAGATAAATATTTCTTCATTGGTACGGAACCCTCAGAGCGTTTGTTCGAATTTAAACAACTTTGTACAAACTCTACTTTAAACTGCGTTTCACACAATTTTCTTTATCTCCGGAGAGTGTTTTAATAGTTTGCCGATAGCGTCGGACCATCGATTAAACTAATGTAATTTATACAGGAACTATACCCGCCATGGCTACGCAAGGATGTCAACTTATTTTTCTGATTTATACTTTCCAAGATTATCCAAGGTTTTAATCAAAGCCAACAAGCTTATCGAATGGAATAAATACAAGACTCTCACAAAGGATCTTGAAACTAAAAAGAACCCAACTAAAAACATTGACTCAAGCCATCACTGGTCATGGTCCTTTTAACAAACACTTATATAACACTGGTATTACATATGGTAATAGTCCGTTATGCCTTATGCAGGGCTTGCATGTTGACTGAAGAAACGGCTGCTCACATACTTTTGGAGATGTACGCTACTGGAGGCCTGCAACAACATGGGAGGTCTGCTAGGCTTTTTGGAGGAGCTGCGTTGGGAAGAGTTCCCACCACACGCAAAATCGGCGCTTACACCTGTCAGCACAAACGTATAAGACAACAATATATAAACGCGCCACAAAGCGACGTCAAGTCAAGTAACTCCCAAGACAGACGGCCCGCGTACGGAAACCGTAGGGAACACTGCAAATCAGATTCCTTCTTCTTTTCGTATCCTTCTGATTATCCTCAAAACAAGCCAACCCAATAGGCAAGGAACCAAACAGACGGAAATTGGTGACCCCAGACGATTGGGTAACAAACATTTCTATCCACTCGCTCGGGAGTGACTCAAGCCCTCTGCATCAATCCCAGGACCTCTTCAACACGGCGCTCGTATTGCACACGACATTACGCGAGGACCGCTAAGATGTCCAAAGCCCCATAGCAGCACTTTTGCTAAATAATATTGGAAGAAACATGCAAATACATCTGCAAACCAGATTCCTTCTTTCATTTCCGCAACCTTCTGATAATCCTCAAAACCTGCCCAGCAGGTAGGAGGAAAAAAATATCTAATAATAAAGACAAACAGATTTTATAGTAGTGATATGATTCCTGCTGAACGCTTCAACACACATTAGCATGCTTGTGTGCTCTAAGCCAATCTCCCTAATGGTTCCATCGAACGGGACATATATCAGAGAGCCAGATGGGCACCGATGTCATATAACCGAGACATTATAATAATAACATCCACAATATGATGTTCGGAGGGTTTGAAGCACCCTTTGCTTGCATTTTGAGGTTTCTTATTTTATTTATGATCCCATTTTTGTAAGGGACAAAATATTCAAGTGACCATATCTTTAGAATACTTTATTGTTTGATGCTTCGCTCGCATGAATATAAAACTATTCCCAGTTTCTCTGTAAATAATCCACCTGTGTCACTGTAATTTAGCATATAGTTACTTATTCAATATATCTGGAATAGATGGATTTTTCAATGGATTTTATTGAATAGGAAATATGGGTGGTTTAACTTTGCCCCCGTTTTCTCTTACATAATCTGTTCATAATTTATCACAAAGCTCTTAATTTTTTTAAAGCGCTGTTTATACCATTACCTTTCAATTATTTATTGAATATTCTAAATATGTACCTATTAATAATATTATAATTTTTGACCAATGAAAAAATTATAAAATAAATTATTATTTGAATTTTATGTAGGTATATAATTGAAGGGTAATGGTAGATAAGCGCTTTAATAATATTATTAATAGGTACATATTTAGAATATTCAATAAATAATTGAAAGGTAATGGTATAAACAGCGCTTTAAAAAAATTAAGAGCTTTGTGATAAATTATGAACAGATTATGTAAGAGAAAACGGGGGCAAAGTTAAACCACCCATATTTCCTATTCAATAAAATCCATTGAAAAATCCATCTATATTCCAGATATATTGAATAAGTAACTATATGCTAAATTACAATGAAACAGGTGGATTATTTACAGAAAAATTGGGAATAGTTTATCCCAGACAAATTATGGATGCCACCGACACACCTTTATTTATAGTTTTATGTGCAATATAACCAATCGTCAACAGTATATTTCATTTGGTACCAGTATTATCCGCATCTACATATTATTAATGTAATGTGCAAGACCAAAATCATATCACGTCCAGATCTGCACATGTGCGAAGGGTACTCTTTGAAAAACTAACGAGTGAATCGTGATACCAACTTGATACGGTCTCTGCTATGTTCACTGTTATTTTTATGAAATACTAGCCATTGCCTGCTACTATGCTCGCATAGAAATTTGGGATGACCTATGAAATATTTGACTAACTTCTGCGGTTCAGATTTTGTTTCTTCAATACAATGAATTGATGAAAAAACTGAAATTAATATTAAAAAAATGTTTTTTTGTATAAGTAAGCACTTGGCTAAAATGCAAAGTTTTCTTACTTTCAGTTTCAGACGAAAAGTATGATCATATTCTCTTCTAGAAAAGTAGCTTAACTTAACTTGACTTTTTTTTCACGAGTTGCGTTACGGTCCCAGGGTACCCAGAGGAAGTCTTTCTTTTTAGCAGATGGTATTTGTGAGTATACCTAAAGTAGCCCACGTACTGGTCCGGTATCTCACCGAAAATATCTCGCCGTATGATCGAGATAGAACACAGACCACACGCATTAACGATGTAAATCATACGATTTAGATCACATGCATTTCACTCACTCACACACAAGATTCAATTTAAAAAAGTGACAAACTTCCGTGTGTGTGTGTGTGTGACAGATCGTTCCGCCCATCGAAATCAACCACAAATACAACGATTTGAAAACGGATGGTGGACCGTTCATAACAAGAATTGGACGAGTCTGTGGTCGATTTCGGTGGACCGTATGGCGTCGCGCCGGCGATTGGAAGAATGAGTTCTAGGTATATTTAGATGGAAAAGCCTCTAAGTGTGGTGTGTACTATACACCTACATAAGTTTTTTGCTATAAAAATCCCAATGGTACATGGCCGGGAACGCACCGCGGTCTGCCTAGTTAATACCAGAAGTTTTAACGACTCGGCCACCGACGCACCTATTAAAAAGAGACTTATACTTAATTTCGTCATCTCCATCCTCGCTTCCATCGGTTCTGAAAATTTCACGATTGTCTACGATTAAAAGTGCCTCAGTTTAGTTAACAAATAGGCAACTTGTTAAATGTGGACAATGTTACCATAGTGATGATACATTTCAACAAGAGATCCACACTTGAACCGTTTAGTCATATGTATATAAGATAGCACACAGTTTCCTTGCGAACAAGATATAAATTTAATCGTGTAAGATTTATAACGGTTTGGATTGAATCAGCGTGGATGCAGAGGTTAGAAGCGACTAGAATATTCTATCATTTCCGCCGCGATATTACGTTTCCTTGAATTTCCTTGAATTTTAACAATGATAAAAAATAATTAATATTTCATGTTTCTTTACTATGACACATTGCAGGGTTACTTAAATTAGTGATGCGACAACTGATACATATAGTCAGTTAAAAATCGAATCGATAAAATAAATCGGACCTTGTTTACGTAAAATAAATAAAAATTTGCCGCCATTTTGTTTCTGGCTTCAGATGAAATTGTGTATGCCTTTACGTAATAATAATTATTTTTAACATATAATAAATTAAATTTTCATTACGAAATCATATCAAAGTTAGAAATTCCAATTGATTATAATTTGTTCTAAGAAATAATCGAGTACTGAGTAAAGCACTATCGATTCATGTGGTGCACATCTCTAAAGTCATATTTTTTTCTTCACAGGTTGCCCTTAGGTACGGCTCCCGAAAGCGTGTTATCGATCCCAGGGTACCCAGCTTCCTCTTTTAGCCGATGTTATTTGAGAGATATTTAAAAAATAAGTAATCCCCTTATGGAGTAATTTCTCAATCCTGTTATTTTAAGAATGTTTATGATATATATTTATTAAGGATTGGGTGTGTATGGGGTTTTTTATATTATATATGCCTAGTTCTATGACCCCTATAACTCAAAGTAACTCTTTGTTATACCTACAGAATATTGGAAACTGCATTATATCCGTGGTTCATTGGGTTTGCCCTTTCCTCTAAAATTTAGTTTGAATTCTAGATTTAACTGCTTGCCACTGTCTTGCATTAAGAACTGTCAAATGGTTAAAAATTAAACCAATTTAGTATTAAGTCTTATACTATCTGAATCTTGAAAATTAAATATATCTAATAGAAAATTGGTGCAAGCCCCTCTTTAACCTTCTCATGTTTCGTAGGGCGTGTAAAGCCGCATGATTATTGTTCATATTTTGTATATAACAAGCGTTCATCCCAAATATCTATCATATATCCCACGATATATTACTGCCCCGGCCTTGATTCTAAGTTAACTTATATCTAAAGCATTCATAAGGGTTCGTGCACAATAAATCCTAACTTATTATAAAAGTCAAAGTTCCCCGCCCTGTCTGTCTGTTTGCGCGCTTTTCAGGCAAAAAGTTCTGAACGGATTTTGTTGCGGGTTTTACTATTAGATAGGTTGATTCACCGGGGAGGTTTACAGGTATTAGACATACCTATCATGTTAAGGAGGCAATAGTTAGGAAATAATTGGGTAATATAAAATTATCTACAAAAATAAGCGTATTTATGTAGGTATTCAAATTGCTGTAAACCAATATTGTACCCGTGTATTTGTTTGTATGTTTGTCCTTCTTTCTCGTGCAAAAAAATCACGTCGATCCGTTCCTCCGTTTTGCTGCGAGACATGGAATTTACGATACGGGAGTAGATATATCTTTTATAACTTCACGGATTGTCTTACGGCTCCCGGAACCATGTTAATAGCTTCTTCCTATGGTTACAGACGAGAATACTAAAGTTCTTCGACCATCACTACCAATGAAGACTCGAAGGTAGAGTCGAAGGCATAGAGGTCATGCATCCACCAGATGAATTGACCTGGTTAGATCTGTGACGAAGTATTTCATTCATTAATTTTTCTTTAAGGCTGCCAACCGAGCTATCAAGAGTTTACGACTAAGAAGAAGAACCTAACAAGTGGCTAGTTTTGTTGAGGTATATTAGATGGAAAATCCCCTTATTTTATTTTTTTTTTCTTTACGAGTTGCCTAATGGCTCTCGAAACCGTGTTACGGTTCCTACCCAGCGGAAGACCAAGTCTCCCTCGTTTAGCCGATGGTATTTGAGAGGCTATACCTTAAGAGTGGCTAGTTCTGTTGAGGTATATTTAAATGGAAAAGCCTCTAAATGTGGTTTGTCGGATTATGTACATAAGTTTTTAATTAAAAAACCCACTGGTACATGGTTGGTATCCGGAATCGAACCCATAGTCTGCGTAGTTATACCAGACGTCTTAACCACTCGGCCACCTATATCCTCTTATTAACCGAACTTCAAAAGAAAGAGGAGGTTCTCAATTCGTCGGAATCATTTATGTTTTTTTTATGTATGTTCCGTATACTTCCCAGGTGGTCCCATGGTCATCAGTTCAGGATCTGATGATGGGATCCTGGAGAAATTGAAAACTTTTAAAAATTTATAGGCACATTTGAAGCGATTTGAGCTCTTTTATAGTAACTTGTGCATGTGCTTTCGGAAAGAACACTTTTAGTGCATCATTTTTGAAGTCGGTACGTACACTTTTTTTTTAAATGCAATTATTGTGGATTACGGTAATAATAGTTTAAAATGCAGCCTGAACACGCCTTTAGACAGGATTTACAGCGTAACGACGATCGCCTTTATCACAACAACGGGCCACTTACCGCCGCCGGTAATGTGCTCCTTGCAGAGTCGTCTATAATATTCATATCCCATTTACGGACAGATGTGACGCATGATTTTCAGGAAGGCCATTTCTACTGGCCACTACTTTGTTCAGGCAAATAACTATCATCACTATACCTGTGATCTTTTCACGCAGAAACTACAAACGGATTTTGTTGCGGTTTCCACTATTAGATAGGTAGGTTCACTGTGAAGGTTTACGAGTATTAAACATGGACCTATCATGTTTAGGAGGTGAGCATTTACAGTATAAGTGAATCAAGTCGAGGGAAAAGTTAGCTCCTGCTTTTTTAATGGCGTAATCGCTTAGACATAACAAAAAACATATAATAAAACATAGGAAAGAAATGTGTGGAATAAAATAATCTACAAAAAAGTCTATCGCTAATTAAATTATTATTATAAATTAAATGTCATAATATATAATCAACACAATTAAATTACTTACATTACATTATATTAAATTACATGAAATAAATGGAAAAACAAACAGCAAAAACACAATTAAAATAAATACAAAATATGTCAATCATTAAATGTGGTACCTACAATATAATAATCTGCTGTTGTAAGAGTCCGTGAAATAACAACAAAATTTTATATAGATGGATTGGATACGATGGATGGATCATAGTCAAGCGAAAAATTTATAAATAACTAGCTTTAGTCCCCGGCAACAGTTCATACAAAAATCACATAGAAAAAAGGTTTAGTTTCAGTTTTCCTGAATTTTCCGGGCAATATTCCAATTTTTTCTTTAAAAACCTGATTCGGACTTATACGAACATTTAAAAAGTTAACTAAACCGGTCCAGCCGTTCTCAAGTGCATCATCTGTCACTGCGCTGCGCTTAACAACGAACAAAAATAGTATAAAAGTTTCCTTGCTTGGCCTTTGCTTTTGGAGTGGACAGACAGAAAAAGTTCTAGGCATTTCGGAGACTTTTCTGAACAATCATTGTAACAAATAAACATTTTAGAACGGTTATTTTGAAGACACATTGCACGTACAGTAAAATTAAGGATAAGTGAGTTTCGATCTTAAAAGACCTCAACGAAGCTAGCCCCTCATTAGTAGCCTCAAAATCGGCCGTAGAACCCGAGGCCCTGGTTAACTCGACACCCATATCAAACAATCCAAAAATAGGAACCGAATGGAAGATGGCGAAATATGAGAGTTTTTTCATGTATTCCTACGCAATGTAGCAAATAATACAAAATCATTCATAACAACATAATATCAATATCGCGTCAGTTGTATTTTCCTTTGTGTTTCAAGACATCTAGGAATTCACTATCTATAACATAGATAATGTGTCTTTTAGGATACACACGGGCGCTTTTTCAAGCGTAGAAGAGAGTATTTTTAAAATTCAACCCCGATGGGATTTGCTTGTATGCAAAAAATATTTTTTGAATTTGAAAATATGAATTTATTGATATTTACTTGAAACTTGGAATAAATATTCAACAACACAAATATAACCCATTCTCAGAAGAGGAAATTAATATTGTTTTGCTACGGACGAGATAATGATACATATAAAACATGACTATAATGAAGAAAAGTAGTTTATGCTGGTTTGGACACATAGAAAGAATGAAGGATGAAATGAAGGATTGGTGTTGTGGATTAAAACGCCTTCTTCAAACTTCACTGTGAATAAAGTTATTGTTTGTTCTACATGGTTGGGCAACAACCAGCAACCACTCAACCGACTTGACCTTGGTTGTGTTAAACGCCTTTTTTATGGCTGAAGTGAAAGGAAATGCTGGATGGAAACCGAGTTGTTCGGAATACAATTGACTACAAGGGGTCCGTTTGACACCGGAAAGATATTTAGTCAATCAGCTGCTAGCCTTTGCGAGTTGCGAAATTGTTACCTTTTGTTGAGATTTCGTGTTAGTGAAATTAGAACGTTCCGTTCCATGCATTTCCCCGCTGAATTGAGGAAAGAGCCAGCACATCTGTCACCAGAGGAGACGATAAGTTGTGGGGATATAACTTTAATAAACTTTTTGGCATTTGTCCCCCACGAACCTAGAGTGTCTACACCAAACGGCACAAAATTGTAGTTTTCAGTAATTTAACTATATTTGCGCCGTTTGTTAGACTCTGCGATTTCCGCCTCAGCTCCCGCTTTGTTTATTGTTTCTCTGAGACGATATGGGGCTAAATGTGTCCACGCAAGTAGCATCCCATACAAGGGCCCGACCTCGCTCCCAGAGAATCAGAGTCATTCCAACGGGTCTCTTGTTGTCTTCCCGGAATATTCCCGTTGGCTTTAGGAGAGCAGGGACATCTATTTAGATACTTAGCTGTGGCGAGAAAGCCTGCCTGCACTTTTTATGCAGGAAAGTCCGTGAGTTCCAAATTACTCAACTTTTTTTCTACACAGACATCTATGTTCCTAACATACTGGTGCTCCTAACCTGATTTTAAAACTTTCGTTATACTGCTATAATATCCAATGGTTTTATATGACAATATACATAGCTACATGCCTGTTTCCTAAATAAGTAGAGGCAGACAATATGGAGCGCCACTTCTCTCGATCTTTGCATACTTCCCTTCCATCCACATCCATAAATCGTTTCATACATGCACGTCTTTTTCTAGTACTCCCTGCCTTATTTACACCGTCTAGAGGAGCCATACTCAAAGTGTGCTCCGCGGAGCCCTAGGGTTCTAATGGCCATACTGGTCATAATGAAAAATACTATAAGGTTGCAGTATCTAAGTATTCCAACACAAAGTTAAAAAATTTACTAAAAGAGAAGTAGTGGAATATGAGTTATTAGATATTACACAAAAATAAGTTTTTGGTTATTTTAGAGCTCCGTCAAATATTTTGCTGTCAAAAGGGTTCCGTCGCCAAAAATAATTGGGAACCGCTGGTCTAGAGCAATGTTTGTGGCACGCACGGCAATCTCCGGTTTCCCAGGTAATTTACTATCAGTAAGAAACACACGATATATTTTGAGTCAATCAATCAATTTAATTAAGATTTTAAATTACTTAATTGACGAAAAAGTAATTTAAGTTATTAATTATCACCTTGGCTTCAAGGGGGTACCCGAGTTTGGGCTCTTCCTCGAAGGGGTACTCAAGAAAATCTAATTGGGAACCACTGGTCTAGAGTTAACATTATCAAGGATGTCGTTCTACTGTATGATATTAATGAAATTAATGAAAAAAGAATACTACAGTATATCAGAATACTTGGATGATAAGCAACCATGGGCATAACAACAATTATATGAATTAATTTTAATTGACTATTCACTATGTGTTTAGATTGTAATTGTATATTTTTTAATGAATTTCTGACATGTATCAATATTAATGTTATTTGACCTTTCATTTGATTTGTATTTATTGTATTTTTAAATTGCTGTAAAAATGTATTTTCTTTAATTAGGTTTGTAGTGTATAAAGCGGGGTATTCATTAGGCAACATTTGTTAATAAACTGTTTTAAACAAGTTTACCATAAACATTGTAATTGTATCTGAAACTTGGCAGTCCACATACCTGTTGACTTTTCTTTATAAACTAGATGTTTCGTCTTGCTCTCCACTCAAAGTGGGGAGCACAGCAACATTTTTCATAAACAATGTTTCATCACCTTTGTTTATAAACTGTTTACAGAGATGATAAAACATTGTTTATAAACAGTGTTTATTAACAAATGTTGCCTAATGAATACCCCGCTTAAACATTTACGATTTCAAGTGAAAGAAAGAAAGAAATATATTTATTTGCAGAAAGCCTAGACACTTTCACCAGATTTCTGGTATGCAAAATACAGTAAGTGGCACATTATTACTTCCATATTACATGACACCAATACATTATTATATTCTAAAGCACAAGCATAAACAACATACTATATTCTAAACTACGAGTAAGAAAATTCTAATATTTATTTGTCAAGTATTCTTTTACAGTGTAGAAACAAGTGTATCTTGTATACCTAAGAAATAAATGATCTTTGAATTTGAATTTGATATTATGTCTGTGACATATTGTAACAGTTGTCCCGTGTGTATCTCACCGTACTGTACTATGACACAATAGCATGTAGGGTGTGTTTAATAACGCGGCCAGCAATAATACTAAACGACCGCTCCCCGACTATGTACGTTGCATTCTGAGCTACTCTCCTTTCTTAATTAAAACTGTAGCAGAGACATGTATATTGTAGCTGCCTTCTATTACTTAATTACCTCCTTACGTAATAAATAACTGTATGGTAATACTGTAATTAAGTAAAAAATTGGGAAGTGGCAAGTACTTTTCCTGTAAACTATAAGAAAGGCTCTATATTCCCAATATTTTTTCAAAATTTTAGACTGAGTAGTTTTGGAGATAAGGGAGGAAAAAAGGTAATATATGCACTTAAAAACAAAATTTTCTTTTTACGTTTTAATTTTTCCCCCAAAATCGAAATTCGATTATCTACGCTAAATTAGGTCAACAAACTCTATATATGCACCAAGTTTCCACTTTTTCCGTCCAGTTGATTCGGAGAAAATAATATGTGACAGACGGACAGACAGACACAAGAGTGATCCTATAGATAGGGGTTACCGTTTTTCATCAAAAATGGATTTAAAACCAGAAGGCCCGGATACAAATTCAATCCAATTAAAGTAATATGTATTATTTGTATTAGGAAGTGACAGTTCTATGATACACCTAGGTATATCAAATGTTAATATTATATTAAGGAGACGCCTCATAACTTTTGCCCATACAAATTAATCACGACTTCTTAAATTACACGATAACTATAGGTATATGTCTTAGTTTCGAAATTTAAATAGCTTTCGAAAGATAAATATATTTGACATAGTATGAATTTTAAAAAAATATGAAAAACAGTTACAGCTAGGTTTTATGAAGCCCTGAAAGTCATCAATTTCACGCGTATTTTCAACCGACTTTACGACTTGAGTTCTCTTAATATATTTACTATTGTATCATTTTCTCGTATTTATCCTATAGATAATTTCACATACTTTATGAAAATATTAACTACAACTTGCTATTTCTAATAGTTTTTGTATAATACTGGAAGAGCATATGTCCGTTTTCTGTATTTTCGCAAGACCGATTTTTTTATGAATCTTGGCCTATCTTATCTTATCCTTGGTTATTTCATCAATTAATTTTGCAGTGTATCTCTCTAACAACTCTATAAAGAGATATCGACAAAATAAGCCGCGCGGTTTACTGAATTCATTGCTCTAACAAGTTTGCTCTTAAAGGCTGTAAAGCTATTTTATAAACGAAGCTGGGAGCAATAGCTATGCGTAAAAAGTAGTACCACTTTAAATTCAGTAGGTATGTTTTGAATAATTCATATTATTTGCAGCAGATTAGACCCTCGAGTTTCATTATGTACTTAAGGCGTTTACTTCGCACACTTTTGGCACACTTTGACAGTTTGAGAGGAGTTTTTACTAATATTTGTGGTTGAAGAATATTTTTCGTCGACTTTTTTGTATGAATACGCAAGCTATAAGAAAGTTTAAAATCTTAAATAATTCATTACACTCGCGACTAAAATATTATGATGAATAACAGGATAAACTAAGAATAATAAAGAAATGTAGAGCTAATGTGAAAGGAAGAACCATTCATGCGAAATTACAGTTTGCGAGGGGATTCAGTGTAAAGAAATTATTGAAATTGTATAATATAATATTTAAAAAAATAGATTATTTAGTTATAATATCATAAGGATAAATAAACAATAATATCATTATTATTTAGTTTCATTAGTTTAACAACTTTATTTATTTTCAATTTTATTATAATCCTATTGAGTCTGCTTATGCTAGCCGGATAAAATTTAAAAAAGAAGCTCACAGATTGGCTTAAATTTGCTTGCTTTTAATGAAATGAAAGGGCTCGTAATAAGGTACACAAATATTTTTTTTTATAATTTTAAAATGCATAGTTTAAATTATATTAAAGAAAATATACGAAAATTGACCGTTCCCCCCCTTATCCCTTTTTAACAACTTTTGGATCTATTTCCACGCGGGTGAAACCGCGGACAGAAGCTTGTGTTCACATGCATATTTTCTCAAATAGGCACTCGTCGTGAACACGTCAACAACAAACAATATCGTCTAAGAGGCTGACATTTCTGAAACGACAACTCAGTACTTTCACAGACCAATATTTCTTAATTTGAAAAACTGAAAAAAAATGTATCGCATACATTTACTATTTTGTAGTAAAACATTCATATGGTTTAGGTTAAAATTTTCAGTGTATACGAAATGGGAAGAAATTGTCGTTTAATATTGGATATTACTTGCTGAAAGATTTTAGTAAGTCAGTCACGCGCCGAATACTTCGGTAGGAAACGAGCGAGTCATGGCGCGAACATGATCGTTCTTTATTCAAAACTCGACACGCCCTTGAGTGACAGAGTTGATTGCTATTGAAAAATACACTTTACTGACAACTCTCAGTCACTACATTGTGTCACGAAATTGTTTTGTAATGAAGGGAAATTTTCAGTTCTGGCGTCGCCCGTGCAAATTCATTATTTAAAAATTACATAGTAGGTAAAAATGAAGTACCTATGCTTTTTGATGTGTAATATCTTTCCTGTCGCTTTCCTGTAATATGTGGGAGTGATTTCGTGAAATGGGACGGAAGTGTGTAACAGGAAGCCGGGTAAGCGCGCGCTATTTGATTTGACCAATGAGCGAGCGCTCTGGTAAAGTTGGCCGTCAGGTGATACCAATCCATTTTTCGAGAGGTTGGTACTGTCAGCCATCAGTGTGCGTGTACCAAGGTGAGATGTCAGATGTTACACATCATATGCGACTACTTTAAGGCTCGCTCGTTTTTTAAAATATTTTTATTTAACTATTAAACTTCTTTTCTCTTCTACACATCACACACACAAAAATTCCAACAGTACCTAATTTGTAATAATACTATATTTTATACACTCACAGTTTAATAATAGATTATGTAATAGAAGAGGGGTGACTCCTAACACAAGTAAATTCATTACTTAAAAGGAGGCATCTGCATATATATTGTATATGTTGTTTTGGTTACTAAATAAATATTTTTGTATTTTGTATTTGTACTTTCCTACATAATTTTGTTATATCTCTGAAGGATTAGACAGCATACGCCATGAAAACTCGCTGGGGTTAACTTTTTCTCCGATTTGATTCACTTATACTGTTAATGCTCGGCTTCTAAACATGATAGGTCCATGTTTAATACTCGTAAACTTTCCCGGTAAATCAACCTATATCATAGTACCACGGGGTGAGTTAAGGGCCGTGGTACTACTTTTATGACAAATGAGTATAGTACCACGCGATAGAAATGCTACTTTAGTCGTCTATCGGCAAAATTTGAAATTTCAAAATTAGGGAAGAATTGTGTAGAACATATTAACTTTTAAAAATAAGTGTACCGACTTCAAAAATTTGCACTGAAAAGTAAGAAATAATAAATATTTCGTCGTAGAATTTAAAGATGGTTGGTGCCAAATTAGGATACAAAATTAAGTAAACATCTAAGAAGATAAATATCTGTTCAATATTATATTATGTATTATTATGTTTGTACTGATAATCGTAGGTTCCTAATGAATTGTGAATTTGGGAAGTTGTTTTTAATTTAGCACCAACTGTCTTCAAATTCTACGACGAAATATTTATTATTTCTTACTTTTCAGTGCAAATTTTTGAAGTCGATACACTTTTTTTTAAAAGTTAATTTATTTTTCCCTTTTAAGTGATTTTGCTGCCCTGAGAGACAAATAATAACGCAAATAAAACAAAATGGAAAAAAAATACTGCTTTGGATAGGATTTGAACCATATGCATCCTGAACTGCACCATACCATTCCATACCTTTAGCCGTTAGACCACCGTCGATACAAAAATTGACAACTTCGTGTCAATAGCAACCGTTGCTAAGGCTTTTCTCTGATACATAATTTTCAGCCGTAAATAGAGACAAATTACTGAATTTCTAAAAAACTACTGAACCGATTTTCGTCATATGTCTGTGAGTAATGTCGAGAAATTATTATATCCTTAAAAAATAAGTCGTCAAAATCGGTACATATTTCATCGAGATGTTACTGTATAAAGTCAGTTTTTTCAAAATTACTGAAAAACTAATGAACCAATTTTTATGACATAAAAATGGGACTAATCCGGAAGAATTATCTGTCGATTAAAACAGAAATCATCAAAATCGGTTCATAAACGACGAAGTTATCCGCGAACACACATAAAAAAAATATATATCGAATTGAGTAACGTCTTTTTTTTGAAGTCGTTAACAATGATCTACAACAAAGTCCCCGGGACTAATACGTGGGCTGTTCCGGAAGTTGTTAGTAAAACCAAAAATAATAAGTATATGAGAATATTTTATTTACAGTTTTTCAAAATACTTTCCGCCAGCCTCTTTACATTTATTTATTCGAGAAAACCAGCTTTCAAATATTTTAAAAAGATATTGCGGAAGGTCGAAAAACAATCGCCTAAATTCATCAACAGCCTCATCCAAAGTCTTAAATTTTCTTCCACAGAGCAATTTTTTAATGGTGGATAACAAAAAAAAATCACACGGGGCCAGATCTGGGATGTAAGGTGGATGGGGTAGTAATTGGACGCCCGTAGTGGCTAAGAAATCCATCGTTTTAGCGGCCGTGTGAGCAGGCGCGTTGTCTTGATGAAAAAGAATGCCCCGAGTTCCGCTCCTTGGGCGACTCTCATTCAACTCCTCGAAGGCTCGGGGCAAACACACTTCGCAATATCACTCACTAGTAACCGTTCTACGATATTCTAATGGAATTATTGCTACTGGGCCACTACGATGGAAAAAACGGCAATCATTTTTTTATTTAGACTCCGCCCGCGAACAACTTTTGTGAGCAACTCGTCTTCTTCAAACACCCATTTAGTGGATTGATGTTTTGTAAGAGGATCGTAACTATAAATCCAAGATTCGTAGGAAGTTAGGATGTAGGATACTTGTTGCGAAGTCCCTCCTTCGAATTTTTCTAACATAAACCTGCATCAATACACACGTCGGGATTTTTGCTCTTCTGAGAGACAATGTGGTATCCACCTCGAAGCAACCTTCCTTACTCTGAGATGTTCATGCAGGATCGTAGAAACCGCCTGTGATCCAATCTTTAGTTCATTCGCAATCTCTCGATGTGTGATATTCCGATGCTCTTTTAATAATCACTCCACCCTGATGACGTTCTCGTGGGTAACCGCAGTTGGCGGTCGTCCTGGCCTAGCATCACCCTCTAGGCTATCCCGACCTCGTTTGAAATTTCTTTACCAATAGGTGACAGTTGCTAACGAAGCAGAACACTCACCAAAAGCTGCTTGCAAATTTTCGTGAGATTCCTTAAAGGTTAACCCTCGTTTATAATCATAGAAGATCATCGCACGAAATGCTTCACGCGGCACGCTCATTGTTCAAATCAAATTACTATCATAGAGTAAGTAGCAATCACTATGTTCTATAATAAGAGACGGGACTGCCATACATTAAAATGAAATCTAAGAAATTAGGGCCGAAAGATACTGCCAACCTAACAACATTAAGGAGGGAAAATAGAAAATCAGTGCTACCAACTACAAAAGTCAAAACATCGGCTAGTGCTGTCCTTCCTACAGAAATATTTTTGTCGATATCGATAAAAATATGCTAAAACCTGGAACAGCATCTCTACCTACTTTTAAAATTTCGGTTTTGTTGATTAGTATAATCGAAGAAGTTGAAATATATGGTAATTCACAACCATTTTTTATAGGATTTGAATAAACTACGTAGTAGATCAAGTAGGAATTATTAAATTTCAACTTCTTTGATATTTCATTTCAATAAAACTTCACATGTTTTTTTTAATTTATTTGTGTTTAACCTAAAAAACAACACATATACAAATACAATTCACCGACCTCTTAAAAACAATACACCTATCAATATTACAGCGAAATAGGTTATTAAATTGAAATTTAATAATATATAATGACCTTATCTGAGACCCATCTTAGGTAATTATTTCAGCACTGCTTCCCGAAGTGAATTTAGGCAATGATAGAAAAACTTATAGTGCGTACTTGTAAAATAATGAGTATTAGGCGTATTTTGGTAAGTAATAACTAGTAGTAAGTATAAATGAATTTTTTATTGTATTTAGAGGTGTGCAAAAACGACACAAACATAGCTGGATTTGAACGATTGTTTAAAAATCGCCAAATTGCACGTCAATCTGGAAAGAGTAGCCGTTTCTTCAGTCAGCATGCAAACCCTGCCTATCGGACTATCTGTAATACCAATGTTATATAAGTGTTTGTTAAAAGGACCATGACCAGTGATGGCTTGAGTCACCGATCTAAGTTGGGTTCTTTTTAGTTTTAAGATCTTTTGTGAGAGTCTTGTATTTATGATTGGTAGAGCTGCCCTGGTTTGTCTACATTCCATAAGATTGTTCCATTCGAGATTGTGCATGCATTTTGTTTTCTGCTTGAGTCGTGAGGCACACCAGCCTCTAGGCAGGTGCACTAGGGGCTCGGGGCCAATTGCAGACATACTTGCACCGGCTCTCGCTAGCTCATCCGCCGCGTCATTTCCACAGGAGTTGCTATGACCTTTGATCCATTGTATGATTAAGGTGTTACCGTGTTATTATAGTTACATACCTTGTTTAGTGCTGTATGACACTCAAGTATGAGACCTGATTTAAACTTATTGCTTACCAGTGCTTGTATGACAGATTTACTGTCCGGCAGTATGCGAATAGACTGGTTGTTTACTTTCCTCTTAGTTATCGCTAGGGCCGCTAGGCAGATTGCCTGGAAAGAGTAAAGATAAAAGTAAATTTGCTGCAGCAAAAAGCAATAGCTCAATTTATTTGGCGCGGGCTATAATGGGTTTATTTTGTGGAATGTGAAACAAATATGTTTGAGTCAGAATATCGATATCGATAAACTGTACAATATGCAAAGTACATCACTATTTTTCAGCAATATGCTGTTCGTTTAATATGAAATTTATAAAGAATAATTACTTATTTAAATTAATATGAATGGCTAATAACTTACCGATCCTCATTTATTGGGAATATGGTCATAAATATTCGCTTGATACCGTCTACGCGGCCGCCTCTTGTACCACATATTGTACACTTTTTATGTTTCCATTCTTAATTATTGAATACAATTATTGTAAAACAATACATATAATTATTTACTATAACTTACTATATTATATTTACAATTAATATATTACAAGCACGATTTAAGCATCACATTATATATTTATTTATTAATATTTCAAAACTAAAATAAGACAAAACAAATTTGCCGCCATTTGCAACTTTGACAGGGATAGACAGAGATAGCACAATGGAGTGAAAAAGATGGCGATACGACGCCATTAATATTGGCTCAATTTTCATAGAACCAATTTTTTGTTCGAAGTTGCGCCAGCCTGATTACTATCAACGCATATACGTAAAAAAATAATAATAAAAAAAGTAATTGTAGATGGCCAGTGATTTTTTCCAAGGAGGTTTACATTGAAATTACACTTTGATTTCTAATAAATGCAGAAATAAATAATGAATACAAACTTTTTAGCTAAAAACTTTCGGAACAGCCTATGTAGACAAGTAATTATGACCGTATTTCTGTATTTCTTCAATTTGTTGTAAACTCATATTGTACCCGTGTGAAGCCAAAGCGAAGTCGATAGTATATTATATAACTCTAAATATACTTTTAGTTGAAGAAGAGATACTTTTACACGAAAAATAAATGTAATACCGATATTCGATATCTAATGTTTCCGATTGAGTGACTTTTATATCCTCATCAGTGGAGTGGAGACTATTCGAAAATGTCATTAGTGTCCACTTATTTTAGATGAGAAATTCTACTACTGTAGATACGTATATTTTGTTAAATTAATTTAATGTTATAATTAACATTGGGGGGTGTCATAATGTCATCCTCACCTGCACGCGTGGTACCCTCTGCTAGACAACAAACGAGGCTCTGGCGACTGAGCAATGGCGGTGCCCACTCATTCGTCCAATCGCCGGCGCGCCGCCATACGGTCCACCGAAATCGACCACAGACTCGTCCAGTTATTGTACGCGCGGCCCACCGTCAATGTATCTGTGGTTGATTTCGATGGCCGGAACGATCTGTCACACACACATCCACACGCCTTTGTTTAATCGAATCTTGTGTGTCTGTGTGGGTGAGTGAATTGCATGTGATCTAGATCGTATGATTTACATTGCTAATGTGTGGCCTGTGTTCAATCTCGATCAACGGCGGCCGGATCGAAAATTTTCTGTGAGATACCGGATGGTGGGCTACTTAAGAAACTGGCTACAGCGAGCCTGAATACCTAAATAGTCTCCAAATGTCTGGTACGGAAGGCAAGAGGAAACCACCGTCACGCTGTTGACCGCCATGATTGACCACGATTGTCAAGAGCACCACGACTGAGAAGAAGATAATTAACATGTCTGTGACTCGAAATGGCTAAATTAATGTTAACGTGAAGAATCTTTTTTGTTGAATATTTTTATACCAAAGGAAGTGTGAAGCGATAAATCACACAACATTTTTTTCAGCCACTTTTGGCTAGGAGGGAGGTAGTTGCCTAGTACTAACCCCCGTACCACTGTATGTTTCTGTCGTTTAATTGTCGCAATAGCTTTAACTTTATATGGAGATTAATGCTAAAATACAAACATAATAATTACTTATAAATAATGATAGGAAACACTAATATGTTCCCGCAAATTAGACGTCCTAGATCGTCTGTCGCTCTGTCTCGCGGCACAAAACTATACCATGGTATAAACTTATTACCGTGCTAATGGTCAGTTTTAATGGTCAAAGAGCAGAAAAGTGTCTCAAGTAGGCCACACATTGGTCCGGCATCGCCATACGATCTAGGCGGACCATTTGTTATAAGAATTGGATGAATCTGTGGTCAGTTTCGGTGGACCGTACGGCGGCGCGCCGGTGATTGGACGAATGGGTGGACACCTTTACTACTCTATGTAATTACGACGATATGCCTTGATTTTGGATATGCTTATCCCTCAGGCTTATCCTACAATAATGACATTTTTCGATAGCTGCGATGTTACTTGCTCAATCACGCAATCAAGAAATTGGCAAGATGGACCCAACAATCTAGGTAATTTAGTAATCTAGTAATTTAGTCATTGTAATGCATAAAGATGGTCTATCATCAGATCTTCTAAGTCTCTACAGCCATGCACCATGGGAAGTTATTTCATTGTTTAATTTTCGATTGAGTGAAATCGCGGGTAAAAGCATTAGCTAATTAGGTAATGCAACAAATAAAATTAATTTAAATTATTTTTTATCTTTGAAACCAATTTCACACTATACTAGCTTTCCGCCCGGATTCGCCCGCGAAAATTTTTGTAATGTGTATTTTTTTTTATTTTTGTTAAAAATGTAGCCCTCTAATCCGGCTGTCTAAATGTCTCTATAACATATCCATCCGTTGCTTTGCATTGAGTACTATAGTATCCCACAGAAAATTTTTGGTCCGGTCGTATAATCGAGATTGAACACACACATTAGCAATGTAAATCATACTATCTAGATCACATGCAATTCACTCACCCACAAATGCTTTTCCCCTAAAATTTTCTTTTATTTGGCCATAAGATTGAGCATTAGGATGGTAATGTTTAATTTTCGTTAGTATCGTTTTGTATTGCGAGCAAGGAATATACTATTGCGAGACAGAGCTCTAGAAAAATAGGTAATTGTGTTGCTTCACACCTCCATTGGTATACTCAAAGTTGCTCAGTGTTGACATGATAGAAAGACAAACAAACAAACAATACAAGATTTTTCGATTAGATCATAATTTCCTACATATTATGTTTCCATTTTATCTGAAATCATAGAATGGTTCGTAATTTGATAATAATTAACAAAATGCGAGCTCGTTTATTTCGCGTTTGGAAATTATTTTTATTTGAATAAAAACAATTTGTAAACATATTAATTAACATGAATGGGATAAAATCAATGTTTATTTTCAATGGGCATTTAATATGTCTGATCAGTTGCAATAAAATTGAATTCAGCATCAGACGAGCGTATTGACTGATAAAATTGGTTGAAACGACCAAACGAGCGTGTAAATACGAAATTGTATGTGCGGGGAAAACTAAAAAGAAAATTCTTTAATCGACTTTTCGACGGAGGGCACGTAAAGATGGTGTCCGTTATTCTGAAACTGAAATTTTTAAACATTTGCCAAATAACCTCTATATTGGTCAACTAGGTATATTTAGGCAATGTTAGAAGTAGGTACTCACTACATCTTATAAAGAAATTTTTCCGTCAGAACTTTAAGACAGGATTTTCGTTTAGGTTTTCCTGTAAACTATACGAAAGGCCCTATATTCCCCATGGACGTAAAAAAGTAGAGGACGGATCGCCGCTAAGACAAAAGTGAAGCACCAAGCGTGCATGTCTGCTACCGATTTTATTTATCTCTAATATATCTTTAAATTGTAGAATAAGTGGTAAATTACTAACTTACCTATGAAATATCGTGCGTCGGTGGCCGAGTGGATAAGACGTCTGGTGTTAACTAGACAGACCCCGGGTTCGATCCCAGATCCCGGCCATGTACCAATGGGTTTTTTTAATTAAAAACTTATGTACATAATCCGACAAACCACACTTAGAGGCTTTTCCATTTAAATATATATCTCAACAGAACTAGCCACTCGTTAGGTATAGCCTCACAAGAACCATCGGCTAAACGAGGGAGACTTGGTCTTCCGCTGGGTACCCTGGAACCGTAACACGATTTCGGGAGCTGAACCCGTGAAGAAAGAAAAAAAAAAACCTATGAAATATGATTCCTTGAGATTTTTTATGAGTAATGGAGTTGTTTTTGCATAATTTTACTACACAAGACGGCATTGTTTTTTATTTTCTTAATGCGGCTAATCAGCATAACCGAATGAGAATGTGTGCGTGAGGCTCGTATTTACAATGAAACTGGCATAACTTGGTTGCTTCACTTTTGTCTTAGCGGCGATCCGTTCTCTCCTTTTTTACGTCCATGATATTCCCTATTTATTTCAAAAATTTTAAGACTCAGTAGATAAGGTTAATTTACGTATGTTTTCTTTAATAGATATTTAAACTATGCATTTTAAAATTATAAAAAAAGTCCTTATTCTAATTACGAGCCCTTTAATTTGTCATGATATACTTGAAAAACGGTTACCGTTTTTTCATCGGAAATGTTCGGAATCCTAAAAAAACGGCTAGACCGATTTGGTTAATTTTTTTATATGTTCGTAATAGTCCGAATCAGGTTTGTAGGGAAAGAAAAATTGAAAAAATTGCCCGGAAAATGGGAAAATTCAGGAAAAACTGAAAGTGCTTTTTTGTATGAACTCAAACCCATAAAAGGGGATGAAAGTTAATATGGATTCCATAGGCGAATTAAATATAACAAAGACCCGCGCCGCGTCGTCTATCTGTTTGTCTTTATCACTCTTATTAATAAACTCGAAGTAGCGACGTATTAACTAAACTGAAATTTCGTCTCCGTCTAACAAATCTGCAATTCATTATGATAGACGGAGACAAAATACAGTTTAGTTAATACGTCGCTACTTCGAGTTTATTAATAAGAGTGTTAATGTATAGAGACTAATCTCAGAAACTACTGTAATGATTTTCATACGGTTTTCACTAAAGATAGATTGATTATATGACGTTTAAAAAAGTACCGTTGGCATACTAAAGGTGGCCACACATTCGTCCAATCCCTGGCGCGTCGCTGTACGGTCCACCGAAACCAACCACAGAGTAGTCCAATTCTTGTAACGAACTGTCCGCCTAGAATCTAGGCTTAAATCTAGGCCCTAGATCATCCGGCGGCCGGAATGGGAAATTTTCAATGCGATGCCGGACCAATGCGTGGCCTACTTTAGGACCTTGTTTTCGTTTGACACAACGATAGTCAAAAACGGCGGACCTCCACCTAGCTAGCCTATAGGAATGCCCGGCTCGAGAACGTTCAACACTAGAATGCCGAACAAATTGATGGGTCGGGCAAAAACAGTACTTTTTGAGTCAAAACGAAATTCGCGGGTATACCTACATTTTAAACAATCCAGCGCAACATCTCTAATAAGTACGATATATTATCATAATAATATCATGCCATCACAAACCTAATAAATTACTAAAGACAATGACCTACGGTTTCGGTTCCGCCATTATCACGGAATCATTGTACACCCATTAATGGGAAATTGGATCAAATCTGCGACAGTTAAAGTACCGCTGGTAGATAAATGCGAACAGCAATCAGCTCCGCAGCCAATCACGACAACCCTTGACACTTTAATAGCAGGAATAAATCATTGCCAGCAGAAAACCACAAATTAAACGTCAGTCTACAATTGCTGTAGTCCCGCCAATTTATTTCTACCTGCTAGTTACAAATCTGATTTCTATCAATTTTAACCAGGGCGCAATACAAATCCTAACACTATAGGGCGCAATTAATGTTTCCTTCTTGTCAAGAAATAGTTCTTCTTCTTGTTCTTTTATTGAGGTTCCACCAACGTTAATCGATGATTTGCCAATGTCAAGTATTATAGCCTTTATAGGTATCTAAGATGATTTCGCCGACTGTGATATGTCTTATTAATCACAACTATCGCAGCGCGGGCGGGATTAAACCGGATTCCCTATCATATCACGACGGAACGCGTATTAGAAAAAGTACTACACTCTGTTCATTATAATAATGTATGACTGATAAAGCACAAATGAATAAAATTAATATTATAATATTATTAAAACTAATCTCAATATTTAGATATAAATATAATAAAGTTACTTAAGTTATGTTTACTAATCGTAGATTAACTCTTGATCATGGTTTTGACAGTTCTTATTTAACTAATATCTGACTAACTGACTACTTTCAGAAATTGGACGTTTGAGATCGCTATTTTAGACAAATGCAGAAATCGCTTTCAAAACTCAGTTAGTAAATTTTGCATATACATTTCCCGGAACTAAACCTCGTGGAAAAAGTTCTAAAAGATCTAACTCTATAAATTAAATATATCGGTTATAAACTGGTAACAAATTCTTCATGTAATATTGAAATTCAAAGTGAATAGAGGGTGGGACGTTACGGAATTCTTCCCAAGTACGAACTATGGAGCATTGTGCGCGTACTACCCCTACAAGACACGAACACCGCACGTGAGAATGCGTCGTATTGCACTTAAACCTGCCTGGCTGCCTATAATCATGCAGACTGTATTTGATAAAATTGAAATTGTTCAATTGTCAAGACGGATAAATGGATCCATACTTACTTCCATACTAATATGAAAGTAACTCTGTCTAAACCGATTCTAATGAAATTTGTAAGGGACTGCCATACATTGAAATGAATTAAAGTTAGGGCCGAAAGGTACTGCCAACCTAACAACATCGTACTGTGGATTGGTATAGAAATATTTGCTATCTCTGTCATCTGTATATGGCGTGAAAGAGATGGCGATACGACGCCATTAGTATTGGCTCATTTTTCCTAGCCCTAATTTTTTGTTCTAAGTTGCGCCAGCCTGAGTATAGGATTGCTAAATAAATAAATTAAAAATTAAAAAGCCTTTTTATTCCAAACGCCTAAAAAGAAATTTAAAATACGAGGGGTGTTCAATAAAAAGTGAGAAAGACGCAGTTATCTTTTTATACAATTTATTTTATTTTTCAACATCACGTCACCTTTTTAATACACTTGATAAACTCTATCCTGAGCTTCTAAAAAACCGTGTCGGCGACTACTGCCTCATCGTCTTCAAATTGTTGGCCTCTGAGGTACTCTTTTAACCGCGGAAAAAGATAGAAATCACTAGGAGCGAGGTCCGGTGAATATGGAGGATGTTCCATCAGTTCAAAGCCAGCGTCTTCAATGGCAGCTATCGCAACGCTGGACTTGTGCGCGGGGGCGTTATCTTGGGGAAACAAAACAACTTTAGTCAGTTTGCCACCGCGCCGTTTCTCGCGTATTTCGTTGCGCAATTTTTTATTTGTCCTGCATATAAATTCCCCGTAATAGTGGCTCCATGATTGAGGTATTCGATCATTACCACCCCTTGGCTGCCCCAGAAAAGAGAGCCCATGATCTTACCAGCGGATGGAGTTGCCTTAATTTTTTTAGGAGTTGGAGATGACGGTCCGAAATGTAGTAAAACAAATGACTACAAATTTTAAAAACCAAATTAAAATCTATTATTTTTTTAATTATTATTATAACAAATGTGCTTTACCTGCCAGTAACAATTTTATATCTTTATATCTATTTCATTATCACTTTTTATTGAACACCCCTAGTGGTAAGGAAATTAACAGCCCTTACCTTCAAAGATGTTATCTGTGTCCTTGATGATGTTCTTTTATCCATAGGTCGCTGGTTTAGGTTTGATGTTTTGGCTGTCTCTTTATACACCACACTTTTCTTCTTAACCTAAGCTTACTAACTAAATTGCGGGTTTGCGTGTAAACAAAATTGTCTTTGCGTTAGCGATTTGAGTAGGCAGCGCGACGGCTTAACGGGTACGAATAGCGCGACTCAATTGCGGTACGTTGCGACACTTGCAACCAACGTCTCGACCGTCCGAGCACTTGACACACACTGAAGGGTCGTTATAAGGAGAACGGAGGGTAGGTAAGAAAATGTATTAAATATGTGTGGCGTGTTGTGTGTATGTATTGTGTAATACAAAATTGGCCTGACCACCTAGCATATATATTTTCGCGATATTTACAAATGTTAAGTTGAACTCCTCGCAGGTGAAGGTCTACTCCAGAGATTTCCATTTGACTCTATCATGAGCTATGATCATCCAGGTGTGTCCAACAAGTTCCTGGTCTACCGCGTCGTCGTGTTCCTGGCGGTTCATTCCACTCTTTTCTTGTCTTGTGACCATCGCATGTCTTTGCTAGTTTTCCATAAATATAAAAATGCGCTCACAGACAGGCCCTGTCACTCCTGTCAGGTTAAAAGAATGAAGGATGAAAGATTGACTAAAAAGATCGATAGCAAGCCGAGCATGTATGAAAGGTATGATGAATATAAGTATAAGAAGCCAAAGAGGTATGTCTGGACCGTAGCAAATGGCATTCGATTGTCTCTTGCCTGCCTACCTCTCTTGGGATAAAAGGCGTGAAATGATTTGACTCATGTGTTTGCTTTGCGTTAGAAATAAGAGTATGTTATGGCATTGCTTGATACCAATTGCTTTCAGTTTTCCTGAATTTTAAACTCTTATAAAATCGTAACAAAACGTAGGTATTAAATTTTAAAGCACGTCTACGTATTTACCGTAATTGTATCAAAAACAGTACATTTAGAGAACTCGGAGCACTACACGCGGGACATCCGCCAGCCCAATTGAAAATACGAAAATTACCTCAATTTTCCAACTCCCATTTCGTGTAATTCAGGAATTAGGACTGTAAAGTCCGTTAATAAATACAAACTAGAAAATGTTTTAAGTTTACAATATTGCAACTATATTTAATTTTGTCTCCCACTAGGTATATAGATTACAATAAAACAAAGTCCTCCGCTGAGCCTGTTTGTCTGTCTGTGACCTTTTTATGCAAAAACTACTGAACGGATTTGATTAGCACTGGTACGGTATCTCACCGAAAATTTTCGGTCCGGCCGTCGTATTATCTAGATTGAACACAGGCCACACATTAGCGACGTAAATCATACGATCTGGATCACATGCAATTCACTCACTCACACATCTGTGTCTACACAAGATTCGATTAAACAAAGGCGTGTGGATGTGTGTGTGTGTGGCAGATCGTTCCGGCCATTGATATACTTATATTACGTCATTGTTTCCGGCCACTTTGTTCCGGCCATCGAAATCACCACAAATACAACGATTTGAAAACGGATGGCTGATTGTTCGATACAAGAATTGGACGAGTCTGTGGTCGATTTCGTTGGACCGTTAAACACGGACCAATCATATTTAGGAGATGAGCATTAATACTATAAGTGAATCAAGGCGGGAAAGAGTTAGCCCCAGCGAGTTTTCATGGCGTATGCTGTCTAATCCGTCAGAGATGTCTGCTATTTTTAGAAGAAGTGCCCTCCGAAGAAAATTGGTGCTTAGCATTTTTTTGGACCGATTGGGAATTGAACCCGGGACCTCCTTTTACATACATAATAATAACTGTGTTATTTATAATACATATGACATGTATCACATTTAAATAAATATTGAATTATCTAACATTTTCTCAGAAAGTTTCTTAGAAGTATGAAATTATTTATTGAAACAAGAAAGCGATCCTTTGATGTTCCGTTCTCAACTTGCCTTTCACAGAACTTCCTTCTTACGTACCTAACTTAAAATCAGATGCTGGAACATAATTTTATATACAATTTAGTAACGATGTTTTATTAAATTAGGTTAGTAGGTACCTACTTAAGTAAAACAGAATTTGAGAATGTAACGAAAAATGCTTAGTTTAGGCTAAGTGCTAACATAGAGTAGGTACTAAGCCTAAGGTGGGGCCATAGACGGGCTCCCCCTTTCGCCAATTTTTTGCTCTTTGACCAGCTAAACTGTAGGTACCTAATAAGTTACCTTAGGTTTCGTTGGTATCGTTTTGCGATCTATGACGTCAAACTTGCGGGAACATAGTATTTCAAACTGATTTTGAAAATTGTAATTAGTATGGGACAAACGTTATGAAGGGAGTTCTTATTAGATTGATGTACCGACTTCAACGACCCATTTTTAATGTTAGCATTACTTGTCGAGATTATCTTGCAGATATTTCATGAACATCAGTTCAAGGGGGTAACCTTTAAAGTAAATTTCACTGCTGTTGTCGTCTCAACGAAATTAAATTCAGGATTTTAGGATTTAAATCTGAAATCTAAGCCAAGAGTAAGTAGGTACTCAGCTCTTTTTCAAGAATTCAGTTAGTCTTCAGACAGAAGCTTTGTTGACTTTTTATAGTACCTACGTACCTATAAAATTCTAGAATTTCACTTAGCGTCGCCTACAAGATAAATAATCTCTATTACTCAACAAGAAAGAATAATTCGGACCGATTATTTTTCTTGCAGAGATGAAGACAAGATTGAAGGGGTTACAAGAATTAAGCGGATTAATGGCGGACATCTGGATCCCGGTTTTAGATTAAATTTGCTTTCATTTCGCCCCAATTGAATTATGAGTACGTACCTACTTGGAAAATATTAATTTACTTTTTATTACTTGTAATTACATTTTATATTAAAGTTAAAGAATTTTTAAATTTTTTAACTACTAGCGACCCAGCCGCCGGCTTCGCACGGATACAATATTAGTTTACAGTACTCGGCGTTTGACATGGCATATCGGGTACGAGAGTGAGATGTTTGGCTAAGATCGGCCACTTTCGGATTTGTAGAGCATTGTCTCTGTCACACAATGCACCTGACTGCGATAGACAAAGATAACGCTATACAAAACCGAAATCAACCGAATATCTCGCTCTTGTCCCCGACGTGCAATATCAAACGCCGAGTACTGTACCTAGATATATGCCACCGCAAACTTTTTTATACATAGATAAAATTAAACACAATTCTTTCCTACATCATTTTGTTATATCTCTGACGAATTAGACAGAATACGCCATGAAAACTCGCTGGAGCTAAATTTTTACCCGACTTGTTTCACTTATACTGTAAATGCTCAGCTCCTAAACATGATAGCTACATGTTTAATACTCTTAAACCTTCCCGGTGAATCAAGTATGTAATAGTGAAAGCCGCAACAAAATACGTTCAGTAGTTTTTGCGTGAAAATTTCATATTAAAATTGATGAAGATTTAGTTAGGTAATCTACTTAGGTAGGTGTAGAAAAACGTATAGGTAACTCTCGCCAAATAAATTGAGCCAAAAAGTATTACGTGGATACTCTACGCTCAAACGATTTGTATGGGCGTTCTATTCCTATAAATAAATATAATTAAATACTCATAAAATTACCTAATGGATAGACAAATGGTACCTACTTACACCAAATACCTACCTAAACTTTGATCCCATTTAGTTTCCACTAGGTAGTTCAGTTGACCATATAATAACAACTAGATACCTATATATACTCGTATCTATTAACTCGCTCAGTGGTCGAAATTCAACCATAATCCTAATCCTATGCGAAAGTGTTTGTTTATGCCTTTGTGTCTTTCTTTCACGTCAATACAGAGCAACGAATGGACGTGATTTTTTTGCATAGCAAGCTAATTACTTGTCACATTTAAAAAAGGAGGAAAGTAGGTACATTTAATAAAATTGGGAGAATATCAGAAATATGAACGTAAACAATATGTCAGTTTTTGTTTTGTGCACATCTCTATAATCTCAATACATGCATGGGTTACAGGTGAAACTAATATCTATACCTACCTACCTAAAGCGTGTAAAGATAACACCTACTTATTCTATTTATTTTTCTTTCTTTACGGATTGCCCGGCATCGCAGTGAAAATATCCCATTCCGGTCGCCGGATGATTTAGGCGGTCCGTTTGTTAATTGGATGAGTCTGTGGTCGGTTTCGGTGGACAGTGCGGCGACGCGCCGGGGATTGGACGAGCGGAATACCAAGTCTCCTTCGTTTAGCCGATGCTATTTGTGAGGCTATACCTAACGAGTGGCTAGTTCTGTTGAGGTATATTTAGATGGAAAAGCCGTGTGGTTTGTCAAATTATGTAAGTTTTTAAAAAATACAACAATCAGGTACCTACTCTATTTTTGTATACTATTTTTAGCCTCAGTTTAAAGAATTTATGGGGATTCTGATTTCTTCTGAGTGAAGTAGGTTATTCAGGGAAAGAAATAAAAGTAAAAGAAGTACGTGCATGGTATTTTAATACACTGTACAATAAATATTGGCCTGTACCTATACAAAATATAGAAGAATATCCAAAAGATATTATATTGTCAACACTCTAGCAATAATAACTTACGAGTGTACAAAAATGATCAAAACTTATCTCCAAAAATTCGTTATATTACAATTCCATATAATATTATTATTTGTTATACTAGCATATTGAGTGCAGCGAAGCATTACCTACAAGTTTCTAATAAAAAAATAATTTATATAAATTAATTTCATAATCTCATTCGATTTTTTTTACACCCGTATTCAAGAACAACACTTAATCGACGGTTAGGCTATTTTAAGAAACTAATTTGATTATTTTCGTTTTCTATCCAATACTTTTTTTACAATAAATTTTCAAAATTTTGCCGACAGACGACAAGTGACGTCTCCATTAGATTTATAGATAGAATAGAAGTAGCCATTCTGCCCTATTTTTCAACTCATTAGTACCACGTGGCAAGTTATGGGACGTGGTACTAATTTTATCACAAACTAGTAGTAACACAGGACAGAAACGCTACTTTACCTAAATGATGACGTCATTGTGTCGTCTGTCGGCAAAACTTTGAAAATTTTTAATAGAATAGAAAATAAAAATATTCAAATCAGATTTTTACAGAATTAAACTATAATAATTATTTTTTTATGACTTCCAATATGCGTCAGTGCAGTAACCACTGTGAGAAATCGTACATTTTGCTATGGGCATGTTGTTCTTGAATGCAAATGTCGTCATGTTTCGCTGCACGGCCGCACCCAGCTATCCTAACTGATCACATCACTCCGACTTAGTCGCGAGAAAACACTTTTGAGACCCAATTTACATTCACCTAGCTAAACTCCCCTTCTAACCTAGTCTACTCTATCTGCACATCTAAATAGAACTGGCAGTTTCCATAACCATTCAACGCCAAGAACTTCATTTAAGGGGGACCGCGTGTCGTACCTTGCTCCTATAGTCGTATGTTTTTTTTTGTAAATTCCAGGATACGGTCTCAGAGGTCGCCCTTAACAAATATTGGCGTTGAATTGTTAAATATTCTTATTCATTGTCATTAACATGATTCTGAGATTACATCAATCAGTCTGTCAAATAGTTTATTTATATTATTATTGTTTGTGCAAACGAAATTATAAAGCTGAATACTAGTTGCAAAATCTATTAACATCGTCTAAATTATTATTATTATATTATTATCAATATGTAAAAAACACTGTAAAAATTCAATTCTACGTTGTATTTTGAGCAGAGTATTGAACGTGAGCAAACATCACGACTAAGTACCATCACAGTAGCAATCTTTCTAATACACTCGTTTTTAAATAATTGAAAAACAATTTTATATGGAAAGAATTATTATAAATTAAAACCGAAAATCACCCATCAAAACTATTTCACCCAAACTAATTTAGTGCGTCCCAATAAAAAATACATTTTTGGAATATTATATCGCAAAGATCACGAATCAATTCACAATTATAATAAATACAAAAATAACTTAACAATTTTACAATGCCACAATCCAAAAAAACACGTTAATTTTAAACATTTCTGACTAATATGGCAAGTGCATAGGCGCAAAATGTTAAAGTACAGCATTTAGAATAAAATAGATTAAGGCTGATCGCAATGTTAAATGCAGGCGTATCACAACAATCCACAACATCATTATAATATTCGAATATTCTTGTACTGGACATTTGTATCGTGTCGATTTGTACTTAAAAAACACAGCATACATTCTTATCACTTAGCATTATTATTTCATATATAGGCCTCACAATAAAGGGGTAAAAATAATTTTACAACAAAAAAAAAAGATATACAAATCTAAAACTAAGGAGGTATGTACACAATGTAGCCTCAAATATTTTTTACATCATATTTTACATGTGCCACCAAACTTATATTGAATAAATAATATAGTGTCAACTACAATCGATTAATATAAACATATATAACTAAATGTAATAATAAATATCTAAATAAAAACTAACGCTTATCAAACTAAATGAGTATAATTATTATGATATTACTAGATTATGCTTCGTCACGAGACAGATCTTTGTCGGTATAAAATACCACATTATTACATATATTATTGCTTCGAATTACATAAATATATTTTAGACAAAATACTACGTTTCTTTCCATTATTATTTGTGACGCAGACTGTACCTGTTACATAAAAAAAACCAACATTAGACCACCTATTTGATTATCGACAATATTTTATATAGACCAAATTGATAAAAAAGCCTACGTATTATATTCGCTAGCTAGCTTACAAACCATACTAAAATATATACTTAGCAATTTCTCGTATTTAATTTGCTCTTACGTCAACCCCTAATTGGCACCATTTATAACTTCATTAAGCTCCTACTTCAGACTAATAAAAAAAATTAATGACATTGTAATTTCGAATTCTACGCAAGCATTTAGCTGTGTTACCTTCTCGTTTTGTATGATAATATGGCAGCACCATAGATGTTAGTGGTATTAATGTAACGGTCAAATTGAACCCAAAAAATATCTACCCTCCAACAAAACAAGCATACTGGATCGCGTGAAATAATTTGTCATATTATCGTGAAAAATCTACAATTACTTACAAAAAACGGTTTAGTAATAATATATTTTTCGTCCCATCTTTCACAAAGGACAATAATGAGTTTTGATATTTGGAACATGAATGTTGCTTCTAATAAAACCCCCTACAGATTACACCTCTTGCTGTGCGTCTGTTTGTGTATGCTCGGGTGCACATATATTACGTGTGGGTCCCATTATAGTGTTCCGCGACCAAAAAGATCGAACGCAAAAATAGTTACTGGCAGGTAAGAACTAAAATGGCCGACGCGCCACACCGGCTGACTTAAAAATCCCCTCTTATTTATTTTTCTAGAGGGAGATGAAAGTAGAGTGTATCACTCGGCCGCAAGATATTTTTTTCCTCGGGCGGCATACTATGAATCCCTGGCCGTTCTGTATTCAAAATATTATTTTGCGCCCTTGTGATCTACTATTGTCTCCCTCTAAGAAATGTGTCGTTCAATATGATAGAGGGAGAGAAAATATATGAAACTACATTTATTAGTAAGATTTTACAATATCATGGTTTTTCTCTATAGTCTATTTCATTATTGAGTATACATAGCATATCACATATTCGGCGATTAACAATAGATATACATATATATTTCCAAAATATACATACAACGTCAGATCAAAGGTGCAGTCTAATTCTTGATCAATTTGTTACACAGTCGGTAAGAATGTGTTCAATATTGATTTTTGTATACGAGTGTCTCATAAGAAATTATGCTTGTCTAGTCAACAAATGACCAGCCGCATTTATCGTACAGTCAATGCCACAAGTATCTATACAATTTTAGGTTTTTTTTACATAATGTGAATAGAAACGGAAATTTGCATAGAAACTTTAAGATGACTGTGTGGTTCTTATCACTTAAATAGAGCTCTGGCTTTGACGGAGCAAGAGGTAGGTTAGGTGAAGGTAGATTATTTAAATATGAAACATCATGAAATCTGATTTGGATCCAGAGTAGTAGAAATTTTTGCAACCAGTAAAAATGGAATCCTGTATGTAACGTCAGACGCCAGAGCTCTATTTAGATGACGGAAAGTTTGAAGCTAGTTTGATGCGATTTTTAGACTCAAACAAAGCTTCATTCTTTTGGGAAGGTACCAATATACGAATACTGCTTGGAGATTATCAGTCTCATACAAAGCTTTATAAACGATTTTTTTCTTTCTAGTAATTTCAGAGTTATTTTAACAATACTGAAATTTACTGAAAATAAGAATAACGAGGTTTGCTAAGCCATATTAAATATGTTCTTCGACAGATTGTACTTTTTAGGCAAGGCAATAACTTCTTAAGAATTTTGGATTATTTAACATTGAATTAAAAACAGAATTGCCAAATAAAAAATAAAACTAAAAAAACGCCTCTTATTTTTTCACATATTATTCATTAAAATAATAAAAACGGGTGACTGAAACGCTAACAAATATTATCATAGTGCCTTAGGAAACAACTTGGCCGAGTTTATACTAAAATTTAAGCTATAAAAATAATTGTGATGCCGTAAGCTTATCTGTACACATGTAATGAATAAACTAACATCATAGTGTAATAATTACTAAATATACAGAATATGGACACTCCCTGCCTGTTAATATTGCAGTAACGGGCTAAATGGATTCGGATGGAAGTTGTAAGACAAATAGTTTAATATCTCGATAACATAGGCTACTTTTTAACCCCCGACACAAAAAGTTGTATCGGATGAAAGGCGACTTGATCGAGAGTGTTCTTAGCTATGATTCAAGAAAATCTGTTCAGCCGTTTGAAGATCATCAGCTCTTTTCTAGTCGTTGAAGGGATGTGAGCAACTTACTGGTCTGATCGATTCGAAATTTAGTATCCCGCGACTTCAATGATATTACAATAACATGGTAATCTTGACCTGATGCTGCTGCATCATCTGGAAGCAGCCAGATACCCAACTCATCACCAACTCGGGGTTTTTTTTATTTTATTATGACGAGATCTATTTCGGTATTTAGGATTAAATATAGCGCTTACTAAAAATATTATATAGAAATGTTAAGCGCAAAATATGCACTACTTGTGACCCGTCACTTCTTCGCACAGGTAGTTTTCAAATAGTTTTTTTTAATACCATTTTCTCAGGGGAACGTGATTAAAAGTAACCTTTTTATGCAAAAAAACCTCGATCCGTTGGATCTAATATTAGTTAAGATTCTACCGTAGACAAGGAGTAACCATACTATATAATACTCATTAAACTATGCCACCAACTCAAAAATCCAAATTTTTACTTAAAAAAAATATGCAAACATACGTCAACTAGATATTGCTCATGGTACACAATAATATAATAGTTTTAATATTAAAGACACTTAACAAAAGTATAACATTTTGACTGCCCGTGGTTTTGTGATAAAGCGCGTCACTTGCTTACTTCCTTCCCCCCAATCCTGCCAATTTAATTTTAACAGATTATTTTGCATGCGATTGTATTATATTTTCCTCTCGCTCATCTGCCATTGTGTGTGAGCGGGAGACAAATAGATGTTAAATCCTCCTCTTTAAATATCCTTGCATTCAGTTTTCAGTCGAAATTAAATTAGTAGATTAGGGTATTTTCCTCTACGAAATGTGCTAAAATAATGTTTTTGAAAAGCCAAACCCCCTATGACTCTTGCATTCGTACAATAGTGGTGTGTTGACAATTTTTTCAATACTTTTAAATTATAGCCATAAGGTCTATTATACATAATAAAATAATTTGAAAATTTATTGATGATGACGTCATATTAACGCAAACCAAAACCATTATGGTCACAGATTATATAAAAGAACAAGAAAATAGTTAGCAGTCTATAGTTATTTATTTGATATAATTAGATGAATGTGACGTCACTTCCCGATTATGGGTGTGAATTAAAAAAATCTTGTATATTAACCAAATAAATAAACATTATATATAAATTAATATAAAAAAATATTATTGTGTATTTATTTCCTTTCATTATCAATTCGTGCAATCGATTTTTTTTACGATAAAATATATAGACCGACAAGGTATAAGTTGGCAGAAACTGGTGGTGTGCCCATCGGGTTTTAAGAGACTTCAGTTTTGTATAGCGGCATCTCTGTCGCGCAAAGTCACATGTGTACGAATGACAGAGACAACACTCTACGAAACCGATGTCTCTATTTAAAATCCGGTATTATTTTTCGTTATTTTCACAACGTAGCACTGAGAAAACGCCCATAAGTTGGTTCAACCAATCACGGCAATTATCACATAAACCGGCCAATCACGTGCGACTGCGTTTTCTGATAGCTACATTTTTTAAATAAACGGAGCGAACGGTCTTAACTTTCATTCCATATATAGCACCGAACTCAAAAGCCATAGATCTGGACCCAAATACATGCATGTGACGTGGCATTGACATGACTTGATATATGAATAGGGAGTATTTAACCTCTTTGGTTGTTCTTGTTATAGTACGCACCAAAATGGGTAGAAAACTGCATATTTATCCCGACAGAGGACGCTTTAGGCCACGGTTCCTTTACATTTTGTCAAAACTGTCATACACCATACAAATGATATAAACTTTATTGCTAAGTGGCTAGGTGCGCTTAAAAAAGCAGGAATTCATTGATAAGGATAATTTTTTTTTTATTGACAGAGGACTTCCGTTTCCTTCGCTATTTTTTTTAGTTTTAGGTAATATAGGAATCATGGAATACCAAAAGAAACCTAGACACGATGTAAAATAACTATAAAATTGATAGTTAACCATCGCCTAGAGCGCCATCTACAATAAGCTTTGAGTTTTGTTCCCCATTAGTTGAACTACGTAGTTAGAACGCATTCTATCCACGTGACACATTTCACATCATACCGGTGCCACATCACGCTAATGGCCGCTGCTTCATACATATCTATAGATTATAGAGACGAGTGGCAAGTCACGTGCCACATCACTTTAGTACCACTGACAGTCAAATACAAGCAATAACTGTCACTGCAGCATCAGAGATTCGAGATTCCGATTCAGTATCGTGTCCTTAACCGAATTAAAGACCACCTCTATGTTATGCGTGTCTATGGCCGTCGTGAAATGGTGGTACAACGTTGTCTTTGGTTCCCTTCGGACGTTGGCAAAGAGATTTAATATGAACACTTGAACGTCCCTCAGATTATGAGGATCGCCAGGGAACTCAGGGTAGTACCAGCGAATGTCAGTCTCGTGGCTGGCGACCTTTCTCGCCAGCAGGTCCGATTTGTTCAGAAACAGTATGATGGATATCCCCTTGAAGTTGACATTGTTGACTATGCTGTCGAAGATGTTGCGGGCTTCCTCGAGACGATTCGTTTTTCTGTAATTTGAAAAAAAAATTATCTATCAATTCCAATACTAGCTTTCTTGACATTATTTTAATTTACTATACTACTAAGGTCTTTGGTTTCAATTCATAGACAAAGGTATTCCAATGTATACATTGACATCCGAATGCCTACGCTACCCGTCACTTTGGCACCGTCTATATACAGATCCGGACCGGGTATTATGTAATATCAGAAATATTCTCGTGTCAAGACCGCTCGGGACTCGTAAAGTTATATCAAAATCTACTATACCCGAAGGATTTCCAGGACAAAAAGTAACCTCCAGCTCTCTAAATGCTCAGCTCTCTAAATGCTCTGTATTAACGTTAAAGAAGGCCAAACTAACCAACAAACAAACTTTCGCATTTATAATATTAGTTAGAATAGGAAGGATAAGGCATGGTGGTGAGTCTATGAAACTTTTCTGAATGAATTTAGTAGGTAATTTATTTTCAAGTTTTGTTTTTGATTAGATTCGGAAGATATGAAAGCCGCCTGTGAATTTTTGCGATAATATTTACTAGAAAAAATACCAAAATTAATCTAGTACCTACATAAGGGTGTGTTGAAGTACATTATTATGTAATCACACCTTTTCTGTACGTGACTTCACTAAATTACAAATTGCAGATAAAATATGTGCAAATATTACAAAAACAAGATAATTTAACCAAATTTAAAATAAACAACTTCACTCTTTATCCTTACTATGACTAACACTTAATTGGTTTAATTTTAAAATAGATAAAGCATGCACAGCATTTTGAAACTTACAATTGCTGTCGCAATCCTGCAAATAATACTGAATACGATAAAAGAAGTACCTACTAGCTCAAACATTTGATTAGCAAGAGTATTTTTGGCGCCATCTGGTGGCACGCATAGTGCAACTTGAGGTGTTGACCTAAGGAAGCAAGTTCTTTGACTTCAAACTAGATTAAATGAGTCATTCTAAAACTGTCGTGGCTAGCAAGGGATCTAACATTATATTTAGACGTGTGTTTGAGTAATATCTAGGACTACAAGATAATTTTGGTTTGAACATTGGGCGCCACTTGTAACACCAATTTTAATGATCTTGTTACAATGTTTTTTCTTATCCTATTTCCGCACTTATTAAAGTGGCGCCCTCAATACCACGACGGTTCTCTTTCTGAACAGATTCTAAAAGTCTAGGAATTAAAAGGTCACACGAATTTCATGATCTTGGACCCCACTGGCGCGACCAGACTTTGCCAATTTTAAATTATAATTGTATAAGACTTGAAGTTATGACCCCTTAACAATAAACGCTGTACAAAGTTATACAATATTTTGTCTCTCTCTGACAAATTTGTCAACCAATATGATAGAGAGAGACGAAACATTTTATAACTTTGTACAGTGTTTATTAGTTTTAATACTTTAGATTACACACATGTAACTTGTCACACTTTGTCGACCTCCTCCCTCACCCTTATGTGATGATTAACATGTATGTACACTTAAAATTCCACTCACCTATCCTCGGACAGCACCTGATCGAACTCCGAAGAGGAAACAAGGAACAGTATAGACGTAACCGAGTCGAAACACTGTGTCCACTTCTGCCGTTGAGTCCTCTGCCCGCCCACGTCCACAAAGACGAATGGCACATTATTGATATTGATGGTACATTCCGTGATGCCCTTGGTGGCCTTGCGACAATGTAGAATATCTTGGTGGGATGGTATGTAGTCAGGCCGGGCGATGCGCTCCAACTCGTCGAGGAAGTAGCTCACAGAGTCGCTCTGAAATTAGCAATTTGCATTGGTTAGCAACTTTAATGGGAAGTCAACATAGAGAAACTGACAGTTTATTTTTTTATTAAGGAGAAATGACAATAGTAACCAGACAGTTGCTCAGGTTGCTCTGTTTTAACATAAATTATTCTGTTTTTTAGTATTTGTTGTTATAGCGGCAACAGAAATACATAATCTGTGAAAATTTCAACTGTCTAACCATCACGGTTCATGAGATACAGCCTCGTGACAGACAGACAGACGGACGGACAGCGGAGTCTTAGTAATAGAGTTTCCGTTTTTACCCTTTGGGGACGGAACCCTAAAAAAGGACAAACAAACAAAACATACTTGCGCATCTATACTTACTTCCCACTAATATTATAAACGCGAAAGTTTGTCCATACATGGCATACATCCATATAATGTATGTTTGTTACTCAATCACGCCAGAACGACTGAACGGATCTGGATGAAATTTGGCACTGAGATAGATTATAGTCTGGAACAGTACATAGGCTACTTTTTATCCCGACAAAATGTATGGTTCCCGTGGGTTAGAATTCGGGTTCTACATGATTTTTTGCATAGTGGTAGTTTAGGGGTCAATACCTACTTTTTATGCCGCGAAAGCGGGCGGGGGAGGGTCAAATTACAGCCACGGGATTATTTCTTTTTGGATATATTTCCACGTGGGTGAAACCGCGGACAGAAACTTGTACTATATATAATACTGCAGAGTTTTGTATATATATAGTACAAGTTTCTGTCTATGTGTATGTATGTTTTAACAAGCTAATTTCAGGAACAAACCTACATGAAAATAAAATTATCGAGGAAGGCTATTAACATCAGGCTACGGCCCAAAGGAGCGGAGTAGTTAAAAGGGGAGGAACAAATAATTTCGGTTGATTTCTGAACTGAAATTCCCGAATTTTACTAATACTATAAACATACAATTACCTCTTCAAAAACACCTTTTTAGTCATACGACCATACTCTGAAGGGATTTAAATTTTATACTAATCTGTAGGTAATTTCAGTACCTAGTATTGATTAAGAAGATGTTTTCCTGCATGTGATCATTTTTTAATAAATTATTTATGCCCTTCTCACTTCTGCAGCAAGAACGGACAAAGCGCCGTCGTTGTCTTGCACAACGCGATCAGTTGCGCCATTGGTTGCGCCCAAACCACGAGTTTAAGGCGTGGCCTACTATTAGGAATTTCTGAGTCGTTCCTCGTCTTAAACTACAAATTTCCATTTGTTAGCATTGTTTAACATAACATAACGTATAGTGAAGTTTCCTGCAGATTTCGTATCTATTCAAAGCAGTTATTCCCAAAATAAAACGTGAACTAACAAAACTAAATTGTTTCAAGTACGAAATCCACAGTGAACGAGCGCGCAGTATGTAACAATTGTTACCTCCCACGAGCAGCAATCAGCACCCACTTTCAAAATAATGGATTAATTGAGAAAACATACGAGCGCAAGGTCAAGACTCATTTAATGTACACACACACACAACACACACATGTGCACGGCCTTTATACCTTGCGGTGTGACAGTAACAGTGTCCACTTCTTGCCAGTTGTCCATATTGAACAGAACAGGTGGCAAACCAAAAAAGGTGTAAATAGACGTAAAATATCTTTTATTTTTTGAAGCACTAGGAGTCGATTAAATCACATATTCATAAATAAAATTGGTGCTTAGCATTTTTGGAATGAATAGGAAGTTAACCAAGGACCGGGAGGTTTCAAGACAACGCTCTATTAATTAAATTCTGGGCCGGATTAACCCGGTTTAACTCGGGGCCCCACCAGAACGAGGCCCCCACCACATTGTCTTGAATTTTTTTTTAAATTATGAATTGAAAAAAAAAATAGAAATATTTGCGACTCAAGTCGGAGATCAAAATCAGTTATCCTGCGATTACAGAAACTCATAAACTAATAAAAATGTGTTCCGTTATATCAAACTTCTTGATTATTTGCACCCCAGATTAAAAAAAGAATAGTAAGTGTCGATTTTTCGTAAATCACTTGGCCATGAGCAGGCCCCTACCACAATTATGCCTACAGGCCGCCATTCATGTTCTAATCTGTTGTCTAGAATCTAATCAGCATGGACACGCGACTTTCATCAATAAAATCCCCAAACTTAATCTTCAAAGAAACCGATTTTCAGGTGATTTAAGTATCAAAACAACAGCGAGATCAGACGAGCGTAGTTTGAGTAGCGTAATAGCACTCTGCCCACCCCTATGTGATATAGGTGTAATGATAAAATTTATCTCATCTGGGTGGTCTCACTGATTAATGCGTCATAATCAGCAATTCAATACTAATATTATAAATGTAAAAATGTGTTTATTTGTGTTTTTTAAAGTGAAAATAGAGCAACGGATCTGCGTAATTTCTTGCAAACATAGTTGGAGGGTGAAAATAACAAAATTTATCAAACGAGAGAAGCCGAGGCGAGTCGCTAGTTGACATAGGACGTCCCCAAAGATTTGTCAACATTAAGTGGCTTCATTCATTCACCGGCCACCCTAATATAATAAAAAATCAATAATTTAGTGAATTGAAAGTAATTGAGGATAATTTGATGTGTTTTTTTATGATAGCACGATGTGACTCGCCATCCACTAGGTGGAAAGTGGCTATGTTATGCGAGTCCATGAATGAAGGTGACAATTAAGAGTAGATACATAATTATAGTGCTATGTTTGTCACCTTGTATGATTAGTGTCGACCTAAGATTCAGTTTCTGTTTCGGTCAAAAATCTAGTTTCGGCCACAATTTTAGTTTTGGTCAAAAATCGGCAGAAGTTTCGGCACGCGCCGATACACCATATTCGTGAATTGTCGCGCGTCGTTCGGCTAACTTCGGGTGAGTTCGTGGCTTGTGTGTGGTCGCCAATTATATTATATAACATAAATAAATAACTAGTTACTTCAATTATTATTTTTATTTTAGTTAACTTTCTGTATATGTTTCGGTTTCGGCTGAAATTCCTGTTTCGGTCGGACACTATGTTTAATCCAAGACAAGTGAACTTGGTGAATACAAAACTTAGACTCGAGGTATGTAAATGTCAATTAATACCTACTGGATACTCATCATCTGGACAGGAACGCCATAATCTTGGAAAAATCAGTCGAGGATGCCCCCCAAAGATGTCATAAGACGGAAAAACTCAACTGGAAGCGATATCGGCGTGCGCGTGCGCTACGTGAAAATCCTACTAGTATTATAAACGAGAAAGTATGTATGTTTGTTAGGTCACTATTAAACATAGGCTAGAGAAGCTATGATAATATTTATAAGACTGTGAGAGATATTCAAATCAATTATTACTATCACTACATATTATAAAACGCCGCATCTGTCTGTCTGTGACCTTTTCACGCAAAAACTACTGAACGGATACTGATGCGGTTGTCACGAGTAGAGTAGGTTAATTCACGAGGAAGGTTTACGAGCATTAAACACGGACCTATCGTTTTTAGAAGCTGAGTAGTAACGGTATAAGTGAATCAAGTCGGGGAAAAAGTCTGGCGTTTCTTGTCTAATCCGTCAGAGATATAACAAAATGATGTAGAAAAGAATTGTGTAGAATAAAATTATCTACAAAAAGGTCCGGTTGAAATTGAACTAAGTACCTACCTATATTAGTTATAACCTGGTAACACTTAGAATACATTAAAATCTAATATGGCAAAATAGGATTGAGATCTGTTTGGACCACACACAGATACTATGTACTTTTATTATGTGAGATTTCTTTAATAAAATCAAGTAAAATATATTTAACTAGCGGACCCGGCAGACGTTGTCCTGCCCAAACGTTGGCTTGCCTGCACTACTCCTACCCCTACCCTACCCCTACCCTACCCTACACCTACACCTACCCCTACTCCTACTCCTACCCCTACCCCTACCCCTACCCCTACCCTACCCTACCCTACCCTACCCTACCCTACCCTACCCTACCCTACCCCTACTCCTACCCCTACTCCTACCCCTACTCCTACCTCTACTCCTACCCCTACTCCTAGGCAAAATTAAGTTTCGCGAAGCCGACCAAATTAAAAATCAGTACTACTAATCTATATTGTTACGAGCTGGGGTTCGAAGAGATTTAAAATACCGATTAAATAGACAAACTTTACTTCAACACCACAAAAATACAGTTAAATAAATGAACACTATAGAATAACACTTATTCGCACTAAATTCCACTTCACTGTTTCGCTTTGATCGCTCTGATTCGCACTGTGTTCTCCCGGCGACGATCCTCTGTTTATATTGCCCACCGAACATTCGAGAAACGCCGAGATTGTTGTACAAAGTTGTAGACGCGTCTCGATGCGGCTCGGTGCCAAATACCTACACACCGACCGCGGCCGATTTTGGTACCTATGGCTAGGCACATACAGTCCATTTTCGTTTGTACTTGATTCTCTCTGGATGTTTCTAGAGACGTCTATCGACCTTGATGTGTTTACGTATTTATTTGTGCGATTTAAGTACCTACTCGTTACAATATATATAAAAATGAATTGCTATTCTTTGTCTCGCTAAAACTCGAGAACGGCTGAACCGATTTGGCTGATTTTAGTCTTAAAATATTCCTAGATATCCAGGGAAGGTTTAAAAGGTGAGACAATTCGAATAATTGCCGAAAAACCCCTAAAAACAGCCCTTTTCTTTTTCCCATAATAACAGAGTCAATTTGAACCTTATTGCTATTCAATAAAGTTCATTTTAAATTAAAAGCACTCATTGTTGTCTATGCAATGTAGATGTGTTCCTAATGTCACCGCACAAAGTTAAAATTCGCGTGCGTGTTGGAGAATCTAATGTCGCGTTCCGACACTCAACAAAAGTGATAATATCGCGAACGCGACCAAATTGAATAGTCACAAAATGTAATTTAAGTAATTTAATAGATCATTAGTAGTACTGATTTTCAATTTGGTCGGCTTCGCGAAACTTAATTTTGCCTAGGAGTAGGGGTAGGAGTAGAGGTAGGAGTAGGGGTAGGAGTAGGGGTAGGAGTAGGGGTAGGTGTAGGGGTAGGGTAGGGTAGGGGTAGGGGTAGACATTTTGTGACTATTCAATTTGGTCGCGTTCGCGATATTATCACTTTTGTTGAGTGTCGGAACGCGACATTAGATTCTCCAACACGCACGCGAATTTTAACTTTGTGCGGTGACATTAGGAACACATCTACATTGCATAGACAACAATGAGTGCTTTTAATTTAAAATGAACTTTATTGAATAGCAATAAGGTTCAAATTAACTCTGTTATTATGGGAAAAAGAAAAGGGCTGTTTTTGGGGGTTTTTCGGCAATTATTCGAATTGTCTCACCTTTTAAACCTTCCCTGGATATCTAGGAATATTTTATGACTAAAATCAGCCAAATCGGTTCAGCCGTTCTCGAGTTTTAGCGAGACAAAGAATAGCAATTCATTTTTATATATATAGAAGAAGAAGATAGAAGATAGATTCCTATGTGTGATTTAATTATTATTAGATAAGAATGCGGAGTGAAAGATGATGTTGTGACTAAAATGAAGAAAAGTAGTAATTACGCTGGTTTGGACACGGTGAAAGAATGAAGGATGAAAGATTGACAAAAAAGGTTTATATGGCAGAAGTGAAAGGAAATGCTGGCAGAGGACGACCTAGGTGTACTTTTATTGAACATATAATCGACGGCAATATTAAATCTACACACAATCGCCGAGATGTATGAAAGGTATGATGAATATAAAAGAAGTGAAAAAGGTATGTCAGGATCGTAGTAATTGGCATTTGATTGTCTTTACCCACACCCCTTGGGATGAGCGCGATGATAGATAGATAAAGTGCATTTTTGTGCAAAATTAAATTGTTAGTTTTGCAAATGTAAAATAACGTCTTTAAGAGCCCTATATCCATAATTTGTATGGGGATAAACTATTCCCAATTTCTCTGTAAATAATCCACCTGTGTCACTGTAATTTAGCATATAGTTACTTATTTAAAATATCTTAGTGAAATAGCTGTTATTTGTTCAATGGGTTTTATTGAATAGGAAATAGTTTTATCCCAGAAAAATTATGCATGCCTTAAGAATTTTAAATGACAACTTCTTTAAAAAAGTTTGTTTGCCAAATAAGACTAGACCTACTTTTCTAGTTTTAGACTAGACTAGTTTTCGCAGCGCACGCGATGTAAGGAATTTCTTAGGTCATTTTTTTACACCTTGGGTTACATTATTGGAGTTTTAGTAAGGATCCCTAATTTTAGCCTATGTCACTCAGGGTGAATGTAGCTTTCCAATGGTGAAAGAATTTTTGAAATCGGCACAGTAGTTTTTGAGTTTATTCATTACAAACATACACACAAAAATACAAATCTTGCCTCTTTATATATTAGTATAGATATGAAATCGCGAGAAAAAGCTAGTATCCAAGCCTTATTATCTGTTCCTCAGTTGACACAAAGTTACAATTGTTCCATTAGGCATTTACTACGTGAACGGTTACACTGAATAACACAAAACAAAGGTCCCACTCAATATTCATGATAGGTACGGCATGCACATAAATATAGGCAGTCAATCACTCAGTGTTTCCTTTTATGACATACTTGGGAATACTAACAAATTGTATTACACACTTTTAAAATGGCCATTTAAATCTAAATGCGCTAAATACATAATTATATACTCTGTTTGTATCATGGATGTTTTAGTCGCGCTGGCGCTCTACTAGATTGGCAATTAGGGGCCATCCATAAATTACGTCACACGAATTTCATGACCACCCCCCCCGTCCTTGTCACAGGTGGTCACATTTGTCGGACAACCCCCCCCCCCTCCCTCCCTGGTATGACGTCACATATTTTGCAATTTTAAACCAAGAACTGAATAAATTATAACAAAAGATCCAATTCGGATTCGGGAGCTGTAAGGCAACCCGTGAAGAAAGAAAAAAAATAAAAAGTAAAAAAAAAGATCCAAAATTTTTTTTTTATAAAATTAATATCAAATTATACCTATATACATTTTAGAAAATTAACCAAAAAAAACCTAATTAACGACCGATAAATAATTGTATTTATTTGTATAGAAGGTCTTGTTGACATGTGACGTCACAAAGCTTATGACCCCCTACCCCTTGTCACACAATGTCACATTTTGTTGACTCCCTCCCTCCCCCTAGACCTGTGACGTACCTAATTTATGGATGGCCACTTAGGGATTTGCGGGACTGCAAAAAAATCATACTACATACTAATAAATCCATAACAAGCTGTGCTTTGCGGTTGCACCCGCGTTAATATGGTTATATTTGGCAAAAATATTTTTTCAAATCCGACTTGTAGTTTCAGATATTAGCGCATTTAAACAAACTCTTTATCTTATTATTATTAGTATGTAAATCTAAATTCACGGGCACAATACCCGGTCCTTCGTAAGGCTTGCATGGGGACATAGTTCCAACACGTAGAGGCTAGTGATGTGCCGGATCGTTAAAAATGTATATCCGCGGATACGGATCTGAATACGGATATTTGGTCTCAAGATCCGCGAATACGGATAATACGGATCTTAACTTTCTTAGAGCACGCGGCGGTAAATATTGCACATCGACCTTCGGAAAGAGATAATCTGTTATGGACAAAAATTATTGACCTCTTTAAGAGTTAACTCTCATAACAGATACGATTTTAAGAAATAAAAAATATATCTGAATGGAATTTAACAGTTTTTCCTTGCTACCTAATTACCTATATATATAAAATTTCATCTATGAATTGAAAATTAATAAGGTAAAAGGTCCGTAAAAGATCCGCCAAAAACTAACGGATACGGATCTTTTTTCTCCCTCAGATATCCGCAGATACGGATACGGATATCCGGCACATCACTAGTAGAGGCCCTTAAAGAGTGTTTAATCTAAAAATCTAAAGTGTTGTGACTAGCACCCGTCGGGACCTATCTCTGAATGCATCAAATACAATGCGCTCACAGACAGGCCCCGTCACGTGCCTGAACTAATTGCTGAGATAATTTTAAATTAAAATCGGGCTATTGTTTTGAGATGTTAAATGGATTGGTTTATCAAGTTTATTGGTTGAGATTACGGTCACCATGAAACGTAAAATTGGCAGGTGGTGACTCGCCGTTTACTAAATGGGCCTCCTAAAACAACCACAATTTTTAAGCATTTCTGCCGGCAGTAAGACAGGCAACATTGGTGTAAATGGCTGGGGGTGTCGAGAGGTGTGACACCGGTTTCACATTATAGCTTCCCCGTTATTGCGCCTTTAGGACACTTCCACCCCCGAGCATAATACATAATATTATACTCTACGACTCCACCCTGGACAGCCAATTAAGGCAAGCCAGGGGCGAGTCTCAGGTCTAGCAGTAGGGACGCCTGCCTCAACCTACTCTCTGGAGCACTCGGGTTCGCCGGTGTCGTTACTCACCCACGGCTCGCCACAAGCCGCCCTGCGCCCTTATTGTTTTATTATTAGTATTATTTTAAAAGTAACATTTACTTTAGGAATTTTGCGAGACACTGTAAGCCAACTGTAAGCCTTAAAATGTGTCAAATGTTAAGAAAGTGCTAATGAGTTTGTCACATATTTCTAATTATATCCACAGTGTGAAATTTAAAAGTATTCAAGTCATGTTATATGCCATTTCACAAACAGATCCTTTGCAATTCATCATAATATACCATTTAAGATAAATGCATAGTGGACATGTGGATTGAAAGATGATATTATGATTAAAATGAAGAAAACTAGTTTAAGTATGTTCAACATTGAAAGAAAGAAAGAAGAAAGGTTGACTAAAAAGGTGTATATGGCAGAGGACAACCTAGGTGTACTTTTATTGAACATATAAAAAATATTGTATGACGGCAATGTTAAAAGTGAATATATAAGAGATCGTAGTAAATGGCATTTGATTGTCTCTGCCTACCTCATGAGATAAAACTAAAAGATGTGATAGATAGATGTTTCCATATATCTATAAATTTCAAAATTATGATAAGTTATTCATGTCCAAAGAGGTTTGTTTTTTATCTCAAAAGTACTGGCTGTAAAAAATTTAATAAATAATTCCATTTTTAAATGAATCAACAATAATATTGATATCAAAGGAGGTTGAACATAAAAGAGACCTCATTTTCTATACTAAACTAGGTACTTTATACAGTTGAGAAGTTTGTATGTTTGTTTGTATGTATCTCAGGATCTACAAGTCAGATTTCAACAATTATTTTTGCTTTAAATAGTCCATTTATTAAGCAACGGCTGCATAACATCACGCTATGGCTCAAAGGAGTGGAGCAGTATTCATAAACATAAACACGAAAAGCTAGTAAGAACTAAATAGTGACTACTTTCATTTAGGCCCCCACCCACAAGATACCATAATCCTTCACAACAGGTACCAATTGTATTACCAATGAATCACTACAAGTACAATAAAAAAATCCCTAATAGCGTTAATTACTTCTATTTGAACTTTACAAGGAAAACCGAACAATAAATATTTGTTGAAACCATAAAAAAGAGATCTTATGACATGATAATTATGACTTATCATATTAATCAGTATTTTGAATAACACCTTGGATTTCAGACAAACGACCTGGGTTCAAATCCCACTCATGACAAAAAATTTAAGAATATGTGCTTCAGAGAGCATGTAAAGCTGGCACTTCTTTTAAAAAGGGTAGTATTTAAGTACCTACATATAAAAAAACCATTTGCAATCCCAAATTCTTTTACCTCAAAATATTATTATCATATTGCACTACCCCTATGTGAAAGGTTGTATGGGCTCTGCTCAGGGTGGGTTTATGTGCGGTTATAAAAAGAAATCCCTAACCTACCTCAAGATACTTTCAACAAATTTGATGAAAATAAATTGATGTGGAATAAGTATTTCCTATTATTGAAAACTAAAAATTTGTGTTGTTTGGTGTAGAAACTCTAGGTCCGTGGGGTTCAAATGCCAAAAATTTTATTAAAGATGTATCCCCTCGACTGATCATCTCTTCTGGTGATAAGAGGGCTGGCTCCTTCCTCGCTCAACGAATCAGCATCGCGATTCAGCAGGGAAATGCAGCCAGTATTCTTGCCACTATTCCACGAGGACATGGTTTATTTAGTTATTTTTAATCTTTAGATTTGAGTTAAGGTTTTTATATTAATAAATTAAAAATAACCCTTTTAAAAACAACAGAAGTGGCACATCTAGGTCCATTAAGTGCAGCCTGTTCTGTTTAATATGGATAACTGTCAAAAAGCAAAAAGTGGACACTGTTACTGGTGTCTCTGGTTTTGTTTGCTGTGTTTATTCTAAAGGAATTTAAGCCCTACTTAAATTAAAAATAAAGTGCTAAAAATATTAATTAGAATATTTAGAATTCATGTGTGTATTTGATGAGCATAGCATTTACTCAAGAACCTTGGAATGACTCAATACCCTACAATGACTAATCAACTGTGATAAGGAATGCAATCAGCAATCACAGAATAGCAAGCCCACAATTTTTTTTAATTAATATTTATCAAAGACTTGTTTCTCAATTTCTAACTATTTTTGCTTATTCAGGGTACCCAGGTCTCCTTTTATTCAAGGACTTTTTGAGGCTTAACAAGTGGCCAGTTTGTTGACATATTTTGAGATTTAATTTAAAATAAACAAGGTAACTAAAAAAACCGGCCAAGTGTGAGTCAGAATCGCGCACGAATGGTTCAGTACCATTATCTATAAAAACGGCAAAAAAAAAAAAACCATGTTTGTTGTATGGGAGCCCCCCTTAAATATTTATTTTATTTTAATTTAATTATTTATTTTAACTAAATATTCTATAAATATTTCAAGCGTCTACCTCTGCCGTTATCAATATCGAGCAAAAACGAGCAATAAAATAATAAAATCACGTTTGTTGTATGGGAGCCCCCTTAAATATTTATTTTATTCTGATTTTTAGTATTTGTTGTTATAGCGGCAACAGAAATAAATCATCTGTGAAAATTTCAACTGTCTAACTATCACGGTTCATGAGATACAGCCTGGTGACAGACAGACATACATATGGACGGACAGCGGAGCCTTTGTAATAGGGTTTCTGTTTTTATCCTTTGGATACGGAACCCTAATTTTATGATATACCTAGGTGTGAGCATTATGCTTGTAGCGTTTTAATAATTTTACAAAATAAAGGAAATTAATTAATCTAGGTTCTGAGAATAAAATTTAAAAAACATATTTGAGTACATTTTCCCATAATAGATATATATACCTAGTTTACCTTTGTTGCCTATGTGTGTACAAATAACAATTGAAGGACCCAAAAGAAATTAAAGTCAATATACTGACTATAACATACAATAGAAAACGAAGAAGAAAATGGAACACATTTTATGTAAATGTAGCATTGGGTAGGTATACAATACAGTAACAGAAATCATAGTTATAAGGGAAAACTTTCACCCTTAATTTATGACACAGATAGTTATTGATGAACTAGGTTCATTTCCTACATTGTACTATGTAAACAATGTTTGATACTTTTGTAATATTGATACTATTCCGGGATTTATCACAAATCATACACTACTATAGCAACAGAGTCTAGACTTTGTACCAAAATAAGGACATTTTAATAATATTTAACATTAATTAAAAAGAAAAACATTAATAACTCACCAGTTGGAATTCTCTCCGGCGGTCATAGGCACGTTTGATAGCTCGATCTAGCCACAAGGAGTGTATGTGTGGTGCATAATGCATGAACAGACGGCCGTCCAAGGCTGCTGAACTGCTGAAACGGAGCGCTTGTTGCCCTACATCCAGATTTCTGGGATTTTCCCAAGGAATGGCGAGTTTGTCTCGAGCGTCCACCAAAACTTGTATACCTCGCACGACGTTCTGGTATATAACGTGCTGGAACTCCCTCACTAGCTCGGCTTCGAACTTGACCTTGTGAATGATGCGCATCTGCTTGAGGAAAGTAGACTTGCCACTTTCCCCTGCACCCAAGAGTAGCAATTTCACTTGCCTGCGCAAGGCCTGCTTGTCTTTCTCCAGTAATTTGTCGATCTCTTTGCTTCTGTATCTCTGTTCTATCTCTTCGGGCGACAGCTTGAGTCGCAGCCAACAAGTCAGAGCCTCCGTACAACAGGTACATGACCGTAAATCGTTGGCCATTTTGCCTCGCCCGGTGCATCGAACCGATAAAGCACCTTTGTTGATGTCGCCACTCGGGCTACGCACTCGAGCACATATTCGACTACAAATGAATTAATTACAATTATTTTATTTTTCAATATACACATTCCACTAATCACCCCTCCCAAACTCCATTGAGAAAAGAAAAACTCGTTCTTCTTTCTTTTGTGTTTATTTTTAAGCTCGCATACATAAAGTAGATTAGCACTGGTTATCGATCATTATTACTACTAGTCTTATGAAACATTCTATCATTCGTTCACTTGTTTTTAAAAAACATTACTGTTTCCGAAATACTCTAGAATACTTAATTTTATGTTACAGAATATGATGTACTTGAGTTTCTTTTGATAGATGCATAATAATGATATTAAATTGTTCAAAATCTAAAATGAAGTAAAAAGGCTTTTTGCTGTATGTCGGACGTATACCATGAACAAAAATTCCACCAACCATATTAAAAAAGCAAATGTAATTTTTGTTCGCCGTAATTTTCCCACATGTTTATTTGTGGTTTATTTTATGTATATCAAAGAAGGATTCGTACGTACGTATTTGATAAGTTTACCAATTTCTCCTTATAAAGAGAAAGTGTGCAGATTTTCGCTCAGTATATATCAATTGCAACAATACTAGTAAAAATGTAAATTTAGACTATGTCAAAAGAAGGTTATGAAAAGAGAGACTGTGATAATAAAGTTGTTTTAGAGAAATTGCAATCCTACCTGAAAGATAAAAGAAGTGGAGAATCATCTGAGTTTGGGTCAAGTTACAACAAGACGGCAGTAGGCCTCGAGCACCCTGACGCTCTCCATAACTTTGAAGAAGGTAGCAATATACTGCGTGACGTGTTAAATTTCAAGAAAGCCGCACTCTTTAGGAACCCTGAAATAATTGAGCTTTTGAAAACTTTGTCAGACAGCTTGAAGCAAAAGAACTAAAAAGATGGAACACAGCAATATTGCTACATTGATGAGAAAGTCTCTTCAAAGACAATCTATTATTTCTCAGACTAATTTTAGATTAAAACATAATCAAGTGAAGCAAATAGTGTTACTTTTAGTGAAAGACCAAGTTTCTGGGCCATACACCGAGCTATTGAAAATTTTGCGGAACTGCCCTGTTGATGAAAACAATTTTATAATGCTGTTTGATGACTGTTTAAGTGCTGTAGTATTATTAGGGAAGGAATTAAAGGAGCTTGTAGAAGTAATTTGTAATGTTGATTGGACCAGCAGAGATATGCATCTGGTGGATCTATACAAAGGCTTTATATTAAATTTGATGACAGCACACACTTATCACTCTCCAGTGGTCATGAAATGTTTAGTAAAACAATTTAAAGGTTGGTACACATTCAGTAACAACAATTTTATTTCACAATATTGTGATTTCCATGACTTGTGCAATTTGTTAAATAGAATATCTGCTAAAGTGCTGATATTTTTCAAGATTTTATACTTTAATATTTTATCACATGATATTTATGTAACATGATTCAATTTTATTTTATTAAAAAAAACCTCAAAGCAACTAAAACATCATCACTGAGCCAAATCTTTTAAATTTTGACTGTAGTTGCAATCTATATATAAATATAAAATATAATTAGGAACTAGATATCTACCAACTAGTTGGTAAAACCAACTATCTGCCACTATGTTAGTACCTATACATGTATTATATGTGAAACTCTAGAATTTCTCACAGAACCCTGTACTGGGCCACTGGAACAAGTAACCCAGTCCAGTGCTCCAGGAACACAGAGTCTAACCTATCACTAACTAGCTTCAGAAGACTGTTACCGCTTCCAAGTAACAAATTAACCAGCCTCAAATTGTGTGTTCCCCTTGTAGGTACTTGTTAAGGGGATTTATCAACTGAATTCTGCAACTTTTATAGTTGTTGACTAGTTGACAATTTTGTGGCCCATTAGTTGGCTAGTGGGCCAAATACATAGTCCGTAGATTACTATTAGGTATTTTGCACAGGTAGAAAAGTTATTTATAAAAAAAAATTACTTTGGGCAATGAGATATTAGTGTTGTCCTTAATTGCGATAATAATATATGTTTGACATTTTTATTAGCAATATCATGTTGCATTGTATAATTGCCTAAGTAACTGTAAATTATATTAAGGGGTGGTGGTCAAGGTCATCTTGTATCTGCCAAAAATATGGCAAATCTCAGTTAATCCTGGAAATGTGAGTTTATTTATACAACATTTCCTCAGCACACAGTTGATAGTTATTATTTTAAATTGGATTGAGCCATATTTTTATTATTTAGGGTTCTAAAGAGCTCTAGTTTTCAATACGAGCAGTGCCTTTGCGTTTTGAAAATTATGGCTATTTAGAACTCTTAATAATGAAAATATGGCTCAATCCAATTTAAAATAATAACTTACAACTGTGTGCTGAGGAAATGTTGTATAAATAAACTCACGTTTCCAGGATTAACTGAGATTTGCTATATTTTTGACAGTTACAAGATGACTGTGAGCCACGGATCCTTAAGTGAATATTTGTATACCTTTGCGGCAGGTTTATTTTGTATAGGAATGTTTACATTGTTTTTCAAAAAAAAAACAATTTATAATTTCATAAAAGTAGCCTATCACTCCCAGTAAAAAATGTACATGATATCTGTTTTGGTATGCAAGAAGGAACAAATTATTTATTATTATATTTGTTTTCAATTGATAATTTTAATATTTGATTAAAAGTGCCTGTAGAACAATGTGCATTAACATTTATCTATTTATATTTCAGTTGAAGGAGAACATTGGGAGTCTGAACCACCAGAAGAGTTGGTAGCTAAATGGTCCAATGTTCATGAACTTATAGTACATATAATTGCCATTATGCCTATGTAAGTAGATAGATATAGTAAATAATAAATTTAATATAACATTTTAGTATGAATAGTATAAACAGGATTAGTAAAGTCTAAAAACGAAGATTAGAACTATACTTCATGTCCAGCAGCACATTGAAGACATGTCACATTTTTCATATCACTCGCGAAATACTACAAACAAATGTCTAGTAAATGATATAATTAATACTGGTATTAACTAGGTGGACAGGACCAGACAAAGTCAGATGCACAGCCTTTTGTTTGCCTTTTGTTTGAAAGCCTTGCTCATTATTAAAAATTTCTGATACTGACAGTAGTAAACTGGTAACTTCAAAATCTAAAAGAATAAAGCATAAATGTTTAGCCATGGCTAAAATTCTATTCAGAAAGCGTAGCTAAAGCTTTTTGCTGCATGCTGCAAAAACGCAACAAAAAAAGTTTAAAAAATAGAAATTAATGATAACTAGATATCTTTTTTTTTGACAAAACAAAACAACATATTACTGTCACATTGAAATACATTTTTTATTAACAATTTGGTATGAGTTTCAATCAAATCTATGGTACCCCTAAACGAAATTATTAATATAGATAATGTTTTTCTGACCAAATATGATGTTACCAATGTTGTTTTGAAGTTTTACAATATTAAGTATCCTTCCTGTAATTTTAAACCAGTTGCACATAGAGTTGATCACCCTACTCTCACTCGTAGTTTACAGGAAAATAATAATATAGCCTTTTATTTCTGAGCTTTACAAAATAAAACCAAATATAATGTTTGACTAAATTAAATCCCTAATCTAAGTGTGCCTTTTGGCATAGGCCTCCTCCTCCAACTCCTTCCAGTGACCCCTGTCTCTTGCCACCCGTGTCCAGTATGGTCCAGCAGTGAGCTTCAAGTCGTCCTCCCATCTCCTCAAAGGCCGTCCTCTAGCCCTCTTTCTGTCCCTCGGGTGCCAAAGGGTGACCATATGGCTCCATTTGTTTACTTTGCACCGTATAGCATGTCCAGCCCATCTCCACTTTCTCGAGTCTATGCTGGCTAGAATGTCTGTGATTCTGGTCCTTGATCTAATTACTGAACTACTGATTTTATCTATTAGCTTCAGCCCTAGCATGCTCCTTTCCATGGCTCGTTGGCATCTTGAAAGTTTTTCCCTTTGGTCTGTAGTTAAGGCCCATGTTAGCTAAACGAAAATCCTGTACTCTGTTCACAATTTTTTAATTTTAATTACAGGGTCGGTGATATATTGACGCAGACAATCATAGACCAGTTCCCTTACTACAAGTCAAGTTCCTATATTAACAGAGCCTATGTCCACAATATAATATGTTTATGTAAATATGTACCGTCGCAGTCCGAACAATTAATGACAGCTATTGTTAATAGGTAAGTGATTTTACTATACCCTCAAACAGTATTTAAAACTCTTTAAAAAAACTAAGTACTAACTAGGCAGACAAAGTTGCTATCCCGGATCCAGGTCATGTACCATCAGGTTTTTAATAATTAAAAACTTATGTACATAATCCGACAAACTACACTTAAAGGCTTTTCCATCTAAATATACCTCAACAGAACTGGCCACTCGTCAGGTATAGCCACACAAATACCATCAGCTAAAAGAGGGAGACTTGGTGTTCCACTGGGTACCCTAGTACCGTAACATGATTTCGGGAGATGTAAGGCAACCCGTGAAGGAAAAAAAAGTTATCTATGTGAATACTATTATACATATTATAACACAGGTTGGCTACACTAGCGCCCATCTATCGTATTACAATTAAGAATAGGATACTTTGGGTACATATATTCCCAAAGGGCACTTTAATAATTAGGCTCTTTATGACTACATTTTCTCAATTGCTCTCATAAGAGCTTGTACAGAAAATAACTCAAAAGTTGCCAGTAAGTTACAAATATTTTTTAGTTAATTGCAAGGAACCCCTTCAATTAACTAGAGCTCTGTTGTACAATTAATTTTACTACTGGCTATGTAATACCGAATACGCCAGATGTCTAGTTAAACGCATCAAAACGTACAGAGTTTTAAGATAGATTTAACATGGACTTTACAAGTGGACTGTATACACTGGCGCCCAAGGACACCTATGTTTTTTTGTTTAATGTAATTTGTTGTCATAAAAGATATATAATTATTTATAAAGAATATTTTCTTGACAACAACTAAAGATATTTTTGACTGATCAGTTACTGAAACTGACAGTTAAATTTTTGATAAACTATGTGCTTCTCATCTAAAAATGTTTGAGAACCTCTAGCTATGCAATGTAATTTACAGTTCGGATGGTTCACTGTGATAGTGTGATGATGACTGATGACACCACAATAATGCAGACAGATGCATTTACAGATGTTGTAAAAGCGAGGGGAAAGGCTCTTGCTATGCTTTGATTCTGAAAAATATTTATTAGATATTGAATTGTCCAAGTAATGTCAGAAAATTCGACGTTTGGTGCAAAAAAAAGCATTGTCATATCTAACGGTGAGTAATTGAATCAGAAGAATCAAATTAGAGAGGCCGCTGGATGCATATAAATCTGATGTTTGTACTTGACATCTATTTATAAGCTTTCGCTAAGGACCTACTAATAAACATGATGCCTTATGCAAGGCAAACATACAATCAACCTGTGAACTTGTCTTGTTAATTCATATGCAAAAATAACTTACTAGGCAGTTCTCTTAGCACCGCCTACCACAATAGTAGGTTGTTGGCTTCCACAGTTTCCACATGTCATTGTCATCATTCCCTTATCTGTTCATATTGCTTGTTTGTTGGCAAAGTGACAAGTTAAAATTACTGGTTTGTCACTTTGTGGTCTATTTGTTATAATTTGTGTCGACAAATGACGCTAATGTCAATGATTGAATACTCTCATGTTGAGAGTCTCAACTATATACTTCTCCACTTTAGAGACACAATTCATAAAATAACAAAAAGTTTGAATGCCCGACAAATAAGTAAATCCAAAATCCGGCGCGAGTACGCCCCACAAAGCGGGCGCCGCGTTTACGTTCCTCTCGTACCACCTCAAATTAAACCAAAAGACTACTGTACAGATAACCTTATTTTCCGGTTACTATAGTTGACTTTTGAGATTGTCGGCGCATAGAAGAATAATGCTCTCTCTACGGTTCTGTTCTCTGTTCTATTTTGTTTAATGAGAAAAAATCAGGGCGCCAATGTAACACACTTAGATTTTAAAATGCGTCCACACTTGGCGAGCACAGCACGTCAGCACGAACAAATTCGCCAAGTGTGGACATTGTCAGGAGCCTCGAATTCGGTCGCCAGTCACGCAGAGAAGTAGCACTGCGGCGCCTTCAACCGCAGTCCCGTTGAGTGTGACTGGTGAGGCCCCCGTCGCTCTCCGCCGGTAATTCCAAACTTACCCTGGCACTCAAAATTTTTTATGTGTATGTTACACTCTTCTTCACTTAGCTCTTGGGAATGAAATGGGACGTAAATGTGTAATTAATTGCAAATGGAACGGAAGTAAAGAAATTAAATTTCGAATTTTTGAGGTTCTCAATCACTGACGACTACTTTAACTCGATATTTTTTTAGAATCATAATTCTTTGACGGGTTTGGTGGTTTGACAGAATTATTTTATATATTTTGTTTCTTTTTATTAATTCTCTCCATTAATTCCAGAATGGTTATGATGGATGTAAACATGGTAGGAAAAGCCAAATCTAAACAGTCAGACACAATATTCGCTATGGATCTAGATGTGCAAGAAGACGAAGTGGGCGATTCTCTAGATTATTGTATGGTGGAAATGTTGAAATGGCTACAAGAGAGTAGACACACGGCGCTGAATATGCTGTGTAAGATCTTTGATAGAGTTGTACTGCCTACTTATGGAATAAGGTGAGTTTTAAGGGTTGGTCCCCAATTTCGTTTGACAATTATTGTCTGCCTGTCCCGATGTGTGTCCAGAATTAGCTCAGAATCTGCTCAATTGATTTTGATAAAACTTTCAGGGACCATAGAAGGTACTTTGTTTCATTATAATATTTGTAGAAAAAAAGGCAGGCTGGAAAGGGGACTGTCGACAGAAGTGAAAACATGGTTTTTTATTTATAAGTTCGCACGGGTACAATATGAATATCTACATAAATACGGTTATAACTACTTATGTATAGAGATAGATATATATGCTACCGCGGACTTTTTTGTAGATCATTTTATTCTACACAATTCTTTCCTACATCATTTTGTTATATCTTTGACGGCTTGGACAGTATACGCCATTAAAACTCACTGGGGCTAACTTTTTCCCCGACTTGATTCAATTAATGTTAATGCTTAGCTCCTAAATATTATAGGTCCATGTTTAATACTCGTAAACCTTCTCGGTGAATGAAGCTATTTAAGGACCCGTGGCTCTCAGTCATCTTGTATCTGTCAAAAATATGGCAAATCTAAGTTAATCCTGGAAACGTGAGTTTATTTATACAACATTTCCTCACCCCAAAAGGATTGTTATTATATGAAATTGGATTGAGTCATATTTTTATTATATAAGGTTCTAAAGAGCCATAGTTTTCGATACGCCAAGGCACTGCTCGTATCGAAAAATATTAATAAGACAACTAAACATCTAACAATCAATTAAACCGTTCCAGACACGTCCAATTCCTGCTACTGTACACGATCTCAAAAAGCCAGCGGTGTGCCGACCGCGTCCTTAATAACTTGTGGATTGTCGCAGCCGGCCAGCACGAGTCAGGCCCTGGCGCTTTGTCAACACGCAGAACTGCTGCCTGTCACCTCTCTGGGCTTCTAGCTAGGTGCATAAGGTTGCCAGACACGCGATTGATACACTATTTGAGGAGTATGGCCGATTGGTGCAATTCGTACGTGACAGCTGCGCAGGAGTCGTCCACTGTGTCCGATAATATGAAAGTGCATGGGGCGTTTCACGCGATATGCCACGCGATTTTCTATTTGGTCGCATTTAAGCATCAGTACCTGTTCGCGACTAAGGAGAGTGAGTATTTTTTGTTTTTATTTTATGTTCACGAATTCCCTAATATGGCTAATCTACTATTACTATTTACTAGCGACCCCGCCGCCATTTGATTCGCTCATACTGTTAATGATCAGCTCCTAAACATGATTGTTCCATGTTTAATACTCGTAAACCTTCCCAGTGAATCAACCTATATAATAGTGAAAACAGCATCAAAATCCGTTCAGCAGTTTTTGCGTAATATGGTCACAGACAGACAGACGCGGCAGATTTGTTTTTAAATATGTAGTGATTAAGAGACTTTTCTGTTTTAAAATGCCTCAACAGAACATACCTTACACACAGGTAGTCTAAAAATAAATATTGGCTAAATGATGAAGACTTTTCTTCTGCTGAGTACCCTGGGACCGTAAGAATTAAGAAATAATTTAAAAAATATGAACCCCTTTACTTTATTTATGTGCAGAGTACTCTGAAACGGCTGGATTAATTTTCATAATCTGTTCAGCATGTTTACTGTATCGAAGATAAAAGTTTGGACCCTAATGCTAAAGTCTTGTGTAGTTCTTTCAATTCAAGTTACTTGTTGCTAAGGTACCCTAACTACAAGTAAATTCGACACGAGCTCATAAAAATAAACACGCACACTGTCAACATGTCCACTTTTTGCCAGTTGTCCATATTAAATGAAACAGGGATTCCACATCCGGTCATGGCGCCGAACGCACTCGTTTTCGTCATGGCGTGATGTGGAATCCGGTTTAATCCCGGCCGCGCTGTGATGGTTGTAATTAGTCAGTGATTAATAAGACATATCACAGTCGGCGGGATAATCTTAGGTACCGATTTATCGGCTTACTATTGCACAAGATTAAACACTGGAGACTGGCAGAATTGCGACGAAAGTCAGCACTGTTGCCATATATCAAAAGAAGAAGAAGAAATGAAACAGGTGACAAGCCTGTTGTTTCACTTAATGGACCTAGATGTCAATGTATCACTTCTCTAACAGACGTAATTGTAGATTGTTGGTAAATTGGTGCTCAGCATTTTTGGCCCGAGTGAGATTTGAACGAGTCCAGTTCTCTTCCAAGTTACTCTATCGACTCCTACCTAGGGGCCATCCATGAATTACGTGACTAGGGGGGGGGGGTCCCACAAATGTGACCACATGTGACAAGGACGGGGGGGAGTCAAAAAATCATTAAATTCGTGTGACGTAATTTATGGATGGCCCCTACTATAAAATGAATCAATGTGTTTCCAGGTATACACTTCGTGGAGTCCCTAAACCTGTCCCGTCTCGTGACGTGTCCGCTCAACCCGCTCCGCACGTGTCCGCCGCAAGTGTCGCGCGCGTTCTCCTCCGTGACGCGGTCCCACCAGCTGGTATACTGTCAATCTATCATGGAGAAGAACAGCCGGTACACGCTCACATCTACCACGACCGAGTGCTGCGACGATTGGTTCCCGTATGATCCTTATACGCTGCCTAGGTGAGTGACTTGAATTTTGCGTCATTTTTAGCACAAAAAAATAAAAAGGTGCGTCGGTGGCCAAGTGGTTAAGAGTGTAGTGTACCGCGTCCATGTCCATACAAACGGAGAAAACGTTTTACTACCCCTAAATATCATTTAATTTTAACGATTTTGTAATATGTTACTGACATAATGAAAAACTACGTACGTATTTTTTCCTTTTTTCAAAATTCGTAATAGGTCAAAAGTTATAAGCCCCTCAAATCTCGGTTTTTTTGGTTCATAACTTGCTCGTAATAAACCGTCTGTATTTGAGAAACAAAGCAAAATTTCAAAAAAAGCAAAACGTACGTACGTAGATTATAATCTGCTAAAACGTTTGACACCAAAATTATAAGGTTTCGTTATAGTTTAGTAGGTGTAAATCGTTTTCCCCCAAAACGCAATTTTCAACGAAGAACATACCTACGAACACTCACGAGCTGCAGTGTTCTCTGTCGCACTGATGCCCGGGGGAAGAGCGCGCTTGAGACAGAATATGATTTTCTAAATACCTATTTCGCTGCGTACGCTGAGCTACACGATCCTCTTAAGACGTCTTGTATTAACTAGGCAGACCCCGGGTTCGATCCCGGATCCCGGCCATGTATCAATGGGTTTTTTTAATTAAAAACTTATGTACATCCCACAAACAACACTTAGAGGTTTTTCCATCTAAATATATCTCAACAGAACTAGCCACTCGTTAAATATAGCCTCACAAATACCATCGGCTGAACGAGGGAGACTTGGTCTTCCGCTGGGTACCCTGGAACCGTAACACGGTTTCGGGAGCTGTAAGGCAACCCGCGAAACCTCGCATCGTGTATGGCAGAATCACGCCCGCCCCTCACCCCTCATGGACATGGGAGTGCTAGTTTCTCAGCGGTTCACCTATAAATCAGCAATTTGTCGCAACTAGTTTAATGTATATTAAATGTATGTTCTCCATTTACAGATCCGGTGAAATAATTTGGCCACTGTGCGTCGAATACAAAGATTGGCCGATAGATGGCGACGAGGACCAGTACTCCAGCAGAAAGAGGAAAATGGATCCTGACGAAGACGACTTCCTGGTCATGAGTCCGCAGGCTAAAATTGCTAGCTCGTTGTCTAATTGCATATCGCCAGGGTTCAAATCTGTGTGAAATCGAATTTGGAGGAGAAAATGCACAAGAAAAATTAATAAGGATTCAATTAAAATAATAAGAAAACTTTTATTTTATTATTTCTTTGCACATACGTACAAATAAGTATGCAGCGCGACTGAGTGGCATTCTGTCATGATATCAGTAATTTAACCACTGTCCCAGGGTGCCAGCTGAAGACTAAGTCTCCCTTTTTTAGCCAATGGTATTTGTGAGGTTAGCACGTATTTCCTTCGTTAACGTATCGTCATCGTATTTAACAGATTTTCTATGACAATGTTCTGTCAAATTTCCATACAATAGTTCCCGACACGATGGACGTACGAGGTCGTGTCTGATCTCGTGGTATGCTTTGTATTATTATTGCATTATATTATGGCATGACTTTGGCTAGGTAGTTTTTTAAGCGCTGCTGTTTACTTGTGAAAATAAGTATTTTGTTTAATAGGTCGTTGTTTTGGCTAAATTAGAATAGCACAATTGTTTTGTGTGAATTTGGCAAAAGTTATATAAAACACAAAAAATGTTTCTACAGGCAATAATGCGAAGATGATTTTAGAAAAAAAAAGAAAACTAAAACCACTTTTCCCATACAAAAATTGTCAACCTCATCAAAGCGTTACTTGCAAATAAATTAAAAACATTGTGTGAAGTTTGTAAATAATTGCTACCCCGGGCGAAGTCGGGGCAAGCCGCTAGTAGGCTATAATAATTATTATTGTAAAAAAAAAATTGTTGTAGTTAAAAATGTTAATGCATTTAAAATCCATTTTTTATATTAGTTATAAAGCTTTTTGTTGTATGTAAATAAACACAAATTGATATTGGATGTTTTGGTATCAGTTTTTATTAAAAACTCCACAAGAATAATTTTAATAAAAAACTATGTGAGTTAATTGTCACCATGCCAAATATCTCTCTCCATAATTGGCGTTGTCCCCCTTACTAAACCCTGTACAAATATTATACAATGCTTTGTCTTCCTCTAACAAAAATGTGTCGTTTAATATGATAGGGGAGAGAGAGAGAGAGAAGTAAACCTACACATTGAAAATACTGATTTAAATTTTTTTTAAGAGGATTGTTCTTCGGTTTTCATACAAGCGGAGAAAACGTTTCACTACCCCTAAATATTATCTAATTTCAACTAAATTTTAGTATGTTATTGACATACTAAAAAACGTAATTTTCAGTTATTTTTTTTTTAATTCGTAATTTGAGGTGTCTTGAGCCATTACGATTTTTTACACTAAAATTTTGTTGAAATGATATAATATTTAGGTACACAATCCTCTTTAACAGGCCGAAAGGTATAAGACCGAGTAAATTATTGTATATCTTTAAAACTGCTTCAAAATTCTAGCTTCACTATTATTTGTAATCATTTTAGTTTAAAAGTTAAGTTTTGTGGCACCTGCCTGTTTATAGTCGATGATTGCGCCTGATTAAGTGATATTATAGTGTTATTGTAGTGGACATAGCGTCAATAATAATAATAAGTTAAGTATGAAAGTTGCGATTCATTGAGATGATATATTATGTCGTGTACTAAGGGCCCATCCATAAATTACGTTACACGTGAATGGGGAGTCCGAGGAAAAGGCAAAGGTCTATGTAACTATACAGCCATGTCTTCAATATTTGAGGCCAAAGGCCATGTCTTGAACGAATTGTATAATATAGGCCTAAGCCAAGTCTTTAATTGTTTCTCGTATTCACAACAAATTTAAAATTGCAAAATGTGACGTAATTTATCGATGGCCATTATATACATATTCTTGTTGTTAACCGTGGAATTTATTTTGTGTAAGTAAATAAATATTTATTCTTTAGTGAATTTTGTGTATTATTATTATCATCACATACGGATTTTGTTGCGTTGATTCACCGGGAAGGTTTACTAGTATTAAACATGGACCTGTCATGTTTAGGAGCTGAGCATTAACAGTATAACTGAATCAAGTCATGAAGAAAGTCATACAGTTTTCATGGCGTATGCTGTCTAATCAGTCGGAGATATAACAAAATGATGTAGGAAGGTAGATAGGTTGCTCAAAACGGTTTACGTGGACGTTTACCAACACGTTTCTGTTAGTAACAGAAATACGGAATAAGCGGGCATATCATTTAATTGGAAAAAATCATCAATTTAATGGGAAGAGATTACATCGATAAAGAAAACATCTATATTATAGTTATTATGGCAGTTTATTATGAACTTCCTTACATTGCATTAGTAACTTCATTAATTCCAATGTTCTCTATAATCCTACAACAATTTGTAAACATTTATAATGCAAAGGTAGTTTGTTTAGAAAAATAACCGTCATGTCATATAATGGAGGACGCCGCAACGTCAAATTAAGTTATTGTAGAAATGGCAATACGACTGTGAAGTCGCTGAAAGTTGTATAATAATATATGCCAACAAAAACGGACTTCAGCAATTCAAGTATTGTACAAAAAATAGTATGTGAAATTATTTTTACTCTATATGTAAAAAAAATACCTACATTAGTAAATATATTAAGAAGTCGCAAAGTCAGTTCAAAATATGCGTGAAATTGATGACTTTCAGGGCTTCATGAAACCTAGGTATAGCTGATATTGACATATTGAGTATAGATAATTTCATTTACTTTAATTATCCATTAACTAGAACTTGCTATTTTTATTAAGTTTTGTACAATACTTGAATTGCTGAAGTCCGTTTTTGTATGGGACAAAAGTTATGAGGTGTCTCCTTTAATATTTTCATTAGCGCGATACAGGTTTCAGTATTGACACAGTAGGCGCCATCTGCCGTGAGCCGCCACATAACGACGACCATGTTTATTCACGACGGTTCTTTTTCCAAACAGATTCTATAAGTAAACATAATTTGCATCTAAACTATATAGCAACATATTTTGCACATTGAGATTTAACACAATTCCGCGTCACATTTAAAAAAATGCAGTCTAACCAATATATACTAAAAATGCAATACTTATATAATGTATTATACTAAGTAACAATGAAATACGAACACTGTGATGGTATATAATCACTTGACAATAACTTGGTGAGATTCATAATATTATTCATGTAATAAATTAGATTTAATATTAAAATTCTATACATAATTCATGAGATAGACAATATATGTAAAAAAAATAATTTGCAATACCCCGCCATAAGGCTGACTTTCCACTGTGTGAGAAAGGTGCGCGGTGAGAGAGGAAAAAAATTACCAATAGGGAACAAATCTCAAAGGTTTCCAGTTAACTGTCAATTTGTAGTTATAATTTATAAAATAAAAATAATTTGACATAATTTCAACCAATGAAAGCCTCTCGGTCGCATATTTCTTAAAAAAGATTAAAACGAGATGGAATGCTATTAAAATCGATAAGATATGATAGATCAAGATTCACGTACCATAGACATGAGAAAGTACGATTTGCGACTATGAGAAAAAGCCGATTATAGTATAGTAAAAGTTTTCTTGAAAAATGTATGAAATTATCTATGAAATAAACGAAATAAAACGAGTACATTAATAACCTATTAAAAGAATTTAGTCGGTTAATCGGTTAAAAATATGCGAAAAATCGAGGACTTTCAGGGCTTCATAAAACTTATGTATAACTGATTTAGAAAATTTTATTTCGTTAATATCATGTTTAATATATCAATCTTTAGTAAACAATTTTAATTTCGAACCCAAGAAATATAGTTATCGAGTAATTTACATATAGCTGCAGCATGAAGCATGTAATTATTATGTAACGTTATGAGGGGAGCTCTTAATTACTAACATTTTTTATTCTTTTATTATTGGTTTGGTTTATATGAATTATGGACATTGGTGAAATAATTTAATTTATTTTGATGGAAGCCATTGCAATAGTATAGAAAGCAGTTTTATAATTAGAATTGTGCAATACATTCAACTTTTTTAGGCCATTATAGATATGTATCACAAATTTTTATAAAACTTAAATTTTAAAATACATTACATAGGGGAAAGAAACCTTAACATTCAAGGAAATCAGGCACATAGAGGTTAAATCAAATGTCAGATAATTTGGTACCTATGTATGTTAAAAAACTAAGGTACTTTTGGTTTTTTATATTTTAATTTTAAAGAATAAGTTATTGTAAGCAACTAATTTGAGTATATTTGTTTTCTATCCAATACTTTTTTTACAATAAATTTTCAAAGTTTTGGCAACAGACGACATAATGAGGTCATAATTTTGGTAAAATAGCGTTTCTGTCGCGTAGTTAGCGGTACTACTCGTTCGTGATAAAAATAGTACCACGGCCCTTAACGTGCCCCGTGTCACTACCAATTATACAAATGAGTTGAGAAATGGGGTAGAATGGCTACTTTACCTAAACGATGACGTCACTTTTTCGTCTGTCGGAATAACTTTGAAAATTTATTACTTTTCTTTTTTTTTCTTTACAGCTCCAGGGTACCTACCTCATTTAGCCGATTTTTTGAGACTATACCTAACGATTGGCCAGCTCTGTTGAAGTTAAGTGGATGGAAAAGCCTCTTTGTACGGTTTGTCGTATAATGTACATAGATTTTTTATTATAAAAACCCATTGGTACATGGATGTGGAGGATCGAAACCGCGACTTCTCAGTTGTGATATAAAAAAAACTGCTGCATAGAAAACAAAAATATTCAAATTAGTTTTTTAAAATAGCTTAATCTTTAAAATATTAATATAAAAACATACCTTAATTTTTACTTTAGGTAAGTACATGTACGCAATTATCAAAATTGAAAACTGATATAATTACCACATTTTTACCTTAGGGCAGTGTTTTCCAATTAGTGGTATTGCGGGACAATCTCTGGATTCTCATGTAATTTACTATCAGAAACACACTAACGCAAACAGTATCTCTGGATTCTCATGTAATTTACTATCAGAAACACACTAACGCAAACAGTAACCGCCGCGATATATTTTGAGTCAATCGATCAATTTAATTAAGATTTTAAATTTAATTGGCTACAAGGGGTACGCGAGTTTGGGCCCTTTTTCGAATGGGTGCTCAGTAAAATCTAATTGGGAACATTGGGTTGAATTTATTGGAAAGATGTTTCATTATTTATATTTTACTTTTAGACTGTAAAACGAAACGAAGTGAAAGTTAAGCAGTTTTGATGAAGCTGTCAGGAACTTTTACTTTAAATTTTAAAGGTAAGTACTAAAATTATTTCTCCTTGAAAAGTGATATTTTGAAGTTTATTTTCTTAAATATTAATTGATATTGCAAAAGTTAAAAAAATAGACAATATATTATGGAGAAATGATTAAGTTTAACTAAACTATTTAAGGTAGGGTTTTCAGATTTAGGTCAGAAGTATACACCTGAAGGAAGTGAATTTAGGTAGATTAAAAAGTTGAATCAGGATTAAAAAGTTGAATCTAATCCATTAATGGATTTGCCTAGTGGATTAGATTAGAGAGTTTATGTTAATATTGTTATAAAAACACATTCAACAATATTTCATATTAAATATCTACAAGTTCTAGAGTTATACTTAAGGGTCCTATATTGGGAATTTTTCTGGTATAAACTATTCCCAATTTCTCTGTAAATAATCTACCTGTGTCACTGTAATTTAGCATATAGTTACTTATTGAATATATGTAAGTGAAATAGCTCTTATTTTTTCAATGGGTTTTATTGAATAGGAAATATGGGCAGTTTAACTTTGCCCCTGCTGTCTCTTTCATAATCTATCACAAAACTATAATTTTTTTTTAAAGCGCTGTTATACCATTACCCTTCAATTATATATGTCGAATTTTTTGGTAGCTTATTGAAAATTTAAAATAATAATTATTTTATTATTTTTGCTAAATTAAAAAATCATAAAATATTTTTTTTTTGAATTTTCAATAAGCTACAAAAAAAAGCTATATATATAATTGAAGAGTAATGGTATAAGAGCGCTTTAAAAAAAATTTAGAGTTTTGTGATAGATTAAGAAAGAGACAGAAGGGGCAAAATAATCCTTTATTCTACCACCCATATTTCCTATTAAATAAAACCAATTGAAAAAATAACGACTATTTCACTTAGATATATTGAATAAGTAACTATATGCTGAATTACAGTGACACAGGTGGAGTATTTACAGAGAAATTGGCAATAGTAATATCTCCATACAAATTCCCAGTATAGGACCCTTAAAAGCGATCACACACAGACAGACAACACGACACTTGTAATTAATATAGAAACATAATACTGTCAAAAATATCAAAAAATAAATTATATCTTAAGACTAAAAAATCGCCTATCTATTCCTATGGTAAGGATGTCTACGCCGCCATTGATTATAAGACTTATTTTTCGGTTGCATTTGCCTATTTTGATATAAAGCCACTACTGGGGGTTCCGTAGCGGCCAATTTGTTGACAATAAAATCATCCCCCGCTTTTGTGTTTTCCATTAATTTCAGTTTAGCCTCTATGGCCTGGATGGTAGTCTTGATGCTCACTTTACTGCCTTCTTCTTCCTTGACGCCTCTTAGCGCAGGGATGGCGAGCTCCGGTTTTGACTTGCCGTCATCCTGCAAGAAATAAGTATTTTAATAATATACAGGATGTTAACCTACTTCTATTTTGTCCTATCCTTGTCTTTCAGCAGCTATGTATCGCACACACGTAACATAATAACTGTATATTAACTACATTCAATATATCCGACCTTTTTAATTGAAAACTCATTAACAAACCTTCTCCTAAACTCTCGACACGCGCTAAAATACCTTCAAGCTGGTCTGATCATGGAGCCAGGAGGTTGATAGTGAAATGGTTTGAGCAACTTGCAAGCGTTTTTTTTTTGGTATTATTAAACTATAATTTATTTATGGTGCTTGACGAGTTGTGAATTTATACCCAGTGGCATGGCCAGATAAATTTGTAACAATCATTTAACCAGTGCAAAGGAACTAAAACCACTTTCAGAAGAAGTTTCTAAAATATTAATAATTGTGGGACTAATTATAAATAGATTTCTCGCCCCCAACCTCATAAATATACATCAGGCAAACCAACTGACATAGAATTTGAAATATATTCAGCCCCTTAAGATAACTCAAGTGACATCTATTGTGTTTGAGGGGCCAAAAGGCACCCCGCCAAGACGAAAAATATTAATCTATATTTATAACCTAGATAATATGCACTAAATTATACTGAGGTGTGAAAGATTTTTGGAAGCAACTGGATAATTATTTCTGAGCTGCCAATATTGCATTGCATGATTGCCACATATGATATAGTCATAGGTCAGTTTACAAGAGTTGGCATAAACAAATACAGTCACTGTATTAAAAATACTTGCATTCAAACTCTTATAAAAAAATATACAATAAATAGATATTTATTCACTAGCTGTGCCTTGTAGCTCGTAGTGTGATGTTATATAGTCTATTCCTCAATAATTGGGCTATCAAATTCAAAAAGAATTTTTCAAATCCAACTGGTTGATCTAGAGATTAGTGCATTCAAACAAACATACAAACTTTTCCTTCAGTTTTCATATTAGTATAGATTTAAAATACCCACTATGGTAGCTGAAAATTTCAGCCAAATTAATTTAGTTATTTAGAAGCCTGTTCTAGGTATAGGTATTAATTTTGAAATCACAGGTATTTCAATTTCACTAATTTAACATTGGTGGAAATCATCATGAAATAAACCAGGGATCTACCGACTAGGACTACTTGGTAAAGCAGACTATTTGGCCATTTTTTAATCGGTTCTTATGATAGTACAAGAAATGGGAAATAAATGATGAACTAGATTCTACATCATGTCATGGCGACCAACGAACGCGTTCCGTCGTGACATGATGGGGAATCCGGTTTAATCCCGCCCGCGCTGTAATAGACATATCACAGTCAGCAGGATCATCTTAGATACTGATTAATCGGCATATAGATACTATAAAGGCTATAATACTTGACATTGGCAAATCATCGAATCACATTGGTGGAGCTACACTAAAAGAAGAAGAAGAAATGATATGCCAGTACTTAGTTTACTATTATCTTCTACTTTTTTATTAAAGTAGCAAATCAAACAATCTTAAATTGTCAACTATTGTTTGTTGTTGTTTGGGGAATTGTTAAGGGGATCTAGCCATGGAATAGCTGGCAACTAGATGGCAAAGTAAAAAATTGTCAGTCATTTTGGGGCCAATCAGTCGTTAGGCCAATTCCATAGTCATAAATGCTAGCTAGGGGGTTCCAAATGTTAAGGTGATGTCGTAAGGTATTTATTTACAAAGGTTGAGTAACAATGACATAGGTAATTGAATCAAAATATTACTTACACCTTGGTTCATATTCTTAGCAAACTTGACACTAATCTTCTTTGTCCCCAGGGTTTGTCCATTGAGCGAGTTCATAGCTTTTATGGCATCTTGTCTCAACTTATATGTGACAAAGGCGAATCCACGGGACCAACCAATGTGTGGCCCTGTCCGATGAAACATCATGTCCAGCTTCTCGATGTTGCCGTATGTTCGGACGATTTTCAGTAATTGATACCGGTAAGAACAAAATAGGATGGTTTATTTTATTGTAAACTAGCAACCTGCTCCTGAACCAACAATCCAAAATATATTATAAGTGTGTTATTCATATATTTAATCATGTTGTCCTTTCTTCATGTCAAAACAGAGCAACATTAGACGTTATTTTTTTTTGGGGGCGAGAATGCATAGGCTACTTTTTATCCCGGAAATCCTTCAAGATAAATTCATGTCACGTTTCAAAAAACCCAGCATACTAATAAAATAAAAATTAAGTTACAGAGAAAAATGCTAACAGACAAAATCTTTGAAGCCTAGTCCATGCTAAAGAAGATAACTGGAGGGCTAAAAATGACATACTTTTTATGGTGGTAAAATTGAATTCTTTACAAAGGGAAAGGACTATTCAACTTGGGCGAAGGGTTGCTAGTATTAATATAATAAGGTTAGAGAAATAAATTGAAATTATATAGCAGTACTATAGGTACCTATGTAATAAGATAAAATAATCATACTCATTAACTCGGGGGTCCAGATTGCCAATCCATATTCGTTTCTCATTTACAACTGTTTGTTGCATAGGTTCTAATTGTAGAGGCACCTAGAACAAAAAGGGAAATTATCATAAATGTTTTAATTACTATTATCTTAGAAACACAGATTAATCTCTATTGCAATACATGAAACTGGTATTAACCATACATTACATACCTACAATTTGATACACTCAAATACTCAATAGAAAGGGTCTGATGGAAATAAAAAAGTAATTTTGTTAATCACTGGGGGAGGCCAAACAAAATAGAAAGAAATATTGAGTTACGGAAATGAAAAGAAAATATTGTTAAAATAAGTACACACCGTAGACTCCGACATTGCTCTATGATAAAAATATCATCAAGTTTGTTCTCGAATCCCGATTCACCAGAAATAATTTTACATTCAATATTATATAAAGCAAAAATAAAATAAAATTGAAATCACAAACTTATTATCATCATAAAAAAACAACCAATTTCTCAATTTTCTCATTATATATATTCGCCACAGAGCAAGTAAAAGAATATTCGCTTTCATTCATTAGTATGTCGTTTTTTTGACAAACTGCTTCAAGAAACAGATTTTTGCCATGTAACGAGCGAACAGTTTTATGCCAAAAGGAAAATCTGTTTTTAAAAAAAAACATGTTTCGGCGATTCAACTGTACGTACAATAGAGCTGGTCGTTTTTTTGACTAACCGTTTCAAGAATCAGATTTTTGTAATGTAACGAGCGAACGCATAGATAATAACAATAATAATAAATAATAATTCTTCTGGCATAGAAGGAAAATCAGTTAAAAAAAACATGTTTCGGCGATTCAACTGTACAGTACAACCAAATAATTTTTAAAATTGATTCTGTAGTTTTAGAGATTACCCCTACATCAAATCTTATAAACTGTACCTATTTATAATATTAGTATAGATTAGATACATGCACGCATAACACATACTTTGGGGTTCCGTGTTATCATATTTAGAACCGCGACATCTTTCAAAGGCCAAACCGACGAATCCATACAGGGCCAGGCAGGGAAGTATACCTAAGTATATTTAATATTTATTAAAATAACGAAATGTGAAAAGTAACATATTTTATTTTCTCTATTGACAATTCAAACATCAAGTCATTACAAGCACATACAAGATCAATCTATGTGGCCAGTCGCCACAGTATTCCCCCGCCCATAAAAAAAATTAATCTATTTACATTAATTACAAGTTAAAACGCACTGTAGGTTTAATCGTACGCCCGTAACGTGTAGTAGTAACAGTGGAGTCGAGTTTAGTTGCATTGGAAGGCAAAGTTGGAGTTAGAATGGGAGTATTGGATAACGTAGAAGATACTGAAGGTGACTGAAAATAAAATGCAGGCTTTAAACGATCCAGAGAAATTACAGCAGTTCTGTTCGGCAGCTTAACTGTATAAAATTTTGGATTACGTTTTAAAACTTTAAAAGGTCCATCAAAGGGAGGAGTTAAAGGTTTCCTAACAGCGTCATTTCTAACGAAAACATGGCTACAAGTCTCGAGTTCTTTATTAATAAATGGTTTCCTACTAGTTCGAACTCCAGGATGGCTGAGATTGTGAATAGTGCTAAAAATATGTTTTCGGAGACATTCTGGAATATAAGGCCGCATCTTTCCAGTTGAAGTTTCACAAAATACACTTTTGTCTCCAGAAACGACAACTTTTCTCCAAATTAGATTAGGATTGTTTAACTTTAAATCTTTAAATTGTGAATCTGCTTCTTGTTGATCAGCTAACTCCTGAAAATCAATAGCTGATGGACACGATATACCATAAATACGTGAAAGAGCATCTGCAACTGGGTTATCTGAAGCGCTAATATGCCTGATATCAGTAGTGAATTGACTGATAAAGTCAAGCTGACGAATGCGCCTTGGAGAAGTATTATCTTTTATGTTATTATGAGAAAACGCAAATTGTAATGGTTTATGATCAGAAAATATTGTGAAATAACGACCTTCTATCATATAACGAAAATGTTTTACTGCCATATATATCGCGAGTAACTCCCGATCATATGTAGAATATTTCTGCTGTGTTTGACTCAGAGCTTTGCTAAAAAATCCGAGTGGATTCCAACATCCGTTTTCAAATTGTTGCAAAACTGCTCCGACACAAGTGTTCGACGCATCTGTCATCAATGCGTACGGAGCGCAAGCTGATGGATGAGCAAGTGTAAGAGCGTTTTGTAGACTGACTTTACATTGCTCAAAAGCCTGAATCTCTTTAACTGACCAAATTATTTTCGTTCTGTCATTTTTTTTTGGAACCATGAAGTAAATCATTTAAATAGGCTTGGTGTTGAGCACCTTCGGGTATATTACTCCTATAAAAATTTAACATGCCGAGAAATCTTCGAAGTTCAGCAATAATAATAGGTCTAGGATAATCACAAATAACTTTGATTTTACTATCTAAAGGTTTAATACCTTGAAAAGAGACGTGATAACCGAGGAATTCTATTTCTGCCTTTCCCAGCTCGCATTTTTCTGTATTAAGGGTGACGCCATATTCGTTTAGTCGCTCGAAAACCTTGGCTAGATGCTCTCGATGTTGTAAACTGTTGGCAGAAGCTATAATAATATCATCAATATAGGGAAAAGCAAAATTTAAACCTTTGAGAACCTCATTTATAAATCGTTGAAAAGTTTGTGCCGCATTTCTGAGTCCGAATGTCATCCTTGGGAATTCAAAAAGACCGAACGGAGTTATTATTGCCGTTTTTTCAATATCTTCTGAACAAACAGGAATTTGATGGTAAGCACGACGGAGATCGAGACGGGAGAATATAGATTTTCCGGAACAAATAAGAGAGAAATCCAAAAGACGCGGAATAGGGTATCTGTCTGGCTTGGTGACTGCATTGAGGCGACGGTAATCGCCACAAGGCCGTAGCTCACCATTTTTCTTACAAACTACATGTAACGGAGTAGCCCAGGGACTTTTTGATGGCCTACAAATACCTAACTCTAACATGTTTTCAAACTCTATCTTAACCTTATGAAACTTATCGGGTGCAAGTGGTCGTGAACGTGCATAAATGGGTGGTCCTGTAGTTTTTAAGTGGTGTATGACATTATGTTTAACAGGTTTCATCAAAGAACTCGGTTTAGTAATATCAGGATAAAGGTCTAACAAGTCATAGTAAGGTTGTTGTACATCAACAGTTTTAATTACAGTGTCATTAATACTAGCCAGCATTCCATGTGTAGACAACCGAGTGATACCATCAATGAGGATCCTGTTACGAACATCCACAATAATTGAGTGATAAGTTAAAAAATCTGCACCCAGTATCGGTTGACTGATGTCAGCAACTATGAATGTCCATCTGAATGGGCGACGTAAATTTATATCCAATACTAAAGTTTTCTCGCCGTAAGTTTTTATTTCTGATCCATTAGCAGCATACAGTTTATATTGAGATACCTCTGCACGAGTACCTGCTTTTTTAGGCAAAACAGACAGGTTAGCACCCGTATCCACAAGAAACCTCAATCCAGTGTGGCGGTCTGTAGCAGTTAGTCTTTGGGCGGGAACAACAGCGCAGACATCCGCCTCTGACTGCGCACAAGTTAGTTTTTTTGTATTCCTTTACTCCAATTACATGGCGCTTCGCAATTCTTAGCATCATCTCTGAATCTAAGATGATAGTAGCATAGCCAATCCGGATCAGTAGGTGATCGGCGCCGTCGAGGATGTGGTGATGGAGATCGCCATCGTGATTGATTTCTGCGTTGTGAATATGAACCCCGTAATGCAGCTACCTCAGCGGTCAACTTGTCAATCTGCTGTATTATCTCCACAGACGAGCAGCAGGAATTTAATTTTGCCACAGATTCGGTGGTGGTTGATGGATTATCTGAGACAGCAGATATACTTGTCGTAGCTACTTCCATAACTTTATCAGCAATGACAGCTAACTTATCTAAATCCTGAACATCACTAGCCGCAAGAACTGCTCGCACAGAACAAGGAAGATGACCAGTCCACATTATTTTGAGTGTTTCATCAGGTACTTTCAAACGAGCAAGATCTCTCATGCGTCGTAGAAGTTGAGATGGTCGTTGATCTCCGAGTTGTATTTCACTTATTAGTTTTTGAAACTGTCTAGTTTCGCTTTCTTCAAAAACTTCAAGAAGTCGTGACTTGGTTTGTATATATTTTTCCGTGGATGACAATTCATCGGCTGTAAAGAGAATGTCGCATACCTGGTCCAACTCTTCTTTTTCCAGTGAAGCTACGAGAACATTGAATTGCGATTCTTTATTTAATTTCTGAGGTGAAATCACAGCTTCGAACCTTAAAAACCATAGTCGTGGGCGGTCTCGCCAGAATGGAGGTATTTTACTTGACAGTGAAATTGCATCAATATTTGTTGAACATGCGTCTGCAGATTTTTGATCTTGTGTTGTTGGTGTATCCATTGTATAAATTATATTTAAAATGTCGAAAGGTCACCAGATATACCTAAGTATATTTAATATTTATTAAAATAACGAAATGTGAAAAGTAACATATTTTATTTTCTCTATTGACAATTCAAACATCAAGTCATTACAAGCACATACAAGATCAATCTATGTGGCCAGTCGCCACAGAAGGAATGCACGGCCCGAGTGTGTCCAACAGCATAATGGCCGACCCAGCAGTTTGCTCGGCATTCCAGTGTTGGACATTCTCGGGCCGTGCATTCCTTTTTCATCACCGATGACAGTAGTTTCTATGCAAACAATAAATGGCTAAAATAATTGTTCTAAGTTTCCTCATTCTGGTCAAAATAAAAGATGTAGCGGGGGGTCCTATATAAGTATGTATGCTAACCATAAAAAATCTACCAAAAATATTTCCGAGGCGGTTTTGAAAAAGAAACTGGTTTGCTGTTCTTTTAAAATTAACCATAACGCTGTATAGTGTATATTAGACTGATATTGTACGTACAGACTGTCGAATCAACGGGTTTTTTGAATGAATGAATATAGTATGTACGATTTACGCATTAGGAATAAAAAACCGTTTCTTTTGGCACTGCTTTTCGAAGCAGTTTGTCGATTTATAAAACGGGTTACGTTCCGTTTCACGTAAAATATGAAACGACCCAGCTCTAGTATACACAGAGCAAGTGGGGTTAGCATACATTTTGACAGCGACACTTTCGTTTCGGTCGAATGGCCTTGAACAGGCCAAAACGTTCATGTCCAACAAGGACCGGCCAGAGATAGCCCGGGGCCGAGAGGTCCGGCCCAACAATGTGCGGGAAAATTCTGTGTACTTGTCTTTGTCCGGCCAAGCAAATTGCTCGGCATTCTTGTGCAGGGCATGCCCGGTCCGGGCTATCTCTGGCCGGTCCTTGTTGGACATGAACGTTTTGGCCTGTTCAAGGCCAAGGTATATTCCTTGATTCAATGTGTCAATTTCATTCATGCTGCCCCCTCCATGCATTCAAAGAACGGAATGATTGAGTGAATGGTTTGGAATGGTTTTGGCTAATCAATGTCACCGCCTATTAGAGCTGGGTCGTTTCATGTTTTTCGCACAACGTAACGCAACAGTTTAAAAAACTCTTTTTTGTTACCAATGTGTAAATCGTAACTAAAACATTAATGACAATCTATAAACGGTTTTCTTACAATCGAGAGGCATAAAAGCGTATCTTCATTATATTGCAAAAACTGTTGGTTTATTGAAAATAATCCTCAGCTCTACATTTCTTGCCACCTATGATCTATCTATATTAATAGAAGTGGTATTTATTTTTTAATAATTGTTTATAATTAATTGGTAAAGAATGTTATTGGCTATTAATGGCTTTAGATATAGAACACCAGTTCTGTTTAACTGACAAAAAGTGGATACTGTTACTGGTGTCTCTGGTCACACCGCAAGGTATAGGCCGTAAAAAGGTTCACAATTTTCACAAGAGGTGAACAATTATTATATTATTTAGGTACCTACCTTTTTTATAATGGTAATATAATAAAAATAATGGACAATCTAAAATTCTGACATTTAGGATGTAAAGTTTAAATTATTCTGTGTTTTTTTTAAATATTTTAAAAAAATAGTTAAATATAAAATTATGTATTGAAACTCTTCGTATCTTCTCTTTAAAGTGGTGATCCACTTAGCGGGAAAAATGTTTTCCTCTCCTTTCCATTTCCCCAACGGATCAACCCGCCAATAGCTCATCCCTTTTACTTACTCAGTGAACAAACATTACTTCGAACTAGACCTGGGGAGTTAGCATACATTTTGACAGCGACACTTTCGTTTCGGTCGAATGGCCTTGAACAGGCCAAAACGTTATGTCCAACAAGGACCGGCTATCTCTGGACTCCCCTGGGGAGTTAGCACAGATTTTGACAGCGACACTTTTTCGTTTTCGGTCGAACGAAAGTTTGTCAGCGTTGCCAGTTCACGTGTCTTTGCTTAGATCTTAGATTTTACCGTTAACTTTAAAATCTTAAAGTAAATAAAGTTAAAATAAAAAATACGTTGATCTACGAACTTTTCATATGCAATTTTTACAATTTCTACGTTTATTTTAATAATATAAACTTATATAATTTTCTAGACTATCCTACGTCTTTTTCAAAATCCGAGTTGGCAACTCTGCACGGCGTACACTCTGCGGCAGCCGCGAAGCAAAGAACTGTGAACGCTATGCCTTTAGCAATAAGTTCAAAATTCTACCAAAACTATTTCCGCTAAGAAACTGGTTTGGTGTTCACTGTTCTCTTAAAATGAACCATAATGCTATATACATTAAATTGATATTGTACTGACTGACATAATAAGGTGTGACGTGTGACGTCAGAGTCGATCGGAAGTTGCTTGTGTCAATGTATGCTACGGATTTGTCTTCAAAACGAAACGTTCATGTCCAACAAGGACCGGCCAGAGAAAGCCCGGGCCGAGAGGTCCGGCCCAACAATGTGCGGGCAAATTCCGTGTACTTGTCTTTGTCCGGCCAAGCAAATTGCTCGGCATTCTTGTGCAGGACATGCCCAATCCGAGAATGTCCGGCCCAACAATGTGCGGGCAAATTCTGTGTACTTGTCTTTGCCCGGCATAGCAAAGGCCCTATGGGCGTTAGGTATTGAAAGACGTATATAACAAAGAAACGCTTTCTTGCCAGAACGAAACATAATTTTAAAATACCGTTTCAAACTACGTTAAGTTCAAAATTCTACAAAAACTATTTCCGAAAACTAAAAAACTGGGTTGCTGTTCTCTTAAAATAGACCATAATGTTGTATACATTAAACCGTTAGATGTATGAATTTTTTTTTTAGTTGCGATTTACGCATTAGGAACAGAAAATGAGATTTTTTTAAACAATTTTATTCCTTTACGTTGTACGAAAAACACGAAACGAACTTTCTATGTGAGTGAACGAGACTACGAGAGTGGTTATATTCCTTGGTGAACGGGATCGTGCGTGACCAAGGAATATACTCCTCTCTTGCGTGACTGATAGTAGCTGTCACCTGTCATCTGTGTCACTGTCAGTCACATTCACATGCAAGGAATAATCACCGATGAACATTGGTGGAGCCATAATAAAAAAGAAGAAGAAGAATATACCAACATGATTACAAAAATAAATAAGTTTTCGTAAATAAATGTTATTTTATTATGTACTTAAACCGTGAACTAATTTACAAATTAATGTAAATGCAGTAACTTTGGAGCCCTGCTATAATCCAACTTCCTGTGTTCTTTGGCTGCGTTGCGTCAAGAAAGGATTCACACTCGCACCACCTATGTTATAATATTACACAACAATTTGCAAATTACAATTGTTCTACATATTGTACCTGAAAAATGTACAGAGAGTAAATAGAACAAAAACAAGTTTAATACATTATTGCCAAAAAGAATGACTGTGTCTGCAATTCCAATCATGATGAAAATAGTAAAAAGAATACCTGGAAAATTACCCTCAACACCAAAATTAGAAATTGATGGGAAAATAACAAATTTGTCTGCCAAAACAATTCCAGAACTTTTAGAACTGAAGGAAAGGCAGATGAAACTACTAAAGAATAAATCATTTATATCAAAACTTAATGATAAAGGTGCAAAAATACAAGAGTTATACAACAAAATAGGTGATCAATTGAAAGTTAAACAAGAAGAACAAGAGGCATGCCAATTACTAGAAAAGTTAAACATTAATGGTGGAAATAAATCAGTACAAGACATAGAATGGAAAAGTAAAATTGATTATAAGAATGAAATTTTAGATTCAGATGATGACAGTGAGCCAGAAGATGTTTTGCAAATATTAAGTCAGCACACAGCTACAGAAAAAACTGTTAAAATATCAAAACCAGAAAACCCACTGATTACTGTAGATGACCTAATAAAAATAGGGGAAATACCTCATGTAAAGTACCTTGTTGATATAACAGAAACTAATAATTGTACACCTAAACCAACAGGTCATTTTAAACCTTACAAGACCACAATATCTGATGTACATAATCCAGAAAAAGAAATACTGCGAAAGAAAAATAAGCACTGGGAAGTGACCGCTGCTACACCACCTCCTATTATTCATGGTCCTGCTAAAGTGTTAGGTTTAGAAGAATCACTGAAATTGCAACTGGATTACAATAGTCATCTAAAGGAAGTTGAAGCTAAGCATGCTGCAGAGAGGCTGCTATCTAGAAGTCATATTAAAATGGCAACTTTACCTGATGATGTCACTAAATTTGGTAATTACAGAGACATAGAAAGTGAATCTGATGCATCTGATATTGAGAGCAGTGATAAAGAAGTTCATGATGAAGATCCTGAAGGAGGTGGTGTCATATACACTGTAATGAATTAAGAAAGCATAATTTTAAGTGATTAAATATTTTTTTGTAATATTTCATTTGTTCTTATTAACCTCTATTTCAGAATAGATTTTGTTCTAACTATGATTATAGTATAGGGGCCCTCACCATTAAGGAGGGGAGAACTAATTGCAAGGTGATATCAACAATTGCTAAATCATTTTGTCTATGCAACTGAACGAGTTGGATACAATCTAAAATTTGTAGTATTGACCCAGATCATGATCATATTAGATAAATGTCTACAGATAATGTCTAGAAGAAGTCTGTAATTATGAGTAATTCCATAAACATACAAACATAAGTTAGAAAGCACTTAGAATTTTATTAAACATACAGAGGGTTAATTTAATAATAGTAAGCTCTTATCATGGGGTTCCTAAAAAGGAGATCTATAATTAATATGTACTGCCTCTGGAATACCCTGGGTAGCTGATGATATGGAAATTGAATAGAATAAAAACTATTATGCAGCATAGTGCCACATAGGGGATGATAATACTAAAAGATGATAATAGAAACTTATTTCTTGAAATAAAAACACATTTTACAGTGGTTTCACCTCCATGGTTTTTTTTAAAATTTACTTATGATATCCCATAGCTGTAATATATGTCAAGAACCTATGCCGTTTTCCTAGAGAAATTATTATCTATCTATCATCCCAAGAGGGGTAGGCAGAGACAATCGAATGCCATTTGTTACGATCCTGACATAATTCTCTTTTGCTTCTTTTATATTTATCATACCTTTATTTTTTATTTATTATTATATTATAGAAACTACTATTTACTAAATATAATTATTTTTACATTTCCTCCAAGTCATACAATTCCCTTTGTGAATGAGCAAAAACAGCATTTATAATATTAGTTTACTAGATATTAATTACCTACCTATATTATTTTTTATACTTAATTTTAAATAATATATAGATTATTTATTATAAAACTAAGAAATCGTAAATAGTAAGTACTTTCGATTCGAAGTGGAATTTCCGGTTTCCCACATTTTCCTATTCAATCACATTCACTAATTCCATTCGCTCACATTCACTTTCAGAGTTTTTTTTCCGCTCGGTCAGTCGCGAATTGGCGCGCATGTGACGTGGTTTCTGTGTCGCTACTTTGCACAAATAATGTGTATTGTATTTACCGGAAAAATAATAATAAAATAAAGTTATTTAGTGATTATATAATGGCCCCCGTATCATTAGCCGTTGTAGGAATCGATGACGACCAGCGTTTTGCTCTCATGAAGGTATGTATGCAGGTTATGCTCTACTTAAAATATTATGTTTAATCATCAAAATGCTATTAATTATATTTGAACATTTATATGAAACTAATATGTACTTGCATTGTTCGATAATGCTCGTCGAGTTAATGACCTACTTTAGGGTACCTACCTATACCTAAGAATTTTAAATTGTGTAGGCGTTGCAGTTATTATTCCTTCTATTTCTATTACCTATTATCTTTGAAATGTGATTATTTCTAATGCGTTTAGCATCTCGGCATAGGTTAAATAAAAGCGTGAAACAAATATAAAATTGGACTTTACTATAAATAAGCCGCTGCCAGTGTTTGTAAACATTTTGTAAAAAAACAAAAAGAAATCAAAACCACAAAATGCACTTGTTTGTTCGCTGGTACCTATACGTAAATTCGTAAAGTAATTTTAGTACTAAATAAGTAAATACTTAGGTAAAAATACCTACCACTTACCTAGGACCTTACAAATAAATTCTTGAGGGTCATATTGCCCACATTTTTTAAGTATATTTTTCAATCTAATGTTTACGACTAAAACAATATTAATAACAAAATATTTCCGGGATAAAAAGCCCTCCTATTACCTCTGTACAAAAAAATCCGTTTAACCTAATGTTAGAAGATGCCTCCGAAATACAATACATTTGATAAAAAAGAGAATTGTCACTTAATTATTAACCAGAGATCAACAAACCAATTACGTCTGTTTTGAAAATTATAATTTTCCGGAAAATCATAAAGCAAGCGATCCATGTATTTTGATGTATAATTTACCTAATACCTACCTACTTACATAGTAGCTAGATATTTTAAAATAATTTACCTGATGTAAATGTTTTTTTTTTTTTTTGTTTTTTTTTCTTCACGGGTTCAGCTCCCGAAACCGTGTTACGGTTCCAGGGTACCCAGCGGAAGACCAAGTCTCCCTCGTTTAGCCGATGGTATTTGTGAGGCTATACCTAACGAGTGGCTAGTTCTGTTGAGATATGTAATGTGAATGTAAATGTGCTTGGTCAGTATTAACTTGGCAACTTGAATGTTGTATAAATGCGAACGTGTTTTGTTTGTTTGTCTGCCCTTTTTTCATGGGCGAAGCCTGGACGGAATAGTAGATAACATTTTGATATAAGTACGGAAAGTATGTCATTACGTCACGAGTCGAGAAGAGTATCAAATCCGACGTGTAGGTATCAAACGACGTTTTTCAATACCTACATTGGCGAGAAAACGACAATAAAACAAAAAATAAATCCATTGAACAGTCTTCTAAACATTCTAAATCATTACTTATTTTCTATAAAACGATTTTTATATAAGTAAATTACGATTGAATCGTGAATGAAGTTATGAAAATGGCGAGATTTCGTTTTATGACGGGCAGGCACACTTTTTATTTTCAAAAAGGCAAGGGATGTAACTAGGCTTGCCAACTCTTATTGCGGGAGACTAGAAATTAATATGCGGGACATGGCCAAAAAAAGCGGGATCTGCCTACAAATGTACAGTAACGAAAGAAAAACAATTGTAATTTATTATTAATCACTTTTGTTTTTTGAAATAAAATTAACAAAATTAGGACTTTTTTATTACAAAACAAAAATATCATAAATCGCAATTAGGCACGTACTTTCGGCACTATTTTTAAGTACTTTTCAAACAGGCGGAGCTTAAATAGAAAAGGTCTACCCACTTTATTATTGATGCATAGCAGTTTCCGTTTCCATAGACTGTTATTTGCTGTTATAATATTTTGATATAACTTTCTACGCGATGCAATTAACACGTCGATTTCACATTCACAAACGGGACTTGTCCAACGAAACGACACTCGCTATACAACTTTACAACGAGAAAGTGATTGAACCTCTTGAGCCTTTCCAATACGAATGAGCTTTTAGAAATTTCACTTTCATTATGAAATGGACTATAAAGCAACATATGGCTAGTGTAATGGACTTGACAAACCAGTTGAAACGTGATCTTTTGTTTTGACTCGAATGCCAAAAACGACGGGTCCGCACCAAGAATATCCAAGACTAGAATGCCGAGCAAGTGCTGGGTCGGGCATACAAGTGTCATATTTTTTAGTAGAATTTAGTTGAGTTATTGCCTGTGGAAACCTTGAGATCAAGCCCTGAAAGTTTCATCAAAATTCTTTGAGCAATTTCGGAGCCTATTCTGAACAAATTTAATTTTATTTAGGTGTAAGCAAATATTGAACAGAAAACACCGAAAACACGGTTTCGGAAGTCCAACCCGTGAATTAGAAAAAAAAGTTATATTCTACAATCTACAGCTACATCTTATTTTGCCCACCGCCCAATTTGAGAATTTTTTTTTCTAGAGCCCCCCAATTTTTTTTCTGTATTTACCTGTATTTAGGTATATGAAAAACATTTCACGTGAAATCGGAAGTTTTTTTTTTAATTCAAATCAAAAAATACAAGTTTTTAATCATATCATCCAATTTTATGAATGTAATGGAATCTTTCAGTTCAATTTTCATCCACTTCCCTAACTACCGAATATGTAAGTAATGTGAATTTTATGTATGTGATATATTAATTTGTCTTTTTTAGACTATATTTTATTAACATGCCCAATTTTCTCTGAGTCTTCTACTGCCCCCCTATGCTCTACACTGACATTCTAAATTACTAATCTTCTTAGCATTCTTGGTCATTGTTTCGTACAACAATCGACATGATAAGAATATTTTAGTATAGGTACTTAGCTATTATATAAAACACAATAATGATATACATATTGTTCATACGGAACACGGAACAAGACGCAATCTTTACGCACCTAGACTATCATTGCAAGTTAATGCCGTTGACGCTTTCTACAGGAAATAGTTTGGCGCTTCTTAATGGGTTGATATCGTAATATTAGTAACACCTTCCTATGATAATGAGCATAATATGATCGCGTAGAGAAAATCTACTATTAGTGTCAGTTTATCTATTTATGACATTTGTCACGTGATCCCTTCTTCTTCGGAAATACTTTCATGATAATTGGCTCAGTAGTTTTTCAGGAAATTTCGAAAAATAAAATTTTTTTTTTAGTATTTGGATAAATTCTCCTTATTATATGGTTTTTGTGTTGTTAATAATAATTTCATGAATATTCCGTGAAAAGCAGTTATCCAGTAGTTTAGTAAATGATATAAAAAAATACTCGAGGTACCCTCTCGATGACCATGCATGAAGAATATGATGAGACCGAATGAAGCGAAATGATACGTCAGGATCGTAGCAAATGGAAATCAATGGTCTCTGCGTACCCCTATGTGAAACATGCGTGAAATTTACGTGTAGGTTTACGACAAAAATGTAAATCTATGACATACCTATGGTATAAAAAAAATCAATATTTTGATAAGAAAACCACGCAAACTTCCTGCAATGAAAGTGCGTAATGGTTACCGATTACCGCCCGTAACTTATTTTTTCAACTGAAATATCATGAACTCGGCTAAAGCAATTTTTTGTCAGATTTACTCTGTCTGTAATATGAAAACATTTTTTTCAAATTGAAATTCAAATGTTTTGTTTGCACACCTGCTTGCAGTTTGAATACACTGGTATTCTTGCAAATAAAACATTTGAATTTCAATTTGAAAAAAATGTTTTCATATTACAGACAGAGTAAATCTGACAAAAAATTGCTTTAGCCGAGTTCATGATATTTCAGTTGAAAAAATAAGTTACGGGCGGTAATCGGTAACCATTACGCACGTTTTATTTGCAAGAATACCAGTGTATTCAAACTGCAAGCAGGTGTGCAAACAATATTTTGACTATAACAATAAAATAATGGTTATTCATATCCATACAGTTACCCACAATAATGTTCAACAATTTCGATGTAAAATTTTGTAACACATATATTTATTTTGTCAATTTGGATTTAAAATTATTTCTTCAAAATATATTCGTGTGTTTATTACTATTTTCCTCTATTTATTTCTGAGTCCTACCTTTTTTATGGCTGAATGATGTGACAGGTGACTTGAAAGGTTAAGGAGAACGAGTCATAAAATATTTGTATGTAACTACTTTTTACTTTATTATTATGAAACTAGAATGATATCACCACAGACACCACAATCACGATGTTTAAAGGACATGAATTGTGATTTGAAGTGTCTGCAAACTAGGACGCGTCTCGTCGCGACATGATGGGGAATCCAGTTTAATCCCGTCCGCGCTGTGATAGTTGTGATTAGTCATCACAGTCGGCGGGAGCATCCTAGCTACCGTTTTATCGGCTATTGTTACTGTGACGTCTAATAATACTTGACATTGTCAAATCATCGATTAACATTGATGGAGCCCATTATAAAATAAGAAGAAGACAAACTCAAAAAAAAAATAGGGTCCGAATTGAGAAACTTCTCCTTCTTTTTTTGGAAGTCTGTTAAAAATAATACAATGGCAGACAACAATACTATATATTTTTTTAATTTCTTTAGTGTACGGTAAAAAAATTTAAAAAATAAACAACGCAAGTATTTTTAATAAAAGCATATACCTACTTGTAGTTCTAAAGATGAGTCAAAAAAACAGGCCATATGTACCAATTAATAGCAGCGATATAAAATTATAAAATGCTTCGCCCGCCGCAATATTGTCATGTTGAACTTTGAGCAGGCAGTTTCTTGCGCGACGTTCCTGTACCAAACCAAGTAGATTGAAAATGACACTTCGTACAATGTCATGATCAATTATTTATTATACGAGTATAAATTAAGAAATCCCACGACTCAAACAATTATGCAGTCATGGATATAATCAGTTGGTTTATTCGCCCATGTGACGCGGATCGAACGATACTGAGTAGGTATCGATACTTTTGATCGCGATACTCGATACCGCACGCAGCCCGGTACTTACTCGCAAGTACTTATACAAATCGCCAGTATCGAGTATCCATATAAGTCCAACTTCATAGACCTGGGAAGACATGAAGGAAGTCTTTCCAGGTCTTTACAAGGAATTTTGGCGTCACGTTGTAGTTGTAGCCACTTCTGTTGCAGCCGAAAGGCTATTCTCAAAAGCAGGGGCTATAATGGCCTAAACGCGCAATCGTTTCAGCCGGACGCACAGAAGAAACAAATATTTTATTATAATTCGTTCCCATGGCCATGGAAAAATCTGAAATTCACGCGGTATGGTATGAACCCTGCAAGTACTCGATACTAAGTACTAAAGTATCGATACTTTTTGGGTATCGATACCCCATGCCCCTCGATTCCACATGAGTATTCGGTAATACCCGAGGCCGATACTTCGAACTGATTACTCAACTGATACGATAACTTTCGATCGAAAACAAACCCCTCGGGAATGCCACGTAGAAATTCGCGGACCGTTACAGGGCGACTTAGGGCACTATCGTATTTAAGGCTCAGCAGACGGTAGCCATACCAGTCAGTATGGCTATATGGCCCGACATTGGATAAGGCCGGAGAAAGAAGAAGACGATGACTTATACACAAAGGCCTTTATTCATAAACGTTTATTAGCAACGTTTTTGTTAAAATATGTTTTGTCACTCTCTAACAAACCTGTTTTTACTAATAATAGAAAGAAACAAAACACATTTTAACAAAAACGTTGCTAATAAACGTTTATGAATAAGGCCGAAACTCTATAAACTTTGGAATTTGTATGTCGTGTATGAAAAATTCAAGGCCGTTTTATTTGTAGAGCAATTGACCAATTTGTTATAATTTTATAATATTCAAGGCCGTTTTATTTGTAAAGCAATTGACCAATTGTTATAATTTTTAATATAAGGATTCTTTTCAAGCATTAAAAGCAAAATAAGTTGATATTTCAAACTTTAATATTTTTATCTAGAATCTGCGGCTCGAAAACCTAAAAGTATGTTTATGACAATACCTAAATTATACCTAACGCACTGGTCCGATTTGTTATATTTTATAAATTCAAGCATCAGTACCTAAATGGTACATAACCATCTGTGAAAAAATGAACTTTTTTAAGATTATTTCACCTGGAAATCTAACTTTATTGGACTACACGTAAAACATTCTAAGCAATTATTCAACCTTATATCAACCTTTTCGGAGCATATCAAAAACTCTAAAAATATTCTTAAATATGGTGTAAAAATATTAAACCCCGTCACAGTTCAATATTTAATTTAATAATATTAAAATTAAATACCTACTAGATGACCCGTGCGAAATACGCACTGTTAGTTCTGTATTAGTTATTTTTTTTCGTCATTAGAGGTGAACATAATCTTTAAAATGAGAAATAATATAATGAGCATATTGTATGCCAGAATGCTACTTATTTGTTTTTATAACATTTAACTATCTGCTTGTATGAACCTTCTTTATATATCTGATGATTAGCATATATAGCAAAGCAAAAAAAGGACCGGAGAAGGAGAGTTTTTGTCCTACTTTTATTATTGCCAGATTATATAAGTATTAATGAAATGTGAGAGAAAGTAAATTATATTTTTTATTTATTTAATATTTAATAGGTAGATTTAAACTTCTTACTAAGAAAATCGACTGTAACAGACATTATTTTATAATGCATTATTTTACTGTACTTAATTGTGTTTTCCAAACCAGTTCTTACAATAGGTACTGGCCCAGATCTCAAGTTCTTTCAATATCACATTGCCTCTTATATTATGTAAACAGGTTCTCATTTCTCAGCAATATTTCTTAATTTAAGACTTCAAAACTCGCACTGATTTCAGGTGTTTGATTTTTATTATCGAAAGGCTGCCTCTTCATAAATAAAAATATCCCTTTTAAGTAGGTACCTAATTGCGAAAAAATCAAAGGAGAGAAGAATAGCTCTTTAATATATTAATCAAAAGCTTTTCTAATCTTTGAATCAAGAGACTCTGGTCTTAGGCAACTCTTAAAATATGTTAGGTTAGGTATACCTACATAACATTTAAAAATTAAGACACCTTAGTATCACACTTTGGTGTTTAATGGACTATGCAAATTATAATGCATATAAAAGTGTACCGCAAACAATGGTCATTGACCGCAAACACTGGCAAAAACTCAAAACTAAGTGCCGAAATAAATATTAAATACAAAAACTTATTTGAATAGCAAATAAAACAATCATATAATTTTTAGCTTACTTGTTTCTTCACACTGTTTCATTTACGCGGTATTTTAAGATTTTACGAAAAAATACTGCAGCCAAGGTTCTCGAAGTCCTTTATATTTGCTTGGCGATCATGTCACTCAACGGTATTCATGTATAATAGGCCAGTCTGGCTATTTTGAGCTGTATGGAATTTTTTCGTAACCGTTATACAGCAAACGAAGATATGTAAAAAATCGGAAATATTCCGTAGAATTCAATGCACTATTTTTAAAACAACTGACATTAGGGGAACTTATATAAAATGGCGGCCAAAGTTGTTAAAAACACTTTATTTAAAAAAAGTTTAATACACAAGTTGTGGAACTATTTATTTCGGATCGGTCTAGCCCGGTCCGATGTCAATAAATTGTAAAACATATTATTTATTTAAAAAAACCGAAAAAATTGCGTTATTTTGAAACGCTCGTATCTCTTTGAAAAAAAAATTATGTAACCGAAAAATGGTAAAAATGTAGCCCTAGACAAGCCAAAAAAGATCGTATTTGCAAATTTGAAAAATATTGAAAAGTATTGCGCGCTTCATTAATTGATCGGTAATATGCGAAATATCGGTCAAAAATCGGTTTCTTTTTTTTGTTCCAAAAACGTAATTTATCTTTAATAGTTAAAATTGTATAAAATTGACGTTTACGCGATGTTATAGCTGGTATTTTTCTACAAATTTAAAAAACGTTTTTTTTCCTCACCGACCTTCTGGAGCTAAGATTTTTTTTTTGCTTGAAAAAAATCCTGTGGCGCCGTTTTTTAATATTAATAGCTAAAATTTATATGAGTTAAAGTTCATTATTTATAGTTGAAATAAAAAAATACGAGAACTCGATTGGCCGTCGCTGAGCACTGCAAAATTAATCACACACGGAGCTTAGCACTGTGGTACCATACTTCCGCTCTAGCGGTGGAGTAGGGGGGGGAGGGCCGACCGAGGTCGCATGAATATGAGCGACTGTCGCGACGCGGTTCCTGCATTTTTCCAAAAAATACCCATTTTCGACCGATATTTCGCATATTACCGATCAGTTAATGAAGCGCGCAATACTCGCACATGTTACGGCAACTATTAAAGAAAAATTTAAGCATAGACACGATTATAAAAAGTCACGGGTTTATGAGTTATAGGAATTAAAAAAAAAACACTTTTTTTTTCGAAAAATCAAATTATTATCTTTTTAATATTTTTAAAATTTGAAAATACGCTCTTTTTTGGCTTGTCAAGAGTTCAAGAGCTACATTTTCACTATTTTTCGGTTTCAAAAATTTTTTTTCAAAGAGATACGGGCGTTTTAAAATAATGCGATTTTTACGGTTTTTTTTAAATAAATAATATATTTTACAATTTATTGACATCGGACCAGACTAGACCGATACGAAATAAATAGTTCCACAACTTGTGTATTAAACTTTTTTAAAACAAAGCCTATTTTTTTTTTTAAAACGAAATAAAGTGTTTTTTACCAACTTTGGCGACTAGACCGATACGAAATAAATAGTTCCACAACTTGTGTATTAAACTTTTTTAAAACAAAGCCTATTTTTTTTTTTAAAACGAAATAAAGTGTTTTTTACCAACTTTGGCGACTAGACCGATACGAAATAAATAGTTCCACAACTTGTGTATTAAACTTTTTTAAAACAAAGCCTATTTTTTTTAAAACGAAATAAAGTGTTTTTTACCAACTTTGGCCGCCATTTTCTATAAGTTCCCCTAATGTCAGTTGTTTTAAAAATAGTGCATTGAATTCTACGGAATATTTCCGATGTTTTACATATCTTCGTTTGCTGTATAGTGATTTTGGTCCAAAAAATTTACACAGACTGGCCTATAAGTCTATAAATGCTAGACTAGCGACCATCGTTGCTAGCGACCCCGACTCCGGCTTCGCACGGGCACAATATGAGTTTTCAACAATTTGAATACCTTACTGGGATACCTTACTTACCTTCCCGTTGAATCAACCTTATAGTAGAAACCGCAACAAAACCCGTTTACTAGTTTTTGCGTGAAAAGGGCACAGACAGACGCGGCGGGGGACTTATAGATTATAGCATAACGGATCGCACTTGCTGACAATAGAACACGTGGACTAATTATAATTATGTTTTCATAATTATTATTATGTGGAAACTTGTTTGTTTGTTACGTATATCAACTATCTTGACGTTTATTCCTTAATGATTAGATTATTTTTTAGTCTATTCCCGATAACATTTGAAAGGTCAAATACGCACTAGAAATCAATGTTTAAGTATCGGATCGAACAGCTAGTTTATTTTATCTCTTCTACTTTCTCTAAGGCGTGAAGGTAATTTTGTCGTCCGCCTACTAAATGAACGAAGGGATTGCAGTAATCTTTACGCAATACTGGTCAGGTTTCCAGCGTTTTGTTGGGTTTTGTGACATCTCTTTGTCTTTTAGACCTAATATCATAAAGAAGATTTAGTTTGAACGTGCGTTCAGACTGTGGGACTAATGAACCGATTTCTAAAATTCTTTCACTGGGTTTGAGCAACACAACGTATTATTTCCACATTTCAAAATACTTCACGAGCAAAGTTCAGAATACAAAATAAACCAGAACTCGTTGGGTATAAAATGCAAATGACTTCCCATATTTATAATTGTACACGTACCTACACACTATATTTAGAAGTAAAAGTGAAAGGTAGGTATATTTGGAGTTAAAAATAACTTTGTAAACAAGTCTATTTATAACTATTTTTTGTTGTATAACCGATCAGTAGAATACTACTACATAATGGGGCGGTGGTCAAGGTCATCTTGTATCTGTCAAAAATATGGCAAATCTCAGTTAATCCTGGAAAGGTGAGTTTATTTATGCAACATTTCCTTAGCAAAAGCAATGCTCGTTTTGGAAATTAGGTATGGCTATTTAGAACCCTTAATCATAAAAATATGGCTCAATCCAATTTAAAATAATAACTATCAACTGTGTGGTAAGGAAATGTTGTAGTCGCGGGCAAAAAAGCTAATGTTGTATAAATTAACTCACCTTTCCAGGATTAACTGAGGTTTGCCATATTTTTGACAGATACAAGATGACCTTGACCACCGCCCCATTATGTAGTAGTATTCTACTGATCGGTTACTGAACAAAAAATAGTTATAAATATATAGGTAATAATCTATAACGTATAATCACTGAAAATAATCTATATTTATTTGTTTAATAAATATATCTTTTGTAATATCTAAATGAAAAATCTGAAGTGACGTCACATTCATGTTTTCAAATAAATAACCACAGACTACTAGCTATATTACAATAACTGTCTGACAATCGTTATTTTCTTGTTATTATTTTATCTGACCTGTGACCATCGTGATGTGCGTGAATATGACGTCATCGTCGCGCCCAGAACGTTTTCGCGGGAATTTTAAAAAGAAAATTAAAAATACATAGATTTTTTTAAATGAAAATACAAATAGAGAATTATTTTATTAGGTATAAATAAACTTGCATCTATATTACAAGTACATATTTCCAAAATAATCCCATTATAGATAACACATCAGTCGCCATTTCCTTTTGTGGTCGCAGCTCGCCATCAACTTGTGAAAATTGGCTATGTGGTTTGTGGTGGACAAACATATGTCTAGTCCAGCGTTTCCTAACCTTTTTCAGCCACGGACCCTAGGAAATCAAGCCCAATTATCAATATTCGGATGGCAAAAAATATTTTTTTATAAAAAATACGTATTTAATTTGTCATAATTTTCAAAGATGAGCGTTGGTAGTGGTGATTTTGTTCTATAGACTTATACGATTGTTTAAAATTTGTATGAGATTTCCCTAATCGTACCACATTTATTTTATACTATTTTTTTTCTATTTATAAAAGTAAGAAATAATAAAAATTTCGTCTTAGATTTTGAAGACGGTTGGTGGCAAATTAGTATACAAAAAGTAAATATCTAAGAAGATATGATCGTAGTTTCTAATGAATTGTCTAGATTAATAAATTTGGGAACTGGGTTTCTAATTTGGCACCAACCGTCTTCAAACATCGATGTCTTCAAATTCTACGACGAAATTTTTATTATTTCTTACTTTTAAGTGCAAATTTTTGAAGTCTGTACACTTTTTTGCTGCCCTGAGAGACAAATAATAACGCAACTAAAAAAAATTGATGGAAAATTTAAAAAAAATCGCTATGGATGGGATTTGAATCATGTGCATCCAGCGCTGCGCCCCATAGAGACCACCGTCGATACTAAAACTGACAACTTTGTGTCAATAGCAACCGTTGCTAAGGCTTTTCTTTGATATAATTTTCAGCCGAAAAACTACTGAACCGATTTTCGTCATATGTCTGTGAGATAATGTCGAAAAATTATTATATCATTAAAAAAATAAGTCGTCATAATCGGTACATATTTCATCGAGATATTAAGTAAAATTTACTTTTAAACTCTGATTTTTCAAATTTTCTGAAAAACTAAAAAACCGATTTCTATGATAAAAAAATTGGGACCAATCCGGAAAAATTATCTGTCGATTAAAAAAGAAATCATCAAAATCGGTTTAGAACTGACGGAGTAATCGCGGCGATTTTACGTTCGCCGAGTAATCGATGTACGAGTGTCATACATAATTACATAAAAAAAAATCCGAAATTGTTGGGCCGGACCTTCACGGACCGGGCATTCTTTAATAAAGGTTTGTCGACACGAAAGATGTCACGTCAAAAATATGCTAACCCAGCAGTAGTCTGATCCCCTCGACTGTTCATCCCTTCTGGTGACAAAGGGCTGGCTCCTTCCTCGCTCAACAAATCAGCATCCGCGATTCAGCGGGGAAACGCAGCCAGTATTATTGCCACTGCCTGGTTTATTTAGTTATTTTTAATGTTTAGATTAGATTTAAGGTTTTTATATTGTTATGTGTATATCTTTGTGTATATTTAATATTTATTATACGAGTTAGCATGAAAAAAAAAACTTTACGTCTTTATAAAATATTTGTATAGATTTTAGAACATGTGGTATAAATTATTAGCAAGTTTTTATATATTCTTTTCAACATTTCCTGGTTTCCAAAAATAAAAGTACCAGTTTCAAAAAAATAGAAACAAGTTTTGATATAAATTTGTTGGTTATCCGAGTCTTGTTGATCAACTGTTGAGAATACATAATATTTTGAAAATAAACTTTAATATTTTTTTTTTCTTATTCTTCACGGGTTGCCTTACAGTTCCCGGGAACCGTTGCCGGCCCCAGGCACTAGGGTACCCAGTGGAAGACAAAATCTTCCTTATTTAGTATTTAGCCAAGGATTTTTTTGAGGCTATACCTAACGAGTGGCCAGCACTGTTGAGGTAGGTATAGATGGAAAAGCCTCTTTGTACGGTTTGTCGGATATTGTACATAGATGTTTTATTATAACCCATTGGTACGTGTTTGATACGCCATTTAGAACATTATTTTTCCCTCTAATGACGGAAAATAAAATTAAATGTTTCTTTTAAATTAAGACTTTTTTTAAAAGGCCACCTGTTGGAGATCAGTTGAACTAACGGTGAGAAGTTTTCGCACGGGTCATCTAGTAATAATATTAATTCTTTACTGACTTAACACCCCGGGTAGAAATTATTAAAATATGTAAAATTTTAAGATCCTGTATGTAGCCTTCTAAAATTTTAAAAAGGAAGAAAATGTTTCATTATTTTGTGTTGAAATGCATAGAGGATTTATCCAAGTTTCAAGTAAATAATTTATTTTTATTTTAAGTAAGTACTTCAATATTATTTTTGCCACCAATATTAAATATTATTTAAAAAAAAAAAATTTTGCTAGGTACTGATGCTTTGTCAATTGTTCTCCATACTACGATATTCTGTTCTGAAATATACCTAAGTATGTGTAATAACTACGTACATTTGACTTTTGCTCGGTTAATTATTAATTCATTATTTTTTGTTCACAAACCACACAACGGAAAACCCAATGAATGTGACCTTAGAATAATTTGTGGTTATGTGGAATAAACAATTTTTTATCTTTCTTTTACACTGAAAAGCCTTTTCATGAAAGGTAGGCAGTAATTTATTTTTTTATATGAATTGTTTATTATTCTTCAATCGATCGTTTAATAAAAAAATATATTAGAAGGTAAATAATATTCGCTCTCCAAATATGTATGCCAATCATTTTGTAGATAATACGATGCCAATCGACTAATTACTTCCTTTTGAATTTAAACAAACTAAAAAATCTATTTTTCTGAATAATATTAATATTCAAGGCAATATTATGAAGGCTGTTCTGAAGGATTTTTTTAATTCTACTTGTTGTAGAATTTTAGTTACGTCTAGGTACATTTTGTATAAATGCTATATATGGTATAATAATACAGAGACGATCTCATAAATCCTTCAATCACATGTAGTACAGCGGATGTTACCAAATTCGGAATATATACATACACCCATTTGCTCCACAGGCAATGACATTGAGAATTCTTTGTAACCTTCTGAAAATCGCACATATGAATACATTACTACCTAATTAATTATTTCAACTTAATTACTAGATTTAACTTTATATTTTTGCCTATTGTTCTAAAAGTAGTAGGATCGGGAGGCGGCCAAAGCGGCTGCCTGTCTATCCTGGCGATGTCTTCTCTACACTGGATCCAGGTCTAGTCATCGTTCCATCAGCTCCCGAGGGAGGTAGGTAGTGGCCGTTGAGTGGCCTTCCAAGCGTAGGGGCGATGCCACGGGGATGTTCGTGTCGGCCATTGTCCGCACGCTCCACGCTCGAACTTTCGGAAAAATATACATAAGAATTGGCCAAATTGTGACTAAAATTGCGCGCAGAGTGTTTCATACGATAATTAATTCCACGGGCCGCAAAATTAAATTTGTTGGTGACTGAAAGTTACGCATATCCTAAAAACTTGAAAATGACGGATCCTTGAATTTTGAGTTTTTAAAACACACAAAATCTAGGAAAATCTCTAAAATTTACTAAACCAATTCGGATGGAGTTTATTCAGAAAAAGATCGCGGCAACCACGAATCTTCTCAATTTGTTTATTTATTTAGCGTGTAGGTATATTACATTACATATGTATTCGATTCCAAAAACTGAAAAAATTACCACTACTGAAGTACATCGCTAGAGAGAGAAAGCAGATTGAATACATGTCCATACTGTGACATAATTTCCAGGATATAAAGAGTTGCTCTGTTCAGACGTAAATTAAGGACAAATAAACACACATTCGCATTATAATATTAATTATGATACATATACTGTATTGTTTTTACAATGCATCATTTTTAATTGTACACGACATTCGTTATTACATTGCTATTGCGTGAAGGCGAACGTTCAAGACAATGCAATGCGTTTCTAACGTCATAAAACAATAGAGGAAGCTATGATTTTATGCTTTAACTAGCGGGCCCGGCAGACGTTGTCCTGCCCAAACGTTGGCTTGCCTGCTATTTACTTTCCTTCGTCCGTGGAAAACAACTACCACTACCACTACCACTACCCCTACCCCTACCACTACCCCTACCCCTACTCCAACCACTACTATCATATGTCCGTCTCCTGGCTCTAAGCTACCTCCCACCAATTTTCAGCCAAATCGGTACAGCCGTTTTTGAGTTATAAATAACCTAACTAACCTACCTGGCCTACCGACTCTGGAATTAACACATTTCCGTGGTAGAAAGTAAAATACAGCGCCATCTATTGACGTTTGCAAATACATTTTAGTACACATGTAAAACTCAAGATGACGCCATATATTCACAATTAAAATTTATAATTTTAGCTACCCCTACTCCAACCCCTACCACTATCCTATGTCCTTCTCCTGGCTCTAAACTACCTCCCTGCCAATTTTCAGCTAAATCGGTTCAGCCGTTCTTGAGTTATAAGTGAAGTAACTAACACGACTTGCTTTTATATATATATATAGATTAAAATACATTAGGTATAGCCTTACAAATACTATCGGCTAAAAGAGGGAGACTTGGTCTTCCGCTGGGTACCCTGAGATGGGACCGATAACACGGTTTCTGTAGCAATATGGCAACCCTAAAAACACAGTAGATTTACAGCTATTTTCTCCACTTCAGTAAATTATGTCAATAAGGTTGTAATTTGTTGTTTTTGTTCTTAACATATCTCAAAAGGGTTATCCGGTTAGCACGGTTCTCGTCAGCAGTTGAGGTTTTTTGTGTTGAAAACCCGTTTGTATGATGTATACAAGATATTATGTTTTTTTTTTGTTTTATTATTGAGTTAATCTACCAACATTGTTCCTATTGAATTTTTATGTGTAAACTAGCGACCCCGCCCCCGGCTTTACACGGGTACAATATCTGATAAATTATAGCCTATAACCTTCCCAGATAATCCCTCTTTCTATTTGTGAAAACTGTATGAAAATCGGTACAGTAGTTTCTGAGACACAGACTCAGCGCGGCGGGGGACTAATAATATAAAAGAGTTTGTTTGTTTGGACACGCTTAATCTCTTACTACCAGTCGATTTGAAACCTTGCTCGTAGTTTGAAAATCAATAATTTTACAAAATTTTGTCTGTGTTCTCACTGTGTATATAGAAATCAATATTTGTTTTTTTTTTGTTCGTATTCTATAGACTCAAAACTACTGCACCGATTTGAAAGATTATGTTTGCATTTGATAGCCCAATTTTTATAATATGTAGTGATGATGTCACCGACTTATACGATGATGAAGAAGAAGACTGGTTTCATTCCATCCACTCATGCATTATTAATTTTGACTAATTTATTTATAGTTTTATTATTAGACACATAATATTATAAAAAAAGTTAGACAAACGTAGTTTATGGACCGAAATGTATAAATTTCTCTCATTTACTATCTAGATATAATCTGTAAAAATTACAGAAACAATCTAATATAAAGAAAGAGTATGTGTTTGTATGTAAACTTGAAAACTACTGGACCAACTTGCCCCTGTTGAAATGCCCTGAGGGATTCAATTGGATGTTCTTTCTTCACGGGTTGCCTTACATCTCTCGAAACCGTGTTACGGTTCCAGGGTACCCAGCGTAAGACCAAGTCTCCATTGTTTAACCGATGGTATTTGTGAGGCTATACCTAACGAGTGGCCAGTTCTGTTAAGGTCTATTTAGTTAGATGGAAAAGCCTCGTAAGTGTGGTTTGTCAGATTATGTACATAAGTTTTAATTAAAAAAACCCATTGGTACATGGCCCGTGGTCTGCCTAGTTAATAACAGACGTCTTAAACACTCGGCTACCGTCGCACTCAATTAGTTTTTGTCCACATATAGATCCCCTATTATGCGTTCCCTATTTAATCGCGCAAACAGTAACAAAATCGGTTCAGTAGTTTTGAGTGGGCGCAGGAAACTAAAATCGGATTTGTTAGTTTTTCGAATTTCAAAATTTTCCACGGGCAATTCCGGGGCGGAAAGTAAATTGTACATAACTTTGCATTGGATATGGTGTAATAAAAAGTACTCTCGAGTCGCTAGGTACTTGTCAGATTTACATCGGGCGGGAAATCACGTGCCAATTTTTCAAACAAAGTATGCTAGCTAGTACTTTAGTCTTCCTGTAATGCAACTGTTGTACGTAGTATTATTATCTATAATTATTTTAATGGTCATTTAGTTTAAACTTTTGCACTTCTCCATATTTAATTTACTAGAGACTAACGACGACGCGATCCCCTATAATCATCGTCAATTTATACTAATATGTATTTTTTATAATTATAAAATTAATTAAAAAGCCGCCGCTAGAAAAGGCTCTTTATTTTTTCCTTGCTATTAATCCTTATCAAAATAAATTACTTTATATTATGCACGACTGATTTAATACCTTTATATAACTTTTTGAAATATTCAATTCGGACATTCCATTCGAAAGATATCACATAGTATTTTTGTATGAACAATATCCAAAGTTAGAGGTAGTGGTAGGGGTAGGGGTAGGGGTAGTGCAGGCAAGCCATTATCTATGAGTGCTGTAGGGTATATTTTATTCTGTGCCCGGGGGATTCTATATTAATAATTTCGTTTAGGGGTACGGTAGACTTGATTCAAACGCATACCAAATTGTTAAGATAAAAATTTAAATCAATTCTGGCTTAGGAACATATATACGCAAAATTCGTATAATCGCGTAATTTCAATAAATAAGTCCACATTTATTCATTACTGCTGTCAGAAGCAATTGTCAACGTGACAGTAACCTTTGTTTGAGTCATGTGGTTTTAGCACTGAACTCTATTATACGCGTACTAGTATAATAGAGTTCAGTGGGTTTTAGTCAAAGAAAAGACTGGGCATTGGGTAACGTTTGTTTGAGCCATGAACTACAAAGTCAGGTTGTTTTATATGATTATCCAATTCATATAATTACCTAAATAATACAGTAAAATAATTTGTAACTAAAAAAAGGAATTATGTAGGTACAGCAAAGAACACCCCGAGCGAAGGCGGGTTTGTATCTAGTTACTTATTCACACAGATCGCCGGGGGATGGAGTAGAATAGATTGATACTTTTTCTTCCCATTGTTTCAAAAACTCTCTAATATTACGGGGCATCACATATCATGTCTACTAGGAAAAAAAGGCCGTGGTCAAAAATGTATGAAGGATTTACGAAGCGTAGCACAGTAGCATTAATCTATATCCATACAGATGAGGTGTGAATTGAGTTCATTGCCAACAAGCTTATATGAACTTGGTAATCACTTCTTGAATAAAAAGATCTGACACGAACCGTTTCCACATAATTTCGTAAGTGACCCTTGAAATAAAATAAGTATATTATATACTAGAGACCCCGCCCCCGGCTTCGCATGGGTACAATATGGTATGCTACCGCGGACTTTTATTATAGCCTATTCCGATGTATAAGCTATAACATTCTAAAGTTTCATCAAAATCCGTCCAGTAGTTTTTGCATGAAGGAGTAACAATCATCCATTCATAACGTTTTCGTAGGGAAAGTAAAGTTTTTGAAGTGTGAAAAATGACACCTGTATAGGTTCAAACTTTAAACCGCGAGTATGTTACAGGATTGAAATATTTTTTTAAATCGGTTCAGTAGTTACAGGGATTATCCCAAACAAAACTTACCTCGTGGAATTCAGTCAATTATTCTTAATGTAAACATCTAAATATGTAATCGAAAATAATCTATAATTTTCTTTACATATTTCTCTCGTGCAGTAATAGCTTTATTGTAAAAGCACACGCAATTATTCACAGAATACCTATTTTTTCATTTTAAATCCGTCTCTATGAAACTGGAGAAAAACTGACAAAGCCAGGTCTGAAGGCTAGTCGACAATAATTTGTGTTATAATACAGAAGGCACGCCTTTATAACATGACTCAGTTGATTATAAACTAGTTCTTAAACAACTTTTTTATGTAATCTAATAATTATTATACTATAAAATGGATTATTAAAAGGCATTGATGGCCGCTCCACACGTGTGGGAAATGTACATACATGACATCCACTTGCAGTGAGATATAACCTTAGAATCCTAATTTTAACTTATATTATATATAGAAAGTGCGTTTGTTTGTTTGTTTGTTTGTTTGTTTGTTTGTTTGTTTGTTTGTTTGTTTGTTTGTTTGTCCTTTCATGTCAAAGTAGAGCAACGGATGAAATCGTAATAAATTTTGTTCATATATAGTATTTGTCATCCCGTGTGAAAACGTCGCACCGTTAGTTGAAGTGATATCCAACAGATGGCGTCTTTTGCAAAATACTTAAGTTTAATTTTTATTTCTTTGCTTATTTCTCATTAGAGAGGAAAATAATATCTAACTGAGATTTTGTCTACATACCTGAGATTCTTTCTACACCGTAAAGGTAAAAAGTAAGGTATAAGGCAAAGTTACAAGTTAAAGAAACAATCAAGTCACGTAGTTTACATTTGTAATTTAATTTTCTCAGTAGCTAAAGCAAGCTTGCGTATGTTGCAAAGGCAGCCAGCCGACGCTTCTTGCAGTATTGCATCTTTGGAACCCACAGTTTCCAGCAAAAATTGTACTACTCCAGCCTGAAAAAAATATACCATGTACTAAAGTAAGAACGAGACGATTGTAGAAATTTGGTAAACATATCAATGCGTTAAATTATAAATACGGTTAAATAACTTAGTAGACAATAGAGTCATTCGGAACTTGCGAACTATTAAATTTGACCGGTTCATACTTGTATAGAAATGTATTGTATTGTAACGATGACAGAAGTTGTCAACATTTAAATATTACTTCTTTGTTACCTACCTTCTTTTTCGAAAAAAAAGTTCTATCTTCTGACGCTTACTTTAAAAAGAATATAGGTACAATAAGTGAATTAAGGGGAGGAACGAATAATTTTGGTTGATTACTGAACTGAAATTCCCGAATATTACGAATGCTATAAACATACAATTTGGGCATCGAAAACTAGAGGATTTTATCTAGTATTGTGTAGGATGAAAACATGATTGGTGAAAATTTTCTCGATAACTTTAATTTTTGAAATCACCTCTTCAAAAACACCTTTTTAGTCATACGGCCATACTCTGAAGGGATTTACGTTTAAATTTTATACGAATCTGTAGGTAATTTCAGTACCTAGTATTGATTAAGATGATTTTTCCCTGCATGTGATCGTTTTTTAATAAATTATTTATTTGTAATGTGGCTTACATCATTTATTCCGAGAAGCGATACATTATGCCCTTCTCACTTCTGCAGCAAGAACGGACAAAGCGCCGTCGTTGTCTTGCATGACGTGATCGTTGCGCTCGAACCATTCATGCGCCCGAACCACTTGTTTAGGGCGTGGTTTACGATTAGAAATTTCTGAGTCGTTCCTCGTCTTAATATATAAGTGCGGGTTTTACCGGCCCCCGGCTGGTTATTGGAAGTAGGGATGTTACGGAGGTGGTTTTATCGGAACCGAAGTCGGAATCGGAGTTTTTAAATTTGGTTTGTCGGAATCGGAACCGGAGTCGAGTCGGAGTCGGAGGTGGTGACAGAAGACAAATTTGTATACAAAGTTGAGGTACCTAAGCCTTAAGAAAATAAAATAAAATTAAAAATATAAACCTACATAACAAAGGCGTTGAAAATAAAAATAATCATGTTTTAATAACACTTAGCCCCAGTTTCTGAACTGACATTTTCACGTATTTGACAATTGTTATGTTTACTTATCGTAGATTAACTGTTCATTGACCTTTCAGAAACTGGGGGTTAGCAAATTAAATCAAATGAATTGACTCTAAAAGTAGCAAATTATATTGAATGAACAAAAGCTTTGCAGCATAAAAAATTACTTTAATTGAAACGCAGCTAAAAAAATCATCCATACACATTGCGTAACAAACACGACACAAGCGGTAGAGAGTAGGTACTTATTATATTCCTTGAACACAAGCAATAAGGTCATTGAACACAAGTGACATTTCCCCGCGCGATATGTTTGATGGTTCGTATACGTTGTCTGCAGCCGCCACCTCTATCGGTTATGCTTCGACCTCCGATTAAAACCTCCGATTTAAAATTGTCGGAATCGGAGGTGTAAAGTCAATCGGAAGTTCCGACATTTCGGAATCGGAGTCGAAGCTCCGTAACATCCCTAATTGGAAGCATTCGTGAAACGTGCTTACATCATCCTTATCGTCAAATTATTTTAAACTAGCTTTCCGCCCCAGGCTTAGCCCGTGGATATTTTCGAACAAGATAAAATATAGCCTATTAGCTTCCTATTAGTGAACGAATTTTCAGAATCGGATCAGTATTATAGTTTGAGAGATTACCCCTTACATCCAAACTTACAAACTTTACCTCTTTATAATATTAGTATAGATTTAGGCCTAGTTTAAGCTATATCTTCCTTGTGAAAATTATTTATTTATTTCGAGTTTATCTGAATGGCATATCATCATCTAAGAAGGGTTGATTGACGAATTAATACCTCTGATGTTTTAATGTCTTGGATAAGGGATGGACTGGGAATCCAGAATTCACCACATCAGTAGAATATGTGGGTCAAGATAAAAATGCATTAAGTAAAAGTCTAAGGACCTTCAATGATTAAATGACCGCAACATAACCGTTTATACGATAAGTGTTCTTCAAAGCATATGCTAACCATTTTTTGTAAATAAAGAGGCAGAGACAATATTGATATTGGAGTAAGTTGTTAAATATATATTATGGCAAATGATTTTACATTCACACATAATTCTAACGCCTGTATGCAACTGGGGTAGACAGAGAATAGAAAACAGGAGATTTTGATGTTATACGATCAAATAAGACATCGAGGTAAACGTATCAGCAAACGTGGAAATTATTGTGCACACAAAAAGTCATCGTTGATTGTATTATGCTACAACATTTCCTGCATTCACAGCCTATCATTCAAAAATGACTTATTCAGTCTTGAACTGTAAATGCACCTGTGATTGCATATAAACGACTGCATATTACCATTACCTACAATGATGAGTGGAATTCGGGTCACATTTAATAGCAATCATTACGGATACATTATTTCTAAATTACAACCATCTTCATTGCGAAGGTTGCAAGAAAATCCTTTACTCACCGCATGCATGGTTACGCAGTTTATAGAAAAGAATGACAAATGGTAGAGGGCTAATGCACAAGCGCGATGGACATTAATGTCTCTTGAGGTCATGTAGTTAATGAGCGGCGTGACAGCACCGCGACGACCAAATTCTTGACGATTCTGGGCCCAGTCGCAGCAAAACGCGATGGCCACACCAACATTCGCTCGCAGTTTGTCATCTTTTGTGGCTACTGTAAATTAAATAAAAACACATGTTCCATAAGAGATTATCGCTGGTTTATAAATTGACAAACTTACCATTTGACCCTTTTACGTACCCAAAGGGTAAAAACGGAAACCCTATTACTAAGACTCCGCTGTCCGTCCGTCTGTCTGTCCGTCTGTCACCAAGCTGTATCTCATGAACCGTGATAGTTAGACAGTTGAAATTTTTGCAGAATATGATGTATTTCAGTTGCCGCTATACGCAAATACTAAAAAACAGAATAAAATAAATATTTAAGGGCGCTCCCATACAACAAACGTGATATTTTTGTAATTAAAAAAAATGGTAAGGAACCCTTCGTGCGCGAGTCCGACTCGCACTTGGCCGGTTTTTATAGAGAAGACGACATATGGCCTGTTTATTAAGCATAGATGGGATGGTTGGTCCATGAATGCGCGCGACTGGACTCCAAGTTGTAGGAAGCAGGAAAGACCGATGCCGGAAGTTCGTTCCACTTTTTGACAGTGCGACACTGTTTAATATGGGCCACTGTCTAAATATGGACATTGTTGCTCTAGTGCCTCTAATCACGCCCCAAAACATAATTATATACCTATACGAAGAACAAGGTTACTTGGTACAAAATGATTATTCTTCACTATAATAATATTATAAAACAAAGTCCCCTGCCGCCACGTCTGTCTCTCTGTGACCATCTCACGCAAAAACTACGAACGGATTTTGTTGCGGGTTCACTATTAGATAGGTCGATTCACCGGGGAGGTTTACGAGTATTAAACATGGACTTATCATGTTTAAGAGCGGAGCATTTACAGTATAAGTGAATTAAGTCGGAGAGAAGTTAGGCCCAACGAGTTTTTATGGCGTATGTTGTCTAATCCGTCAAAGATACACCAAAATGATGTAGGAAAGAATTGTGTACAATAAAATGGTCTACAAAAAAGTCCGTGGTAGCATATATCTGACTATCTGTATCTAATAGATAAATAGTTATAAGCGTCTTTATGTAGGTATTCAAATTTTTTTAAACCCATATTAAATACATAAATGTACAAGATGTCCTTACCCAGTTTCGACAACTTCTTAACAACACCATGGTCAGAAATGACAGCCAAGTTCTCCTTGTCTTTGGCTATTGTTGCAATCGCTGCACAAACTGCAGACAACACGTCACGATCTTCAGAGTCCAATAAATCCACAATTAAATCCAATGCTCCAACAAACGATCGCACCATTTCACCAGAATCATTAGCATTTTGGACACATGGGCTTAAAGCTAAGGCTGCATTTGTTTGGACTTTCGTCGAGTCGTTCTTCAATAATGACCATATCAGTCTCACTCCATCTAATTGGTCGATTTCCGCCATACAATATTGCTCTTTAGCACATTCCATCAAAACCAATGGTACATTCTCCAAAAGTGGCTTGTGTGTATTGTTTAAATGGTGAACTAGAAAAAATTTAAAGCCTTTTATAAGTTGGAACTATTTTAAAGGTCTCCCATCCACATACAATCTTGGGGCCTTTCGAAACATAAAAACATACAACATACCTAAGAAGAGTAACCATACAATAACAAGGTTCTTGTTTTGAGTGAAGCAGTGTTTACAGGCAAAGACAATCCATGCCTAACATCCGGTACATATTGTGGTGTTTATTTTGTCGCACTTGACAAGTAACTTAACGTTCAGTATTTATTCATTTTTATTTGGAGACAAGCATGTGACTCAACCATAGTCTAAAATGTTGAGTAAACAACAGACATAAAATATGGACCTCCTTAAGAGTTAGTATGAACTGTAAGAAGCACTGATATGAAAACATCCAAAAGTTGTTGGAGTAAACAGATTAGTCTCGCTGCAGACTGCGCGTTGTATGAGCTTTATCTCTAATAGTTTAGAAGAACCTTATAGTTTATCAATGCATCATCAGTTCTTTTAAGTATCCATCATTTCTACCCGTGCGAAGCCAGGATTGGTCACTAGTAGTCTATATTTGTAATATGAAAACTTACTCAACATAGGTATGCCTCCAGAAGTTCTAATTTTGTCTCTATTAGGTGGATATTTAGCACATTCAGCCAAAGCGCCGGCAACATTAGTCAGTACGCCATCATTTTCATCATCTAGCAGTTTAACCAAAGTCTGAACAGCCCCAAGTCCTTCCAATTGTTTGACAGCTTTATCGCTATTGGCGCATTTCCAAAGAGCTCCAGTCACAGCAGCCATTAATGGTTTATTGGGCCGGTTTGTAGTATCTCTGGCGGCATCAACTAATAATTCGAGACCACCAGCTTCCCTTATCATGTCTCGTGTGACAGGATCGTTGGCGCATTTGTATATGGCTAAACTGCAATATGTCTGTAAAATAATATACTCGTTAGGTTATATGCTAAACGAGGGAGACTTGCGTCTTCCGCTGGGTACCCCGGAACCGCTACTGTTTCCACTTTTAGCAGATGGTATTTGTGAGGCATTAGGTATTATAGAGGAAATTTTCTATCTTGGTTTTTAAAATGCATTGGATTGGATTGGATATTTTATGATATTGATTTACTAATTCCAGTAATAAACATCAATAAATACTACGTGCTGCACTTCTGAACCATGATGAACTTATGCTTTGCCAGAGACAAAAATAAAGAAAAGCAACCTAATAGTAATTTTAATTATTCACATGCCTTATAAAATGGCGATTACTTGATATACCAAGTGACTTAGCTATCAAAGCATACTAAATATATACTCGCATTGTGTAATGAATTAACATACGCAGAACAAACTTTCCCTCTCACGATATAACTATGATTAGAATTCGAATAATGACTTATTTATGCAAAATATTATAAAAGATAGCGCCGAGGTCATTGTATCATTATGGTAATAAATGCGTTAAGTTCAGCGACCCTTCATATCATATTTGACAACTTTAATTTGATTATTTATTTCCATATTAACATTGATTAGTGCAATAGATGTACAAATCGCAATACCCTATATACCTAAGTATTTATCGTAAGTAATATTTAAAATTTTACACTTTTATGTGCTTTGACACGTCATGAGGCACGAGCAGAGAGTAACTATATAATATCGTCAAGCCTGATTAATAAAATAGAGGGATCCATCCTCGCTAACATCAGCATAATAGTGATGCAACGGGGAAATAAAGCCAGTATTTTTGCCACTAACGCGGACCTGGATTACTTAGTTAAATTTGTGAAGATTGAGTTACCTTAAGATCCTTGTCTTCTTTTGCTAGATGTATTATCAAATCTTCGACCATTTTCTCAGTTTGTATTGCCAATTGGAAGGAAGTTTCGTTAGCACACATTTGTAGTAACCCTACTGCCGGCACTGCCACGTCTCCATGAATAGTTTTCAATACTTTACCTATTAGCGGTATCATGCCGTATTTTCGCATAGCCTCCCTGTTCCTTTGGGATGATGACATAGACCACAAAGCTTTTGCACCAGCCCTTGCGATGTCCAAAAATTCTATTTCATCTAATGTTAATTCTTCACGTGGCGTCACTAGATATCTGAAAGATTAGTAGGTAAGTAATAATTTGATATTATGTCTATACATATATATAAAAGGCAATGGCATGACTGACTGATTTACTCGCTGACTCGTCATAACTTGGCCAAATAGAAATTTGGAGATGGTGTTTATTTTATTGTAGGTATCATTTAAGAAGGAATTTCTTCAATACCTAAGGGAGAAAGAGTTGGCAAAGTTTGCATGGGCAATAATATGTTTCTGGACCAAATTAGCCCAAATTTTTATGATTTCCACGGGCTCAGCCGAAATGGAAAGCTAGTATTAATATATGTTCGTCATTCACTTATCATAATTTGAAACTTACTTTTGTTTGATGTCCAATAAATCAATGAGTTTGGGTATACCACCGAATTTCCTACAAAACTTTCTACTCTTACGTATTCTACCCAAATTGGCAATAGTTTCAGCTGCCAAGATCTGAACATCTCTAGCAGGGTCAGATACTAAACCCACTAACAACGGGATTGCCCCCAAATCTGTCACTTTCTTCCTGATATCAATATTCGGCGTAATTTCCTTTAGCACTGCCAGTCCTCCAAGGACACAAGACAAATCTCTGGTCTCCAATAAGTTGACAAGTAACTCTAAGCCTCCAATTTCTTGGATTGCTCGTTGGTTCACCTCCATTGTCAAATCGTGATCCTTGAGACAAGACAAAGCGACCATAGTAGCAGTTTGATTACCAGCTTTCATATATTTCACCAACTTTTGTATATGCCAGTATTCTGGTGGTATTTCTGAAGATTTGATGAGATTTGCCCAGTTATCTTCTTCGGAGGATGTCGAGGATGGTGATGATGCAGAAGTATCATCTCCCTCAGTGACCATAACAATCCTCGGTAAACCCACAGCATCTTGACCACCATCTACGCTGAATGTAGATATATTGTCGTCTCCCATGATATTGTATATTTGATACTTATATAAACATAAATAACCACAGTAAAGAAACTTTTATAAATATTTTGTAGTTGTCAATATAATAATTTGGTTGTAAATTGACTTCTTTATTCATTATTACGTCAATGTAGTTGCTAAGCGACTGTTGTTGCGTTTTAGGCTAAGGAGACGATTTTATGACGCATTTCAATTCAAACAATGTTATTATTTTATTCATATGATATGTTCCGTATTCTGAGTATTATTATAATATCGTGAATCGTATGTTTCAAAATAATTTATTTGATACAACAATATTAAATATTTTAGGTAGACCAAGGAATCACTGGAACCTTTGCCGTTTTTTGAGTTTTTTCAAAGAGTTACAAATAAAAATTGTTTGAAAGGAAAACCTATCGTAAGAACAAGTAGTATTGTATATTTATTTCAGATTCCTGAAAGTATCAATTCTAAATTTCGACAGCTGTATGTAACTGAATAACGACGTGACACTGGCAGAAATGTACATATCTTAGTACAATTGCCATTCAATAAAAAAAACACTTAGAAAAAATGACAGCTGTGTTCATTTCATGATCTTTATACCCAGGCTGGCGCAACTTAGAACAAAAACATTGGGCTAGGAAAAATGAGCCAATATTAATGGCGTCGTATCGCCATCTCTTTCACGTCATATACAGATGACAGAGATAGCAAATATGTCATACCAATCCACAGTACGATTTTGTTAGGTTGGCAGTACCTTTCAGCCCTAATTTGATTTAATTTTAATGTATGGCAGTCCCGACTCTTATTAAAGAACATAGTGATTGCTACTTATTTACTCTATGTTTATACCTTGCGACATGACCAGATAGACTGGATAAATGTCCACATTTTGGGCCTTGGCCATAATTGAAACAGATAAACATAGTTCTGCCTAGAACAAAAATACAAGAAACTATTACAATCATAATCACAACATCATGGATTTGAAGATTGGAAGGTGTGTTAGGGGGTGTAGTTAGAAAGGATTTTCTGAAAATCAACCTCTAAGGGGTTGACATGGGGTGTAAACGTTATATTTCTAATACGACTCGTACTTAGTCTAACTGTTAGTTTAATATAATTTTTCTTTTATTAAATTAGATTTTCTTTAATTTCAGTTTCGAAGGAGCGTGAAGGAAGTTCTGAAACCTGAACATGACGATCACTTCTTATTACGTTGGTTACGGGGTAAGTTAGACTATTGGTATGATGAATATAAAAGAAGCGAAATAGGTGTCAGGATCGCAACAAATGGCATTCGATTGTCTTTGCCTACCCCTCTTGGGATAAAAGGCGTGATGATAGATAGGATGTCTTCTTTGGAACCAAAGCGATGAGTTTCGATCTGTGGTGTGGAAATTTTTGTTCGTGTTATGAACATAACCTACGTATGAAAAAATTAGTTTATCTTGTAGTAGGTAATAATTATCACAAATATCACAATCAATCAATCCGTTAGTTTTGTCAACCATGCTAATAGGAATACAATTTAAATTTAATTAAATAAAAACTGGTTAGGTAATACCTATTATTAATTAACAGTTGCCCGCGACTTCGTACGCGTTGTATTAGGAATACCCCCTTATGGATTGATTTTTGAAAAATCCTATGGCTATTTAGAACTGTTAATAATGGAAATATGTCTTAATCCAATTTAAAATAATTACTAGCAACTGTGTGGGATGGAAATGTTGTATAAATAAACTCAACTTTCCAGGATTAACTGAGATTTGCCATATTTTTGACAGTTATGAGATGACGACGATTTATCAGCGACACGACGGTTTTATATATTTAGATGTAGGTACCTACGTCATTCAATTAGTGGCCTATGCAGAACATCCGACAGGGCAGTTTTTCCACTACGCACGACACGACACGACCAAAAGCTCTCGCGTACACTGCGATGTTGCTGGTTGCGAAATTCAACCCTATTTCCTCCAATATTTTTTTTGTTTTTCCATTTCTAATATATTGGTGACCCCGAGCCATGAATGAGCACAGCCTATAAATCTATCTACGTAAAAGCGTATCAAAATCGGTCCAGTAGTTTTTAGATAATACATACCTACCAACATCCATTCTTATATATAAAGGTAATTAATACTTACCTAGTAAAAGTATTTGTGCCAAGTTGCACAAACTAAAAAAACGGTACCCTAAAAATTAAGTACCTACTTCTTCTTTTTTCAGCTCGGCAGTGGGAACCTGATGCGGCGGAAAAAATGTTAAGAGATGTAAGTAACTACAGTATTGCTGGGCTGTGCCCTCCGAAACAAGCATTTGGTACTTAGCTGTTTTTGCCTATAAGTAATGATTGAACTTGATGATTAATGAAAAAAAACGAGGGAGACTTGGTCTTCCGCTGGGTACCCTGGAACCGAAACACGGTTTTGGGAGCTGTAAGGCAACCCGTGAAGAAAGAAAATAAAAGTAATGATTGAACCCATGATTGCATTATTTTTTTAATTTATAAAAATATATCGATCTGCCCAGACTTTGCACGGTATAAATCTATATATATAAAAATCAATTAACATTTCTTTGTCTCGCTAAAACTCGAGAACGTCTGAACCGATTTGGCTAATTCTTTTTTTGTTTTGTTCGTTACAACACAGGGGTGGTTTAAAAGAAAAAAAAAGTTGGAAAAACCCTAAAGTTCAGCTGAAAAATCAAAAAGTAGTTTAGTATGGGAATCGCAGGAGTAGAGGTAGGGGTAGTGGTAGTGGTAAAGGTAGGGGTAGGGGTAGGGGTAGGATAGGGGTAGGAGTAGGTGTGGGGGTAGGGTAGGGTAGGGTAGGGGTAGGGCAGGGGTAGGGGTAGTGCAGGCAAGCCAACGTTTGGGCAGGACAACGTCTGCCGGGTCCGCTAGTTATAAATAAAAAAATATTTAAAAATATAGATAATATTATGCTACCGTGGACTTTTTTGTAGATCATTTTATTCTACACAGTTCGTTCCTATCCTACACCATTTTATTATATCTCATGATTGATTGACAGCATATACACTATGAAAACGCGTTGGAGCTAAATTTTCCCCCGACTAGATTCACTTATCCTGTAAATGCTCAGCTCCTAAACATGATACGACCATGTTTAATACTCGTAAACCTTCCTCATGAATCAGTCGTGACAACGGCAACAAAATCCGTAATAGTTTTTTTATTGACTTTGTTTTGAAATAAGTGAAAACGAATTTTATTTTTAGTCCCTGATATGGCGTGAGAAGTGGGGTATAGATTCAACACTATCAACATGGAAGGCGCCTGAAGTTCTTGAAGAACATTTCCCTAGCGGTACTACGGGTTTTGATAAAGAAGGATCACCAGGTATTAACATAACTTTCTCTCAAGGTATCGCTCACTAGCATTCCGCCACCGGCTTCGCCCGTGGATATTTACGAACAAAATAAAATATACCCTATACATACCTACCCCTACTTCTACACCTACCCCCTACCCCTACCCTCTACCACTACCTCTATATCATCAATAGTTTTCGCAGCACACCTTGGGTTACATTATTGGAGTTTTAATAAGAATCCCTAATTTTTTTGAAAATAGAATATAGCCTATGTCACTCAAGGTGAATGTAGCTTTTCAATGGTGAAAGAATTTTTGAAATCGGCACAGTATTTTTAGAGTTTCTTCATTACAAACATACACACACACAAAAATACAAATCTTTCCTCTTTATAATATTAGTATAGATAGATTTTAAAAAACCGTCTCTGAAGCGGCCCGACGGTCAATCGCAATTGACAATGTGTTTACTGTATCAATGTAGTTTCAATAGATATATCAATGTGCTCAGTTTATTACCGAAACGATTGTCAATGGCCGTCAATCGCACAGTGAAATCATCAATTGGCCACTTCAATCAAATTGTTCTACAATTGATTTCCATTACGTAGATGCGATAATGACAACGATCATTTTCCATTGTCAATGACGTATTGTTAATTGCAATTGATCGTCTTGCGGGCGCTTTACACCTTTTAGCGAATGCGGAAAATATAACGGAGAACATTTACCTACACTTCTGGCTTTATAAAGAGACTATTGGAAAGCTTCGGTTCTCTGGATCCTAAAAACATACAAATAAAACACTACAAAATCATAAGCTTTGTTGCTTTTGCCCAACTGAAGACCTACGGGAATCAAATCCTGCCCACATGGGATTTTTTTTCTTTTTCAATTAATTTATATTAGGGAAACAAACAATACTTATACAAAATAACAAAATTTCAGACACAACATTAATAATCCATATTTACCAACAAGGTTTCCACACATAGGTACACAAACACATTACAAAATATATAATAAAAGACATTAGAATTAAACAATAAAAAACAAAACTTAATAAACAAAATAAAAACACCACTCAGCTAACATACGATACATTCAGGGCTTTCTTAAACTTAGAAAGAGTGCTACCGAATATATCCACATTACTATATCTCTCATTGAATATATTGCATGTATTGTATGTTACAGGATTTACATTCACTAGACAACATTTCAATGGTTGATCTTATTTATTTTTCAGTTTTAATTGTGCCGTTCGTCGGTTTGGACGTTTGGGGTTTGCTTCATTCCGTCTCCCGCAGTGATATCATTCGTATGGTCCTAAAACATCTAGAAATGTATCTCGCTCTTGGCAGGAAACAAGCACAAACACACGGACTTGCAGCCATGAAGGTAAGATAATAGTACTAGCTTTAGACCCTGGCTTCGCCCGTGGGACTCTCTCAACTATCTCTGCAAAAAAATCACATCGATCCGTTGCTCCGTTTTGACGTAAATTAAGAACAACTAAACGAACATATGAGATAGTTATGATTGGCCAATTTACTAGATGCAAGCGATGGACGATGGCCTATATAAAAGCTGCCAAACATTTCATTTTTTTTCATAAACAATCATGTTTTTCACCTCTTGTGGGTCATTCAATAGCCCACTAATATTGTAAACCGCGAAAGTTTGTATGGATGTTTGTTACTCAATCATGCCAGAACGGATCTGGATGAAATTTGGCACAGATATAGTCTGCAATAGCACATTAGGCTACTTTTTATCCCGGAAAAATGTATGGTTCCCGTGGGATAGTTTTGTTTTTCACGGGATCGACGTGATTTTTTGCATAGTGGTTTAGGGGTCAGAGAATGGCATACCTACTTTTTATACCGCGAAAGCGGGCGGGGGAGGGGCAAATTACAGTTTTGTAATTACGGGATTATTTCTTTTTGGATCTATTTCCACGTGGGTGAAACTGCGCACAGAATCTTGTTTATTTATATATCGAGATTTTCTTTAGCCCGTCATGCTGGCACGGCACATCACTAAAAGATCCGTCAAAATTAATTGAGCTCTTAATTTTTAAAATTTTGTATTTTTTTGCAATCGAAAAAAACGAGGCTCACGACGAGACGCGTGCTTTGGTTGCCATGAAATGACGTACAATTATATCAGGCATCATTATGGAGTTTTTTCTTCCCGGGTTGTCTTACAGCTCCCGAAACGCCTGTTACGGTCCCAGAGTACTCAGCGGAAGAGACCAAGTCTCCCTCTTTTCGCCGATGTTATTTGTCATTGATCATCATCATCGACTAACATACCTTGGTACTTGGTACTTGGTGATCAGCTCGTTCTCCGCAACTCGACGTCTAAAAGCGCCTATTTTGCGTGAGGTGGGGAAACTACATCACTCTTCCCATCCCAGCTCCTCCAAAAAGCCCAGCAGACCTCCGATGTTGTTGCAGGCCCCCTGCAGCGTGTTAGTGGAACCTAGGTGTTTCACTCTATATACGGCCACTTCCTCACACTCTAGGAGTATGTGAGCAGCCGTTTCTTCAGTCAGCATGCAAGCCCTGCATAACGGACTATCTGTAATACCAATGTTATATAAGTGTTTGTTAAAAGGACCATGACCAGTGATCTAACATACCTATTTATTATTAAATATTTCAGGTGACCGTATTATTTGACTTGGAAGGTTTCAACATGAGACAGTACGCGTGGCGACCTGCCGCAGAGATGGTGTTCACGTTACTTCAAATATACGAGGCTAATTATCCTGAAATATTGAAATCCTGCTATATTATCAATGGTAAAATACTTACATTCATACATAACTCAAGTCCAAACCTCACTCATGCCAAAAATGCTAAACACTCGTTTCTCGTGCTTCGGAAGGCATGTAAAGCCGGCAGCATCCGCACTTCTAAATCAGAGGTATCTGTTAGAGAAGCGACACATCTAGGTCCATTGTTCTGTTTAATATTGACAATTCGCAAAATGTGGACACTGTTATCCGTGTCTCTGGCCATACCGCAAAGTATAAAAGCCATTAAGATGTGTGTGTGTATAATGCAGAGTTCCCAGCCGCGTCTATATGTCTGTAAAGAAGGAAAAAATATCTTGTTTTTTTTTGCGTATACGATAAGACCTTTAATTATCGCTATATTCTACATTTTGCCAGGCCTGACTCACTTCGCAAATTTTCAGGAAATTTACTTTACCCCCGCTCTTCTCACCCCCACACTGCCCACTGACACTACCCACTCAGTGGGCAAAGTGTATGACCATAACTAAAACACTGCAAATTATGTGATTGAACTGTCAAACTGTCAACGCAAAGTGAGCCTTATTTGGATGTAATTAAACACATATTTAATTGTTTTGTATTTCCATTCGAATTTCAAATAAATGTACCTACTAAAAGCAACCTCTGTACGTCCTTAGAACTATTGTTTCTTCTGTGATTTCTCTATATAAATATTTGAGGAGTGCATTCGACTAATATTCTTTTTTTCTTTTTTCAGCACCCAAAGTATTCTCGCTAGCGTTCAACATCATCAAAAAGTTCATGAACGAGTACACAATATCAAAAATAAAAATTTACAAAAGTGATCCCAAGAAATGGCAACCACAAGTACTAACCACGATAGATGCTGACCAACTACCGGTGCATTACGGAGGTACTATGGTCGATAAAAATGGAGATCCTAGATGTAGTTTATTGGTAAGAGTTTTATATAAATGGAATTTTATATAAGAGCTGGAGAATAAAGTGCTCGCGAGGCGACCAGTTGCAATTGACAATACTACACAATTGACCATTGTTTAAAAAGCCAATTGAAGCGATTGTCATTCGTATCTACGTTATGGAAAGCAATTGATAAAAAAAATTTGATTGAAGTAGCGAATGTGTGCGATTGAAGGCCATTGACAATGGTTTCGGTAATAAACAGCTCAAAAACATTGATACATCGATTGAAACTACATCAATTTGCACTTCAATTGCGATTGTCAATAAAGTAAATACATTGTCAATTGCGATTGACCGTGTCTGGGCTGCTTTACTATTGACGTAAAATCCTGATTTTAATTTCGTGCTGATAGATATGTTTAGACTAACTGCAACTAAACTGTGTACCAATTACACACTGTACAATGTTTTGTCTCCTTCTAACTAATCTGTCAATCAATTTGATAAAGGGTGACTAAATAACTGTGTGCAGCTCAAAAACTCAACAGAACTGGGCACTTGTTAAGTATAGCTTTACAAATAATAATATAATAATAATAAAGCTTTATTTATTCCATACATGCATAAAAACATTTTAAAAACATTAGGTAAGTAGGTACAACATAATATTAAACAAATATCAAAAAAACATAAAATATACATATTAATTAATTAGTTTGATACATCTTCTTATAAGTTTTATTAAATTCAATTATTGGATATTAACTATTTTAATTCCTGTATGGACCCCTCTCGGGTATAAGCCTCCTCCAAAGAATATTATATTTAATTACAAATACCTTACAAATACCATCGGGTAAAAAAAGACTTTCCTTTCGGATTTCCGCTGGGTAGGTACCCTAAAACCGATAACACGGTTTCGGGAGCCGAATGGCTCGTGAAGGAAAAAAAAAACAATTGAAAAAAAAATAAAGTTGATTAAGTAAAATTTGCTAGCAATTATATTTAAGGTATTTTCCCTCCACTGCCCGCTTTATATTACAGCCTGTATACAGTACGTACAGCCCAAATAAGTATGGACCTGGCGCATCACGTGATTATACCGCGCAGTAGACGATTTTTAGGCACTTTTTGAGGTATGAGGGGGCGAGACGGGACGACGACGTACCTACTGAACTAAGCTTTCAATAAGGTCCCTGATTGAAATGATAATTCTGAGAAAAACTTTTGAAAATTAATAGGAGACTACTAATTTTAATTAACAATTCCAGGTTAAACCAGGTGGTAAAGTACCAAAGAGTTGCTACACCAAGAATATGTCTTCTACTGAGAAGGAATATAAACGTGTGTCCATCAAGACTGGTGACAAACATTCTGTGGACTTAATTAGTGCTGACGCTGATAGTGTTCTCAAGTAAGATATTGTTCGTCACTTTCTAACAAATATGTCGTTTAATGTGATAGAAGGAGACATAACATAACTAAGACGAGGGCCACCAGGGATTTTTTACCAGAAAATTCTCAAAGGTAGCCTCAGTGTGTCCAGCAAAAGAGGTCTCTCTCATTTAGCCAATCCCACTAATATTATAAACGTGAAAGTTTGTATGGATGTATGTGTGGTTGTTTGTTACTCAATCACGGCAGAACGGCTGAACGGATCTGCTTGAAATTTGGCACAGAGATAGATTATAGTCTGGAATAGCACATAGGCTACTTTTTATCCCGGAAAAATGATTGGTTGCCATATTTTTGACAGTTATAAGATGACCTTGACCACCTCCCCTTAAGTCTACTTCAGCTCCTAACTCTTTTAGTATTTCCTGTCACTCGTTTTAGTAACATTTTTCATCCAAATTACAAACTACTTTGCTTTCGTTGACTCACAGCATCATCTTTCAAACTGCATCTTCTCATATCTTCATATGTGTCCACAGATGGGAGTTTGGTGTTGATAACCATGACATAAAGTTTCAAATAAAAAGTCGTGACGAAGACGGAAACGAAGCTGTGGTAGTCCCGCAACGTAAAGTGCCCAGTGGTGAGATTGATACTGGAGTTATACCTGCGCCTGGACCTGCTACTTGTAAGTTTTTTTAATTCTTCACAAGTTTCCTTACAGCGCCCGGAAACCGTTGCCGGCCCCAGGGTACCCAGTGGAAGACAAAGTCAATGATTTTTTGAGGCTATACCTAACGAGTGGAAAAATCTCTTTCTACGGTTTGTCGGATATTATACATAGATTTAGAAAAAACCCATTGGTACATGGTCGGATGTAGGAATCAAACCCGCGACTTTTCAGTTGCGAGCCGACGTCTTACCCCCTGTCGGGTGTGGGGTAGCCAGGATGGGTCGATGGGTAGGTATAGCAGGAAAACTCGTAGTAAACTTTCACCATTCGTTTATTGGTCGAATTAACAAGGAAGGAACAAGCAGGAGCAGCAAAAGAACAACCAGTAAAAGGATCCGTAAGGAGCCAAGGAGAAGGAGCCGTAAGGAGAAGGAGCCGTAAGGAGAAGGAGAAAGAGAAAGGAGCCGTAAGGAGAAGGAGCAGTAAGGAGAAGGAGCCGTAAGGAGCGCACTGTAATAAAAATGAACTACACATTACTACAGGGCGTTATGCTATTGAAGTAACACAATACAAAGTATGATAAAAATACTTACAATACTTATTTGCGCTCCTTTTATATTAACATAGATATTAGTTCTTGAATATTGATACAATACATTTTATATAGTTATTTACTTAGTTGATAAAATAGAAATATAATAAATTTTACAATTGGCAGAGTACTGCCTAAGTCAACAGTTTGTGAAGGAATGAGTAAAATTTTAATTTAGGTTCCACACATTGAATATTTGAAAATGACATACAATGTTCTATTGAATTAAAATGAACAATATCGTGTTCTAAAATCAAAATAAATGCTATTTATGATGGCCAGCTTGTAAGCGGCCAGGAAAATAAGGTCGTATCATCACAATACCGGGGTTCCCCCGAAAAAATCCTGTCCTTAATGAAGGATTTTATTCAGAGAATTAATAAAATAAAGTTTGATGATGAGACTTATATAAAAATACTAATGAATGAAATGAAAATATACATTTACAAGTTTTATTATAAATAAAACTAATTATTTTACAAGAGAAACGATTTCCACAATCACACAAATCACAAACATTCATCTTCATTTAATCTGTTTAATCTGTTATTAGTAAGTACAGTAAACTCATTTATAATATAGAGTAATTCCCATTTAATAAGGAATGACTCAAAAACGTTCTCGAATTTAGTAAGGGCTTAGTTATACAGTTACCATCCGCTGTTTTAAGTTTATTTATATATAATACAATAGACGAAGGCTTGTTTAAAGAGTCGCAATCCGCTCATACGAACACCCATGGGAAATACATCCACAGATATAATAAGTAGTAATAATAGACGAAGGCTTTTTTAACGAGTCGCAATCCGCTCTAAAAGACACCCATGAATACCCTGATATTCATAGATATAATAATAATAAACGAATGTTTATTTAAAGAGCCGTAATTTGCTCTAATAAACACCCATGGAAATACATCCACAGATATTAGGTATAATATTTATAATAGACGAAGGCTTTTTTAAAGAGTCGCAATCCGCTCTAAATAATTACAAGTATTTACAATAAATGAAATGATGAGAATGAAATAAGGAAAATAGTAATTATTAATCATGGTTATATATTTAACCTGTAATTTGTAAATATGTAAAAGTTTTAGTTACTTAGATGTTTACAACCAAATTGTGAAATTGAAATAAATTTAACCTCCCTTGTAACCATAAGGTTATAAATAAAATTTAATAAATTGTAAATAAAATAAAGAAAAATGTAAAATAATATAGATATAAAAAATTCCTCGGTTTAAGTAAGTGTAACTCATTCATATTGAAAGAGAAAAAAAAATTATGAAATAAAATCAACGCATGCGTTAAGGTATGCGCTAACTCAAACTATCCTCGAGCAAAGCCAGTGAAAAGCTAATAATATAAGTACATGAAATAAAATAATATTTAAATTTCATCAACATGACTACCCCTAGTTGTAATAAGAGCGTAATCATATGTCTATGAAATAGACTTCATAGTAAATAACAATTGAAAATTAAAAGAAAATCGAACGTCGTCGATTCAAAATTTAAAAACTTGTCAATGACAAAGAAATTATATAGGATACATTTGAAAATCGAATATTCCAATGCAATATTGCCGAGCAAAACAAATTGTGTAAAACAAAGAAAAATCAAGTGAGTTCAAATTCTGATATCGAGGTGCTTTTATATGTATCATAATTTATTTGAAATTTATTATTATATATTAAATTTATTCTCGGAAATATTTTAATATTTTAATTGCCTTACTTATGTAAACTGTAATGTAATATTAGAAATCATTAAAATAAGAATGGACAAATTGTTTTGGATATTTTAAAAATGTATTAAAAAAATCGCAATTAATGAAATTTTGGAATTAAATAATATTTATTTATGTATTATTTTATGGAATCACGATAGACTTTTAGGTTAAAAATAAATATTATAGCAATTATAAGAAAAATTAATATATATTATTTTTCTTGAAAAAGTTACGACTATAAAAAGAACCTTTTTCTATTAAGAGATATTGAATTGACGGGATAATATAACGGAAATTAAATTAATTATTAATAAATTTAAGTTATGGGAAGTAATCTATAGATTTCAGATATATATATAATGAAAATCTCACATACAACCATACATTCAATGTGACTATATAATCTGAATTTACGAAATTAATAAGTGAATTTAGTGTAAAATTATTCAAGAATACTGCCTTTGAAAAAAAAAATATCCTCTTCAATAATGGAATCTGACCAAGATCATCAGACTTGTCAACCTCGAAGGTTTGCCGACATAACCTTGATTCAGAACCATAATCTCCAAGAAATATTCTACTGAATTTAAATAGAATTACGTTATATATTAAGATTATATAGACATTACATATCCTGAAATAAAAGTTTGTATTAAAATAAATATTATGTTCTCTTACTTCGTTATTCTTTCTTCCTTATTCCTTCTTCCTGCAGCATTTTAATCACGTTTGGGCGCCATTGTCGGGTTCTGGGGTAGCCAGGCCGGGTAGGTATAGCAGGAAAACTCGTAGTAAACTTTCACCATTCGTTTATTGGTCGAATTAACAAGGAAGGAACAAGCAGGAGCAGCAAAAGAACAACCAGTAAAAGGATCCGTAAGGAGCCAAGGAGAAGGAGCCGTAAGGAGAAGGAGCCGTAAGGAGAAGGAGAAAGAGAAAGGAGCCGTAAGGAGAAGGAGCAGTAAGGAGAAGGAGCCGTAAGGAGCGCACTGTAATAAAAATGAACTACACATTACTACAGGGCGTTATGCTATTGAAGTAACACAATACAAAGTATGATAAAAATACTTACAATACTTATTTGCGCTCCTTTTATATTAACATAGATATTAGTTCTTGAATATTGATACAATACATTTTATATAGTTATTTACTTAGTTGATAAAATAGAAATATAATAAATTTTACAATTGGCAGAGTACTGCCTAAGTCAACAGTTTGTGAAGGAATGAGTAAAATTTTAATTTAGGTTCCACACATTGAATATTTGAAAATGACATACAATGTTCTATTGAATTAAAATGAACAATATCGTGTTCTAAAATCAAAATAAATGCTATTTATGATGGCCAGCTTGTAAGCGGCCAGGAAAATAAGGTCGTATCATCACAATACCGGGGTTCCCCCGAAAAAATCCTGTCCTTAATGAAGGATTTTATTCAGAGAATTAATAAAATAAAGTTTGATGATGAGACTTATATAAAAATACTAATGAATGAAATGAAAATATACATTTACAAGTTTTATTATAAATAAAACTAATTATTTTACAAGAGAAACGATTTCCACAATCACACAAATCACAAACATTCATCTTCATTTAATCTGTTTAATCTGTTATTAGTAAGTACAGTAAACTCATTTATAATATAGAGTAATTCCCATTTAATAAGGAATGACTCAAAAACGTTCTCGAATTTAGTAAGGGCTTAGTTATACAGTTACCATCCGCTGTTTTAAGTTTATTTATATATAATACAATAGACGAAGGCTTGTTTAAAGAGTCGCAATCCGCTCATACGAACACCCATGGGAAATACATCCACAGATATAATAAGTAGTAATAATAGACGAAGGCTTTTTTAACGAGTCGCAATCCGCTCTAAAAGACACCCATGAATACCCTGATATTCATAGATATAATAATAATAAACGAATGTTTATTTAAAGAGCCGTAATTTGCTCTAATAAACACCCATGGAAATACATCCACAGATATTAGGTATAATATTTATAATAGACGAAGGCTTTTTTAAAGAGTCGCAATCCGCTCTAAATAATTACAAGTATTTACAATAAATGAAATGATGAGAATGAAATAAGGAAAATAGTAATTATTAATCATGGTTATATATTTAACCTGTAATTTGTAAATATGTAAAAGTTTTAGTTACTTAGATGTTTACAACCAAATTGTGAAATTGAAATAAATTTAACCTCCCTTGTAACCATAAGGTTATAAATAAAATTTAATAAATTGTAAATAAAATAAAGAAAAATGTAAAATAATATAGATATAAAAAATTCCTCGGTTTAAGTAAGTGTAACTCATTCATATTGAAAGAGAAAAAAAAATTATGAAATAAAATCAACGCATGCGTTAAGGTATGCGCTAACTCAAACTATCCTCGAGCAAAGCCAGTGAAAAGCTAATAATATAAGTACATGAAATAAAATAATATTTAAATTTCATCAACATGACTACCCCTAGTTGTAATAAGAGCGTAATCATATGTCTATGAAATAGACTTCATAGTAAATAACAATTGAAAATTAAAAGAAAATCGAACGTCGTCGATTCAAAATTTAAAAACTTGTCAATGACAAAGAAATTATATAGGATACATTTGAAAATCGAATATTCCAATGCAATATTGCCGAGCAAAACAAATTGTGTAAAACAAAGAAAAATCAAGTGAGTTCAAATTCTGATATCGAGGTGCTTTTATATGTATCATAATTTATTTGAAATTTATTATTATATATTAAATTTATTCTCGGAAATATTTTAATATTTTAATTGCGTTACTTATGTAAACTGTAATGTAATATTAGAAATCATTAAAATAAGAATGGACAAATTGTTTTGGATATTTTAAAAATGTATTAAAAAAATCGCAATTAATGAAATTTTGGAATTAAATAATATTTATTTATGTATTATTTTATGGAATCACGATAGACTTTTAGGTTAAAAATAAATATTATAGCAATTATAAGAAAAATTAATATATATTATTTTTCTTGAAAAAGTTACGACTATAAAAAGAACCTTTTTCTATTAAGAGATATTGAATTGACGGGATAATATAACGGAAATTAAATTAATTATTAATAAATTTAAGTTATGGGAAGTAATCTATAGATTTCAGATATATATATAATGAAAATCTCACATACAACCATACATTCAATGTGACTATATAATCTGAATTTACGAAATTAATAAGTGAATTTAGTGTAAAATTATTCAAGAATACTGCCTTTGAAAAAAAAAAATATCCTCTTCAATAATGGAATCTGACCAAGATCATCAGACTTGTCAACCTCGAAGGTTTGCCGACATAACCTTGATTCAGAACCATAATCTCCAAGAAATATTCTACTGAATTTAAATAGAATTACGTTATATATTAAGATTATATAGACATTACATATCCTGAAATAAAAGTTTGTATTAAAATAAATATTATGTTCTCTTACTTCGTTATTCTTTCTTCCTTATTCCTTCTTCCTGCAGCATTTTAATCACGTTTGGGCGCCATTGTCGGGTTCTGGGGTAGCCAGGCCGGGTAGGTATAGCAGGAAAACTCGTAGTAAACTTTCACCATTCGTTTATTGGTCGAATTAACAAGGAAGGAACAAGCAGGAGCAGCAAAAGAACAACCAGTAAAAGGATCCGTAAGGAGCCAAGGAGAAGGAGCCGTAAGGAGAAGGAGCCGTAAGGAGAAGGAGAAAGAGAAAGGAGCCGTAAGGAGAAGGAGCAGTAAGGAGAAGGAGCCGTAAGGAGCGCACTGTAATAAAAATGAACTACACATTACTACAGGGCGTTATGCTATTGAAGTAACACAATACAAAGTATGATAAAAATACTTACAATACTTATTTGCGCTCCTTTTATATTAACATAGATATTAGTTCTTGAATATTGATACAATACATTTTATATAGTTATTTACTTAGTTGATAAAATAGAAATATAATAAATTTTACAATTGGCAGAGTACTGCCTAAGTCAACAGTTTGTGAAGGAATGAGTAAAATTTTAATTTAGGTTCCACACATTGAATATTTGAAAATGACATACAATGTTCTATTGAATTAAAATGAACAATATCGTGTTCTAAAATCAAAATAAATGCTATTTATGATGGCCAGCTTGTAAGCGGCCAGGAAAATAAGGTCGTATCATCACACCCCTCGACTTGTACTTTTAAGTTTGTCCTAAAATATTATAAACTAGCTTTCCGCCCGTGGAGACCATATTAACTTTCAACGCCCATTATGGTCTTGAGTTCATATACAGAAAGTTACATAGAAAAAAAGCACTTTAAATTTTCCGTGCAACTGTTCAATTTTTCTTTCCCTAAAAACCTCCTACGATACTATTACGATCATTAAAAAAATAGCCAAATCCGTCCAGCTCCAGCCGTTCTCATTTAATTTTTAACCGACTTCCATAAAAGAAGGAGAAGGTTCTCAATTCGGACCGTTTTTTTTTTTGTATGTATGTACATCGATAACTCCGCCAATTGTGAACCGATTTTGTTGGTTTCTTTTTTAATCGTCAGATAATTCTTCCGGATTGGTCCCATTTTTATCTCATAAAAATTGGTTCATTAGTTTTTCAGAAATTTAAAAAAAACTGACTTTATAAGTACATTTTTCTTGATATCTCGATAAAATATGTACCGACTTTGACAACTTATTTTTTTCAAGACATAATAATTTCTCGACATTATCTCAGACATATGACGAAAATCGGTTCAGTAGTTTTTCAGAAATTCCTTAGCAACGGTTGCTATTGACACGAAGTTGTCAATTTTCGTGACGATGGTCTAGCGGTTAAATGTAATGGGGTGCATAGGATGCACAAGCACATTACATGGTTCAAATCACATCCACAGGGGTATTTTTTTTAATTTTCCATCAATATTTTTTTAGTTGCGTTATTATTTGTCTCTCAAGGCAGCAAAATCACTTAAAAGGGTAAAATAAACCTTTTAAAAAAAAGTGCACCAACTTCAAAAATTTGCACTGAAGTAAGAAATAATAAATATTTCGTCGTAGAATTTGAAGACGGTTGATGCCAAATTAGAAACAACTTAGTTCCCAAATTCACTAATATAGACAATTCATTAGGAACCTACGATCATCAGTACATACAAACATAGATAATATTGAACAGATCTTTATCTTCTTAGATATTTACTTAGTTTTGTATCCTAATTTGGCACCAACCGTCTTCAAATTCTAAGACAAAATATTTATTATTTCTTACTTTTCAGTGCAAATTTTTGAAGTCGGTGCACTTTTTTTTAAAAGGTTTATTATATACTTATACAGATGTGAAAGATGATGTTTTGACTAAAAAGAAGAAAAGTAGTTTCTGTTTACGCTGGTTTGGACACGTTGAAAGAATGAAGGATGAAAGATTGACTAAAAAGGTTTATATGGCTGAAGTGAAAGGAAATACTGGCTGAGGACGATATAGGAAAGAAAGAAAGATATTTGCAGAAAGCCTAGGCACTTTCACCAGATTCCTGGTATGCAAAATACAGAAAGTGGCACATTATTAGGTACTTCCATATACCAGCGCCATGCAAGGTGCACTTTTATTGAACATATTTTATAAGGCTATACCTTAATGAGTGGCCAACTCAGTGAAGGTATACTGAGATGGAAAAGCTTGGTAGGAAACATCATTCCTCGTTCTCCTACCATTAGGAGAAAGGAGTCACTGAATGAATATGTAGTTTTAGATTCGTGAGATTTTAGATTAGATTTAGTGGGTTGTCAAGTGCGAGTCTAAATACATATGACCATAAGCAGCAAAAAACTCAATGGTACTGGACTAAAGAAATTTACAATAATGCTAAAACTCTTGTATATTTCAGATACCGTAGTATTCGACAACACAAGCTCCTACCTAAGAAACAAGAAAATATTTTACGATTTGCTGATCTCAAATCCTGAGAGAGACCTCAAGATCTCCGATCTGCCTGACGAAGATACCGACGCGGCGTGTGCGCAACTCAATGTTGCAGAAAACTCTTCTACCAATTTGTAATTTTAATAATTATTTGTAAAAAAAGCTAAACAGTTCTTAACAATAGCCAAGAATGACAATGTATATTATCTAAAGTATGTTTTTTTGTACTAAGACTTTTTGACTTATGTTTTATTTGATAAACTTTGCATTGATGATAAAATATGATGATTAGTTCTGCAAATATAAAATAGGTGTAAAAATTTAATTAATATGTAAAATATTTTAAATGACAACTTATTTAAAAAGGACATGCAAATAGTAGTTTATGAATTGAAATAAGTATAAAAACCGGCGCATGCGAGATTTTAAATAGTATCAAACGAGTGTTTTATTACCTAGACCACTGCTTCTCAAAGTGGGCGATAACGCCCCCTTGTGGGCGCTGTAGGCCTAAAGGTAAGGGGCCCAGAAAAAATTGGGGGGTGTTAAAGGGGTTTAGGGGGGCGATTGCTGATTTGTAATTTCATCTATTTAATATTGCACCGCTTCGCGGTAGAGCTTTGTTGTCGGTTTGTCAAAAATAATTGTTAAAAATCATCAATTCATCCTTCACATTAGATTAGTTTTAAAATTAAAATTTATTATGTTTGATTTAATTTTAATAAAAGATTGTGATTTTAAGATGTGGTAAAGTAAAAGAAAATTGGGAGGCGCTGAAAAATAATTGATTTTAAAAAGTGGGCGGTAGACAAAATAAGTTTGAGAACTTCTGACCTAGACACTACTTTATGTAAACTCATGCAATAGGTAGGTAAATAAAAGAAACAAAATTAAAACAACAACAAAATTATTTATTATAATAATTATTAAAATTTTGAATATTGCAATTATTAAATCAGCAGTCTACCGCGCTTTCTCCGTGCGAGCCTGCATTAAAAATTGAATTGCAACATTTGCAACCTCCTTGGTCGAGTAAGAAGATTTTTTAAAGTATTACTTTATCTACTCTTATATCGTAAAATTTCTATTACAAAATCGAATTATACTTCATAATGATATGTGTCTCTAATATGTCGAACTTCGATACTGTATAATGTATTATAGTACCGAAGTTTTCATACAAAAACGATATCGTAATGTTTCGTTTTTTTTAAATGCAGAGGATTTCTCTTATACAGCCATATTAAATAATAAATTAACTCTATGAAAATATCGACACGCGCATGCACAGTAGGTAGGTACCCGCGATTTGCCGCCAATTTGTCGATTAAGAAAAATATCTTGGTTCAATTTGTACTATTGCATGGGATTAGATAGAGAGTGTATGAGCGGGCACATAACTTGGAATTAAAACCCTCGTGGATGCTATTAAAAAAATCCACTTGTGCTTTAATTACCCCTATTATGATCCCGTATCATAAACTACTATTAAAGAACAGGAACACCTTTTTTAAATTTTAAACAATTCGGTTATTTTATATAAACTTTAACTAAGTCTAGAAAAACTGACCTAGGTTTAGACAAAGGTTAAGTAGGTATTCTTTTTATAAATGTGTATGAAAATGAAGGTACTGGCAGTGCTCATTACATTCCTAGGCGTTACACGCAAAGCAGGCCAGGTTTATAATCACATGTTGTTTGAATTTTTTGGCGAATGACGGCAGTGGGATAGTATACTTAGGACCGCGACATCTTTCGTTTCCGTGTATTGTCTTTGCCCGACCTAGCACTTTGCTCGATATTCTCGGGTCGGGCATTCCTTGGCTGGTCATTGGTGCGGACCCATCGTTTTTGGCTTTCAAGTTAAAACGAAAGATGTCGCGGTCCTAAGTATGCTCCCCACTGGGGTTTTTTAAATTCACTACTGCAGTAGATATTCATATTAATAAAATACATTTGATATAATTTAAAAGCCATTGATTGCTATGTAATCAATTCCATTTTAGATATTATGTTATAATTTAAGCTAAATAGACATCTTTGAGATAATAAAGGACATAAGATTTTTGCAACTAATACACAAATAGTGTTTTTGATTCCCTTACAGGAAAAGTAAAAGAAATCTAAATTTAATAAGCTAAGGCTGTGAAAAAAATTGTTAAAAATATTTTGTTGTGTACAGCCAATGACTGACGATTATTATTCCATTGAGCACATTTATTATATGTTTTATTATTTTTTTTAAGAATATTTAGTAATTATTTTGAGTGTTTGGTGTTGGTTTAAGTGTTATATCAATGATTTATTTATTTATTTTTATCTATTTTCGTTATCCAATACATTATAATTATATCTGATACCTACAAAATTGTATATCAACTTACTTATTAACTTATTATTTAGGTATTATCTTTCATAGTGGTTTATGATAATGCAATAATCTGATAAGGGAGATATTTCTATGAATAAATGATAACATAAATATATTTGGTTTTGTTTCAATCATTCTAGACATAGTATGTAGAAGGGGTTCAAATGCCAAAAAGTTTATTAAAGATATATCCCCTCGATTGATCATCGGTGACTGTGGTGGGCTGGCTCCTTTCTCGCTCAACGAATCAGTGGGGAAATGCAGCAACGCTGGTTTATTTAGTTGATTTAAGGTTTTAGACTATAAAATATATATTAAATAAGTCTAAAACTATGCTTACAGAAAATATCGTAGCGGGCGGGGTACGAACCATTGAAAATACCAATAATCTATCTATTTCGCTCACACAAATAATGGCATAACGGCAGGTGAATGAGAGGCATCACTCTTTAAATGATGAGCATTACCTTGCTTACCTTTTTGCTTAGATACTATCAGGCGCTGGAGGTAATGTGGAAGCATTTCTATAAAAAAATGCATATATCTAAAGAGCATGTTGTCTATCTGTTATCACGCCTTTTATCCCAAGAGGGGGTAGGCAGAGACAATCAAATGTCATTTCTTACGATCCTGATATACTACCTCTTTCACTTCTTTTATATTCACTAAACCTTTCAAACACGCTAGGTGATTGTGTGTAGGTACTTTTAATATTTCCATCGATCAATACATTTTTTATATGTTCAATAAAAGTAGGTACACCTAGGTAAATCCTTTCCCAACATTTTCTTTCACTTAAGCCATATAAACCTTTTTTGTTCACCTTTCAATGTGTCCAAACCAGAGTAATCACTACTTTTCTTCATTTTAGTCACAACATCATCGTTCACTCCGCATTCTTCTCTAACGACATCGCTCCTGATGCGGTAAATACGCTTTATAACATGTTTGTGTATGTATGTTTTTAACGCGCTAATTTCAAGAACTACTATCTGATTTAAAAAAATATTTTTGTGTTTATGACCCAAAGGAGCAGTAACCAGAAACGTCAACCAATCAAACATTTCCACGGGCGAAGCCAGGGCGGAAATAAAACCAATTGAATATTATACAATGTATATTATTTAGGCACTTAAAGTTATATATACATCATTATTACAATCTGTGACAATTACAATACAAGTATTTAGTTAATTACATTATGAAAAGTGAAGCTTTGAATTTTTGTGACATTTTCTATTTTTACGTAATGGCTGAACAGATTTTAATGACATAAATGTATATAAAATTTCTTCAAAATCTTTTAGAAAATGTATAATAAATAGTTAATTTTACTCATCAATGCCATCTTTATACAATTACTGTTCCAAAAATAAACTTAGTTGACTAATTAGGTTTTGCGGGTTAAATATGTTTTGCCTTAGAGGGCACAAAAAGCCAGACTTCTAAAAATAAAAGATAGTTGCATTATTATGTAGGTCCATTAAGTGCAACGACAGACTTGCCACCTGTTCTGTTCAATATGGACAAAAAGTGGACACTGTTACTTGTGTATCTGGCCAGCCAGCAAGATATAAAAGTAGTAAAGATATATGTCACAGACATAGCCTATAATATATATTAATATAAATTATAGTAATGCATTTTATGTTATATTTTCTCTAGCAATATTTGAGTGACCACACATGCAGCTATCTCTATTACGTTATTTCTCAATGGTTTTTTTGTCGGTACGCCACATTTCTATTCTAATTTTTTTTTTAAATGGCTTCATCGGTGTTTAGATGATTCCGCCAATGTCAAGTATTATAGACGTCACAGTAGCCGACTAATCGCTAACTAAGATGATCCCGCCGACCGTGATGTGCCCTATTAATCACTGACTAATCACATCACAGTACGGACGGTATTAAACTGGATTCCCCATCACGTCACGAGACGCGTGCGTTGGGCGCCATGACATAACGTAAAATCCTTAATACTTCGTCAAAATTAATGTTTGATATGCCATTTTGAAGATTATTTTCCCCTCTAATTACGAAATGTATTTTCTAAAAGACGCCATCTGTTGTAAATAACTTGAACTAGATATTTGCAAAAACTTTTGAATTGTTCATATACCGACGCATTCTATTGTTAATAAGAGTAGGTACAGAATATTAATATATATTATGGCTAAGTCTGAACCAAGCTTTAGAGGGAGACAAAACAATTAATCAACTATGTTCATTAGTTCTTAGAATGTAATAAAAAAAAGTATGAAGAAACAACTTCCACTTTCTATTCCTCGTCTTCAAACAGCATTTGCAACAGGTCTCTCTTGTTACATTGACTTCCTTCTAGTCTCTGTACACCCCCGTACCTAATTATGGTAGGTATAACCATCAACTTTGTACGACTGTCCGTTCTGAAGGGACAGGCTTTGTCTTTCCAGCTGAAATAAAAAAATACTGTCAAATGAGGACATTGTTACCAGTATCATCGGCCATGGTGCAAAGATGTGTCAATTTATTATGAGACTTGTAATTAAAATATTGCATGATATTTAGTAGAATTTTCCTAAAGGAATGAGCTACTTGATCTGATAAAAAGTTGCCTATGTCACTCCCCGACCCTCTAACTATCTCTCTGCAATATAAGAGGTCATCCCCCATCTGATAAACAAACAATCTATGAGACCATGAACTCTTAAATTAGGCATCACAAAAAAGTGGTGGTCAAATATATCTATATATTTTTCATTTTATCAAAGACTGAACAGTTGCATATAGGATTTTTACTCACTAATCTCTGTCTCCGACATCCACATAGGCAAAAATAATGTTCTTCTTCAACTCTGTAAGATAGGCCTTCACTACTGGTTCAGCTGTAAACAAACAACATTGCTACATTAATTAGAAGTACAATTATTAAGGCCTGTATCAACCTTTAAAGCTCCGGCCAAACCTGCGCGACCACTGAAATCACACTTTTTTGGTTTAAAATCTACATTGTTGTGATTATGTCATCCTTGTACTTAGCATCAGAGTCTGACTCTGATGAAGAAGACCTTAAAGACAATTTTTACTAAAAATTAAATTTCAGTCCACATACATCTGACCACAAGACGCGTGCGTCTCGCTCGCCGACGCGGTCATCCCGCGTTGTGGTCGCGTAGGTGTGCATGGCGCCATTTGATTACATGGGCAGCGACTGCCGCTCCCGCTTCGCAGTCGCTTTGGTCGCGCAGGTTTGGACGTACCTTTACTCTACAGCAAGGAATTTTGGGTATATATCCATACTAAAATTCATTATAAATGTGAAAGTAACTGACTGTTCCGCTTTTACGGCTAAAACTGCTGAACCAATGTTGATTAAATATGATTCACAGTAAGCTTGAACCCTAGGGATGGACATAGGCAACTTTTTCTTATAATCCAGGGAGAACAGAATAAGATCTATCTGACCCCAAATGTCTTCCTCACCTGCTACCCTCTGCTACAAATCGAGGCTCTGGCGACCAAGCAATGGCAGTATAACCATACACCTAGCTAGGCAACTGGCTGGAAGAGGCTACAGCAAGCTTGAAGACCTAAATAGTCTTAAAATGTCTGGTGCAGAAGGCAAAGGGAAACCACTGCACTATTCTTCCTAAGTTGCTGTGATTGACCAAAACTGCTCTGTCAAGAGCACTACATCTAAAAGGGGGTAGAATAGGGGATCAAATTCAGTATGGGCTCCATGGGTGAAGCCCGGGGCGGAAAGCCAGTGGGTATATATAACAAGTATTATGTGAGAGTGTGTTTGTTGTCCTTATTTCCCATCAAAATATAGCATCGGATTTTTAGCACAGAGATAGTTGGAGGGTCAGAGAGTAAGAGGTTGTGTAAAAATACCCAATAAACAATACATGCACCAACTATGGCCATTCTCTTTCTTGGCTCCCGTAAAGAAAAAATACAATTTAGGATGCTTCTCAGGCAGTTCACTAATAAATTCAGTGAATTCTTGATAATTATTTATTGATAATATCTCCTTTTTAACCATTTTTGCCATTATATGAAATTTTTTATAACTTGACAATATGTTATGTCACAATGACAATTATTTTTATTTAGATATCTATGGTTTTCATTTAATCCCAAGTGGAAAGTTGGACAAGAACTGCATAATGCTGGATTGAGTCAAAAATGCCCCAGAGATGATCAAACAGTTTTGACTCAACCCACAAATTTTAATATGTACAGCAAATATTTAATGCAATTTTTTAAAGCTACATAGACAAACATTTTTGATTCAAACAAGTTTCAAGCAACATGCAATTGGTATCTTTGACTCAACATAAAAGCCCCATAGAATGTGCCCACCCGAATATGAGTTTAACATGCTTTACCTACTAAAATTATTCCATGAGTCATCTCTTTACTTAATAATGGTAGAATCTACATACTTATGATTGAATGAAGGTTATTAGCATACAAACACAAACAACTCCCAATTTTTTTTTAGTCTGAATTTCAATTTCATTTAAAAGTACAGGTTAATTACAAATATTACAATAAGTCATTATGTCACATGCAATTAACAGTAAACAAGATACATTATCCTTTTTTATTACCTACTAGATTTCCTCCCCGGCTTTGCCCAAGAATGGGGTAAAATAAAAACCGTCCAGTTATGTTATGGGTTCCATCATATCATTATTTTAATACAACATAGCCTACCTTAGTCTAGCTGCACAACAGTGAGACTTTCAAAGCAGTCAAGTAGTTTTAGAGTTTACTTCGTACAAACAAACAAAATTACACTCTCTATAATTATATTAGTATAGATTCAGAACTGTAACTGTAAGTTCTACTGAAAAAACAAGAAGCAGTCTACTTTGACTTTTGCAGGTGAATATTAAAATAACTTTTACAGCTAAATCTTTCTTAAAGTAATAACATGCTTACCTTCTACACAATCTGGACACCAGCTTATGCCATCCGTCGATTTTTTACCACTAAAGTATAGAAAAATCGGTGGACCAGCTTTGTCAATGTTTTGAATAAATGTTGTAAAGTTTTCATATCCTTCAATATTTACTATGGACACCATTTTGAAAGGATTTTGCTTGGATTTAAAAGAACTAAACTGTTTCACATAAAAATACCTATGATAATAAATGACTTGCTTAAACCGAAGAATTACTGAAACAAATTGCTGAAGAATTCGATCGGTTTCACAGAGCAAGTAAGAAACTTTAGGAAATCACCACAGACAGACAGAGCAATCAAATGTCACGTCATGTCATCACATGCAACAAGATTTGACTTGACACTGACAGTCATAAAAAGCAATGGTTTACTGTAACCAAACAGCCAATTCGTTATAATTAAGTAATAACGATCGATAATATTGCTCGAATTCTAAATAAAATTATAATAAGAGTTGTCTAATAAGTGAAAGAAAATAAATAATACACAAAAATATTTTTATATAGTTTATAACGTATAATCACTGAAAATAATGTTTATTTATTTGTTTAATAAATATTTATTTTTTAATAACTGAAAAAATATTTAATTCATACTTCCGGTCACGTGAGCGCAAACGGTAAGTGACGTCACTTTCACCTAAATGTCAAATCAATAACCACAGACTAGTAACTATATTTTTACTACTGTTTATTTAATTTTTTAATATTCTTAATTATAATAAAAGGTTACAAATTTTTATTGTCTAGTCTAGACGATGTGCCCAGGGTGCCAAGTATGCTTGCCGCGTTCCCTCGTTGTATGGCCACACTGATCCTCTGTACAAAGTACTCATTGCTCAGAGGGTCTCCAGTGGCCTGACGGAGGCTTGCTGAGGGTGCGGGTAAAAGTTTTAGCTATCATCTCGACGGCGATTATACATTACAATAATATAATACAAAATATTAGATAATAAACTGTCTGTAAATCTTTGATAAGATACACTCTAGATAGAGCGTTACGCTACAAACGCAACAAAAACAGTAGGCCAGGTGTGAATCCAATAGTGTGCGTAATTACGCACACAAGTAAGGAGAACTGCTATTGTTATATGAACGCGCGGTGTTACCAACTTTTGACTATGCCTCATAAATATGGGAATATTATTTTTTATTTACAATATAGGTAAATTAAGTAGTGGGTATAGGAGAGAGCTGGACCAGGTATAGACTTTCGGTGTAAGCCTAGAAAAAAATTCTAAAAAAAAAAAATTTACACTTTTTAGAATCGCGTTTTTTCAAGCTTTTCAAATATCTAATTAATTTTTTCATAGCTCATTGTTTTACAAAGTTAGAAATTTGTACTCGGTACTATTGTCCGCAATCTTCTTTAGAATTAAAATGGGTTATCTCTAACAAATAATCACAATACAATCCTTTATATTTTATCTATAGACTAGGGTCAAAGCTGTAAATGTGTCTCTAAGTTATTTTCTTGTTATTTTATCTAAACTGTGACAATTATTTTGTTGGTTTACAAGATGTTAATGATGATACATGATCGTCGTTTTCGCGGGGATTAGAATATTAGAAACATGATTTTTTACATCTTGATTTAAAAGTATTTCCAAAAAACTTTCTATACTCTTATTAAAAAATAAACACGGTAAAAATCGTCAAATGTATTTATTAAAATCTAATATTAATTAAATTTCTCTCAACATTGTTATTACGAGCTATGCGTCCGCCTTGACTTTCCATAATATCGTGTGCGCTCACTATACCTAGAATAATTATCCTCATTATCCTGATGAGTAGTAGACTGTTGTGGTTCTGGGTTTTGTTTGTTGTTTTTGTAAGTTGATCCACGAGCATCTCTTTGGTGTTGTTGTTTTTGACGATTTTCGGAAGGATCGTTGTAGTCTTCAACTGAACTAACTCTACTTCTCGAGCGCCGACGCGGAGGTGTTTCTGGGTCGTTGTTCTGACGCTCACTATACCTAGAATAATTATCCTGAGGAGTAGTAGACTGTTGTGGTTCTGGGTTTTGTTGGGAGTCCGGTCGTCTAGGAAGCCTCGTGTGTTGTGAATCTTCCTTATTGTTTTTGTAAGTTGAGTCACGAGCATCTCTTTTTCTTGAATGGTGTGGATCTTGTTCTTGAGGATTTTCTGAATCGTTGTAGTCTTCAACTGAACTGACTCTACTTCTCGAGCGCCGACGCGGAGGTGTTTCTGGGTCGTTGTTCTGACGATAACTTTTTCGACTGCGATTTCTTTCACCATTTGAAGAATTTTCTCGCACTTTATAACCATCTGTTTCTTTGTCGAAAATCATGTCCAAAAATTCTCTACTGGTGCATTGACTTCCTTCTAATCTTTGTGAACTTCCGTGTTTTATTAATGTGGGTATTACTCTTAATTTCAATTCATTATCATTTCTAAATGGACTTGACATGTTATTCCAGCTGAAATGTATAATTAATACAATATGAATAGGTAACAACCAAAGATTTCAATCTTCAGGTATAATAATAAATGTAGCATAGTACCTATACCTACCTACAACCAACTGGCTTAACAGTTTGTAGTTTGCTAGAAAAGCTTTTGCGAACATTTAAGCTTGTTTTAATTGTCTTGTATTATAATGTTACATACTTTTTCCTGTATCCCACACCAACAAAGACGATAATGACATATTCTCGTAGTTCTCTAAGGTATGATCTAATAATTGGTTCTACTGAAAATAAAAAGAAATCAAGTAAGTAATTAGAGTATTAGAGTTATCCATTACAGTATATATTATTGCAGCTATTGTTATTCCATAATATGAATATTCTAAGGTAGCTACGAGAGCATGGGCCTGTTTAAAGGAGGCTGGTGGTATGATGTAATATTTTTACATAAAAATAACAAGTAAACGTGTTCGCTTTATGATTATGATTTCTGACACAGAGCAAGTATTTCTGACTGAATCAAGAAAATGTAAACCCATAATAAAATTATTTGAGCATCCTTACCGTAAGCACAATCAGAACACCAGCTGACACCATTGGACATTCTAGTTCCGTAAAAATAAAAATATGTGGGTGGATAATCCGACTCTACATTTTCAACAAATTTAGCGTAGTCCCTATAGCCTTCCACTGCTACGTATGAAACCATTAGGAAGTCTTGTATCTTAATAAAATATCAACTGAGAATATCAATAAATTACGTAAACATAGGTACAGAAATAAAATTTTGACATGATGTTTGGCATTGGCAATTACTTTTATGCCATAGAGACTATTCTGCACAATAGGAGTAATCAATTATATTTTGGTTACGTACCGCGGGCAAAACCGGGTATAAACATTTTATATTTTGTGAAGATGAGATGACGTGGACAACGTGGAGAGCAGCCAAAATTCAAGGCTACCTGGCTCAAAAATCATTTGCACTAAGGTTTATTCCGAGCAGCGTAATAAACGTGGCATTGAAATGAAGTTCGAATGTAGAAAAAAGCAAGATAGTTGTTTGTTATTTCCTACAGAGCGTGTCATACACACAGATAGCCCATTTACGGGTTAAGCTCGGTATCGATTTAAAAAAGTTAGTCGCTATTCTATTATATTAATCGATTATTTTACGATCCGTTTTACTTCCGCAAATAGTCTAATGTAATATTTTGTGATTTCGTATCGTATCGTATATGACGTAATAATAATAAATAATGGTTTTTCTTATTAAAGATCTTGTAAAAGAAATCTATATATTTTTAAATTCAAATTAAATTAAATGTGTACTAACATTTTTTGATAAAGTTAAAATAATGACTTACTTTGATTATGATAGAGGAACGTATTTCCAAACGGTCATCGCTATTTTGTTCAAATGTTGTTTTTTCAATAACAATGTGAAAATATTTATAAATTGGACTAAAAGATAGTAATAATCTTATTTAATTAACATTACTATAGGTGAACGTTATTGTATTATATATGTGTACAAATATATTTAGACGAAAATGGATTCTTCTCGAAAAAACAAGTCTGTTTTACAACCCAAAACTTTCGCGGAACTATTGCCTGGATTAACTGGTAAATTTATTATTATTTATTTAATATACATATCCCAACCTTCCACGCAATTACTATGAATAATCAGTTACAATCAATTATGTTGAACTTGTAGAAGTTTTCTTTTGATTGTGTTATAGTTTAGTGATTGAGAAAATACTTAATATACCTATACATATTTCAGGTATACTAACAAAAGATGCTGCACAAACATTAACAAATAGAAAACAGCCAAGAAATACAACTGTTATGCCTCGAACAGCTGAGAAGAGTTTTGCCCTTAAACCAAGAACTATGGCGGAAATGCGGGTTGACATATTAGGTAAATATTGTTTTTAATATTAATCTCATGAGGGCCCAGACTCCACAAACCTTCTACCTTAAAAATTAAGTTGAGTAATTTGTTTAATTAATTATCAATGTTGTACCCTTATAGATCACAGCTTGTTGCTGATTAAGAATTAATATCATTTGAATCTAGAACTTTGAAAAGCTTAAAACTTAAATATTCTGTTTAAATCTCTTTACCTGGTCAGGTTAACTATCTTATGGCTCATCGGCAGAAGACATTTTTCCTAAATTAAAGAGATTTCCTAACTATTAGCTCTGTTGAGTTATTTTGAAATTAATAAGCCTCTTCATATAGTTTCTTGAAATGTTTTGTTTAAATTTTTTTAAAATTATTTTATTGTTCTTAATGCCAGACCTAAAGCTTTTCAAGATATATCATCATCCACTTTTGGCATGAGTTTGATTTGAACCCATGGTTTAAAATCCAAAACTAAAATACACTAACAACTTCTAAAAATGTACAATGTTATTTATAGCATTAAAACCATCTTCACCGAGAAGATGTATAGAACAAACATCAGCCATGAAGAAGAAATGGAACTCCTCAGTGAAGGTGGAACAGAAGAAAACAAACAACACTGGTGGAGGTAGCAATGCAAAGCATACAGCTGTCAGAAAAGTGCTAAATTTTCAATCAAAGTCATTTGTTCAGGTGATTTTAAAACTTTTCTTAAGCCTGTGTCTCACCAATTAATTGTCAGTGATCAAACTGATCATCCGTCATTCTAATAATTTGTCTTCTCTAACCTTGACATTGGCAAAATCATCGTAGTCATGATGGAGCCATAAACTTAAAAGAAGAAGAATAAGATCAAGTAGTCGATAGCGGTGGACTTGAAACTGGGGGACCCAGGTTCAATTCTCACTTGTGCATCAATTTTCTTTAAGAACATGTTATTTAATTAGTGATCTACCAACTATGGATTTGGCCGATGGGTAGAAATTTGTTTATGAAAAGTAAAAATTTTCCCGAGAAGATATTTTCCTGGAATAAAAACTTAACAATGTCAACTTTCCTTGTGCAATAAATCACGTCAATCTGTTGCTTCGTTTTGACACGAGAGAGGGACAACAAACTCATTTCGTATTTATAATATTTAGTATTAAATAATATATTTTCAGCCTGTCAACTCTGCTGTCATGTCGAGGGTAACAATGGCACCTACGGAAACTCCTAAATTTGTTAAACCTGAAAGGAAAGTCAAGAAATCTCTACATCCTGCACAAGGTACTTTTATTACGTCGCACATGACCACACAACTACATAATATAAAACGAAATATTTGTTCTCTATATAAAAACGAAGTACCTTTCGCTATATATTATGTATTAAATAACAGGCACAATGAAATAAATTAACAACCTTTGAGATTAAGTAAATGAAAAAATAAGAATCTATACTGGAGTAATATACCTATACATAGACATACGCTTGTAAACAGACAAACATACATAATAAATATGTCTGCACTGCACTACATGAATTAATGCCTGTAACATACTATACCAAAAGTGTCGTGATAGTTGTCTTACACTTTTTCAGCCTAGCTTGATAATGTGTGATAACTGACTAACTAATAATATGGGAAATTTTAAATCGCACCATTATGGCTGAAATTTGGTGTGGTGTGGCTGAAAAGTGTTAATTCGGACTGGAATGGCTACAGAAATAAAACGCACCTAAATAACAATTAAAAATCCTCCAACTCGTACATTTAAATATTGAAGTTTTTTAATGTGGAACTTTAATTATTTTTTTAAAATTAGTTTCAGGCAAAGCAAATAGTCGAATAAGCGGCATCCACAGAATACCCGAAACGCCCGTTTCAAACGTTCCCAAGAAGTACCCACTCAGCAGCGTTACGAACAAGGAAAATATCTCTCGGATTGCGAACCAGGGAACAAAACTAACTGCCCCATACAAAATATCATCAATCAGACGGACCATACTGCCGCGCGTTGCAGACACACCACAATCCAACGCCAGCAGTGACGCTAGTTTCCTTCAAAGGGAGCAAGAAATCAACGATGCAGAGCCAAAAGCTGCCGAAAATACCCTAGAGAACATAAAAGAGGTATCCCCGCCCGTCTCCACGCCATTTCGAAAATACCGCAGCGTCCACGAATACTTTAACGATTCGAGTGATATTGAAAAATCTATTGTATACAAGGATAACACTATAATGTGTTTTGATGCGCCAGTAGATAGCAAGAAAGAGGAGAGTGTTATAGTTTCTCTGTGTGATTTGCTAAACAAGGCGACGGTAAGAAATGACGAAAATCCTAGTAAGGAGGTAAACAAGCTGTTAGATTTGGAGAGGGAGACGTTAGCTAATATTAATTTACTCGATAACGGCATCGCGATCATGATGAAATTGAAAGCGTCCCAGGAAGCGTCGCTTTTGAAAATTCGCCAATCCATCTGTGATGTCGATGGCGAAAGCACAATTGTGGAACAGTTGGCGCTGTCGATAGAAACTGAGTTGGCAACAGTTAACGATACAATCACACGTAACATTTCCGTCATCCGCACTTGCACTAGGTCCCCAAAATCGCCAGCTTACAAAATACCAAAAAAGAACACCTGTTTGCGAAAAAAGGTTTTCTACAAGTCAATGCCGAGCGTTTTAGGGAGTCCCTTACCTCCAATTACGAGCAGAAACCAAGCGACGGATATGTATATGAAGATGAAGGAGCAAATGAACTTTTTGAACACGCCCGTGGTGAAACGAAAGGTCGACAAAGGCCCGGAGGCTAACACTCCTGCGGTCACATCCAGGAATCTTCAAAGACAACTAGATAGATTGTATAATCGTGATAGCTAATATATAAAATTTACAGCATTTAGCAACAAGGGAGAAATTATAGGCCTTATTCGTCAGCCCACTCACTGGTCCAGTATCTCACTGAAAATTTTCGGTCCGGCCGCCGTATTATCGAGATTGAACACAGGCCACACATCTAGATCACATACAATTCACTAAGTCACACAGCCACACAAGATTTGATTAAACAAAGGCGTGTGGATGTGTGTGTGACATCGTTTCGGCCATCGAAATCAACCACAAATACAAGGATTTGAAAACGGATGGCGGCCCGTTCGTTACAAGAATTGGACGAGTCTGTGGGTGATTTCGGTGGACGGACGGCGGCGCGCTGGTGATTGGACGAATGGGTGGCCACCATTAGAATGTCCACTTTGAGATTGGATGGCTGTGGGAATTCCTCTTGATCTATCAGTAATCCATACTAATGTTATAAATGTTTCACGACTACACCACTAAACCGATTATGATGAAATTTGATACATTGAACCCTAAGGAAGGACATAGGATACTTTTTTTGAAATCCACGTCTTAATGGGTTAATATAGAGGATGAAAGTTAGTGTAGGCCCCACGGACTAAGCCGGGGCGAACAGTTAGTTTTCTTATCTTATATTATATTAATTAAATATGTAACTCTCCTTTGTAAAAACTCTGCTTTTCGATCAGCATATAAATATGGCGAAAAATAGGTGCGTTGTACAGCATGTCAATGGTCTTTGTAGTTTTTTTTTGTAATATAATCATTAGAAAAAGCTTTTTAAGAGTTTGCCAAGTTTTAATATAATTAATACTTACTTTATTTTATGACATTAACTAAATTTTAATTTTATAAATTATGTACCTAGCTTAATTTTTATATATTGTTATAATAAAATGTAATGTAGAAATGTAGTCTGTTGTCTCTTTTGAGAATCTTTCTCATGTCTTTTCATTTGAAGATGCGAATGAACTACTTGGTAACTCTCGACGTAAATTTCAATCCTAATCTTAAAATCCCGTGTTTAATTTCGTTGCGATACCGATAATTTATATTATTGAAATCGAGTATCATATGTATAGGACAACTGGACGTAGTTATGCAAAAACGTTCCAATCCACAAAGTGGTCAAAAATTAGTTTTTATATCCAAACTATGTGTTTTGGATCGTTCTATCAAGTGCTGAAGACACAGACTCTCTTAGGGCAAAAATGTTCATAATAATCAAGTGGTCCAAATCACAAAATGATCCAAAGAACACAGTCATATTTAAAAAAAAGTTTCAATTATCTTGGATCGTTTTGTTTTAATTCGTTTTATAACAAAAAAGAAATAAACAATGACTCAAATACACTTGGAACATTTTTGAAAAAAATTACATATATTATATTCATTTCTTTAAAACGTTTCATGTTATTTATAATGTTTAAGAGTGTTTAAGCTAAATCATGTTGGTAAAAAGTAAACGATTCAAAACACATGTAATTGTGGAAATATAAATTTACATATTCATTAAACGATTCATAACTTTTAGAACTTTTTAAATTATTATCTTACTTAGAAAATGTTAATTAATTTTAATACTGAAATGTATTTAGGTACATAACTTAAAATAATGTATCAGCTAGCTATCTCTTTTTGCTATTAATAGCTAACATTAATGTCAGTCTTAATGTGCAATAGGTGTGATTTCCTTGCATTACAACCACAAAATACTAAAAGTGAACTAATAAAAATTAAAGCTGATAAGTCATCACATTTAGAAAAGGCACAAACAATGAGGAAGCAAATGAAATTTGACTTTGAAACTGCGCGAGATACACCAAACATAGAATTCTAAAGAAGTACCTAATTGACGACGTTGATGGATTTGGTGCGAAGATAGATTTCGTCCAGAATGATGATTTTTTTAGGGTTAAGGGTAAAAACGGAAACCCTATTACTAGTATAAGGCTCAGCTGTCTGTCTGTCACCAGGCTGTATCTCATGAACCGTGATAGTTAGACAGTTGAAATTTTCACAGATGATGTATTCCTGCTATAACAACAAATACTTAAAAACAGAATAAAATAGATATTAATAATATAATAGATATAAATAAAGGGGGCTCCCATACAATAAACGTGATTTCTTTACCCTTCGTGCGCGAGTCCGACTCGCACTTGGCCGGTTTTTTATGATATTTCTTTATTGTTTAATACATATTTTGAAAATAAATGAATAAAAAGGCTTAAAATACACCAACTTTTACTAAATGGATCGTTTCTGCAAATTAAGTTTTGAAACACGTTCATATAAAAATATTTTTTTTAAACGCTCCAAGCACAATCTCTTGAAAAAAATCTGATTATTATTATTAAAGTTAAATAATCTAGCAGATTAAAAATGTATTTGTATAGTATCTTCAAGTTATTCATTCTAATGAGCTCAATTCGTTACAACAAAAAAGAGTAGCCAGCCTACCACTGAAACACAAAACTTATTTTTCTCAGTTTGACCTCTCTGTGGATTGGAACCTTTTGCATAACTACGTCCAACTTAATGTAAATACAATTCAATTTCAATAAAAGTCGCGGATTGAAATTTACGTGAAGACTGAAGAGTTACCCCCCAAATTTTTTTCTATATGCCAGCAGACTAGTAAAGACCCTACACAAAAACAATATATTATTGAAAACCTTTCGCGACAGTGTTACTATGAAGGATTACACTGGATGACAAACATGCATATTTTTGAATAATGATTATTATGTTCTACTGATTGTGATGTTACCTAATATAAGCAAAATATTAAATGCATTTTCATTTAATTTGGCCATGTATTTTTTTGTATGCAAAATAGGTGCCAAGTTTATAGGTGAAAAATCTCTTCATTTGATTGGTTGATCCAAATATTGATTTTAAAAATAACGACTGATACACTACTATCTGTAAATGAAACTAATAATATGTACTAATTTATAATTTGTTTTTTTTTTATATCCTTCCATCAATATTCTCTACACAGGCGCTGTTCGACAACCCCATGGAATGATGTATAAGTCTGCCTGAAAAAGTGCCCCATAATCATAAGTAACTATCGAATTACCTTTTTATTGACTCGCGGACTACAAATCGGCTATCCCAATGGTTCAAAAAAGTAAAGTTTAAAATCGATAAGATATACTAACATTCACGTACCAGAAACATGAGAAAGTACGATTTCTCAACAAAATATATCTTGCGATAATATACGAAACGGGTTTCCTTCGATTATCGGAGTACCTACTATAGTATATACTATAATAGGTATTAGAAAAAGCAAGTTGTAGTTAAGTTTTCTTAAAACATTAGACATTATCTGAAACTAAATAGGATTGTAGGTACATTAATACATAAATAAAAGTTGAATAAAGAGTCGCAAATTCGGTTTAAATTGCGCGAAAAATTTCAGGGCTTCATAAAACTTCTGTGGAAAATTTTATTTCGTTTATATCGGCAGCCGCCATATACACGAGTTTTCGTCTTCCTAGGTCGTGTTTGAGTCTCGGTAGAGAGTAATATTCCTTGTGTTTGAGACAACAATGTCGTAGTGGCTCAAAGGAAGGAGTACCCAGAAAATTAAGAAAAAATTGTATGGACTTTGAAGTTTGTTTTGTTGTTGTCATGTCGAATGAACTGATAAGTTTTCTTATCACAAAAGAACTTTAATTTAAAATAAAACTCACAAAATACAATAATATCTTCGCCGTGGACTTGATTACATATTCATTGAGATAGGATAGATATTTCTGAAAGTACTTTATTTTAAATTATTGCTTAATTAATTAGGAAAATGGCTCTCTCGAAACCTATTATGAATTTGTTGTCTTCGTACTTACAGAATTTATATTTACACCCTGTTCGGACTAAATCTATATCCAGGTAAGATTTATTCATATTTACATTTATTATTTATATTAGGGACTTGTATTTTTTGTTAAATTTGATTTTTATAAATGTAACTTTCTAAAAGTGTATCTACTCTACAGTTTACCTGTAAAGGGTTATAGTGGGTAAAGGGGGCGCGCGGGATTTCTTTTTCCCATTTTCTGCTAATATTGCAATAAATTAATAGAGGGAGTTGAAATAAACAAAGGTTTATATGGCTGAAGTGAAAGGAAGGTTTACTTTTATTGAACATATAAAAAATATATTGATCAATGGCAATATTAAAAGTACACACAATCGCCGAGCATGTATGAAAAGTATGATGACTATAATAGAAGCGAAAAAGGTATGACAGGACTGTAGCAAATGGTACATGATTGTCTCTGCTTACCCCTCTTGGGATAATAGGCGTGATGATAGATAGATAGAAATAAGCTACTTTTATTTGATAAACTTTTTTCTAAAGTTATTGCTTTAATAGTTATATATAAGTTCCTATTTTCTCCTAGATAGATAAGTAGGTACAGTACTCGGCGTTTGATATGGCACATCGGGTACAAGAGTGAGATGTTTGGCTAAGATCGGCCACTTTCAGATTTGTAGAGCATTGTCTCTGTCACACAATGCATCTGACTGCGATAGATAAAAATAACGCTATACAAAACCAAAATCAACCCAATATCTCGCTCTTGTCCCCGACGTGCCATATCAAACGCCGAGTACTGTACCTACTCTTATTATTGAAATTGATGGGGAGAGTTGATATAACTTAACATTGCCAGAATGTACTAAAACATATGGAAAACCATACTATTTTACCAAAACTGTAAAAAAAATTTTACATTCAAGTAATTTTTAAATTCATATTTTTAATTTACAGTTGTGTTGTGGGTTGTGCTGGAAGTATTGCATCACAGGTGGCTTCTGGAAACTCTATAAGATTGGATCCAATTTTAGCATTTGGTTTATATGGGTAAGATACTACACCTGTATCCCAATAGGGTAAACTTATTCATTCAGGTATTCTATTCATCATTGTTTCTCAAGCCTTTAAAATAGCAAAAACAGTAAACACTTGCTAGAAGTAATTACCATAATCCATATACTAATATTATAAAAGCAAAAGTAACTGTCTGTTACACTTTCACAGCTAAACCACTGAACCAATGTTGATGAAGTTTGATATGGAGAGAAGGATCTGAGGATCCTTTTTTTTTAATCCACCCTCCTAAGTGGGTATGAATATGATAGGGGATGAATGATGAATATGGGCCCCACGGGCGAACAGGCTAACCTAACCTACCCTTATCTTATCTAACATAATCCCTCTGGTCCCTGAGCACTGACCCAACCCAGACCATCTTCACATTAAGTGAATCATAAAGAACAAAATAGTTTAGTTTAGAATCTGGCCCATGTTTTCACAAAGCAATTGACATGGCTGTTTGTTTGACGTGACATAATTCAATCAACACTAATATTATAGAGAGGTAAAGCTTCTAAGTTTGTATGTAGAAGCCAGGGGCAGAGAACTAGTTTCAAATAAAAGAAGTGACACATTTAGGTTCATTAAGTGCAGCAACAGCTATCTGTTCTGTTCAATATGGATTAATTTTAATTAAAACTATCAAGAAGTGGACACTGTCACTGATCTCTCTGGCAAGGTGTAAAAGGCTGTGAATGTGTAGGGAAGATGACAGGATAAACAAAATATTATTCTGACATTTAGATTATCATAAAATATTGGACACTTATTTTTTCTTTTGTCAATCAAACAAAAAATTACAGAGATGAAGCCCGTCAAAGTTTGGGAGTGGGGGCTGGTGATGTCACTTTTAGGTGAAAAAAAAGTGTACTGAAATGTGACGTCGATTCCACATCCGGTCATGGCGCCGAACGCACGCGTTTTCGTCATGGCGTGATGTGGAATCCGATTTGATCCCGGCCACGCTGTGATGGTTGTGATTAGTCAGTGATTAATAAGACATATCACAGTCGGCGGGATAATATTAGCTACCGATTTATCGGCTTACTATTGCACAAGATTAAACACTGGAGACTGGCAGACTTGCGACGAAAGTCAGCACTGTTGCCATATATCAAAAGAAGAAATGTGACGTCACGCGGAATTTTAGCAGGCTATATCTTCATCATTTTTTGTTTAATTGACAAAAGAAAAAAATATGTGTCCAATATTTTCTGATAATCTAATTAGATTTTTTTAGTCATCATGCCTATTCAACTAAAATAATATTTTTCCAGATTGCTGTTTGGTGGCTCTATACCCCACTACCTGTACGAATTCCTCGAGCGACTGTTCCCAGAAGAAGCAGTAGCATTCTCGTCGGCAAAGAAATTGATATTTGAGCGAATAGTTTTTGCTCCATTATTACAAGCATTTTCACTTTACACTTTGTCTAGGTTCGAGGGCAAACCACATGGTGTAGCTATAAAACAATTAGTGGCGCTGTATTGGCCCATACTGCAAGCTAATTGGAAGTGGTTGACTCTGTTCCAGATTATTAATTTCACATTTGTACCTCCTATGGTGAGTGTTGCCTTGCACACCTGCTGGGATAGCATGACGTGCGAGATATTGTCTAGGTCTATTTTCAAATTTAAATTTATTTTATTGTTTCACATACTTTTACATGTGCTGCCTATTAATGCGTACAATATTTTATCTTATAACTTCACAATCACTACATAGTATAAAACAGTGATGTCGTAAATAAACACATTTTTTGCGCTTACATTGCAAACGCTGGCTGAACCCTACGAGATAGAGCAAAATAATATACTACAGTATTGTACACCTTAAAAAGGTCTACAAAAAAGTCAGCAATTATTAAATGTCTATCTCTTAGGGATAACCCACAATAACCATTTTTTATCCTTTACTTTTTACGAGAAATAATATAGCGAAAGTTAGTGGTAGGGGTAGGGGTAGTGCAGGCAAGCCAACGTTTGGGCAGGACAACGTCTGCCGGGTCCGCTAGTAATATTATATAATGCAAAAACAACAATAAAAATTAATAAGTACCACAAATAGTCAATGAAATAAAAAAAACCATTTATAACTTTTTTTTTATTAAATAAAAGCAACTTTCAACAAGCCAAAATAAATTTAATGTGTTTGGTAAATCATTCATTTTTATACACATTTGTGGAGAATTATTTGCAACCAATGATAACCTGCAGGGAGGCATGTATAAACAGTTTTTATATCTAGATTTCGACCCGTATACCTTTTTATTTGTTTCAAACAAATAAACAGACCTCCATGATGTACATGCTTGGCAGGGTTATATTTAAATTTTTTAAGAGCTAGTAGAGATACCTACCCATTGTCCTATAGAGACAAAGCTGCGTCCCTCCCTATTTTGTATCTCAGTCATAGAGTACTAAGCCTATGGAGGGGCCATAGAGGCCAATTTTTCCCCCTTTGACTAGTTAAACTGACCAGCTGGGTTAGCATATATTTTGACAGCGATTTTCCCGCACATTGTTGGGCCGGACCTGTCGGCCCCGGGCTATCTCTGGCCGGTCCTTGTTGGACATGAACGTTTTGGCCTGTTCAAGGCCATTCGACCGAAACGAAAGTGTCGCTGTCAAAATATATGCTAACCCCGCTGGTGCGCAGTAATAAGTAACCTTAGATTTTGTTGGTATCGTTTAGTGTCGCAAGACCGAGCTCTAGGAAAATAGTTAATTGTGATGTTTTAAATGGGAAAGGCGATCTAGGACGTCAAACTTGCTGAAACATAGTGTTTCCAATCATTAATTATAATTATTATGTTTGTATTTTAACATAATCATCATATAACGTAAAATCCGTTGCGACAATAAAACGACAGAAAAATACAGTGGTACAGGGGCTAGTACTAGACGTTTACCTCCCCTCCCGCCAAAAGTGGCAGAAAAAATTGTTCGATAATTTAGCTCTTCCCGTCTCCAGTCTTAAATACTCAAAGATCTCAGTTGCTAAATTATCTCTTTCTAACATTTGTCTCTCATCTGGCGGTAAACAAAAACTCGCGCGTCATGCTAGTCAAGCTACTATAAGTTTATTAGCAAGTTGAATATTTGATACATTATTTATTAATAAATTGATATAGTTGATATGTTTGCCTGTGGTGTGGGGCCCACTTAGTAGGGTGGATTTAAAAAAGTATTCTATGTACTTTCCTAGGGTTCAAGCTCTCTCTATATCAAATTTCATCAAAATCGGTTCAGTGTTTTAACCATAAAAGCATAACAGACAGACAGAGTTATAATATTAGTATGGATGCTTATTGTTATACATATATAATATTTTATCTCCTTCTAATAAAGTTGTCAATCAATATGCTCTTGTTAACTAATACATGTTTATCAATTTGGAAATTAAGAGAATATTGAATTAAAATGTCTAAAGGACTTTGCTATATTTTTTAATTTATTAAACATTTCCGCCCCCGGCTTCGCCCGTGTACATTTTGGAACAAAATAAAATATAGCCTATATTACTTAGGGGTATCGTAGCTTTCTATTCTGGAAAGAGTTTTTAGAATCCGTTCTGTAGTTTGAGAGATTCACCTCTTTATAATATTAAGTTTATATATAAATGTATAGAAAATAGATTAATGTTCAATTAAAATTTCCAGTTGCGAGTGCTGTTTATGAATCTTGTTGGTCTTGGTTGGGCGACTTTCATAGCAGGCAAAAGACGGCAACACGCTCAGAAGAAGACTACGTAAACTAAGTATTAAGATTCAAGTTTGCCAATTTGTTAAATTATGTATGTAAACGGAATAAAGGGAAATGGTGGTGGATCCAATGTAATCTGTGGTGCTGTTAATTTTTGAACTATTAAGTGATATTTATTATGAAAAAATGTTTCAAAATTATATGGGCCTTTAGGTATGTCTCTGTGCACATAACTTATATATTATATTTCAAGATGGCGGCAGTATAGCCATATCATTGAATTAGGATTTTTTAAATATAATCACAAAATAATAGAGCTATCCATGCTCTACGCCCCAATAGCGGCTTACAATGTATAAAAAAAATGTGATAGAAGTGAAACTTCTTAAAAAATTAACGTCTTAATAACATTTTCTAGTCCGTGTACACCGGAAATGGCCTTGTCTGGGCGATAATGGACCTGTGTACAAGAGATATACAATGTAGGTATAGCTCTCTTTCTTCTCTCTCATGTAACGAAATGTGCCTATACATGACGCATCCTTGAAATTTCACTCTCAATTCTCGTCCAATTATAGAATCGCTGCCTAAGAAGTTTCACTTAAAAAGTCTCTAAATTAAAATTATTTGTTTGTTTCTATATTTCTGGATTTTTCTAGATATAGCACAATGGTATAATTGCCATTCGTCCGGAAATTAAATTCCATGTAGGTACTGCCAAAAATATATTATTATTTTTTATCCAGGAACCCTAGGTATAACCCAAAATAAAACATCTTTTCATTTAGATAATATGAAATAAAAGACGACATACAGATAAGTAATGATATAATTCCACCACAACAAATATTATATTGCAGTAGGTATAACTTTACATCTAAATGCATACTGTGTAGATATTTTAATGTTTGACTAATTTTATTATTGTTGATACAGTCTCATAATTGTTTCTGAATATCATTGCCTAATGAAAATTTAATTACAAATAAGAGATAATGTTAATATTTTTTTATTTAATAAATGTTTTTTTAATAAGTTAATATTTATTTATTTTTAATCCCAATGATTGCTCGCTCGCAAAATTTAATATCTAAACAAGAGTATTAATTAAACATTGTAACATTAGCGTTTTCTTACAATTTAGCAATAATTTAAATAATAACAGAATAATAGCTTATTTTTAGTGTAAATAGCATACAAATAAATATATTGCACTTAAAATCTAAAGTCAAAATGTATTTCATTGACTAGACTACATTGAGTATTTTTGGTACTTTCCAATACTAATATTTTTGTCTAAAATAAATAATAAAATTTAGTAAATTTACAACAAAAAATGCGGTATAAATTAAATACCTATATTATATTAAAAAATAACAAATTTGTCCAACGCTCAACGAATCAGCATCGCGATTCATCGGGGAAATGCAGCCAGATTTTTAAATTTAACTTAAGGTTTTTTTTATATTAGATATTTTAATAAATACTAATAATTAAATAAATCGGTCCCATAAATTAAATACCTAATTACTTAAACAAAAATTGTAAAAAATAATACTTTTCCATGACTAGAAATTGGAATGTAAAAATGACTCAAAATTAAAACCTAAAAATCACAGTAAAATAAAAATATAAGAAAATGAGTATCTAATTAAATAAAATCACATAAGTTCAGCATAACTTTCATTGCAACCAATAAGTCGCAAATATACACAATAAATACAATTCCTAATTACATTATTTTGAAGTGAATATATCCAATTCCAAACAACCTAAACTTATCACATGATATACAACACAAATAACTTTGGTTCACAACATCTATGGAGTATCATAGAGTATCACTATAATTTGGATTATATTTAAAATGGGATATACTAGATCAACTTGTTTTGAGATCCTAATAGTTAATGTATGGCAATAAGAAACAGACAAAGCCCCCCACCGTGTCTATCTGTGACCTTTTCACGCAAGGATTTTGATGCGATTTATGAGCATTAAAAATGGATCCTATCACTTTTAGGAGACATAAGAGAATCAAGTCAGGGGGAAGTTACCCACAGCGAGTTTTCATGGTGTATGCGGTTTAATCGATGCGATATAACAAAATGATGTAAGAAAGAATTGTGTAGAATAAAATTATCTACAAAAAAGTCCGCGGTAGCATATTTTTCTGGCTAATATATAAGTAGTTATAAGCGTATTTCATAGAATTAATATTCGAGCGCGATCTATACTATCTTGTAAACCCATATCCGGGGTCGCTTAGTGTTGTAATAAATATAGCAGCGAAAGTTGAGGCAAACAACACACGCAAAGGTCTGTTGTGTGTGACGTGAAACAACAAAAATGAGTCGGGAGTACTGTTTGACCAAACTCTCGCTGCAATTATTTAGAAACCACAAATTAAAGATAGGTGCATACTGTTCATATTCGGGTACATCCTTAGACCAGGAACGAAGGCTAGATTCCTAGTGGCTTATTTATTTTTAATTTGTGGTTTATTTTACTCCCGCGGAGGTTGAGGAGACCTAGTCCAACTTCTTTTAGAAGACCTGCTGCTGTAGTTGCTGCCACTTGACCCAGACGAGGGAGTAGGACGCCGATATGGTATTGGTCTCTTTCTTGCACTGTTAATGTTATTGTGTTAATTACAGATTAGTAAAATTAATGAATGAATGTTAAATATTAGTCATTTTAATATTACAATAGAATTATTATGAAGGTGAACTTTAATTAGATACTGAAAATGAGTGCTTACTTTAACTGGATTATTTTAAAAATACATGTACTTACTTCAATATTAAAATGCCTGTAATAATAAGGGACTTTTATAAAATATTATCATGTTTAATGTTTGAGGTCACAAGAGAACAGACTTCGCTTGAACTTTAGTCATATCTTATCATTTACTATAAGTTCAACAAGTGTTTATTATTATGAGGACAAACACCTTGTCTTATCTTATTCCAATTCACTGATATTTAAGTTTCCAAAGCCTTCAGGCCTCAGGGTTTCCAGAGGGGAATGCCTTTTTGAGCACTTAACAGATTTTTAAATATGTGATATCTAAAAAAGTTTAGGGAAACATATTGGCAGCCTCAACAACTTAGCAGCATCACTGAACAAAAAAATAAAATTAAAGCTTCAAATAAACTACTGGGCTTGTGACACTAAAAGAACACATTTTTAACTACAAAACACTTCACGTCCTACAATAAAAAGTCAAGGTATCTATGGAGCATGCAGCAAATAAAAAAATAAAAGTTTTGTACATATTTTAATAGCAAACAACAAAAACTGCTAATTGAAACAAAACACACTTTACAGCTCATGTTGTCCTTATCTACACAGAGTAGCGCCGTCCGTCCATCACTTTAAACATTATAGAAAGTAAATCATCTTCTTCTCGGTCTATATTTATATTTGTTTGGTGAATACGTTAAATCAACTACGGGCGCGCTATGGAGAGAAACATAATACATGAATTTACTTTAATTAAATTAACAATAAGAGCACACCCCTGTTAGATAAAATCACACTGGATTATGTAAGTGTTAGATGCAAGAAAGGCTTTAACTTTGAACATTAATATGTATCTATTATTGACAGACCACACACATTAATCTTTCAAAAGCAAAATCAATATTCTTATATCACAGGCAATAAAGAAAAGATAATTAAATAGTTTTGTTGACTCGGTTTAATAAAGTCTATGAACATGTACCCGATATGACGAAAGCAAAACAAAATATACATTAAATAATAATTACTTAAATCAACCTAAGAACTACATAAACTAAAATTGAATTTAAGAGTCAAAATTAAATTATCATAGTAAGCACGCGACGGCTCTAGTCGGAGCTACTACTCGTGTCTTCAGAACTGGTGCTATACTTTCGTGAACTTTTTCTAAAAAAAAAAAAAAGAAAATATATGCAAAAACTACACACAAAACCATGGTGATAAAATAATAGAGATACATAATAAATACGTACATATAAACGATGTAGCTATGTTCTAAGACTATTTTAAACACCATAATAAATAGCATTAAAAACATTAATTGGTACAGCTACATCAAATTTTAAATTTACTTTTGTAAAACTTGTGACAAAATCGTGACTATACCAATGAATGTCAAATATGGCAGCAAGCGCAAAGTAAAAGAAACGGCCCCAAATTTAGTAACACACTAAAAACTTCATCCATTAGTGACACCCAGCCCAAAGTGACATAAGATCTTTAAGTATGAGGCCCAGAAAAAGTTTCTGAAGCCAATAGTTTTTAGATGACTGTCACTAAATATTTTTAGTTAACATCTATTTGTGTTCAAAGTGCGAGAATAAATAGTGCACTACATAAACTACATTGGTCAACATTTCATTTTTCATAACTAAATTCGAAAACTGTTTGGAGATCATCGGACTTGAAAGCTTGACTTGAGTATTTGTTTTTAAATATAGGAAATATAGCTTCAAAGACTTTGGCTTAGGAGTAATAATAGTATTTGACAGGTTGTGTTTTTTATCGTCACACTAAGAAAATGCAGCTGATTCCCAAGAAGTTCGAATTAAATACAAAAAAATGATATGTTGTCCATTGCGCGCTTCTACATATCACTAAAGTGCATCTAAACAAAAGTGAGCAGAGATCTGTATGTCACATTGGTGCACACTGAACGCGCCGGTGTCATCAGTACCTAGTGATGCGGCGCCGGTCGAGGAAGCTGGGCGAGCCGGCGCGCCGCGGTATGGACGGCGACCGTGACCGAGACACGCTCGACCTGCGGTAGTCCGCGTACACGCCCGTCATACTTCTACAACGGGCACGGACCGGTTACCAATCATATATATAGAGCTGGCCACTCGTTAGGTATAGCCTCACAAATACCATCGGCTGATGGAGGGAGGCTGTTTTCCGCTGGGTACCCTGGGGCCGGTTACACGATTCCGGAAGAAATAAAGCAATTCCCGTGAAGTTATGCTGCTAATGATGGCTCCGAGTAATCTCCAAAAAAAGATCCTACTGAGTGTGAAAAAAAGTAGAAAATAATGAAAAAGAAACTATTTTTTATACTTTAGCAATACTGAAAGGACCCACTAACCAAAATACGCTAAATAAATACTTATTGTTTTTATGGCGATATACCACGTGAAACATCTGCGCAGTTGATAATTTAAAGTAAAACGATGAAATCATGTCAAAACTAGCTATATTGAGCAGGTCAGTCACGTCATATCCAGAGCCCAAGAAAATTCGCGCGTAAACAGTTCAGTCAACGGCGATGATTCTGTCAATTAAAACTGCGCGTTAATTGGCCTGGCCATATTATAAAATTGCAGAAATATATTTTTTTGTTAAATAACAGATGTGGTTAGAATTAGAACTGAACGAAGTAGGTTTATGCCACCTAGACTGATAAATTGCATTTATTTGTTGCCACGTTGATTTAAAAAAAAAAAATCACCTTGAAGAGCGCGTAGAGTTAGAAGAACTCCTCGACGAACGAGATGAACTGCGACTGCTCCAAGAACTCGATCTACTGGATCGTGACCGTCTGTAATAAAAATAAAGGTTATTAGAGATTCCCGAAATAAATAGCAATCAGACTGAATATGATTTCACAGTTTCCAGATTGACATCTGACCCCCTGGCCTACTCAACATATAAAAATATGTTAGTTAGCCATCATTATAGGTAGAACAAGGGCACGTAAAGCTTGCGTCCGCACTTCTTCTAAAGACAACGGATACCTACGTCTGATAAAGAAGTGACACATCTAGGTTCATTAAGTGCAGCAACAAAAAGCTATCTTTTCTCAGGCGGTATGTATAAATACAACGATATGTACAACAATAAAAAGTAATTAAAATTACCTGGAAGTGGAATATGACCGAGATCGGGAGCGCGACGATCGTGATCTTGGCTTGGGGGACTTGACTCGAGATCTTGACTCGGACCTGGACTTGGCGCGAGATCGCGACGCGGACCGCGAGCACTTGACGTGCGATCGCGACTTGGACCGGGATGACTTGACGGGCGACCGAGACTTTGATCGGGAGGATTTAACGCGAGACCTTGATCTGGATCTTGAAGACTTGACACGCGACCGTGAGTTGGACCTGGAGGACTTGACGCGCAACCTTGACACGGACCTGGATGACTTCGCGCGCGATCGCGACTTAGACCTGGATCTTGATCGCGAACGGGAGCGAGATCTTCGCGACGACGGCGACCGAGACCACGTGTGGCTGCGTCTCTTTTCGACGGCGGATTTTGGAATAACTTTGACCGGAGACTTATCTCTCGGTGGTGACTTATTATTTTCGGGTTTATCTTTTGGCGGCGAATCTTTAACTGCCTCCCGTTCAACTGTAGGACTAGCACTGGTCTCTGTCTGTCTTTCACAGCTTCGCTCCGAAGACTCAAACCTAGCGGCGCGCGACGTCGACGGTCCGTTCTGTCCCTCGTTGCGACACCTATCCATCTTCGAGATTTCCCTCAATTTCTGTCTCAAATCTTGCAACTCGGTTTCCAGTTCGTTTCGTCTCATCTTCATGGAGCGCATCTCGCTCTCGTCTCCGGACGAAATGGTATGCTTGGAATCGCTGGAGGACGAGTCGTCATCCCAGATATGGTCAAAGTCCAGCGGGCCTGTTCTTTTTATGTGGATGTCGTATAGCTGGTTGAAGCGTCTGCTCTGCTTTTGGATCTTTGGATCGAGATCAGAGGGCGACTTAATATACTTCCTCTTGTCCTTCTCGGGTAACTTCTCTATTATGTCCTTGTATCTCTCGGGACTGCGACGTGCTGGCGAATAACTAAGACTAGATGTGCTCTGACTTTTGTGTGATGAGTGGGACTTCGAGCGGTCTTTCTTTTCGCCGCTTCGTGAATCGCGGTTGGCTCGCGAATGTCCGGCTTTAGGTGACGGCTCCCGGGTTTCCTTGGTACTTTTCCTAACAGGTGTGTCACTGCTCTTTTTCTGTTTTTTGTGAGTTGGTGTGGTGGTTTTCGGGGACGAGGAAGCCTTTCTCCGAGGCTCGGGTGTCGGGCTCTTCTTCTTCTTGGTGCGAGGTGGTGTGGGGCTGCGGTCCCTGCGAGGATGGGACTTCTCCTTTGATCGCTTCTGTTTCGGTGGGGGCGGCTCACACTCGGATTCGGACGAGGATGGTTTCTTTTCGGGTTTGGACCTTTCTCGACTCTTGTTTTCGGCGTGTCGTTTCTTCGAGTAAGATTTGTCGTTGCGGTCAGAGGACTCGTTCCGTCTGCCCCTGGATGGGCTCCTTTCGATTCTTCTCCGAGGAGGTTCGTCCAAACTGTCATCCCTAGTTCTCCTGACAGGTCGGTGGTGATCACCGCGCTCATGGTTGACCTGATTGCTTTTCTTGTCGTGCGGGTGCTTGTTCCGTCTGTGATAGTCGTCCGATTCTGCCTTCTTCTTTTTGGGTGGAGATTTGCTTCTATTGCGTCGGTGAGATTCCGATTGTGAGTCTCCTCTATGATGAGTATTCCTTTCTCTGGGTCTGACATTTTGATTGTAATAATTATCTCTATCCGGTACTGGACTACGTTTGCGACGTTCGTTTCTTTGAGGAGGGGAAGTACTTTCGCGATTGTGTCGCTGGTTCCTTTTCTCTTTCGCTTCCCCATCTGCTGCTGAACTGCGTCTGCGACGTTCGTTTCGTTGCGGCGGGGAAGTACTTTCGCGATTGTGTCGCTGGTTCCTTTTCTCTTTCGTTTCTCCATCTGCTGCTGAACTGCGTCTGCGACGTTCGTTTCGTTGCGGCGGGGAAGTACTTTCGCGATTGTGTCGCTGGTTCCTTTTCTCTTTCGCTTCTCCATCTGCTGCTGAACTGCGTCTGCGACGTTCGTTTCGTTGCGGCGGGGAAGTACTTTCGCGATTGTGTCGCTGGTTCCTTTTCTCTTTCGCTTCTCCATCTGCTGCTGAACTGCGTCTGCGACGTTCGTTTCGTTGCGGCGGGGAAGTACTTTCGCGATTGTGTCGCTGGTTCCTTTTCTCTTTCGCTTCTCCATCTGCTGCTGAACTGCGTCTGCGACGTTCGTTTCGTTGCGGCGGGGAAGTACTTTCGCGATTGTGTCGTTGGTTCATTTTCTCTTTCGCTTCTCCATCGGTATCTTTACTAACTCTGCGTCTAGGCGGCGGTTTTTCTACCTCTGACGGTGGAGTGGAAGCTCGACGTTCTTGCCTGGATCGCTTACTAGTTTTATCTTTTTCTAATTTATCTTCAGCCCGTCGTTTCCGGCTTTGGTTCTCATGGTCTGATCTCTTCTGCCGTTCCGCAGAATAATCGCGCCGGTCTCTAGTAATACTCCGCTCGACGCGCTGTTTGTTATCATCTCTTCGCGATTTCCGCTGCTGTTCAGCCTCTTTTCCATAACTGTGATTACGATTGTAGTATGTGTCCTCGCGGCCCTGCTGTCTGTTACTATAGTACCTCTCGTGTTCCTCACGCGGTTCGCTACTTTCTCTCTCCTTTACTGTTGAAGGTTTTTTTCTCACAGGCGAACTGAAACCATAAAAGTGCACATGACGTACGTAAGAAGTGGGTAAATGTTTATTCAAGTGGTTGTTGTAGACTATTTGAATATGAATTATAATATTTTCAGAAAATTTATTACATATGCCGTCAGATTAATATTTAAATTAACTGTAACAGACAAACAGCTATATTGCAACTTAAACAAAGCTTGTTTGAATTAAAATGTGTTTATACAAATTGAGGTATGTATGTTCTAAATTATATTAACGTTTTAAAATTAGGCTTAGTGGATAGTGATCCTACAAACGAAGCAGATGGTCGCGAGTTCGAATCCCTTTAATTATGATACAAGTATTGTCGTTGCGTTTAGAACTAATAGCACATCAAATCCTAGTTTCTATATTCCCTTATCCTAGAGACCAAAAGCCTTTAAAATGTAATAGGAATCACTTCTGCGGTAACTACCAAAATAAAAACAGACATCCAACGCCAGTTAGTTTCGTTTTAATTTGAATACATTACTTTAAAATATCACCCAGTTTTGGTAGTTAATACCACTAACTAAACTATTAACTTAATAGGGTCAATTGTTTAGTGGGTCATTTGCGTTAAGAGCAAGCTTGTTAGCGCAACATACTCAGTAAACAGCGTGGTTTGTCGATATCTTTTTAAAAAATTGTTAGAGATATACATTGCAAAAATAATCGATAAAATCACCAAGATATGCTAAGATTCACGTACCAGAAACATGAGAAAGAACGATTTAAAAAAATCTGTCTTGCAAATATACACAAAATGGACATAATAATATGCTCTTCCAGTATAATACAAAAACTATTAGGAATAATAACTTGTAGTTAATGTTTTCATAAAGTATGTGAAACTACAGTAAACTCCCGATTATCCGCGGGATTGACTGGCGTGGATACCGCGGATAACCGAATTTCGCGGATAAGCCGCAAAATTGCCGATTAATGGATAAACAAAGGCCGAAGGCACTAAAAAACAACACACAAGTAAAGCTTTAAATAAGTTTATTATACAATAAAAGGACGTACCTGATAACAAAACTCAATTAATGTCATGTAGGTTATTAAAAAGTCATGTTTACTGTTTAACAAAAAAGTCAATGCGGGGAGGGGGTGTATGATCTCAGTTACCTATAGTAATCATTTGTGCAGTGCTTTTCAAACTATGAACAAAGAGGATTTATTTACTTTTGAGAATTATCCGCCCCGCGGATAAACCGCCCACGGATAATAGAGAGTTTACTGTATCTAAACTTCTTCTTAAATTTCGCGATAACTATATGTCTTAGTTTAGAAATTTAAATATATTTGACAAAGTCCGAATAAAAAAAAATTTAAATCCCAAGTTTTATGAAGCCCTGAAACGCGTCGTTTCAACCGATTTTTCTTAATATATTTACTAATGTACCATTTTCTCGTATTTATCCTATAGATAATTTCACATACTTTATAAAAACATAACTACAACTTGCTCTTTCTAATAGTTTTTGTATAATACTGGAAGAGCATATGTCCGTTTTGTGTATTTTCACAAGACCGATTTTTTGTGAAATCGTTCTTTCTCATTATTCTGGTACGTGAATCTTGGCGTATCTTATATTTACCTTAAAGAGATATCGACAAAATAATCCGCGCGGTTTATTGAGTTAATTGCGCTAACAAGCTTGCTGTTAAAGTAATTTCTCGGACAGATTATTTTCATTTGTATTTATTACATAAGTCTATAGAATGAACTAAGCGTACTCACCCTGCCTGCGACGAGGCGCTTTTCTCTCGCCGGCGGCTGGCGGACTTCTTCTGTAAACGTACACAACATGAGTAAGGTGACACAGGCGACTACCGCTCAGGTAAGAACACCAGTGCCAATACAAGACTAATGTGTTAACTGCAACTCAATATACCCGACTGCGCTAAACATGACAGACTTTATAGTCCAGTGAATTGTCAAAACAAAAACTAATACTTCAAACATGCATATTATGGGACCAAAATTAAATGTAAAAAAAATTAAGCTAATAAAAATATAAGCACATGGATTACATTTAAACTTCCAACTGTTTGTCATCCATAACATTCTCATAGAGAATATTTAGTTTCTTGGTATGTATAAAAACAAAATAAATTGGCACCAGTGCTTGCGTATCGTATTAGATATTATATAATTAGTAACACATTACAAATAATCGTCATAAATACATATAAATAAATACACAAAATCAAATAACACCTCATCAACGTACCTTCTACAACGGAGCTGGTATTGTAATTAGGTCCTTAATTAGTTTTGGGTAAACGAGAAGAGGAGAATGTTATGGATTAGTTTGTAATTTACAATCATCTTTAATCACGTTTGACATCATGTGCAGTCAATAACTGGACATGGCGACAAACGTACAGTTTACAACAAAATATATATATAATATCACCTCGGTTCAACACCATGCATATCAATGTGTGCACGTCGCCGACACGTTCCTTCGTTCTAGCCATTAGTAAGGGATGCAAGTATCAAAGTAATTTTAGTTTTCACCTAACATTGTGACTGAGTGTTATTGCTTTGTGATATACTTACAGTAAACTTTAGCTCTTCAGATATAGATGGCTATCCTATGAAATGATGCACAGTTAAACAGATAATTTTTACTCGCTATTTTTTGTGTTTACAGAAGAATAAACATATAAAAAAACAAATAGAGAAATAATATAGGAGTCTAAAACAATAATGATAGGTGGAAACAGTGAATGTAGCAAACTTGGAAAGTTTGTGGAAGCAACAGGATGTTCTGCTACTAAGTAAAACTTTGTCTGAATTACATTCAAATATATAATAATTATATACTAAATGCAAATAAAATTATCATCTAATAATCACCAAAATCAAACAATAATGAATGTAATAATAGAATAAAATACAATTTTGCTACAGGAAAATTGGATATCATGTAATTTGAAATAAAGAATAAACATAAAAAATTGTGTGATCACAATTTTATAGAAAGAAACGAAAAATAATCCAAAAATAAAGTGAGGTAGTAAGTAAAATAAATAAAATTTCCTATTTATCTGTGTAACAAATGCTTTTGAAACATAACATTATGTTAGACCTGGCTCTACAGGAACATCCAAATATTAATAGATACTTTTCTTTAAATATTCATATAATATTTGAAGGTTATTGTTAACAAAATGTATGGTGTCATATAAAAAGTAAACGTTCACCATTCGGTATCGCACGCATCGGCTCGGATTTTGGACGCAAATCCGTGAATCCGACGCGTGCGTACGTTTCTATGGCGATTAGTGGACGCTTACCAAAAAGCTAAATGTATAAGTAGGTATAATACAACATTTTGGTTTATTGTTAGTTAGTTACCTTTTTCTTTTTCTTCTGTTTATCACCATCCGCACTCTCATTATCGCTCTCCTGTGAACCCTCTGAACTGTTGGAACTCTCAGTGCCCGGTGACTTGGTGCGCTTCTTCTTCTTTTTGCCAGATTCATGCCTATAATTAATTTGGCTTATTATACATATTGAAATTAAAAAACCCTGTTAACAATTATATTAGTATGTAATAAACAACTAGATTCTAGAATCATTATACACACATCAGAAAAGTTTTATAATTAAATATTTTTTAAACTTTTTAGAAAACATTACTGGCAGGTAAAAAGTATTCATGTAGGTTAAATGCAATAATAAAATAATGTTTTAAATTTAAAATAAAATAAAAAATAAAGTTTAACTTTAACAGTTAAGGGGGGAAAATTACAATTTCGTTTCGCAAGCAAATCGCAAGTCAGTTTAATTTTTCCTGGAGACAAAAAAACTTTACGCTGCTCTTTTTAAACATTGTGTGTGCATAATGCCTCGCCGTCATTTATCTCGCAATGAGATGCTTTGTGCCGTGGGAATGCTGGAAGCCGGACGCACTCAACGCGACGTTGTGATGGCCATAGAAACCCAGCAAAGCGTGATATCCAGACTCTGGACAAGGTATCTTAATATAGAAGTGGTCGAACGACACCGAGGAAGATATAGGGTAAGGACACAAAGAGAAGACCGTTTTTTACAAAACGCTGCTAGATGGCAGAGCAATATCACAGTTCGCCAACTCGTGGAGAGACTACGGTTGCAACACCAGCTGGTTATTAGTGACCAAACTGTTAGGAACAGGCTACAAGAAGTTAATCTTCACGCTCGTAGACCTTTAAGAGTCCCAGCTCTATGACGAGGAAATCGAGGGAGACGATTAGCATGGGCTCGTGGATATTTACATTGGAACAATAATCACTGGGCTCGTGTCATGTTTTCTGACGAATCTCGCTTCGGGTTTCATCCGGATTCCAGGAGAGTACGTATTTGGCGAGTTCCTGGACGTAACAGCCGACTTCAGCATACCCAGGAAGTTCACCCTTATCATGGTGGTACAATAATGATTTGGGTCGGAATCTGCCTCGGTGCAAGAACGGACCTCGTTTGGATACGTGGTAATTTGAGTGCTCTAAAATACCGCGACGAGGTGGTCCGACCTGATGTGATTCCGCACCGACTGCAAATCGGTGAAGATTTTATTTTCATGCAGGACAATGCTCGCGCGCACACTGCATCGTTAGTCATTAATGTATTCCGAGCGAACGACGTGGCGCTGTTACCGTGCCCGGCGGTCTTCTGACATGAATCCCATTGAGCACGTATGGGATCTTCTCGGACGAAGAGCTTTTAGTGAATGCCTGAAATTTGCGCACTGAGGAAGACCTTTTTCTACATCTTTCTAGAACTAGGAACATGATCCCACAGGACATCATTAACAATATCATATTAAGTATGGAAAGACGATGTAGAGCGGTAATGAATACTTTAGGAGGTCCGACAGACTACAAATTTGAATATAATTTAGTTTTTCAAACTGCCTATGTTTCTTGTTTTTTTTTCTTAATTTTACAATTAATAGGTTACCACTTAATTTTTTTCATATAATTTTTGTTTCCCTTAATTTTTTTTTTCTTCTTTCGATTTTTATTTTATTTGTGGTTTTTAAAATAACCATAAAATTACCTTACTAGTGATAAAAATACCTTATTTTATTTATTTGTTGATTACAAAAAAAGTTTGAAAATATGTTTGATCCCTAGACTTTTTTGATGTGTGTATATTGTTGTTGTTATTCTAAACAATTTCCAGCTACTTCTACAAATAGAAATCAACTTTGAAGTAAAAAAACTAAACTAGATAGTAAAATAAGATAATAAAAAATAATTTACCTATATACTTGCCTCTTTGGCACAAGTAGATACACCTGTCTGAATTAAAAATGGTACTACAGTAACTTAATCAAAGAAATTTATACCATTATTAAAATTTGTTCAAATGTAGTATTAATAAGTAATTGAATAACCAAATTCAATTCGGTATATAAAGCAAAAACTAAGGTATACGTATTTATTTCAAAGATTAAGGTATTTTAAGAAACTAATTTGAATATTTTTGTTTTCTATTCAGTAGTTTTTTTTATAATATTTTTTTAAGTTTTGCTATTTAGGTAGAAGAGCCATTACTCATTTCTCAACTCATTTGTCTAACTGTTAGTACCACAGGGCACGTTAAGAGCCGCTACCAAATTAGTTAGTACCACAGGACAGAAACGCTACTTTACCTAAATGATGACACGTCACTTTGTCGTGACGGCAAAAATATTCAAGTTAGTTTCTTATAGTAACTTAATGTTTGGATTGAAAATATAAAAAAACGTACCTTAGCTTTTACTTTACATACCGAATTGTTTCCAAAAACACAAGTTCATTGTTTAACTTAGATGCTATTATACAGTATATGGAAAGGGTACATACTTGTCCTTTTTGTTTTTCTTGGACCTTTTCTTCTTTGGTTTCTTTGCTTCTGGTGATGCACTGAAATTATAAGATTATAATTATTATATTTGTATAATTCTTCTGTACGTGTGTGTCACTGAACTCCTCCTGGACCGATTTTGATGAAACAATTGGACCCGTTGGTGGCGCTGCAATCGGGTTCTAGAATTTTTATATTTCATTTTATTCGAAAATATCCATGGGCGAAGTTTGTTATAAAATTCTAATAATATAATTCTATTCTAATTTTATTTATAATTTTGAGCTCCCAACGCGGTATTATTTTATTACTCACTAGCTTTCCGCGCCCGGCTGTGGATATTTTAAAACAAAATAAAATATAGCCTATAACACTCAGGGATAATTAGGTTCCTATTAGTGAAATAATTTTTAGAATCGGTTCATTACTTTGAGAGATTACCCCCTACATCCAAACTTACAAACTTCACCTCTTTATAATATTAGTATAGAATATAGATAATATATACACCCACTATGATTGCTGAAATATCAAACTCCATTCAGTTGTTTTGGAGCTTATTTTGGATAAACAGATGTATCATTTAATTTTCAGATATTGATATTCATTATGAAATCACAGACAGACAATGCAATTTTATATATTTGTATAATAGATACCTTCGTTTTTTCTTTTTCTTAGAGGGCGGGGCCTCCAAATCTTCCTTTTCGTTGCTTGGTGTCCTCACCAGCGGATATTTCTGGGCCTCCTCCTTCGCTCTGCGCTCAGCATCAAAGCTGGTCCCTTCAACGAACCGCGGCGATATGCCGAACGCATCTCGCAGGCGGGCGTTCTTCTCCTGCTGCGCTTCGGCCACCGCGTGAGTCTCGCGAACGCTGCGTGAAACGAAACGTAAATTCAAGATGGCGGCATCAAAAAACTCTATGTTGTCTATGGCCCAGAGAATATTAACTATAGATATTCCGATGGCAGTTATAACCTGCTTTGTGATAATAAAAAATAACGAGTTCATAATCGATTGATTAGTAACACATACTTATCTGTTCCGGTGGCGAAAAGTGAAACTAATGTAGGTAATGCCACAGTTTTAGAACAAAATAAAGATTTAAACACATTACAAAATATTACATCTAATAATTTATTTTAATATTTTTACTGTAAACTTACACTATATATATTACACTATATCCAATCAATAATTCAGTATTGAACAAACCCCACTGAAAATCAAGCGTATGATTTCTAATTATAACTACTACTGATAACATTCATTGCACAGTATAAAGAAATTAATACTATCTTACCGCCCCCGGCGTCGCCCGTGGTTATTTTCGAACAAAATAAAACATAGCCCTAAGCCTCTGTGATATGGTGGCTTTCTAATCGTGAAATAATTTTTAGAATCGGTTTCAGTAGTTGAGAGATAACCCCCTATATCCAAATTTGCAAACTTACAAACATTGCCTCTTATAATATTAGTATTGATTCCTTTACCTTAGTCGCACCTAGAAGAACGGGTTAAAAAAACAATCATAGTACAGTCAATCCAAATAATGTGATCAGGTGGAATGAGAACAGAGAACCAGCGCTATCGGGCGTAATTAAAAAAACAAGCTTACGATACTTGGTATGAAATCGTTTCGTTCCCAATTACAAACGTCGTTACTTTAGTACTAATTGGAAATGTGACATTTTTTAAATACACTTTTCATGTTCTATTTTGCTTAAGGTACCTACTTAAAAAACAAGGCTAATGTAAGGCGTATTGACCGCATCCGGAACGATGTCATTAGAAAATAATGCGAAGTGAAAGATGATGTTGGGACTAAAATGAAGAAAAGTCGTTTACGCTGGTTTGGACACGTTGAAAGAAAGATTGACAAAAAAGGTTTATATGGCAGAAGTGAAAGGAAATGCTGGCAGAGGACGATCTAGCGGACGTAGGTGTACTTTTATTTAACATATAAAATATTGATGGAAGGCAATGTTAAAAGTACACACAATCGTCGAGCATGTATGAAAGGTATTAAGCGAAAGATGTATAACAGGATCGTAGCAAATGGCATTCGATTGTCTCTGTCTACTCCTTTTGGGATAAAAGGCGAGACGATTGATAGATAATATTTTCTTTGTGCATCAATATATTTTAGTTAGTTGCGTTGCGTCATGTCCTTGAACATTTGTCTATTGATTTTTTTGACAAAATTCATTCGTTGGCATCAACTAACAACTAATGTCGGCGCTGTCAAATCACCATTGCGGTGACATATTAGTTACTTTCGGACATCATCAGAGGATCCATGGGGTGCTTGCATCGCCACACAGTCTCGAGTATTTTTATAGACCAAAGCGTTTCAAATGAGACTGAACGATATATCGAATCTTGCATGTTTGCGACAAAAGTCATCGGATCAAGCCGAGAAACACACACACGGTCGATATGTCGTTTAGTCTGAATGTGAGCATCGCACCTTACGACAGACCGCACCGACTTCCTCCGCTCCTCGTCATCGAGACAGACCTGCAAGTGTTGGTTAGGTTCGCGGGGGGTCGCTGGGCAGTTACACCGGCAACAGCAAGTGCTGCGGAGTCCAGCGAAAAGCGCTTGCAACGCCTCCGTGGGCGATATCACCGGCCTTTCATCCGGTCTCGGATTGGGTTCCATTGAAGCCGCTCGCCCGCGCGTCGCCTGAGATACAACCGTTTGGAAGGTCCCACGCCACAACCTCTCGAATACTAAGCGTTCACTTGACATGCTATATAACCTAACTTAAATCTAATTGGAAGACTTGTTTACCCTATTCTACTTAAATAACTATGGAAGACGTTGGATTCAAGTCCAAGACTTGCGGACTACATTGCGGCGACGCGCTGACTGCCGCACCCTCCGGTAACCAAACAGGATACACGCCGACGCGCGCACTTTGCGCACAAAGTCGGGACCAATCTCCGCTAGACGCCGCAGAGATCTCTACCAAATTACGTGCGCTTAATGAACTTGGGATGTTTATTTTTGAAGATTCGCGGCGGTTTGTCAAATTTCATTCGATTTCAATATAATACAATATGGCCATTCGTTAGGTAGCCTCAAATCGGCTAAATGAGGTATACTTATCCATCCTAATATTATAAATGGGAAAGTAACACTGTCTCTGTTTCGGTTTCACGGCTAAAGCACTGAACCGATTTTGATGAGATTATAATAGTAGAAAGCTATATATCATAAGGCGCCTTATTGCTCGTGACCTAGACGTCGTATGAATCCTATTACATTATAACGCTATATTAAATTCCATGACGCAAATTCCTCGCCATTTACTCTACCACATAGTTGGGATACACGACCAAATGTGGAAGTATGTATATTTTAATAACACAATATCATTGAATGAAGGCAATTTAGTACATCTTCGAAAATCATAAGAGGGGTTTGTTTTATATGATAGCTGACCTTGGGCTCTATTGAAATTATTACGGCATCATATGAATATACTTCTATTTCCCTTTTAAATAACTACAATAATTCGATATGTAGGTATAGTGCCACGGGGCACGGGGGATATAAACGCTACTTTACTAAAATTTAATTATTTCGTCTATAGGCAAAACTTTGAAAAATTATATAACAAAGTATTGGAAAGAAAACAAAAATATTCAAATTAGTTTCTTAAAAGAACTTTACTTTACTTGAAATAAAAATAACTTGGACAAGACATTGGTTTGATTCAGGGATTAGTCTAATCTAATTAGTTTTACTGGAGGTCCGTTTTTTAAATATAAAAGACTGTCGCAGTCCGGTTGTAAGGTAAATAAAGACTGGCGACCAAGTTTTAAAATGTTTTATTCATACTAATATTGGTTTTTACGGCTAAACGGCTGAATCGATTTTGATGACTTTGGTACGGGGATGTCGTTAACACTGGGGAAATGCTATTTTAAAAAAAATGTTCTGGTAAGGTCCGCACAACATAGGACTTCTGTTCTTATTGGTCCCTCCTGCCTTGACTCTCATTTGACGTGTTTTTTTTTGCACAGAGATAGTTGCAGGGCCGGAGAGTGACATCTAATAGGCTATATTATATCCCGGAATTCCTTAGGGATAAAATCTTTTCTAAAATTTCCACGGCGTTTGTATGCTACTCAATAACATGACAACGGCTAACGAATTTGACTGAAAAATGGAACGTAAATAGAATTGTATCCTAAATGTATACTTATTACAAGGACATTCTCGGGCCGGGCATTCAATGCTTACCTAGCTATTGGTGCAGACCCGTCGTTTTTGGCCTTAGAATCAAAATTAAAGATGCCGCGGTCCTAAGTATAGGCTTGAATTAGAGAACATCTACAGAAAGACATTTCATTATTCAACTTCCACGCAGGCGAAGCCATGGTCAAAAGCCATTATAGTTCCAACATAAATATCGCGCGTGTGTCCTAGTAAGCAACACATTATTAGTGTCTTTGCATATTATAATTACGAAACGCACCCTACCAAGCGAGGGGTGAATGCCAAAGGTCCCGGCCACCCCACTTTACATAGGGTGAGTGAGAAGGGAGCAAAGCAAATCTACTACGGTGACGTCACGAGCAAAAATCGATACCACGCATCACCTAACACGATTTTCAACATACGTTAGTGTATGTTGAAAATCGTGTTTAGGCATAGGCTTAGGCATTTCTTGTCTTTTTCTATAAGTGAAGAAATTGCCCTTCCAAGCACGAGAAGTCGAGTAAATTTCTTAAAGAAAATTGGCGGTAAGCTTGGCCTAATTGGTAGAGCCTCAGACTTAAAACCGGGGGGGGGGACAGTGTTCAAATCTCACTGATGCCAAAAATCTATTTTCGCACTTCTTCTAAAAATAACAGGTCCATTATCCATAATTTATCTGTTCCCAATTTCTCAGTAAATAATCTACATGTGTCACTGTAATTTAGCATTTATAGTTACTTATTCAATATATCTAAGTGAAATAGCTGTTATTTTTTCAATGGATTTTATTGAATAGGAAATATGGGTGGTTAAACTTTGCCCCCGTTTTCTCTTTCATAATCGATCACAATACAAAGCTCTTAATTTTTTTTAAAGCGCCTTTCCATTACCCTTCAATTATATACATCGCATTTTTTTGTAGCTTATTGAAAATTCAAAATAATAATTATTTTATGATTTTTTAATTGGTCAAAAATAATAAATTATTATTTTGAATTTTCAATAAGCTACAAATAACGCAATATATATAATTCAAGGGTAATGGTATAAGAGCTTAAAAAAAATTAAGAGCTTTGTTATAGATTTCGTAAGAGAAACAGGGGCAAAGTTTAACCACCTATATTTCCTATTCAATAAAACCAATTGAAAAAATAACGGCTATTTCACTTAGATATATTGAATATGCTAAATTACAGTGATACAGGTGGATTATTTACAGAGAAATTGGGAAAGTTTATCCCCATACAAATTATGGATATAAGGGTCTTAAGTGCAGCAACAGACTTGCCACCTGTTTTGTTCAATATGGACAAATGGCAAAAAGCGGTCGCAGTTACTGGTGTCTCTAGCCACGACGCAAGGTATGAAGAAAAAGAGCAATGGATTATGTTGTTGCAAAAGTTCAAACTCTTCGGAGAATAGCTGGAGGTTAATTGGATGGGGACAGATATTGATCGGGAAAACGATACAGCTATATAGAGCAAGTTCTTATGTAGTGGATTCTATTTTTGAAGACAATAGCAACGATCGTACACAGCAGAAAACATATCGTCTTTTAGATCATCATATATTTTCTCGGGGGTATGACACATTTGCCCGTGATAAAAAGTAGACTGGTGCGTCGGTGGCCGAGTGGTAGGCAGACCCCGGGTTCGATTCCGGAGCCCGGCCAAGTACCGATGAGTTTTTTAATTAAAAACTTATGTACACACAGCCACTCTCAAAAGTATACAAGGAGAAAAAGACACACTATCCTCGCCCCTCACACCTCTACACAATATCCGTTCCCCGCTGCTTCATTCATAAACGTCTACTTTGTAAACATGTTCCAAATTCAACAATTTATCTTTCTTTTTGAGATTTTTAATATTGAAATATGTCACATTGTCATATAAACATATAAACTAGCATTTCTTGTCTGTCACAATCTTGTCATAATACGTTTTATGGCTCTGCTTATTCGTATTACTAAATACCTACTATATCTACTTAATTTCTACTTAAAATCACCGTTACCTACTTTGTATCAAAATGGCTCTAACGGCCCTGAAAAGGCTACATATTGTTACTCTGCGCGAAACTGGACTAAATGTATCTGAAATAGCTGGTCGAGTTACACGAAGAACTGTTTACTTGTGGCTCAGAAGATATGACGAGGAGGGTGGTGTTGAGCGTCATCCGCCTCGCCCTAAACAGCGAGCGACCACTGCAGACCAGAATAATAACATAGTCTTAACACACTCCTTAGCTCCATTTACTCCCACTAGAGTAACGGCGAATCAATATAATGTGTGTATGGAAGTCGTTCGTCGTCGTCTTCATGCAGCAGGAATACACTGCCGGAAACCTGCCAGGAAGGTTCTTCTCACGAGAGAATTGGATTCACTCTACAATATTACAACTTTGATTGGACGAATGAGGTTGTAATTTTTAGGGACGAAAAACTTTTCGTTCAGAGAGAGATTGACGAAAGATTTTATGGCGTCGGAACAATAGATCAGATAGATACGCAATGAACAATGTAATGACCAATAGATCAAGTGGCAGAATCAGTATTGGCTTTTGGGGGTGGATGAGTTCAATGGGCACTGGCGAAATCTGCGAAATAAATGGACGGCTTAATGCTCAAAAATACTTGGACATATTAAAAAATGTTTTAGCGCCAACTGTCAGATTAGTATATCCAGGTTTAAGAAGATTTTATTTAGCAACATGCAACATAATTGTTCATTCCATCGCGCGCATATTGTCAAAGAGTGGCTTGAAGCGCAAAACTATATAATACTGATAAATTGGCCATCGAAAAGTCCGAACCCTATTGAGAATGTATGGGGGCAAATGGTATTAAATTGGGATCCTAGTGAGGTCAGAAATAATGAGAACTTGAGACAGCTAGTTATGTCAATTTAGGATTTTTTCAGAGGTAGGGATTTATGTCGGAATTGGTAAACAGTATGAAAGACAGGTTACAGGATGTGTTAGATAACTGGCGACTACACCAGATATTAAATAAAAATTATTACTTACACAATACCTAGATAGATAATACCTACTTAAAATAAATTATTTAAATTTTATTTTTATAATAAAATCTTGTTAAAGTATATACCTAATTGGCAACATCGCATTTGTCAATGAGAAACACATCTTTATCAAACGTCAATAATTAGTATTGAAAAAGTAAAATTTATGTCTCTTTCTAAAGTATATAATTGGCAACGTCGCATTTGTCAATGAAAAAAACATCTTTATAAAACGTCAAAAAATTGTATTGAATTTTATATGTATCTCTTTCTATATGGCTGTGGTACATAATCCGACAAACCACACTTAGAAGCTTTTCCATCTAATTATATCTCAACAGAACTAGCCACTCGTTAGGTATAGCCTCACAAATACCATCGGCTAAAAGAGGGAGACTTGGTCTTCACCTGGGTTAGGACCGGCAACACGGTTCCGGGCGCCGTAAGGCCCGTGAAGAATAAGAAAAAATAAATCTTTGCCTGTTACATTAAATTTAGCACTTTATTTCAAAATATTATGCAGGTTTCAATATAAACATTGTGCTAAATTAGCATAATCACATAAATTGGACACACGTCTTTGTAGCAATTGTCACATCTGGAATTTAGCTTTTGTTGATATTCAGTCTCATTTTATATTTTGCTAGCGATCCGTCCTGTCTTCGCCCGGATAGAAGAAAGTTGTCATATATCTCTACGGCCCTCCAACTATCTCTGTGCAAAAAAATCACGTCGATCCGTTGCTCTGTTTTGACGTAAAAGAAGAACAAACAAACACTTTCGCATGGGTATACAAATCTATCATCACGCCTTTTATCCCAGGGGTACAGGCAGGGCAGGGCAGAGACAAACGATGTCATTTGCTACGTACGATCCTGACATACTTACCTCTTTCAGCCGCCTTTATATTCATCACATCTCTCACAAATCTTCAATTTCCCCATACATACTAAATCCATTTAAATATTATATAAACAGACATGCTTATGGAAACATCGTGAAAACTAGATCTCAATAGGATTATCAGTTATTACAAACCTACCCCGTACCCACTTTCACATTTCGAAAGACCATGACCTCATTTCGCGTTACCCTAAAGCGGATGCACCCCAAAAATATAACTTTGCAGAGAGGAGTTGGCAAAAAAGATCGGCAAATGGATAATTTGGAGCTGGGAAACAAAGACAAGAAAGCAGCACTTAGCTGGTAAAATTAGAGCCGTGGGGTACGGGCATTCTTTGAGTGGCCATTGATGTGGACCCGTCGTTTTTGGCCGAGTTGAAACGAAAAAAGTCGCGGTCCTATCGGGTAAAAGAAAGGAACCCGACAAGAAACGGAATGATAGGACTTGAGAAGACTTGGCGCCTCAAAATTAAAAAAAACAGGTTCCTACAAAGCTACAGCCGCAGATATTTACATGAAATTAAATTCTATATTCTACAAGTCGTAGCGTTGTTTAATCCGCCGCGTTTTGATTAACGCTTAACTTTTCGTACACAGCACGGAGACGTATTCACATCAAAATAATAATATATGCCTAAGAACAGCACTGAATTTCTTGCTCCCGTCCTATCATCAGGCATGAATCGATCATTTTTCCAGCATCCTTACAAAATGGAATAACAAAGGAAGACGGTGCTTTGCGTCGACATCGGTGTCGAATAACACTCGAGCTATATAGTAGCACTAGGTAGGTAGTCACAGTCCACTTGTCTTGGCTTGTGACAAACTTGTTTGTCAGTTGTCACCTTCATTCATGGACTCCCATTGCCACTTTTCACCAAATGCTATTTTTATATTTATGCTAACTATTTAAAAAAATGCATAAACACAGTCCGCTTACCTTGGCTCGTGCATGTTATAGCCACTGTGCCATCAATAAGCCGGCTGCTGACACTCTTATTTGTCAGTTGTCACCACCATTAATGGACTCCCATACCCACCTTCAACCAAGTCCATGTCATATGCAACTTAAAAAAAATTAAGGTACTCACGCCGGCCTCCCGAACTCATCCTTGGACACCTCCTTGTCGCCGTCGACCTCCGAGATCTTCGCCCGGAACGCCGCGACCCGCGCCGCTATCTCCTCACGCGGGAACCTGCGCAACCACACCATTGAAACGCTCATCATAGAGTACCACAGCAGCGATAGTGTGAACAAGTGCACAAGTCCCCATCTGGAGCCGCGATTCTGTGTTCTACGATCGATTGGCTATTTTATGATATAATCAAATTGATTGATTGAATGATTTAAAAAAAATACTACTTCTTCTTTTATTATGACTCCGCCAATGTTAATCGCTGATTTGCCAATTTATCGGTATTTAAGACAATCCCGCCGACCGTGACATGTCCTATTAATCACTGACTAATCACAACTATCACAGCGCGGACGGGATTAAACTGGATTCCCCATCATGTCACGATAAAATAAAATACTAAAGACAGAATTAGATAATAATTTTATATATTCAAGAACAGTCAAAGTCGCTAATCAAAGTCAAAATGGTGAATCGATTTGGGGGAATCTTGGTACAGACATAGATTGGAGGTATTTTCATCATGAAACATAACAGCTTCTAAATAATAGACTCCTCATGCTTCGGAAGGCACGTAAAGCAGGCCTCCGCACTTCTAAAAATAAAATTAAAGAAGTGACTGGTCTATAAGGTCCATTAAGTGCATCAACGGCCTGCCATCTGTTCTGTTCAAAAAGTGGACACTGTTACTGTGTGTCTGGTCACATAGCAAGCTATAAAGGTCGTGACGAAGCTAATTAGGTAGGCCAGTGCACTAGGTCAAACATCGCGTGCTTAAAACTAAAAACGAAATAGCCCATTAACGTAAACCACACCTAGAAACTAAGCTTTATTGAAATAAATCTGGCAAATTTATTTAAGTTTAGCCTTCATGCCGCTGTACTTTTTTTTTTTTCATTAAAGGGAAGGACTCATAAGCTTCGTGACGTCATATTTTATGTACAAGTATTAAAACTGTAAATTCTAAATTTAAAATTCACCACCAGAAGGGGGAGGGGAAGTCACACAACAAAAAACATCTAAATAACAACACCAAATAAATCACGATGTATATTGGGGAATATATTATCATCTTTTACTTTATGAAAGTATTCGCTCGATATTCACAAAAACAAAACCACGTTTCAACACAAAATCACAGAATCGCGCCGCACATATTTCCACCATATTTACCTACCAATGCATGATGTACGCGAATCCAATGTTCTAATCGGAGAATTAATTTTGCGAAACAATAAAAAAGAAACGCGATAAGATGTGACTACGCAACACAACCGTGTCGTTCGATGGACGCGCGTGAAATGAAAATAATAGCAGGGCTTTGAACTCGGGCGCAACTACCCTATAGTTAGGGGGTGGTAATAGGATACAATTTACAATGGGACGTGGGCAAGTGCACGCTCGTAAACAGCTTATCGTTACGAAGAAATCAATAAAACAAGTTATATATGGAGCAACGTTTTCTATTTCACATAAAACTGTATTGTTTTCTATTGCATTTGCATAACATTAAACAAGTTCTATTGGCGTAAAAATATAAAGAATAAATGCTAACTTTTCATAAAAAAAGGATTTAAATTTTTGTATTGACATGTCGAGAGAGAGAGAGAGAGGGGCAAACGTAAAATCTAGGTATACATATAAATAAAAAATAATTGCTGTTCATTGGTAAGCGCATCACTTAAGAAAAAACAGGGAAAGAAAACTTGGAAAAATTGGTTGGAAAATCTGAAATTTCAGGAAAAACTGAAATAGATAGGGGTTTTTTTTAAATCAACATATTGATACTAGTTTCAAAATATGGAATTTATACCTAAAAAAAGTGCGAAAGCCTGGAAAGCTTGTAAAATATGTCAAGAAATATATAGGTAGGATCTAGACTCAGATTCTAGAGTCTAGACTTTTATTATAATGTTCCTGTACAATTTTTCTTTGGACTTTCATAATAATATCTCATGTGCCAAATATTTAAATATAAAAATAATACAATTAATTATGTTTCAAGATCAGCTATTGTGTTGTCTTATAAAAATTTTAAGGAGACTTTTGGGCCCAGGTGATTTGAGTTGTAACAAGTTGAAACACCTCAATGGTGTTTTTTGTCGGTACGCCAAAGTTAATGTTTGATACATCATTTTGAAGATGATTTTTCCCTGTAAGGACGAAAAATAATCAAACAAATCAAATATAACGTTTCTTTTAAAATTAGACTAATTTATGTATTTTGTAAAAGACGCCATTTGTTGGTGTTTAGTTGAAGTAACGGTGCGAAGGTTTCGCACGGGTCATTTAGTATTTCTATAATGTAGAATTTCTATAGGAACTAGAAAAATTAAAATAAGGAAAACTAGTGATTAATCAATTCAAAGTAAATTGAATCATGTGAATGTGAATGATTGAATTGCTTCAGTTTTGCTTCAAGTGAAGAAACTGTATGACAGATGCAAAACAGTGAATATATCTCTAATTTACTGTACTCAAATTTAAGTCTGAAAGAATTCTTTTAAATTGGTTCATTAATTGTTGTTATCACAAAGTTAATTGTCCTACAATATCTTTAGAACTAAACTCACTCTCTCTCACCTTGTTTCTTTGGAAGCCAAGACAATAAATTCCAACACAAAATGTGTAAATTGAGATCTCTCCTTTCACAATAAGTAGTAACATTATACATTATTATAAGTTTTTTCTATTTATTGATATTATTGTTTAATGTGGTATTGGAATAAAACTGTTCATTGTATATTGTTTGTCCTTCTTTCATACTAGAACAGAGCTGGAGAGTGGCATCTAGGCTACTTTCTATCCTAGAAATCCTTTAAATATAATAAATACATGTCACATATCAAAAAATCACCGGGGGAGAAAGCTACTAATTTGTAACTTTACCTACTTTGTTCAAAGTTTGCTACACACACGACACTACACACCTAACCCACTTTTTCTTCTAAGCACTTATGTAACACATTTCCTTAGATTGGTATCAATCAGAGGCTAGGAAGATTATAAGTAATAAAGTACCAGTTAAATTATGGCCTACACACTTCCTACACTTAATTGTGCCCATGGTCAGAATTACATGTGAAAAATAACACCTTAATTAGCATTGTATAAAAATATCCTGGCATTTGGTAGTTTCAAGACAAGCCCACCCACATTCACACCTTTATTAAATAACTACATACTTATATAAATAAAAATTAAATGCCTTCCTTGATGCTTTACCTTAATAGTAAGGTTTTTAAGGAAAGTAAAATTGTAAGTTGTTGGAAAAATTGAAAAAATTGAAAGAAACTGAAAGTGCTTTTTTCTATGGCATTTTTGTATGAACTCAAGACCATAATAGGGGATGAAAGTTAATATGGGGCTCCACGGGCAAAGCCAATGCAGAAAGATAGTAAGTATAGTATAATAAATAACTATAAAAATTTTGAAATCAGTTCAGTAGTTTCAGAGATTACAAACAAAGGAAGTTTAGTGTTGATCTATTCATGAAATATAACCCAATATGATGGAATAACAACCTTTTACATCCATATAATAACTGTAAATATTAGTACTAAGTTAATTTAAAATCTGCATTAAAGTATTTATTTATAAAATATGTTAATCCATTGGTTCCAATTCCAATACCAACAGAAAATGTATTTATTTGCATTGACTTTATAAGTAAAATTAAATCACATTCCTCCTAATGAGGACATGGAGGATATTTCTGAAAAAGAATGCCTTTACTTTTTCTATGCAATACCGAATCTATATCTTGTTCCAAATATATCGGCTGACACTTAATTTGAATTTACAACAAAAAAATATAGCTATATTATCATTATACCATTTATCCTATGAGGGGTAGGCAGAATTAATCAAATTACCTACATTTGCTACAATTCTTAACACATCTCTTTCGCCTCCTTTACAAAATGCCTTTCAATATTTTTTTATGTAATCATTAAAAGTACCCTAAGTCTAGGGCACCTTCTGCCATATATAAACCTTTTTTAGTTAATTTCATCCTTCATTCTCTCAATGTCTCCAAACACTAGAAGAACAATGTTTTGGTACATATCTACACAAAACATAGTTCTTCTATTGTGACTCTATAAAATTATTTATTAAACAAAATCAATTAATTTTCGCCACAACTGACATGTGTCAGCCAGAAGCAGAACAACATATTATATGGAACAGGGTATAGTGTAGAAATCAATACTAATTAGTAATTTATATCTCACCCTTGTTCCTCCAAATTGTCTTCAAATTCTGCACACTTGAGTTCCAGTTTACGTTTTCGTTCATGGTCCAATATCTCCCGGTTTGGTGGTCTATGCGAAGCCGCATCAAGTTTTGCTATATCTTCTTCGCCACGATAGCCGCTTTGATCTTTGGTTTTGCGTACTGTCGCCCAGTTTCGTTGCACAAAGCCGTTGGTACCGGAACCGCGGGCCGTGGGTAACCCGATTCCGTTGTACATCTTCCTATTATTTATTACTTATATATCCTAAAAATAAATATTTGATATGGTTAGATTAGTGTACCTACATACATTCACTATAATTAGCTATTGCGATTTATTGTGTCATGAGTGACTATATAAATTCAATGAAGCTATTACTTATTGTATTGCAAATAATTGCGAAATAGACTTAATTTAATAAAGAAAATTACCATAAAAACTATAATTCTGTCCTATTTTAATAAGCGCTAAACGCACGCACGTCCATCTTGGTTGTCTGACTGACAAAACTTGACAAAAAAAAGTGACAGCTAACTGATTCTGATTAATCATGGCAACGAATGAAAGAACGAAAAAACGTAGTGAACGAACAGCAAAACTTTGTAAAATTTGATAAAATCGAATAATAATATATCTTTGATAATACTACACAATAAAGCTAAGTGTATATTTGATTTAACTTTTTAACACGCTTTCGTTATCGTATAGTTTTGATATATTGTACTAATAATTTATTGCTAAAGTTATTATATTTCATCATCGATCATCTTTTCAGTCTTTACATAGTACAACACTATGAATTATCCTGACTGAAATGACTGAATCATTCAATCAAAACAAATATTTTTAGGTTATGTTAGGGTATGTTGTGAATCGGAATAATACCATATAAACGAAATATTATCGCTAATAATACAACGCATACCTACACAAAATGCTAGACAAACTTCTATACAACACTGTTTTAAGTCAAACTTTTTCACCATGTGGCAAATACTTGGTTGCCGGCAACATCTACAGTCAAATTGCTGTTTTTGAGTAAGTCTATTTTCTTTCTACAATGTTGTTTTTATATTTACGTTGTCTATTTAAAAAAAGTAAGTAACATTTTTTTCTTTCTTCACGGGTTACCTTACAGCTTCCGGGAACCGTTGCCGGCCCCAGGTTACCCAGCTGAAGACAAAGTCTTCCTCATTTAGCCGATGATTTTTTGAGGCTATACCTAACGAGTGGCCAGCTCTGTTGAGGTATGTAGATGGAAAAGCCTCTGTACGGTTTGTTATTATAAAAACCCATCGTACATGTCGGTTGTGAGCCGATGTCTTTCCCACTCGACCACCGACGCCCCTGTAACATAACAAGTAACATTTGATTTTTGTTTTCCAGCTTGGACCGAATAACAAATCCTATTGCAAGTTTCACTCCCGATTGTAACAAGCCAAAATACGTTCATACTGTTGAAAATGCCAACCAAATATGCAGCTTAGTATCAACAGAAACATTTTTGGTCGCTGGTACAGTACATGGTATTATAGGTTGGAATTGGAAATCTATAATTTGCTCAAAACTAGGTAAACCTTCTTGGTCAATAAAAATCCCAGCAATGGGCTCTACCCTTGAACAATTAGATGTGAATAGTCTGTGGCTCTCTGATGATGAGGAAACATTGTATGCGGGCTGTGGTGACAATAACGCATACAGCTTCAGTTTGGAAGATGGGAAGCATATCTCTACTTATAATGGACATACTGATTATTTGCATTGTATACATGGAAAGTAAGTTTCATTCAAATTAATATATCAAAATTTGTGACAAAGATTATCCCCATTTATTGTAACATTTTATCTATGCTTTTAATACCTAGTTTCTAGTTTTTTTTTTGCTTTATCTCTGCCTACCATTCTTGGCATAAGATGTGTGATTATAGATAGTGTTTTTTTTACTTGTCTTATTTGGCAAACAAACTTTGCATGTCTTTTTATTGTAAAGTTTTTAAATAAGAGTTTAAAAAAAAATATTATTATGTAATATTGTTAATTTAACATCTTTTAAGAATTTTAAATGACAACTTATTTTAAGAAGACATGCAAAGTTTTTTTTTAATTAGTTTATTTAAAGTCGCCCTAACTGCAGGATCATTAGCGACTACAGTGTATTTTTAACAACATGTATAGTATTCTAATATACTTATTACCAAATAAGACAAATAAAAAAAATACACTTTAGACAGTTTCTTTTTATGTTTAACAAGGTTTCATATATCTTCAAACTTTTCATAATATGCTAAATATGTACAGTGTAAACTCTATATAGCGACACTTAAGGGACTGCGCATTTTATGGCGTTATTGAGAGTTGACCTTAAATGGAGAGAAGAAAAATAGATTTTACTATTATAAAAAGTTAAAAAAATACAAACAATGTCTGTTATCTTCGTCTAACAAACACATAGACAATAAAGCAACAAAAGAACGTACACAGCTGCAGTTCTTATTAATTTCGGCAACTTAGAAAGTACTGTTTAGTGCTTAATACTGACCTATTGTAGATGTTATTTAGAGTGGGTGTGATGCTACATAAAGTGTATCATTCTATGGATAACAAGGTAAACTAACCAAAGTCAAATAATTTTGATGTTTTAGGGAGGTTGTCGTTAAATCGAGTGACGTTAAATGGAGTTTACACTGTATTTATTTGTATGTTTGTTTGTCCTTCTTTCACCTCAAAACAGAGCAATGGATCCACATGATTCTTTTGCACAAAAATGGTTGGAGGACCTAGTGTGTACACTGGATTGACTGACATAGGCTACTTTTTATCAATGTCACATTGTACATACTAAAAAATAAGCAAATAACAGATACTTATGTCTGTTGAAGAACTGACACATATAGGTCTATTAAATGCATCAATAGGTTTATTGGTAAAAAGTGGCCACAGTTACTGGTGTCTCTGGTCACCCTGCAAGGTGTGTGTATTACAAACTTTACTTCTATATTAGTATATTGTATTTGTAATTTATCCACACATAATTACAGAGACCAGCAATTGATAACTGCAGCGGAGGATGGTCTCGTGAAATTGTGGGACATTAGAACTGGCAAGTCCCATTACAGTGTTGAGCCACACGCCAATGCTAAAGTATCTCGGCCAGAACTTGGCAAATGGATTGGAGCTGTGGCGCTGGGCGATCATTGGTTTGTAAGTAAAAAAAGTTTTGTTTAAAACATCATCAGTCATCACATCACTAAGAGCGAGGCCTTTCCTGGTTGCGTTGCGGCGCCGCAGCGCAAAGATTTTGTCGCATTGGTGCCAAACTGGCGGTAGGGCGCCACTACTATCCACTTTCCATATAAAAAAACACTGCGCTGCACTGCCGCTCCCCGTATGACACCTCCCCGCTTCGTCTCTCTGGTCCAAGTCCAGTTACGACGTTGCCACGTTGTGACATATCTTCTTCTTTTATAATAGCTCCATCAATGTCAATCGATGATTTGCCAATGTCAAGTATTATGGACGTCACAGTAACAATAAGCTGATAATCAGTGGGTAGGATGCTCCCGCCGGCCGTGATATGTCCTATTAATCACTGACAAATCACAACCATCACAGCGCGGGCGATTCCCCAACACGTCTCCGCGGGCGCGTGTGCTATCCACCAAGGCGTGTCGTGGAATCCCTGTGACATATCATTGTGATTTATATGTAGGATGACGTAGCAGCACCACTCAGGCGCCGCAACGCACGGCAACGCGTCCTGCGGCCTCGCTCTAATATTTGCTTTAAATCTCCCAACTTCATCAAAACTAATTATTGAGCCATCATTTTAAAGATTACATTCATTTATGGCGAATAATAAACAAACAATTTATAAAAGCTTTTGCCACTTTTAAAACCTGTACCTATTGTAAAAAGTGCCACCTATTGACTTTGCACTGGTCATACATATGACTTGTTGTAAAAAAACTGTATTGTAAAAAAACTAATATCTTAACTTGGTTGTTTCTGGAAAATCTACATTATGCTTGGTATCATTATATTAACTCTTTCTAACAAATAATTAATATTTATTTACTATTTAAGCCAAAGAATTCTAAATTTCTTAGTGTACATACAGGAACCGATTTTTTTTGTAGATACATAATTTCATCCTACACAAATATTCTTTTCTACATGATTATGTTATCTATGATGAAATTTTTCCGCAGACTTTATTCACTTATATGTGATAGGGTATTTTTAATACAAATAAATCTTCCTTGTGAACCAATTTAAACAAAATCCATTTAGTAGACACAGAGCAAAATGTAGTACAGACAGACAGTTGTGGCTGAGGATTTTTTTTAATAATATTTACTGATATATCTTAGAAGTAGCTAATACACATAATTAATTTTTGCAGGTTTGTGGTGGTGGTCCGAGGGCTGCATTATGGCATCTTCGTTCAAGTGATGCGGTCACCACCTTTGACATTCAAGACAAAGGTATCCACGTAACACTCTTCAATGATGATTGTGTGGTCCTCGGAGGTACATCTAAGCATCTTTACCAAGCTTCATATTCCGGGGAAGTTAGAGTGGAATTGCCAGTCTCCGCTACGACAGTGTATTCAGCCATAATAAGAAGCAGTCCCAATAGGGTGTTGGCTGTTGCTGGGTCTAGTTCAGAAATTGATTTGTGCACTACATTCAAATATAGGGACCATACGCTGCTGTTTCGGTAGAGTAGATGTATGAGTAGACTGAGTTTTGATTTTCCTATGTGACTTGTTTAGGATACCATTTAGATACATAATCTTACAACAACAATGTTTGTCGTCTCCTTTTATCGTATTACAGGACAGATTTGTTAGAGAGTGACAAAACATTATTATAACCAAACAATTGTTTAGCTGTTTATTATAAGACACATAGCTTGTAAGTATATTTAAGACCTCAACTTATATAATGAAAATAATTGTCAGATTGGCATGCTATCCCTATTCCGTATCTCTGTTGGTTAGGTTACCAACACAGATTATGTGTACCGTGCGCACGCTCGCTCTTCTCGGTCTATCGTACATTACTAATCTGTGGACGGTTACCAACAGGTTTTTGTTAGCAACAGAGATACGGAATAGGGGGGCTGTTTGACATGTGAAAAATAGTGAATAGATTACCTATTTTTTTGTAATGTATTTTAAGTAACTTTGATCTATCTAGAAACCGATTTCTTTTTAAATAAATTGGTTTCCTATTCATCAGGAAGTGACAAAAACATGCTATTAATTATGATTTTGAATCAGCGATAGGTGTTACAAAAAGGCTAAAGTTAATTAAGGTGCTAATTAAAACACAATAAACAATCAACAAATTATTATTATTTTATCATATATACCCATGGCCTGCTATGTCTGCAGGTATGAAACCTTGTTTTCCATTGTTTTTTCTGATATAGAACCATTCAGAGTCCACGTCAGTTTCTAAAGAATCACCTTGTATTAATATTACTACATCGCCCTGGTTCACAGATATAGTGTTAGTTAAGGAATCTCCTTCGTAATCTTTGTTTATGACAAGTAATATATGTCGAGACATATTTTTAGCACCACTCCTCTTGTTTTCTTTGTAGTCAGTATATTTTCTCGTTCTGATATCTTCTATTGATTTTGTTTTTAAATATAACTTGTCGAATTCCTCTTCTCCGCACAAAGATTTAGTGTTTTTACTTCGTTTTTGCGTTTTTGACCCTTGGTATCTACATTCAGACCTGGTACGGCCTCGAAGATGCTCCTTTTCAGTGTCGGTTAAGTTTCCACATGGCCGTGGGTATATGTCTGTACTGCTCTCCCAGCAAGGTGTTTTCTTTTGAGGACTATCTGACCTAGAATTTGAAAATTGGAAAATATGTAGAGTTTGACAAGAGAGACAGGCGCCGCCCGTGGCTAACAAGGGAACTAATATTGTAATTTCCGCTGTTCCTTGCGGGTTGCACCCTCGTTTATGGTTACTGCTCAGCTCAAGAATTGGGCCTTTCAAATGCAAAAAGATTTTTTCAAATCCGACTGGTAGTTCCAGAGATTAGCACGTTCAAACAAACAAACTGTTCAGCTTTATTATTATAGGTGGACCGCTGAGAATGTAGCACTCCCATGTCCATGAGGGGTGAGGGGCGGGCGTGATTCTGCTATACACGATGAGAGGTTTCGCGCGATGTGTCTGTTGTCGACGCGATTTGCCTCGGGCTTTTGCGGGTAGGTTTTGATTTTGATGAAATTTGGTATGAATATAGCTTGAACCCTGAAATTTTTGAGGTGGATCGTGTCGACAACAGATATATCGCGTGAAACTTCGTATCGTGTATGGCAGAATCACGCTCGCCCCTCTCACCCGCGCGGACAATGGGAGTGCTACTTTCTCAGTGGTTTACCTGTAGTATAGCTAGATAGATATAGAAAACAGGTTTTAGTATAGGATTGACGGTATCCTACATATATATTAAAACATACTTTTTGTATGACGCAATACCGATGCAAAAGGAGTCTATAGCGTAATTATTAGAGCCTTGTAACTAAAACCAATGAGACCTTGGTTCAAATCTGGCTTGTGCCAAAAATGCTGTTAATGATTTAAGAATATGTGCTTTAGAGGGCACGTAAAGCCGTGTCCGCACTTTTTCTAAACAGATAGGTACTAAAGAAGTGACACATCTAGCTAGATGCTTATTCAAATGAAAAAGTCTTACTTCGCTGGGTACCCTTGGGCTGGTACGAGGTTGATTGTATATATTGTAAAAACTATTTTGTATAGAAAATATAGGTATGCATGAAAGGATGGTTTATTAAAGGAAATACATATGGCATAATCAAAAGTTAAGAAGTGAATAACAACACTGTACCTATACGATATGTCAGCTTCCTAGGTCCAAGGGTTTGGGCTGGGCGTTGATGAGTCAGTGAATCGGAACTTCTCTTTTTATATTATATAGATGTCGCCGCCAAATGGTTAAATCAGCCACTCAATTGGATGTCTAGGCATTTCATTGAATGGCGGCATTCAATTGAATGGCTAAAGGATGCTTAGCCAATTTGTTGAAAGAAACGTTTAACATAAGGGCTGAACGTCGCAGCCTCTTGGTTGTTCGCCGTATTCGTATTATTTAGACTCAAAATTTTGTTTAAAACTAGTGTCCGGCTCATTATTTGCAGGTAAATCCAATATGTGTTCCTTTTTCTTTTATTATACTGTCTATTTTAATTCGAGACAAAGCACTTTACATAAAACAACACACACAAATAATCAGCTGTTGACGCCATATTTGTTAAAACTGTTAGCGCTATTAATGGCAAAATAAGGAACAAATTTTTTGGTTCAGCCGTTTCTAAAGAGCTAGCTTTCAACCAGCCAACACATTGAACGTTAAGATATCATAATTCTATTAACGAACGGCCTAGCCATTCAATTGAATGCCGCCATTTAATGAAATGCCTAGCCATCCAATTGAGTGGCTGTTTTAACCATTTGGCGGCGACATAGATACAAGCTCAGTGCGGTGAGAAAGGGGGGATCGCCGAGCCGAGACTGACCGCGCCGCATTAATGTTTTTTTTTTCTTTCTTCACGGGTTGCCTTACAGCTCCCGAAACCGTGTTACGGTTCCAGGGTACCCAGCGGAAGACCAAGTCTCCCTCGTTTAGCCGATGATATTGGTAAGGCTATACCTAACTAGTGCGGCCAGTTCTGCTGAGGTATACCTATTTAACCGGGAACCGAGATCGAAACCGTGGTCTGCCTAGTTAAATACCAGATGTCCATGTTTCACATCCAAATAAAAATTACTTACTTGTTAGGTAATATCCCTAAAGGCAAACAAGCTGTATACAGGATGTACCCCTCATGGGCATGTGGTGTTTGGACATATAGCCATTGTTTGTTTTTAAATACCGCGTTGACTACGGTGCCTAATGGAAGTTCCATCTCTTGTTGGAGTTCTCCGTGAGTTTGGTATAGGATGCTCGGGTAGGCTACTACTACTGGAATGTTGCCTGGACGGTCTATTGATGCCTGGAAAATGTAAATATAATTGTATTCATTGATATAAAAAAAATCATTAGAACTTTAAGCTTATATTTCCTATTTTAACATAAACAAATATATTCAATTTACTTTCTTAGAATAACTTGATCTGTGAAATAAAAATATACCTTAGTTTTTACTTTACATATCGAATGGACAACATTTCATTTTTCGTAAGGTACCAAAATTCGAAAACCGTTTGGAGATTACATGCTAGAAAGCTTATATTTATTTTATTTATCCTTTAATTTTCGAGTTATTTCAAAAATACTGAAATATTGAAAAATAAGGATTTATAGGTGCCCTAATCTGTGCTAACCCTCTAATTTAAAAATACTAATGTCTGTTGGCTGAGTTGTTAGTTATTGTACTTAGGTGTTGCCTTCTATTAACTTTACCCATTTTTATTCCATTTGAAGCTAAATTAATAATGATTCCTTAAATATAAATATAAAAATACTTCTTTCATATAAAATTTATTTTGGAAGTTTTGGTAGTTTCGAATGGGCTATCACAGGAAATATATTTACGAGTGAAACCGCGGACAAAAGCTAGAATTGTTATACATTATGAATAATGTTGTAGGGGATTTGAGTTCCGGCTACGGCAACACCTATTCGCGAACACGGGACATTTCTACAGTTTTTTTTTTTTCATTTTTGCAACATTTCTTTGAATTTCTATAACGTATACCTACTCTGTGGCTTGACTGACACTATCTGTCACTTTCTTTGGGTGGCTGTTTATATTCCTAGCTAAGGTTTTTAGTTTATAAGTCCTCAGGATTTATAAAAAATCAAAATAATTTTAAAAATATAAAAACTCAACCAAAAATAAAATATAAAAATACGTGTCTCTTATTTCTTAATATATTTTTAATTAAAGTAATAAAAAAGGGTGATTAAAAAAATGAAATGTTGTCCATTGCATAACTAGGTATATCCGAAATTATTGCGATTCCGAATCTTGGTCCACCATACTGACTGACAGATTATATAAATATCTCTTTCACGATTGTCTCTGCCTACCCCTCTTGTGATAAAACGCGTGATGATATACTCTCTCTCGGTATACAAATACTATTATTACATACGACCCCTATATGGAATAACGTTGATTGGTGAGATTTACTCTGGCCATCAATCACAACAATAAATCTGATGAATTGCTCACGTTCGATCGCAAAATTATCGTAATAGTGTGCTTTCAAAAATGTTATTTAAGTGGTGAATTGCCGGTTGGATTTATTTAAACACTTGCTGGAAACCGGATTTGTGCTGAACATAATGATCATTCAATTGGACCTTCATATTTTTAATCATAACAGTTTAGGCCTGCATCGCAATTTTTACATCTATCATGTTCAAACACGTTAAATAAAACCCCTAACAGCTACTGATGAGTGAAAAGAACATGAAATGAATATTATGTCTAACTCATTGTTTCTGAACAGGGGCGTCGGTGGTCGAGTGGATAAGACGTCGGCTCGCAACTGAAAAGGCGCAGGTTCGATTCCTACATCCGACCATGTACCAATGGGTTTTTTATAATGAAAAATCTATGTACATTATCCGACAAACCCGTACAAAGAGGCTTTTCCATCTACATAGGTACCTTAACAGAGCTGGCCACTCGTTAGGTATAGCCTCAAAAAATCATTGGCTAAATGAGGAAGACTTTGTCTTCCACTGGGGTCGGCAACGGTTTCGGGAGCTGTAAAGCAAGAATAAAAAAAAAATTTGTTCAGGAGAGCTAGGGGGGAGAAATTTGGCGTGGGGTCTTCATTGCAAAACTCTTTATTTTGTAGTGAGTTTATGTTCGGAACCCTAAAAATGGGGTCATGCCACGATCCTGGCTTGCAAGAGATATATTTTTGGAAAATAGCTAGAGTAAAATTAAAAAAAATCTCACCTTACTTAAAAATTCATCGACATCTTTAATATCGTACCCATATCTCCCACTATGAGCGGAATGTCTAGGTTTATTTCGTCTATGTTTATGCCTATGCCTTCGTCTCCCGTATTCGCTTGTACCAAAACTATTATCCGAATAAGTATCGTGGCCATTGTCATAGTTATTTTTAAAAGTATAATTATTATAATATTCGTTACGGCCAACCACTCTGTCCTCTTTCGGCGCGGGCACTGGTCTATACAGCTTTCTCTGTCTTTCATTTTCGTGTTTGTTTATATGTCTCTGATATTTAACATCTTTATTCTGTACTGTGTCTTTTTCTAGACTTTCCTTCAAAACCCATGTGAGTGACATTTTAGATTTGTGTCGACCAGGCAAAGGTGTGGAATGCCATATACCCATTTCTTGAATTTCAGCGTAGTCGTCTGAACTAGCTGTTTCGTCTGTTAGTTTACAGTTCGCTAGCAGATCGACGACTTCGCAGCGATCTTGGTCCTGAAATTATGTAAAATATGTCTGAATTATACCGTAAAAGCTGAACGGATTTGAATTAAACTTAGAGGATCGATAGAGGGAGGAGTGAAATAAAAATACATACATACACTTCTCAAAGGGATAGGCAAAGAGTATGGAGCGCCACGTCTCTCGATCTTGACATACTTCTCTTGCTTCATCCACATCCATACATCGTTTCATACATGCACGTCAATTTTTAGTACTTAAATATCTACTACGTATTTGACTTTTTTTAAGGACATCAGATATTTAACCAATGAAAGTTCGTCTTGGTTGCCCTTTCCTGTTCCTTTCGGTACTATAGCCTATACTAATATTACAAGAGGTAAAATTTGATTTTTTGTTTGTAATAAATAAATTCAAAAACTACTGAACCGATCCTAAAAAATATTTTACTAACAGAAAGCTACGATATCCCTGAGTGACTTAGGCTATATTTTATATTGTTCGAGTAATACACAGGTGGAGCCGAGGTCGGAAAGTTTAAAAAATAAAATAAATATTAAATGCTGTTCATTGGTAAGCGCATCACTTGAGAACGGCTGAACCGATTTAGCTATTTTTTTCTGAATTCTGAATTCTTTTATTCTGAGTAAGGTTTTTAGGGAAAGAAAAATTGCCCGGAAATTTGGAAAATTTGGGAAAAACTGAAAGATTTTTGTATGAACTCAACTAAAGATAATTAAGGTTAATATGGGCTCCACGGGCGAAGCCGGAAGCGGAGCTAAATATATTTCAGTTTATTTATTTGAATAAATAGAGCACGACTGTCTGTAACTTTTTAAGGCCCAACTTTCTGAAGTCCGATCTGCAATGATTTACGAAAATACTTCAGGCGTTTTTGGCAACAGTACTTAATACATACCTACATAAAAGTCACGCCTGCCTCCCAGAAGGGTAAGCAGAGACCACGAATTTCCATTTGCTACGATCCTGACATAACACATTCGCTCTCATCATATTCTTCACGAATGCTTGACAAGAGTGCAGAGGAATGGAAAACCCAGAAGCTCCGGTTGCAAGTTGTGCCATCGAACTTCTTTAGTTCTGCTAATATTATAATGAGTTTGTTGGTATAAGAAATAAAACTACTGAACCGATTTGAAAAATTCTTTATCCTATCCTAACTATAATAAATGCAAAACTTTATTTGTTTTCCTTTCACGCCAAAACGAATCGACGTGATTTTTTTGCACAGAAATTAGTTGGATGGCCGGAAAACAATTTACAAATTAAATCATTTCCACGGGTGAAGCCGACGCGGGAAGCTAGTTATAAGTCTTTGTAGACATAGGCTACGTTTTATTTGCTAAAAAACTATCAAACGGTATAAAATTTCCATATTTAATACAAATTACACGAACAAAACCGGGAGTGGAAAGCTAATAAATGATACGTACATTTGAAATCACATGTCTCGGAGCATACACTTGTTCAATACGATGTCTGTAAGTTTCTTCATAAGTTGGTAGAGATTCTTCTTTAGGCGTCTTCACTTCTGGAATAAGTTTAACATTTTTTTTAAGTCACACACTTTTTTTTAATTTTGCTGTAGTAACACAATACATAGTAAGCACATAGCACATACAAATTTTCGCAATAAATTGTTGAGAAAATTGGAAAATTAACACGAACTTTTTCACTCAAATTTTTTTTTGAAACCGTTGGATATTTTCAGAGACTCGTAAGGAATAAAGAAATTAAAAGTGAGTACTACTGCGGCAGTACCATAACAATGGAGTTCCGCTCCCGTAGTGAGCTGCGCGTGCGCATAAATCTGTACCACCCGCCCACATCGAGGTCGCGCCTACAACTGTAGAGTAAAAAGCCTGCTGATATCGTATCGTGCGTATTGAGCTTTTTTTTATACAAACGCACTAAAACTGATGTGCGTCGGTGGCCGGCAGACCATGGGTTCGATCCCAGATCCGGCCCATGTACCAATGGGTTTTAAAAATTAAAAACTTATGTACATAATCCGATAAACCACATTTAGAGGCTTTTCCATCTAAATATACCTCGACCAGAACTGGCCACTCGTTAGGTATAGTCTTGTGATGATACGACCTTATTTTCCTGGCCGCTTACAAGCTGGCCATCATAAATAGCATTTATTTTGATTTTAGAACACGATATTGTTCATTTTAATTCAATAGAACATTGTATGTTATTTTCAAATATCCGATGTGTGGAAACTAAATTAAAATGTTACTCATTCCTTCACAAACTGTTGACTTAGGCAGTCACTCTGCCAATTGTAAAGTTTATTAGGTATATTTCTATTTTATCAACTAAGTAAACAACTAAATAAAATGTATTGAATCAGTATTCAAGAACTAATATCTATGTTAATATAAAAGGAGCGCAAATAAGTATTGTAAGTATTTTTATCATACTTTGTATTGTGTTACTTCAATAGCATAACGCCCTGTAGTAATGTGTAGTTCATTTTTATTACAGTGCGCTCCTTACGGCTCCTTTCTCCTTCTCCTTGGTTGTTCTTTTGCTGCTCCTGCTTGTTACTACCATGTTAATTCGACCAATAAACGAATGGTGAAAGTTTACTACGAGTTTTCCTGCTATACCCATCGACCCATCCAGGCTACCCCACTACCCGACAGTCTCACAAATACCATCGGCTAAACGAGGGAGACTCGGTTTTCCACTGGGTACCCTGGAACCGTAACACAGTTTCGGGAGCTGTATAGCAACCCGTGAAGAAAAATCCGAATACGATCTTGTTTGTAGGACATCTATGGACGCACGAATTTGTATGAATATCCAACATTCCATAAGGTTTTCTCACGATCCTATGTCACGTTGCGGTGCTTGATAAACGTCCACAGGGCAGCCTATCAATCGGCAACATAATTTACCTATTCCACTAGACTTGACGAAATCAACGCATAGTGCCAAAAGTTATATTTATGTGTATAACATATGGCTTTCCGCCCCCGGCTTCGCCCGTATGAAAGACAAAATTCCTAGAACCCGATTGCAGATAGATTCGGTAGATTCAATTGTGAATCTAAACCATCCAGGCACCACCTCAAACAGAAATAAAACCATCAAAATCGGTCGAGCCATTTTCGAGATTTTGCGAGACTAACGCACGGCAATTTATTTATTATATAGAAGATTTACCCGTGATGCCTACCGCATATTATGCAATCTTATTAGTACTCGTAGGCCTTACAAATATTTAATAACCTTAAAATTTACCTTTCATGTCTTTCATAATTCTCCCGGGAAAATGACTATTTCATTAACAACTTTTCTACCCGGGGAGGATCCACAATATAAAACCAATATTCTTCAGGAATGTAAACCTGACGGCCTAATTAAAGAATCACGACTAAATAATAGTGTAGGGTGCTAAAAGTATAAACAAGTGTTAAACACAAAGTGAGTGTACCAACACTTTAACACATAAACCTCACGGGTTTCAATTATTTTAACTTACTGGTTCAAAGTACAACTAGCGACCCGCCCCAGGCTTCGCACGGGTACAATAAAACTATAAATACACTTTTCCCCCGGCTTGAGTCGCTGATACTGTGAATGCTCGGCTCCTAAACATGATAGGTCCTGTTTAATACTCGTAAACCTTTCTCGTGTCTCAATCTGTCTAATAGTAAAAACCGCAACAAAATCCGTTCAATAGTTCCGGAGTGAATCAGGCACAGAGAAACGCGGCGGGGGCGGGGGACATCGTAGCAATGGGTAGCCTCTGATACAATTTTTAATGTGTCAATTCTTTACAGACGTTATATTTTGGGAATTTGCTCTTGATGGGAGGGGGGAAAATTGTGAATACCAAAATATTAATTAATAAATACGAGTGGCCAGTTCTGTTGAGGTATATTTAGATGGAAAAGCCTCTAAGTGTGGTTTGTCGGATTATGTAGGTACATAAGTTTATAATTTAAAAAAAACCATTGGTACATGGCCGGCATCCGGGATCGAAATTGAATACCAGACGTCTTAACCACTCGGCCACCGATGCACATAATAAAAATAGATATATCAGTTCAAAACAGAATGTTTGGTTTGACTCCAAGATTTAGGGGTAGGCAAGTATCTATTATATTATTAGAAAAAGTGCGGTAACTGTAAAAATACTGTTTTAATATTTGTAACAGACATTGTATGTAAAATGATGGACAATACTGTTAAAGACAAAGTCACGAGTTGTACCTACCGCTAATTTTGTTTGCGGTTGAACCAAGTTATTGCTGCATACTTTAATTTTAACATCTTTATAACCGAACATGAGCCTTTTTGGATTTTTTAATAACATCGGTTCAGAAGCAACGAAGGATGGCCTTATTCAGCTTTAAATCAGCCATAATACATTAAAAATCTTTAAAACTTTCCGTAGTTTCTTCTACATAGTCACTTAATTAGCTTAGTTAACAAAATCTGTTGACGACACTGTAAAATGTTAGACAACCCCAATTTCCAGGACCTCTGCACCAATTTAAAAAAAAATGATTCAATATAAAATCTATAATGTTGTCCTTCTTTAATTTTCAAGGTTGATTCACCGGGAAAGTTTAGGAGTATTAAACATGTGCCTATTATGTTTAGGAGCTGAGCATTAACAGTATAAGTGAATCCAGTCGGGGAAAAGTTAGCCCCAGCGTGTTTTCATGGCGTATGCTGTCTCCGTCAGAGATATAACAAAATGATGTAGGAAAGAGTTGTGTAGAATTAAATTATCTACAAAAAAGTCCGTCGTAGCATTTATTTATCTCTATAGATACTTATAAGTATTATGTAGGTAGGTGTTCAAATTATTGGTCGCTAGTTTTCAATATAATAAGAAAAATGAAAAATATATTGAAAAAATATACTAATAGAACGAGGTTTTTTTGAAAAAAGATGTCAGGACAAGACGGGTCACGGAGCACGCAGGCGTGAAAATCGAAGACAATACAACAAAATCAAATGCACGAGCATATCGCTATCCGGGGAATGTGTAGGTCATTCCGGGAATTTATAAGGGTGCCATCAAAAAACTTGCATGGATCACGACTGCCGAAATCGTGAGTCGATGTACCTTTATTCCCCGGCCAATTTGGTTCATAAAGATATTTTTAGTGCGTCGGTGGTCGACATCTGCAGACCATACCAGTAGATTTTGGTTATCCCACAAAATCTTCAAACTAAGTTTATTGCCATCCATTTTTTTTAAATAATAGCTATTGATCAAACAACACGGTCTAAAATAGATAAAAGAAAAAATATTTTCCCCAGAACACGATTCCTGGCTACGAGACTGTCGCAAACCACAGGCACGCGTTTGAACCCCATATCGGTCATGTAATTATGGTTTTTTTTTAACTTAGGTATAGGTACACATAATCTGACAAACTCATTGGACAAACTTTATAGAGTTTTTTTTGATCTTACGATCTTAAAATACCTCAATAGGATTGGTCACTAAGTTAGGAAGACTCAACAGTAGAACGACTATAAAAAAAGGCAAAGGCCAGTCATGGAGACTGCCGAGTGCCGACCGAAGTGAAAACTGTATATAACGCTATCTAGTACGAACCGAAGAATTGCCGGCCAGAAATGCGCAGCCAAAAATGCCCGACCCAGGTATACGTGGAAGATACGGACAATCCATGGTCTTGTGCCGAAAACATGTCGCGAATCACTTCACTTCAAAAGAGAAGATATTTTGTTAAGTAAAAGGCAAGTAAGATTTACAAACGGAAACCAAAATACTACACTTTCTTGCAAGTGTTTCTTTTAGAAAATGCAGATATATACCTATTTATAAATATTTCGGTTCCGGTTTTACTGATTTTACTATACCTACATAATTAAACTTTCGCAGATAATATGCTAGAATAGTTATTAAGAAGATTATGATCGTTAATAATTTATTATTAGATATACTGTTGATTGCCCATAAAACGATACGCCTACACGAATATTGAAAAAAAACTATCGCTGAATCTACTTTCAAATACATAAAACATATTATATTATGGAACTACTTTTCCGCCCCGCTTCGCCTGTGGAGTCCATATTAACTTTCATCCCCAATTATGGTCTTAAGTTCATATAAAAATCTCGTAGAAAAAAGCTCTCAGTTTTTACTGAATTTTCCAATATTCCGTGCAACGTTTCCAATTTCTGTTTTCCTAAAAACCTTATTCAGACTATTATGAATATTTAAAAAGGTGCCAAATCGGTCCAGCCGTTCTCAAGTGATTAATTACCAAAGAACAGCTTTTAATTTTTATTTTTCGTTCTTGCGTCAATTAATGTGTGAAGTTGTATCCAACAAATACAATTTAAAAATAATCCATAATTAATGTCTTAATAGCACCGCAATGAATCGTGATATATTGTTCTGTGGAAAAGTATAATTAAAACAAAGCGGGCTCTTCGAAATATTAAGAAGTTAAATTAAAAATTGATGTAGAGCGATCAGCCTAAGTATTATTATGAATGTTGGGATGAAATTAAGGGTATACGTGTAAGCAACCGATAATTGCATCGTGAGAACTGACCGCGATCCTTTTCCTTCTGTACCGACAGAAAAAAAAGTCTCACTTAACTAATAAGTAACAAATTGTTTGTCTCTCCGTCTGTCACAGCTTATTTTCACCGAATCTACTGGACGAAAATAGTTGAAATTTGGTATAAATTAAAAATTTTTCAAAATCATGTGTCGTATCAAATAAAAGGACTTTTTATAATTTTAAAATGTATAGTTTAAATTATATTTAAGAAAATACAGGAAAATTTACCGTTCCCTTATCTCAGAAACTATAGTCTAAAATTTTGAAAAAAAAATAGGGCCTAAATAGAGTCTCTCTTATAGTTTACGAAAACGGAATGGTACGGAACCCTCAGGGCGCGAGTCGTACTTGTTTTGAATGAAAGTGCCTAAATGATAAAGTCTATCTGCCTGTCTATCTATGCCCGTATTTTCTCCGTAACCACTGAATGGATTTTGTCCAGATTTTGATAATTAATTAAAGATTAATTCACGAGGAAGAAATGGTTCTATTTATATTATGTATGGAACGTATCAAGTCCGGGTACAAAGTAAGTGCCAGCTCGCTTTCATGGCATATACTTTCTAATCAATCAGATAATAACAAAATCATATAGGAAAAATTGTACTTATCTACAAAAAGTCCGCAGTAGCATAATTACCTAAGCATGTTTATGTAGGTACCAAAACCTATGCAAAAGCCGGGGCAGGTCGCTAGTTTCAGCGTACATAAATAAGTTCTATTTATCGACTCAGTTTTTTTTTAATTTATTTGTAATATCGTTCCTTTTAATAAGATATCTACCAATTACACTGAGCATGGTAGTACATGGGGCATCCTAGTTTGGGGCCAACCAAGCCAAGTTCTAGTAAAGCAAAAAAATACAGTTTGCAGTTTTTATTTGCTGACGCTACCTCCAACGCAAGCCTCATGCGAAAACGAAAATTGCACCGCATTACAGGCCGCGCCGACACGCTGCAAGAGTTGTCTATTGCACGAAATATACATTCCCTGTGTAAGGATACACGTGGGCGAGGTCGCGGGAAACAAGAGTATTTTCTCCTAACTCAGAAATTATTCTTTCAAAATAGAGAGAAAAATATTTCTGGATAGCCTTAAGAGAAACAGGTGTAAAACTGTAGCCTTTGCTCTTGTCATGGATGAATACCTCAACCAAAGTAGATACCTACAGAATCTATATTATTTGGAAAACAAATGTTGCATGTATTTTATTGTATTTTTAACCGACTTCCAAAAAAAGAAGAAGGTTCTCGCGGACCGCATTTTTTTTATGTATGTATGTACATCGATTACTCCGTCAGTTGTGAACCGATTTTGATGATTTCATTTTTAAAAGACAGATAATTCTTCCGGATTGGTCCCATTTTTTTATCATAGAAATCGGTTCATAAGTTTTTCAGAAAATTTGAAAAAATTGAGTTCAAAAGTAAGATTTTTCTTAATATCTCGATGAAATATGTACTTTGATTTGACGACTTATTTTTTAATGATATAATAATTTTTCGACATTATCTCACAGACATGTAACGAAAATCGGTTTAATAGTTTATAATGTGTCTCTGTTTACTGCTGAAAAATTTTTTTTTTTTTTTATGGCAATCGTTCACTTATGAACATTTATGCCAGTGTCACGTCAGTGTATTTAGCAACGAGAGAGAGAAACACTGCTGAAAATTATATCAAAGAAAAGTCTTAGCAACGGTTGCTATTGACACGAAGTTGTCAATTTTCGTATCGACGGCGACGATGCACTTGGTTCAAATCCCATCCACAGCGATATTTTTTTTAATTTTCCATCATTTTTTTTTAGCTGCGTTATTATTTGTTTCTCAGGGCAGCAAAATCACTTAAAAGGGAGAAATAAACCATTTTAAAAAAGTGTACCGACTTCAAAAACTGAAAAGTAAGAAATAATAAAAATTTCGTCGTAGAATTTGAAGACGGTTGGTGCCAAATTAAGATACAAAACTAAGTAAACATCTAAGTCTCTAAGAAGATAAAGATCTGTTCAATGATGTTTGTATGTACAGATGATCGTAGGTTCCTAATTGTATAGATTAGTGAATTTGGGAACTAAGTTGTTTCTAATTTGGCACCAACCGTCTTTAAATTCTATGACGAAATTTTTATTATTTCTTGAAGTCGGTACACTTTTTTTTAAAGGTTTATTTTAAATAAGCGTTTAAAAAATATTATGATTAGTTCTGCAAATGTAGGTTAAAAATTATAATTATTATGTAATTTTTTTAATATAATGACAACTTATTTAAAAAAAATAAAGATTCCGACGAATTGAGAACCTCCTCCTTCTTTTTTGAAGTTCGGTTAAAAAGACATGCAAAGTTTGTTTACCCTATAAGACAAGTAAAAAAAACACTTTACGTGCCCTGTTTATATCGATGATGACCACAGCTCGTTGAATGCGCTCTTTCAATATATAAAATTTTAATAATAAAATTTTGGTGGTTATATGGCAATCATCTTGCAGTCAATCCTGATTCAAAAATTGACTCAGGTTCAAAGTAGCGATATAGTATTCCAACCAATATACATTTAGGAATCAAGGAACCAAAACGTAAACTGAATTTCAGACGGTCAAGCAAGTGTCAAAAATAATTGAGGGACCAATAAAAATATTCAAAAAAAAAGGGAGAAGGTTTGTATGTTGTGAACCGACTTTGATGATTTCTTTTTTACATGTTAAAGTATTCTTCCTAATTGGTCCCATTTTTTGCCATGGAAATTGATTGGTTTAATGGTTTTTTAAGGAATTTTAAATCTTCAAAATCTACGACAACATAAAATTATTTCTTACTTTCCTGTGCACAATTTTTGAAGTCGGTATATTTTTTTATATTCAGAGTAAATTTGCCAATCTTATTTTGAGTGTAAGTAATGGAAAAAACCAAATTCCTGGCATATTTCGTCATTCGTTACGGAAAACAGATTAAACCGTTGTTTTTTAAATCACCGCTCGGATAATATTTTTTAAGGTCAAGAGGGAGCGTGCAGAGCGTGGTCGTTGCTGCGAGTCTGCGAGGATAAAAATTATTTATTTGCGTGGAATGCGCCAATTATGTAGGCGGGGTCCGTCCGGCGCGACCTCCGACCTCAAATACCGCGACATTGGCCCAACACGTTTTTTATTTCTTGAAAGACCTTTCAACGATTGACTTATAAATCACAAGTATATTTAACAAAATATATTCATTCGGGGTCTGAAAAAATCAAAATCTTTTAAAAAGCCAAGTAACACTGTAGCAAAGAGGCTGTGTACTTGTAGCAAGCAGATGAACAATGCATTTCGTAGTTATAGTAAGAACTCTGCGTATTTTTAAACTCCTATTAACTCACTCATCAGCCTACAGCTGAATACTGAATTTTCAGTACTATTCTAGAACTGCCTTTTTTCACGGGTTACCTTACAGATTCCGAAACCGTGTTACGGTCCCAGGGTACCCAGCTGAAGACCAAGTCTCCCTCTTTTAGCCGATAGTAAGTATTTTTGAGGCTATACCTAACGAGTGGCTATATTTAGGTATATTTAGACGGAAAAGCCTCTAAAAGTGTGATTGGGGATCCGGGATCGAATCCGTGGTCTGCCTAGTCCAGACGTCTTAACCACTCGGCCACCGACGCACTTTAGTCTAAATCTGTATTATTCTAAAAAAACACCACCAATGCTATTAGTTGAATAAGGGCAATATAAAAGTATGAAATTGTAGCTGTTTATGATTTAATTTACGGTTTGGTCTGAAGAAACACTTCTCTATAACTTCCGTTACCCCTTTAAAACAAGTAATCATAAAACAAACTTTAGTATTCACGTAATTGTTTATCTTACAGCCTCTGTGTATTACCTGAAGATATGGCAAGAGTGGTATTTATGAGGATACCTAATAACCTAACGAGTGGCCAACTCTGTATCTATTTGTCGGATTATGTAAAGCCACGGTCAAGGAAGCATAGGCAATTAATTTCACGTGTATTTTAACGTACGTTCTATCGTTCTATCCCTACTTTCAAATAAAGAAAAGAGCATATATAAGCACTTGAAATCGTAAAATTTCTTTTATTTATGATGCGATATGATTTTGACTATGAAACCATTGGTATATTATGGCCGCTGTGGGATTCGAACGCGTTTTATCTACATGCTGGACTTACTCGGCCATCAACTGGTTTATTTAATTGAACTCCACAAGAAGGATGCCTGCCTAGTGAACTGAAAGAAGTAGTAGGCATAGTAGAAAGATTTGTTTACATTAAACAGGTTATGGAATGATGCAAGAAATACGACGGTGTGAGATTGTTCCATGAGAAGGCGTAATAAGCTCGTTATAGTAAAAATATTATTATAACTCAACGCGTCCATATATCACGAGAAATCTCAGGCCGAGTCTCAACGTGTGCTTTATTTTATTATTTCGTTGTTTTATAAGGAACGCGCGATGCAATTACCGATAGTGGGGTATCTGCGTATGATAGCACCAGCCTGCGTCGACGAAATGTGGGCGGACCCTCGACGAATTAACTACGGTCTAGTATCAGATCCAACGGAATTGTTATTCTTACTAGGTACTTTTGTTTTTAATTCTTAGAGTAATGGGAAATAGTCGATAACCTAGCTGAACTCCATAAAGGCTAAACGATTCCGAATAGGTATATTACATGAATAGGAAGGCTTCTTTTTGGGGATTTAACGCAGGCGAAGCAGCAATTAAAATGTTTCTTTCTAAATTAGTAGGTACTTAGTAAAAAAGCGTGTGTGTAGGTACTTATGTACGCACGTAAGAAGGTACACTTCTTTGTCGTAAGTAAAAAAAGAAAGAAAGAAATATATATTTATTACGACTCAATATATCTATTACTAACTTCTTGGTGTGGTTACAGGGGCGCGCGCAACTTCAGTCTCGTGCTGAAACAGTATAACTTCAAAAAGATAGCTTTGTCAGTCATGGGGATTGCCGACAGAAGCGAAAACTTAAAACTATGAATAAAGTTAAAAAAAACTCAGTCCGGACCGGCCATAAAGTTCAGCCAAAAATGCCCGACTCAGACATACATGGAAACATACTCAGGCCGGGCAATCCATGGTCGCCATTTGTGCCGAGAACATGTCGAAAACAGGTCGCGAACCCATAAGATTTGCCCCTACCAAAAATGGCTCATATAGCCTAAAGAAGTCTTCACTTCAAAAAAATAACAGAACTTATTGGACGATAGTCTTGTTAATGAAAAAAAAACCATAGTCACGCCAGAAAATATAAAAGCCGTGATACTACATATTTGAACATAATTAGGGATTAATCTGAGAGCTAGGGTATACCTACAAAGGTAGCCACGGGAACAATTATAATTTACTTACATTTCCCCGCGGGCAAAAGAAGGTAGTTATACCATAGATTAAATACTGTTATACCCACAAAAGCTAAGCTTGTAATTGGCACCGCATAAGTTCTGATTTACAATACTTATCAGAACTGAACGTAGCGCGTAGGTACAGGCCTATAGTAACTAATAATAGTAATAAGGAACTTACATTTTACAACCGTAACGCCCGTAACCTAATTCGCTTGGTAAAATAATTTTGGTTTAACTATGAATAATCATACAACTGGGACGGATAACACGGTTGCGAGAGCCAGGCAACCTGTGAACGTAATATATGCTGAACGCAAGGTCTGCCGAAATGAAAAAAATAATGAAAAGTTTAGGTACCTACCTATACTAGTCCACGTCTCAGGTGACCTAAAGGCTGGCGTAAGAGATCTCTTACCTCGCTCAAAGGAGGTAACGCAACCAGTGTTTTGGGAGCCATGCCACTAATGTAAATTGTTTATTTATTATTGTACATTGTAGTTAAGTTGTAAATGTGTAAAAAATGTTACTTATTTAATTTATCTATATATATAAAAGAAAGTCAGTTAGTTACACTATTTATAACTAAAGAACAGCTGTACCGATTTGGTTGAAAATTGGTGGGGAGGTAGCTTAGAGCCAGGAGACGGACATAGGATAGTGGTAGGGGTTGGAGTAGTGGTAGCTAAAATTATAAATTTTAATTGTGAATATATGGCGTCATCTTGAGTTTTACATGTGTACTAAAATGGAGACGGACATAGGATAGTAGCGGTAGTGGTAGGGGTTGGAGTAGGGGTAGTGGTAGTGGTTGGAGTAGTGGTAGGGGTTGGAGTAGGGGTAGGGGTAGTGGTAGGAGTAGAGATAGGTGTAATGGTAGTGGTAGGAGTAGGGGTAGTGGTAGGGGTTGGAGTAGGGGTAGTGGTAGTGGTAATGGTAATGGTAGTTGTTTTCCACGGACGAAGGAAAGTAAATAGCACGCAAGCCAACGTTTGGGCAGGACAACGTCTGCCGGGCCCGCTATTAATATTATATAAGGTATCCTCTCAAATGCTCTAAAATAAAATATATAATTTCAAAAGATGTGTGGTTTACACACCCTTTTGTGATATAAAATGATAAATGATATTTGATATAAAAACTAAGTATATTTCACGAAAGAAGTATGCTAAAATGATATGAGTTAATGAGTACGAGTGGCGGGAATGCTTGCCAAAAACGAACTGATATAAAATTGATATAAAATTAATTTGTAATTGGTAAATGACCGCGCTGTGGCGTAACCGCTGACTTGACAGAGCTGTGCGAGCTAGCTCGTACATATTCCCGGGCCAGAGAGAGGAGATGAAAGGTGATTGATAGTGAACGACATGAGACACAGATGATAAACAAGTTTACTACAACTAGGTGATAGAGTATTAAATTAACCTAAACACAATTCACAGTGAAAATTGCTTTTCGAAGTTAGGAGACGTCGATTTATTCTTTCGTGGCACACTCGCACTTTTTTGATTGGAACGGACACTTTTGATATTCGCACTTTCACTAGTTTTACTACACTCGCCTACATCACTGATATCGTTACACTGAAACGAAGAAGGGCCGGCTTCGCCAGTCGGGCCTTCCGCGCCTGCTTCGCCAGCCGGGTCTGCCGCGCCTGCCGCAGGCCGCTGCGCGCGCGCCGCTCGAACACGCCGCCTCCGCCACGCCACCGCGCCGGCGACCACTGCCGCGCCGCCCAGCGCCACGTAGATGGCGACGTAATGATGTACGTCGTGATATGATACGCGATCTGCCAACGTCGCTTCGGAGGCTCGAGCTTTCAGGTTCTCTATGCTGAGGCTCACCTCATCTAGATACTTCTGATCTGGTGAAGTCGTTTCCGTCTCAATCTGATCGGTAGGTATTGATACGTTGAAAATATGATTGATCGGAGGTATCTCAATGTGTAGAATATGAGCGGTTTCATTCATGATATTAGTCAATCTCTGGTGGGAGTAGACTGTGAAGTTGCTAAGCTTAACTATACATCCACTATTAAGAGTCATAATTCCGACATTAAATAACTTGTCTGCAGTAATTCGATCTTCACATATGATGCGCACGGTACGTTGACCGCAAAAGAAAAATAAATATGTGTTGACGTCATGAAGTTCAATCCATTTATCGTGACAGATAGAGACAGTAGTCTTACATTGATCGGTTGTTTCATTTTTTATGCACAAATTGTCGTCTGATTTCATATCGTAAATCGGTCGCTTGATTGGACAAATGACTATTTCAGAACTATAGTAGGAAATGCAGGCCTGTACGTTACTGTAGGTCATGGTAACGTAGGTATCTTTGTGTATATTTATAGCGATGTACTCTGATATCGGTGATGTAGTGATCATTGCGTTGCGCTTTGTTTTCTGTGGGATTGGTATTAATTGGTAAATTTCAAAATTATCACTTCTGACTAAGGGAATGCCGATTTCAAAAATAATATATTTTTGCTGAGCTCTCGCTTTTACGGTGATAAGATGGTACATTCTTGATAGATCTTCTCGTATGTTGGTCAAAGGCAAGGTTAGATCCTTTGGTAACAAACTTGATATTATACTTAACTCGTTTAACAGCTGTTCTTGAGAGAGAAGATGGAAGTTGAATTTTCCTTGATAGATGTCGGTGAGAGAATCAATTAGTGTTTCTTGAATATTTTGTAGGTTCACTATGAGGTTGTTAGCTATGACGGATGACAGTATAAAATTGTTGTCATTCATTATTTGTTGAATTTCGTCCTTTTGTGAGTTGAGCGCCTTTTCTATATTATTTAAGTGAGTGTTAAAACTTTTATGTTGCTTATGAATGGAGTTTTCTATACGTTTGATCAAGTTGAACTCCGCCTCGACAACTGAAGTTTGGTTTTTCCATAGTAGAGCGAGGTGTTTTTGATTATCTCGGAGGGCATCGATATCTTTCTCGTATTGTTGAGCGAAGTGTTCGTCGAGTACGCCAAACAGACTATTTGCGACGTAACCTACACCGTTGATAAGGCCGCGGCGGCGGCGTTGCCCGCTTGTGGTCGCCTCGCGCCGTGGTATTTGCTGACCGAGCAAAACGCCATTGTTGTGATCTAACTCGTTGAACCCGTGTTGTAATTGGAGCAGCATGATATTGCGCTGCGATAACTCACTGTTATTGTCATTGAGACATATGTTTTTCAGGTGTTCTATATATTTGTTAAGTAATTTAGTCCCGTGCCAGTATGGGTCCATGTTGTAATAAATTATAAGTTTCCATTGATCTCTTTCAAGTAGCATGTTTGCAATTTTATCGAAATATATACCTTGATTAGAATCTAACCCCGATACTTTATACTCGCACTGAACTGGAGAGTTTAGAGGTATAAACAAAGTGAATATGATAAATAAATAGTATAAAAGGTTGAATTTTCTATATGTTTTGATATTTGTCTTTTGCACAGTACTAGCTGCACATGTGATGTTGTCTTGCACTCCCTTGATTGGTTGCTTAGTTGATATTTCGCTTGTAACTGGTAACCGTGATATTTTTGTTATAGGACGCTTGATTACGCCATTTTTGGTTTTAAGTGAGACTACGCGCACGTAGCCGTCGTTTCCGGGATGTACATCAACGATTCGTCCTAGCGCCCATTTCCCTGCTGGTAGGGAGACGTCGTGTATAATTGCCACGTCATCGATTTTTAAGTTTTCTTTAGGTTGTTGCCATTTGCTAAGGATTGATAACTGACTTAGGTACTCTAGTCGCCACCTTTTCCATACGTCATTAAATATTTTTTGGGTTAGCTGCCATCTTGTCCGCAGGTCCCTTTCAGTTTCGACAATGGTTAGAGTGGGTCCACTTGATAGAAAATGTGATGGAGTGAGGTAATTGAGATTGTCAGCGTCTTCTGTTAGAACACATAGTGGTCGTGAATTTAAACAACTTTCTAATTGAGTTAGCAGAGTAGAGTATTCTTCGAATGTTAACTTTTGATCTCCGATCACTCTTTTTAACAAACCCTTTAGGCTCTTAATATTCCTTTCCCATAGACCACCGCTGGTCGGCCACAGGGGGCGTTAAAGTGCCAATTGATTTCCATATCTGATATTGATTTAAAAAATGCTTCATCGAGTATCGCCCGTAGGTTCATATATTCCTGCTTTAAAACTCTGCTTGCACCAATGAAGTTCGTACCATTGTCGCTATAAATGTTACAAGGAGCGCCTCTTCTCGCCGCCATCCTTCGAAGAGCAGCTAAAAATGTGGATGAACTTAAGTCTGATACTAATTCTATGTGAACTGCTTTAGTCACCATACACACGAAGATTGCTATGTAGCCTTTGGTCGTTTTGATACCTCTGCCTTTATTTGCTTTAATTTCCACAAATCCAGTGAGATCGACGCCTGTGTTAGAAAATGGTCGTGTTGGTGTAACTCTTGCCACTGGTAGGTCTCCCATGATTTGAGTATGTTTAACGGGGTCATGACGACGGCACGTTACACAACTTTTAATACGCCTTTTGATGGCTCGATAGCCTCCTATGATCCAATATTTTTGTCTAACGTATGCGGACGTCAACTGGGCTCCTCCGTGAAATGATTGTAAATGACATTGATCTATTAGGAGTTCCGATAAGCGACATTCTTTTGGGATGATCAAGGGGTGTTTAGCATTATAGTTAATGTTAGCGTTTCTTAGTCGCCCACCTACCCTCAGGAGGCCGTCCTTATCCAAGAATGGTTTTAATTCACAGATCTTGGCTTTAGTAGGGATTTTATGGCTGTCAGTTAAGCATTTAATTTCCTTTGAAAATTCTATTTTTTGTACATGTTTGATAACAATATTTCGTGCTCTTTCTAATTCTGATACTGTGATAAAGTTTTGTTTCTTAGTTTGTTTATCGGAAAATCTTAAAATCCAAGATATAATTCTGATGACCTTTCTGAGTGAACTGTATTTTGATAATAACTGATAAATAATGTTGTTGTCTATGTCTTCTAAAATTACATTTACTTGTTTTTTCTTCGCGTCTTCATCGGTGTTATAGGGTATTTGCTCCTGTTCATGACTGTTATATTCTGGTAACCACGACGGACCTTCCCACCACAAAGAGAAGGATTTCAGTTGTGTAGCAGTTAGACCACGACTGGCACAATCTGCGGGATTTTCCTCAGATTTTACGTAACTCCAACAATCAGGAGATATGATCTTAATGATATCTTGAACTCGGTTTGATACAAAGGTCTTCCACCTCGATGGGTCTCCTTTTAACCACCCTAAAACAATCATTGAATCCGTCCATCCATAAATTTTTATATGATAGTGTTTCAAACATTCTTTTACTTTATACATCAACTTTGACAGGAGAAGGGCACCTAATAATTCGCATCTTGGCAGTGAAATTTTTGTGCTGACGGGAACAAGTTTTGTTTTGCCCACTAATAAAGTAACTTGATAATTATCACCTCTCTTGATCTTACAGTAAATCACGCAGGCGTATGCTTTGATAGAAGAGTCACAAAATCCGTGTAGTTCTATTTCTGCGTTTTCTTGAGTACCTATCCACCGGTCGACAGCTATTTGATTTATATTTTTGATATCATGTTTGATATTACGCCACTCTCTTTCTATTTCTTCTGGTAGAGGGTCATCCCATTTGATACTTGATAGCCAAACTTTTTGAAAAATAATTTTTAATTGTATAGATATAGGTGATAACCAACCTAGTGGGTCAAAGAGCTTCGAGATATTAGACAACAGTGACCTTTTGGTATCATGATTTTTGGTTGGGTCTATGTTAGATTCGAAGAGAAATACGTCTTTCTGTGGGTTCCAGCCCAACCCGAGGGTTTTTGTGTGCTCTGGTGAACCCTTGAAATTAAAACAGTCAGTATTAACTGAGCTGTAGTCGGTGTCTGATAATTCAGGAACGTTTGATCTCCACTTCCTAAGGTTGAAGCCTCCCGTCTTTAAAAGTTTTGATAGATCTGAACATAGCTGTTTTGCCGCTGCTTTTGAGTGCGCCCCATGTACCAGGTCGTCCATATAAAATGATTGCTCGAGTACATCTGGGGCTTTGCTGTTGGTAAAATTTGATCGTTCATCAGATGCCAGTTGTTTTAAGGTCATCATAGCAAGAAAGAGGGCTGCTTTGGTTCCGTAGGTAACGGTGGTCAACTGATACTCTTTGATGGGTTCATTGGATGAATTACGCCAAACTATCTTCTGATATTGTTGATCTTCGTTGTTTATCCAAATTTGGCGGAACATTTTTTCGATGTCCGCTGTAAATCCAAATTGATATTGTCTCCATTTAATGATCAGAGACTGTAAGTCTTGTTGGAGATTGGGTCCGACTTCCATTACGTCGTTCAGACTAAAGCCGGAAGATGTTTTTACAGACGCATTGAAAACAACTCGGAATTTTGTACTTGTAGACTCGGCCCGTTCTACACTATGATGAGTCAGATAAGTTTCTGGGTTTGTGTTGCTGATAGAGACCTTCATGTGGCCTAAAGTTTCATATTCGTTCATAAATAACTTGTAATCTTGCTGCATTTTAGAATTTTGATTAAATTTATGCTCTAATGATTTAAACTGGGCGATTGCTCTATTTTTGGAGGAACCCAAAGTTTCAAGCTGGCTATGTTTTAACGGTAACCGGACTTCATAGCTACCGTCTTCTCGTCTGATAGTAGTATTTTGGTAGTACTGCACGCATTGTTGATTTGCAGTTGATAGCGGGGACTCCTCGGCAATGCCTTCTATCTCCCAGTATTTATGAATATCTTCTAAATTGTTTAAAATGACGTTACATTGCAGTGTTTTAACTTTACCGCTTAATATCCAGCCCAATTTCGTATTCTGTGCTAAGGGCGAGTCTTCACTCATTCTGCATATACCGTCTAATAAAATTAACGAATAAATATCGGCCCCGAGTAAAAGATCAACGGGTCTACATTTGTTGAAATCTGGATTTGCTAATGAAATATTTTCTAAATATGACCATGAAGGCATGCTGAATGAGTGACTGGGCAAATTTTTAATCAGATCTTTCATGATTGCGACCTCTGTTTCAAAGGTAAAGTCATTATTGAGAGCAGTGCACTTTATGTGTATGATGCCTTTACAGTTGCTTTCCTTTGCACCAATCCCTGTTATAATTCCGTGATATTTTCGGCGTGGTAACCCTAATGACTGCGCGGCATATTCGGTTATCAAAGATGTTTGTGATCCTTGATCTAGCAATGCCCTTAATCTGATATATGACCCATCTGATTTTTTCACTTTGATAATGGCTGTTGCTAAAATAATTTCGGGAATCTCATACCGCGTTGACACGTGCGAGTTATTTCGAGCGACATGGGAAGGCTCGGGTTTCGACATGACGCTTCTTGAGTACGTCGCATTTGGCGGCCCGTTTGATTGCGTAAACGATTCATGAAGTAGTGTATTGTGGGCTTTATTGCATTCGCGGCACCTTTTATCAGAAATACAAGTCTTTCTATTATGTGAATAAAGACAGTTTTGGCATAAATTTAGTTTTGCTACAGTTTCACGTTTATTTGCCGGCGTCATTTCTAAAAAATGTTTACAATAAAATATTCCGTGATCGTCGGTTTTGCAGTAGGGGCATTTATAATATTTTGTAACATAAACGTTTTTGTTGTTATTCGATTGCGAAATATTTCGCCCTGGCGACTGACGTAATTGCTTGAAATTTGAATTATATGATAAATTATTTTGCTTTTGATTTGATTGAAAATTGTTAAAATGATTGTTTCGTATGTTTGATCTTGGTTGTTCTTGCTTACGACGAGAAGACTCCATGGAGGTAAATTTACTCTCCAAAAATGATAAAAACTCTGATAGGGTAGGGACTCCACGGGGTTGTTTCACTGACGCCACGTATTCGATGTGGGTTTCAGTGTCCAGTTTTTGAGATAATATATAAATGAGTAGTGGGTCCCACGTATCGACGTTAACTCCGAGATTTTTGATGGCGTTGATAGTTTCACAGGTGGTGTCATGAATTCTTTTGATGTGGTTTATAGATGCTTGCTGCATGACAGGGATGTTAAATATTAAATCGAAATGCGAATTTAATATGAGCTTTTTGTTATCATATCTATGTTTCAAGATATCCCAGCAAATGGCATAATTTTCGGATGATATGGGTAGGTGCTGTATCAGTCTCTCTGCCTCACCTTTCACCTTTGATTTTAAGAATTGCATTTTCTGAGCTCCTGATAATGATGGATTTTTGTGGATAGTCTCAACAAAGAGGTCTTTGAAGGAGGTCCAATGGTGGTAACTGCCGCTGAAAGCAGGCAGCTCTAGGTGGGGTGTTGAATGCTCCCGGTGAGACATGGACCCTAATTTCTTGTTGATAGCTCTTATAGCGTCATTATAGTTTCGCTCACACCTATAATAAACTGCCTCATATTCTGGGTTTCTGCTGCCTAACTCGCTATCCAACTCCCAATGTAGGGTGTCGATGGTTGACCAACGAGTTTGGATATTCCGAAGTACATGATCAAACTCCCACTTCTCTGTAATTCCCTCTAGATGGGTATTGGATAGCGTATGATCAAATGCCTTTATGTTACTACTTTGTTTTCTTAACATTTCGTCTGTTTTGCTATCCATACCCCGTTCTTCCGTCGACGGCCCAGGCTCCTCCGACTTCAGAGAGCTCGGTATATTGATAAGTGTTGCTGGTTTTAGGAGTGGAGTGGAAGGCCTGCTACCGCCTTCCCTCGATGGATAATTCTGGATTGTAGCTCTTATATTTGCGTACGCGTCCCTGGTTTTGTCAAAATGGTTTGATGTGAAGTACGGATGAGACTTAACACCATATCCGCACAGGTTCATATGGTTGTTTTGATACTCACGCCAATGATCCTCTAAAGTATCAAGACGCCTTTTGATATAATCGGGAGTTTTTCTCTCCGCACTGTCTTTTTTAAAGTTAATTAGCAGCTGGTCAAAAGCGGCTGCTATTTTTTCTTGGTTAACTAGCAGGTCTTCCATGGTAGACATGATGTTAGGTAAGTAGTAAAAATTAAAAGATACGGCTTACTTGATTATGATATAGCTCACGATCTATGTAGAATCGCAATCTGATGATGGACTATTGAAGCTTCACTTATATAGGTAATTCACCTCACTTGTCACACAGAGTCAATGTTTAGTGTTCACTATGATAGTACTGAGTCACACGCGAGGGTCTTTCCGAAGGTTCAAATTAATGCTCGAAGGACCAAAAAAGATGTGTGGTTTACACACCCTTTTGTGATATAAAATGATAAATGATATTTGATATAAAAACTAAGTATATTTCACGAAAGAAGTATGCTAAAATGATATGAGTTAATGAGTACGAGTGGCGGGAATGCTTGCCAAAAACGAACTGATATAAAATTGATATAAAATTAATTTGTAATTGGTAAATGACCGCGCTGTGGCGTAACCGCTGACTTGACAGAGCTGTGCGAGCTAGCTCGTACAGAAGCTATAATTTTAGTTGCTATAAATATTCATTTTCTATAAATTTAGGTCCTGTAATTTTAAAAATCTATAAATTTGTTTGATATATTTTTTTAAATCTATAATATTAATTCCTATAACGTATTGTTTTCTATAATTGCAGTTGCCATAATTTTCAAAATCTATAATTTCAAGTCCTATAATTTTTATAATGTCTATTTTCAATTGCACTAATGGCTACTTTTCTATAATTGCTGTTACTATAATTTTGAAAATATATAATCTCAAGTCTTATAATTTTTATAATCTCTAATTTCAGTTGCACTAATGGTTACTTTTCTATAATTGCAGTTATTATAATTTTCTAAATATATAAATTCAATTTCTATAAATTTATTAATCTATAATATCATTTGCTCTAATGGATTGTTAAAATAAGTGTACTCACTATATTTTTAAACGTATAACTTTATTCTATTTACATATACAAATATATAATCATAAAAAATAATTTTCTATAATGTAATCAATTTAAATAAGTACTATTATTAAAATTTACAGTAGATTTTGTTAATGTCTGTTGCAGTAATTTTCGATTCCTATTCCCCTAATTTGTAAATAAAAATAGGTTAGCGAGGAGCGAAGCGACGAGCGTTGTTCGAATAGTGCTAAAACAGAGCGCGAGACGAGCGAGCGAAGCGAGCGTTCCGCGGCAGCGGACGGCGAAGCGCCAGAAACTCATAAATACCTAAACAACCATCACTTGTTGATAACGGATATGATACCTATATATATATTATTTATAATAAGAAAGGAAGATTTTTATATATTAATAAATATTTCGCAAATAAACTGGAAAAAATATAGCAAATTAATCATTAGATAATTAAATGTTGTACCCTTTGATAATTTAGACATCTTGAAAATTATAGAAAACATCTTTAGATAAAACGAAAATTATAGCAAATTATAAATTAGATCATTTAATGTTATATATTTTGATAATAGTGATTTTGAAAATTACGGATATCGATTTTAGACAAAAGAAAAATTATAGCAAATAAATAATTATTGAATGTAATTTTATATATTTTGATAATAGTGATTTTGAAAATTACAGAAATCGATTTTAGGGTAAAAAAAAATTATAGCAAATGAATAATTATAGAACTTAATTTTATATATTTTGATAATAGTGATTTTGAAAATTACAGAAATCGATTTTAGGTTTAAAAAAAATTATAGCAAATGAATAATTATAGAATGTAATGTTATATCTTATGTACCTATATATTCTAAAATTATATCAGAACATTTTAGAGATATTGTAGGAGACCCATTATATAAGGCCTCGGAGCAAAGAAATTATATAAGGAATTATCATCTCGTCTAATCGACATTTTAGGTAATGGCAGAGGGCTAAAGGCTGGAGCATACCTAGGGCAACATATTAGCATAGCCATACAGTGAGGAAATGGTACTAGCCTTCTTGCAAAGAGATTCTATAATTAATTATGTCTTTGCCTTCATGGCACTTTACCGCAGGACAGTGATTTCGAGAAGGTTTTTACATATTCATGATTAGAGAGCTACTCATCGGGTTCCATGTTTTTTTATAATATTTAAACTTTGTTAGTAGGTATAATATTAATTAATATGGTATAGAATAGATATAGATAAATAAATTAAGAATAATAATATTCAAATAACTAGCGACACCGCCCTCGGCTTCGCACAGGTACAATATTGGTATACAACAATTTGAATACCTACATAAATACGCTTATAACTACTTACCTATTAGAGATAGATATATGCTACTGCAGACTTTTTTGTAGATCATTTTATTCTATTAGACAGCATAATGAAAACTCGCTGGGGCTAACTTTTTATACGAATTTATTAACTTATACTGTTAATGCTCAGCTCCTCAACATGATAGGTCCATGTTTAATACTCGTAAACCTTCCCAGTGAATCAACCTATCTAATAGTGAAAACCACAAGGAAATCCGTTTTTACGTGAACAGGTCACATACAGACATACAGACGCGGCGGGGGACTTTGTTTTATAGTTATGTAGTGATGATGCAAAAGTTTGGATAGCGTTTCCTTTATTCATATTTTCTTTTATTGAAGGATACAATTCTGAAAAGTGCAGTGGTGCGTGAGGTGTTACATTTTGAAATATCAAGTATATCAGTCAATATTATTATTTATATTTTTATGGTGCCTATAGTTCTATCCTGAAGTCGTAGGAATGGTGTTGCTATAGATGCAATATGCACTAACTATTGTTTATATTTTTTTGTATGGCGTTCTACACACCATTACGGTCTTTATACTCTACGGTGTGGCCAGAAACACCGATAATAGTGTCCAGTTTTTGCCAGTTGTCTATATTATATTGAACAGAACAGGTGGCAAGCCCGTTGCTGCACGTAATGGACCTAGATGTAGGTATTACTTCTTTAACAGACGTAAATGTCTGTAATTTTTTTAGAAGAAGTTCGGACGCTGGCTTTACTTGCCCTCTGAAGCACGAGGAATCGATTAAAATGTATGGCGTTCCTGAAAGATCCACTAAAGATCCAAGTATCTAAATACCTAATACACTAAAACTACTTCAGAAAATTGTCTAACTTAAAATGAAAATGGTATCAAAGAGCTTTTCTTACATAGTTTAGTAATAAAAAAAATTTTACTCACTCTCTTTGAATTTGTTGAAAATCTTCTTCATTATGTCGGTCAATTAATAGACAGGTGCTAGTCGGCACGAGCTCGCAAACAAAATGCACAACCCGGCACGCGTCGTGGAAAAACTGTCACAGTCTAATGATTTCAGCCCACGATAAAATAAAATTGAATAGAACCTTAATACAACCATTATAGAGCTTAAAGTACTTTAAGCTATATCTATTGTCCAAGTAAAGTTTGAGGTGGATAAACTTGACGGAACTATATGTGGTTGCCATCGTCACGGAGGCTGCCCCTCTGTCATGCTGGGCTGATTTTGATGAACGATTAGCGGTATATGGGTAATATAATACGTAGGTGAGTTGTTTGCTTGTGTTAAACAGATATGCATTTTTATATGTTTCTATAATTTATTCTATACTAATATTATAAAGAGGAAAGATTTGTATTTTTGTATGTTTATTACGAATAAACTCAAAAACTACTGGACGGATTTTGATCATTCTTTCACCATTAGAATGCTACATTATGTTTGCCAACATTCTGAAATAGACACGTACGAAGTCGTAGGAAACAGGGTAGGGGTCGGGGTAGGGGTAATGCAGGCAAGCCATTATCTATGAGTGCTGTAGGATAGGGGTGCTGTTTATTTTGTTCAAATCACTAATTTAAGTAATGCAATGTGTAACGTAAAATTTATGTGTGCAAAGAAACGTAATTCTTTTATCATTGTTTGTAAAAAGAACTTAGGATTATAATGCCACGATTTTCATGTGGGTATGAATTTCACAATTAAATAGTACCTATTTAATTTTTTTAAATGACATTTAATGCTCATAATTTATGTTTATTTCATTATGGCAATTTAACTAAACGTAACAGGCGGATGTGTCGCAAACCCCTTCATTAGTGTAAGTAGGTACTTATATTCCTTGGTGTAATTTTTAAAATTATTTTATAAATATAGGTACACATACTGAATGTTGGAGTTAATTTTATAGTTGTAGGTCGGTACAGATTTTGTAAATTGAATGAATAATTTCTATCTGCTCCGGTATATTACGCTCTATGTAGCGTAACGAATCATAATATGTTACGTCCTAACATTTTATCAAAAAACCGGTCCGTCGCAGATAGACCACACTAATTTAGTTTTTGCAAAACACATAAGATAGCATTTTAATTATATTAAACGTCTATAAATTGATAACGTGTGCAAGAACAGCGTTGATGAATGGACAATCTATGAGATCGTAGACTCGTAAATTAGGTGTCACAAAAAGTGATGGTCATAATATCTATGTTTTTTATTTTATCCACAGAACTTATTTTATCAAAGGAGGTAGGTAGGTACGAGTACATACATCGGTTCCGGTTTCGTGCCGCATTGGTTAAAATAAACGATTTATTTACTTAGTGAAAAATATTGATCACTGGTCAAAAGGTAATATAAAGCCATACCGTACCACTATTTTTCTATGGGTGAGATCCTTCCTGCTATGCGAGAGAGATATGAATTTTAGGATTTTTGTAGAACTAATAAATAATAGTTCCATATCTTCATTAAGGTATATCTAATTTGTTCTAAGAAGAAGACATAAAAAGAATACCTACGTACTCAAAGATATAGTGTCAGTCGATAAGTATATTATCTTCATTGACTTACAATTTTTATTCTTTGCTATTGCGTACAAAATTGTTTTTAAAACAGTTTATTTTGTCTGTCACTTGTCACCTAGATCTGTCTGTCCCTTTGTCTGGAAGTGATTGATTTGAAGTTTAATTTACCTTGACATCTTATGTGACACAACATAATATTTACATAAGTAGTTGTTTATTAATTAACAAAAAATGTTTTTTAAGCTCAATCGTATTAATCAGTTTGTATTCTAAAATGGAGGAGATTCCGGAGGTTCCTGAACCTAAAGAGACTCCAGAAGTAGCAGAACAACCGACCAAACAACCGGCAGAACAACCGACCAAACCACCAATAGAACAACCAGCAGAACAACCGACAGAACAACCAACAGTACCAGAGCCGACACCCGAACCTGCCCCGCTTGATTATAATGACTCCGACTTATCTTTCGACGACCTGCGAGCTAAACTCAGCAGCAAAGTGGGATTTTCCTTCATGGAGAAACGAAAAATGTTTCGTGTTATAGAGGACAATGTCGACGTTACCCCAGACAATATAATAGACCAAGAATACATCACTATGGTAGACCGGTTCGCCCACGCCGCTTTCGAGACTAAAACAAGAGCTCGCAGCGAGGCCCTCGCAGTCAAGTCGATGATGGACACTGGGGACGGCGGCATGAAAGTGTATGCAACCACTATCTCCCTTGACGACATACATATCGATTACACGCTCAATACGGAAGACGGGGGCGTGGCCGGCGAAGAGGATCTAGAAGTAGCTCCTTCTGCTTTCTATTTACCTAAAATACTCCCACTAATGAAGTATCCGCCGCATTTGTTTGTCGTGCTCAAGGAGAACGAAACTGAATTTCTGTTCGAGCTCCCGAGCTTCTCCTACGACAAAGGTACCGCGGACGCGGGCGTCGTCGAACAAGAAAATGAATACTATCAATACATCACTGTGGGGAAGGGCAGGAACAGGAAAATGGTTAACGAGGAGACGCAGACCACCGACACCATCACACAAACACGACACACTATGGCGACCAGACCCGACAAGAGAAATGCTTCCGCGTTCGCCTCCATGTGGGACATGCACGATACTTACGCTAAGTTGGCTCAGAAGGTTGCCGTGGAGGAACCAGACGAGATGGTCATGTACCAGTCGGCGGCACCCTCGGTCCTGCGAGCCAAAAAGCCGGGTGGGGACTCCCGGGCGCGCGGGGACTCTCTCACCTTCGAGGAGCTCGTGCAGACGCCGCGGTTCTTGGACGCCGTTCTTTTAGTGGAGCGAGTGCTCTCAACCATCGAGTACTCCGACCAACAGAAGACGTTCCGAGGCCTCGTCCAGATGGATCCGCTCGCTCTAGACCTCAAGTACATATACACGATGAGACCGCTGTGGACATTTCAGTGCGAAGAGACTACTGGCCGACCGGTCAGTTGTCTGAGCTTCAATCCTAAAAACGAGGATATCTTGGCGGTCGGACATGGCAGGTTCGGGTACGCGGAGACGCACCCCGGCTTCGTGTGTATCTGGTGCACCAAGAACCCCGGGAAGCCGGAGCGACTTTACAAGTTCGAGGCTCCTGTCACGTCACTGTCGTTCTCGGAGCTCAACCCCAACTGGCTCGCGTGCGGCTTCGGTAACGGGGACGTGCTCATACTGGACGTGACGTCGTACGCTAAGTGCGTTGTGGCACAGAGCAAACGGGACACGAACCCGTGCTTCGAGCCCATCTGGACGACCACATGGCGCCGCACGGAGAGCGGCCGCGGGGAGTACGTTACGACGACGTGTCAGGACGGCCGCGTTAACAGATTCGTCAACACGAAGACGCACGATTTCATTTGCACGCCGATGATGCGCATGACGTCCGTAGAAGGAAAGACCAAGGGGCTGGAGACGTCCAAGGCCTGCGCGGCAGCCGACGTGCCCGTGTCGCAGCACCCGGCAGCTATGTGTACCCAGTGGCACCCGCGCGTGGCACACTTATACTTAGTGGGGACGGACGAGGGTTGTGTTCATAAGTGCTCCACACACTATCTCAACCAGCACGTAGACGTGTTCCGGGCGCACGCCGGGCCAGTGTATGACATGCAGTATTCGCCCTTCATGAGACACGTGTTGGTCACGAGCGGGGCTGATAATTCTATTCGGATGTGGATGGACGGGGTGGATGATGTCATAATGACCCTGTCATGCTCGGCGGCGGTGTACGGGATAGCGTTCTGTCCGATCAACTCGACCATTCTGATATCTGTGAGCGGTCCCTCTGTGTCCGTGTGGGATCTACGACGTAAGACGCACGTGCCGTGTGCGGAGTATACCTTCCCCGGGTATACGATTTTGACGTATGTTGGGTTTACGGCGTCCGGCGATAATGTCATTGTAGGAGATACGGCGGGCCGCGTCCACACGTTCCATCTAGAAGATGTACCAATAGCTCCGTTCTATCAGAAGAAGATGCTGGATGATGCTATCAAGAGAGCTCTGTGTACCAGACCACAGCTGCTCAAACAGATTGAAAAGCTGGAGAAATTTAGAAAAGCGGCTGTAGCTGAGTAGCACTTTAATTTTAGATTAGATTAGGAAGACCTAAAAAGTAATGTCGAACCCTACTCATGTTATGAAACAAGAACAATATACAACAATATAAAATTGTTACCCACTGGGTAACCTACCAGGGAACCGAAACCCAGGCAACAAAATTTGGTCCTGTAAGGTGTAAATGTAGACATCCTATGACCATGCATTTTTTAGTCCAATAGAAGCTCCAATAAATGTTTATAGAACCGCATTTGGGCGCCGTTTACCTATTACTATTATAGAATCTAGGGTGTTCTGGACCATTTTGAAGTAATAGTCGGTTTTCGAATGGTACGCTAAAGTAGGTAGGTGGTCAGGTTTCAAAGTTATGTCTAAATTCAAAATTGGCTGGCAGGTACAAGTCTGAAATTTTATATGGAGCATGCTCTTGAGCATATCTATCGTTTGGTCAAATAAGCAGACGCATCGCTAACAAACATTTCACATTCGTTACCTTTCGTTACGTTAGTTATAGTGTTTTGTTATAGTCCGGTAGAGTGCAATTCAATTTTATAAATGTCTTTTATTAGGTGCATTTACAAGATAAATGCACTGAATAAGTTACCATTGGCAAAATGAGAATGGGCTTGTCGTCCGCTGGGTCGACAATGATGTAGAACCTAGAAAATTCGAAGAATCTTTACTTTCAGTTACGCATTTCAGTCACATTTCACGAAGAGAGGAAGTTTATTATGTAATTGGGGGAAATCGTTCCATCCTCTTTTTATCTACCTTTATGGGAAGCAAACGTGAAGATATATCTATACTACTTAATAATAAAGCTGAAGAGTATGTTTGTTAGAACGCGCTAAAAATCTCTGGAACTACCAGTTGGGTTTGACAAACTATTTTTGCATTTGATAGCCCAATTCTTAAGGAAGGTTATAGGCTATAAAACATCACGCTAAGACTCAAAGGGACGAAGCAGTCCTTACCATTAACGTAGGTGCAACCGCAAGGCACAGCTAGTATAATGTATAAAATAATACACAATTTAATTTGTTTTTTTATAATTTGACAATATGTAACATATCATTATAAATAAATAAATAATTATGTAACTTATTGTTTTTACATATTTACATTATTTGATGAACAAAAACGTTTTTGCTTAGTTTGGTTATTATTAGGTTTTTTAATTCTTAGATTTATTAATGACATGTGTTTGTTGCTCGTTTATTATGACCCTAAGCAATATGAATAAAGTAAATCAATTACAATAAATACATTGGAGCTAAATCTAGACATATATAAGTATATAAAAAAAGTATATAGTCAATCGAGCCCATAGGCGTATTGTATATCAAATGGCCCTTAAAATTTTAGTAAAATGTATGCATATTATTCGTTTTTCCTTTCCTGCCCCCCCGCCCCTCCCCTGAACTAAATCCTGGCTACGCCCTTGAACCTACTCGATCTGTAGGCGATTAGTTGAACTTCTTATTATTATTATGTTTTCAGTAGGTGTTACACCAATAAAGCTGTAAGATATTAACAGACGCCTGAATGGGGATTTATCTTCCCAAATTTCATAAAAATCGTTACAGTTGTGCAATAGGATGTGTCAAATGCGTCAAGAGAAATTTATAGCCTCTTTTGATGGCGATCGAAAAGACACTCATTTATATAATGTACTTAAAACTAAATACAAATATTCATAAATTATTATGAAATTTCTTAATCTTATACAAATATGTACAAAATTAAACAATAATAAAATAGCTTATAATATTATAATACAGCCTCGAAAATAAATAACGAAATGCTAATTTTGGCTTTATATGGACGAAGGGTCCAATGGTAAGAATGCTGAAGTTTTCTTTTCAGAATATATCAACTCGCCCCATTCATTGTATTGCCACATAGTACGATCAACAAGGTTTTATTATATGGAGAGTTGGAGACCCTGCCCCCTGCCCAAGGTTGTGTTGCAGAAGAACAATGGAGACTTAAAGCTGAATAGCAGCTGTTTCAGCTACTATAACTACTAATTGGCCACAAATTATTTAGCCTTCAATAGGCATGATGCTGCGACCTAGGCATGATAACATTTTTTTGAGAATACTTTTAAATTATAGCTGGTATTATAAAGATGTAAAATTAGATTTTTGAATTTTTGTTTGTAATGAATGAACTCATAAAAATTATTTCACTAATAGAAAGCTACGATATTCCTTAGTGACATAGGCTATATTTTATACTGTTCGAATATATCTACGGGCGGAAAGTCTACTGCCTAATAAAATAATTAGACTATCTTATATTGTATTTTCATTTAAAAAATCATGTTTTTAATTTTATTTTTAAAATTCCCGCGAAAACGTTCCGAGCGCGATGATGACGTTACACCTTGGTAACGAACAAAATGATGGTCACAGATTAGATAAAATAACTTGGTCAGTGACAGATTGACAAAGCTATTATAATATAGTTACTAATCTGCGGTTATTTATTTGACATTTATATAGAAATGACGACCGTTTGTGGTCACGTGACCAGAGGTATGAATTAAAGCTTTGTCATTTAGATATTAAAATTAATAAATAAATAAATAAACATTATAGACTATATAAAAATATTATTGTGTGTTTATTTTATTTCACTGTCATCACCCCTATTCACTGAATATCGACTGATTATAATAAGACAACGTGAATTATGTATGGAGGTAATAATTCCTAATTATAGATTGAGTGTAACAACGAAGTTGACCGGACTAACAATACAAAATGTTATATCTAAGGGATAAAAACGATATTGCAAATTGTTATTTTTGAAAGGGAATTTTTTACATCGGCGCAGTAGACATCATTTTACGCTGTTCATCCCCAATAATCGTGGGATTGGTTGACTGGATTAAGATATATTCACACTAGCAGTTGCGATACCGATTCGTTCCGTGTTAAAATGAGTACATACTTAGACCCTTAATAGACATGTCGTGACTAGGACTTATTCGAGAGCATCTGGAACTGGTATTCCTTCTTCAATTCTTTCAAGTTAGCTTCGAGAATAGCGACCTGCAATTATATATATATATATATATTATATCTTCAAGGGATGCGTTACGGGTCCTGGTACCGCGTTATCAGCCTCAGAGCACACAGCGGCGTGCGGAAGACAAGTCTTTCCCATTTAGCGGGTGGTATTTTTGAAGATACATCTGACGAGGTGGCCGAGTAGTTAAGAACTCTCGTATTAACTAGGCAGACCACGGGTTCGATCCCGGATCTCGGCTATGTCCCAATAGTTTTTTTAATTTAAAACATAGGTACGTAAGTAATCCGACAAACCACATTCATAGGCTTTTCTATCTAAATATGCCTCAACAGAACTGGCCACTCACAAATACCATCGGCTAAACGAAGGAGACTTGGTATTCTGGAACCGTAACACGGTTTCGGGAGCTGCAACGCAACCCGTGAAGAAAAAGAAAATGGTACTAACCTCTTCAAATCTCATCTCCTTGCGCGCCTCCTTAATGTAACCTCGAATAATATTCATCTGTTCTAGCAGTGGGTTGTCATCATCATCAAAGGTCCCATTGTTTCCTTTGGCCCCACTGGGACCCGGGCTCACTTCCACCACTTTCTGTTCCTCCATTTTCTTCCTTTCTAGTTGTATCTGACGCTTGGCCCGTTCGTACCTCTGCCGTCGCACATCCTCAATTTGCGCTTCGGTCGGTAGCTTCCTTAGGGACAGTAATTCCTCCTGTAATTTTATATTTATTTATAAAAAAGTAGCCTCTGTCTCTGGCTATATCTGTGCAAAAAAACACGTCCAAATGAATATTGTAGTGACGCTGACGATCAACGATGATGCCTCCTCTTAAGCATCCGCCTGCTTTCGAGTTGCTGCATGACTCAATCATATGTACGGCTAAACCAGTGGTATATATGGACCCCTATTGCTGGGGGGATCCATATCAGAGAGAAAAAAATTGGAGATATACAACATAGTATATGGACAACTCAATTTTTGGTAGGTGGGGGTCTACGGAGATATGGGTCAAAAATATGGGGATTTTTGACCCATATCTCTGTAGACCAACCAAACCCACCTACCAAACATTTTGGGAACCTCTGGGCTAAGAACTGGACTAGAAAAATTAAGCAATCATGATTTTTGATTGATGGATTTTCGTAGAGCTCTGGTGAAAAGCCAGCCTAACCTAACCCTTGAGTCATTAACGGGTACCAAATAAATATATAATACATATACAATGTATATTATACATACCTTAATATAATGTGTGGCAGCCTGTCTTATGGAATGTAGTAGCTTATGCTGTCTGGTGGCAGGTTCCGCGGGGATGCTCAGTATATGTTTACTTAACAGATCTATGCCCTCCGCTAACTTGCCAATCTTCCCTCTCAACGCATTCACATCAGACAGGTTATATGTAGTCTCTCCATCAAATAGACTTTGACACATCTAAAAAAGTAGACCATGATTGCAATGTCACATTGTGTAAAATTCTGAAATATATGTTGAGAGGATCGTGTAGCTCAGCGTACGCAGCGAAATAGGTATTTAGAAAATCATATTCTGTCTCAAGCGCGCTCTTCCCCCGGGCATCAGTGCGACAGAGAGCACTGCAGCTCGTGAGTGTTCATAGGTATGTTTTTCGTTGAAAATTGCGTTTTGGGCGAAAACGATTTACACCTACTAAACGAAACGATACCTTATAATTTTGGTGTCATATGTTTTAGCAGATTATAATCTACGTACGTACGTTTTGCTTTTTTTGAAATTTTGCTTTGTTTCTCAAATACAGACGGTTTATTACCAGCAAGTTATGAACCAAAAAAAACGAGATTTGAGGGGCTTATAACTTTTGACCTATTACGAATTTTGTAAAAAGGAAAAAATACGTACGTAGTTTTTCATTATGTCAGTAACATATTACAAAATCGTTAAAATTAAATAATATTTAGGGGTAGTAAAACGTTTTCTCCGTTTGTATGGACATGGACGCGGTACACTACACTCTTAATGTAGGCTCCTAATAAATACTCTTTTTGATAGGAATTTTATAACTCCATTCAAGCTTATTTACGAACAAAACCCTTCTTTTAGATCTCATTTATAAATAGAGCTTATATTTACCATTATACAGCTACTGAAACTAGGCTGTTTAAGAACTTTTAAATATGCTGCTGTACAGCTTAAGGATGAACAGCTATTAGTTAAAGCTGTATAAAGCCTACTTAAGCAGCTTGTAGCTGTGTAGTCACATACCTTTTCATACATAGCAACAGCTGGCGCAGCTTGGTCCATGAGCCCTCTCATCTGTTCGTAGGCTGTCATAATTACAGTCTTAGTGTTTCTACTGTCCTGGACTTCTTTCCTCAATTCAACAAGCTTGTAACAATGGTCACACAGCCTCAGACCTGTTTTCTCTACAGATTCTTGGCTAGTGGAAGTGCTCGCGCAAGGAGTGGACGGGTCAACCATCGCTTCTGAAAATTTATTGTTGTTATATTTTTTAATAAAGCTGAAGAGTTTGTTTGTTTGTTAATTTGAAAAATTATCAATTCTTGAGGAATTAGGACCCATTGGAGCGGAGCCATCAACACGGGTGAAACCGCATGGCACAGCTAAAAAAGAGGACAAAAATCTAGGCTATGATTTTTGAAACCTGATAAACTGGCGACTCAATGATGGACTCACCACTAAATAAGAAGCTAACACAGGTTTCTATGTGGATAATATTGTTAACCATGAGGGTCTTTATAAACCAAAAATCAGGGTCCAGAATAATAATAAATTTAGATTTTGCCAAAATTAATATTGCTTATTTTTTTATGTAAGTAAGTTAGCCAATCTATCTATATATAATCACGCCTTTTATACCAAAGGGGTAGGCAGAGACAATCAAATTTGCTACATCATACATGCTCAGTGACTGTGTGTACTTTAATATTAATTTTAAATTAAAATTTTTAAATTAATTAATGTAAATAAATGATCAACATACTTGCTATTTGTAGATCCAAAAACACTGAACAATCCTGACACAGAATTGAGCCGCATAGTCTACAATGATGTTTCCTTCTTGCTATATTAAATTGTTTAGCACAATTAGGGCATAGTTTCACTGATGACCCATCCAGCCATGGAACAATCTAGAAAATTATTATTTTAAATTGAGTGCCTACAAATTATCAGTTCCTACAATTACTGGTTGCCATATTTTTTACTTTGTGCTGGTTACCAAATCATACTAATATATAAAAATCAATATTTGTTTGTTTGTTTCTGTGATGTTTGTAGGAGCAATGAAAGACATACGTCCATATGGCACAAGTATTTATTACGAACTGATGCACACTATAAAATATAATACTACCTACAATTAACAAATATATAACTTACTACCTATTAGTACCTATATCTATAATATATACATAACTATACTACAATCCTCCACACTAAATTACTTACTAAATTATTCTTAAAATTAACAAAACACAATATAGAAAATAAAAGACTTATACTATCACTTATATCTAGGTACACTTTTATATTTACACTGACGGACGGGTCGGGCTTGGGGCGTTGATAAGACAGGCGATTCTATGTCTCTAGGTGATGAGAATTGCCACTCCGGTGAAGCCGGAGAGGCCGCTCTAGACCCGGTGGTCACGGCCCGCGCCGACCTCGCTGGCGCTGGACTGCGCGGTGACTTCATCCCCTCCGTCGATCCCCCCGAACTACTCCCCCCCGGTGAGACCTGTGAACAAACTCTGTCGCTCTCTTCAGAATCTGTGCTGTTTACTGTTTCAATATTAGGTGGGGGACAAGCTAGAGATTGTCTCGATCTCTTCCTCAACTGATCTATATGTCTGTGTACAGTTTCTCCGTCCCTACCTATAACTTTGTAGTTACTGGGCCCTAAATTAGTTTCTATGCGCCCCGGTGCCCACCTGTCACTTTTTAAGTACTGCCTATACCATACGTCGTCGTTAGTTTCTACCTTCCTATCGGCTCCCCCCGCCGCCTCTCTTTGACGTTCTTGAGCTCGGTGTACCTGACTTTCCTTACTTGGTTTCAAAATGTCCAACTTGGTACGCGTCATCCTACCTAACATTAATACTGTTGGTTTTTCCCCCGTAGTGGCATGTTCCGTATTTCGATAATGTAGTAAAAATGACCACAAAGTCCTATTTACATCATGTTTCTGTGCTAACGCTTTTTTAATAACCCTTTTCAAAATTTTTACTGCATTCTCCGCAAGACCGTTCGATGCCGGGTGGTACGGAGCAGTAAAGATATGTTCTATTCCGTTGTTTTTATTAAATTTATCAAATTCACTAGATGTAAATGGTGGTCCGTTATCAGTAACTATCTGTCTCGGCAGACCGAACCTACTATATAGTTCAGAAAGTTTATCGATAACCCCCGTAGCCGCCGTACTCGGTACCTGGAACACCTCTAACCATTTCGACATAGCGTCTATAACTATTAAATATGTTTTTCCCATAATGGGTCCCATGAAGTCCATGTGCAACCTGGACCAGGGCCGGTTGGGCCAGGGCCACATACGCGGTGCTTGATGTGGTAGCAAGTCTGCCTGTGTCGCGCACACCTCGCACTGCCGACACATTCTTTCTACCGCCTCGTCTATACCGGGCCACCAGACGTAGCTACGTGCTAATGACTTCGATTTCACTATTCCCATGTGTGGCTCGTGTAACATTTTGAGAACCCTTTCTTTACAATTCTCTGGTATTACCAATCTGTAGCCCCACATTACACATCCTAATTCTTCGTATAATTCATTTTGCCTGTTAAAATACGGTTTTAAATTTTCTAATTCATTTTGTGCTGGCCACCCATCCCTAATATAGTGTAAAATTTTAGTTAGGGATGCATCCCGTAAGATTTTACGTTTAATTTCGTTGTAATCTAATAATAATTCTTGTTGTACAAAATGTAAATAAGTTTGTTCAGGCGGTGACTCTAAATTATTTCCTTTAATATTGACCGGTAACCGCGACAATCCGTCCGCCCCGTTTTCGTCAGTACGCACGTACTCAATATCATAAGTATATGCTGAAAGTATTAATGCCCATCTCTGCATACGGCTAGCTATCATAGTAGGTATACCTGTATTCGGACCGAATATTGATACTAGCGGCTTGTGGTCAGTACGTAAAATAAAACGTCGGCCGTATATGTATTGGTGAAATTTGTGCATACAAAATATGATAGCTAGTGCTTCCCGATGTATTTGTGAGTAATTCTTTTCAGCGTCCGTTAAAGTGCGCGATACGTAGGCTATCGGACGCTCCCCCCGTCCCGCGGCCGCTCCCGCCCCCGCCGCCGTCTGCGACAGCACCCCGCCGATGCCGCGCGCGGTCGCGTCGCAGGTCACTATCAACGGTCGCGCCGGGTCATAGTGAGCTAATACGTTCGCGCCAGTCAACAATCTTTTTATTTCTATAAAGGCACGTTCACAATCATTTGTCCAAATCCAACTATTTTGTTTTTTTAAAAGGTCGTATAGCGGTGCTAACTTAGCGCTCATATTTCTAATGAATTTAGCGTAAAAATTAATTAAACCTAAAAACGATCTTAACTCTGTAACATTATTTGGTCTAGGTATTTTTGTTATAGCTTCAACCTTAGCCGGGTCCGTTTTTATTCCATTTTTACTTAAAATATATCCCAGATACTTAATTTCGTTCACTAAAAATTCGCATTTATTAGTTTTCAATTTTAACCCGTTTTTATGTAATATTTTGAATACCGATTCTAAAGCTTTTAGATGTTCCTGTTTACTCTTGCCCCCGATTATTACATCATCTAAAAATATCTCCACATTAGGAATACTTCCTAATAACTTACACATAGTTCGCTGAAAAATACCCGCGCTAGATGCTAACCCGTACACTAATCTGTTGTATCGAAATAGTCCTTGATGTGTATTGATAACAGTGTACTTTTTCGAATCGTCCAGTACTATTTGATTATACGCTTGTGATAAATCTATCTTAGAATAGTATGTCGAGCCACTCATCCGTACCATAACATCGTCTATTCTTGGTAAAGGGTACCTATCTATCTGTAGGACAGGATTAACAGTCGCTTTATAATCAGCACAAATTCTCAAGGAACCGTCGGGTTTGTTTACCGGTACCAACGGCGAGGCCCAGTCGGAGCAATCGACCGGCTCGATGACACCGTCGCTCAGCATCGCGTCCAGCTCGAGGTCGACGCGGTCTCGGAGCGCAAACGGTAGTGGCCGGGCACGGTGAAACACCGGCGTCGCCCCGGGCCGTACTCGGAGACTCGCCACTCCGCCCGTATACCGCCCCAGCCCGCCGCTGAATAGCTCCTTATAGCTGTGGATTAAATGTTTAATTTCATCATTTATTTGTATTTTATCATTACATAATATATTATGACAATGACTAAGAATAGGGATTTTTATACCTAACTCTGATAGCCATTGTCTTTATTTATTTATTTATTTATTTATTTAGTTCTTCCGAGTAACGAGGTAGTTCCACCCATAGAGTAAGTAGCAATCACTATGTTCTTTAATAAGAGACGGGACTGCCATACATTAAAATGAAATCGAAGAAATTAGGGCCGAAAGATACTGCCAACCTAACAACATTAAGGAGGGAAAATAGAAAATCAGTGCTACCAACTACAAAAGTCAAAACATATGGCTAGTGCTGTCCTTCCTACAGAAATATTTTTGTCGATATCGATAAAAATATGCTAAAACCTGGAACAGCATCTACCTACTTTTAAAATTTCGGTTTTGTTGATTAGTATAATCGAAGAAGTTGAAATGTATGGTAATTCACAACCATTTTTTTATAGGATTTGAATAAACTACGTAGTAGACCAAGGGTCTGGGAGGAATTATTAAATTTCAACTTCTTTGATCTTTCATTTCAATAAAACTTCACATGTTTTTCTATAATTTATTTGTGTTTAACCTAAAAAAACAACACATATACAAATACAATTCACCGACCTCTTAAAAACAATACACCTATCAATATTACAGTGAAATAGGTTATTAAATTGAAATTTAATAATATATAATGACCTTATCTAAGACCCATCTTAGGTAATTATTTCAGCACTGCTTCTCGAAGTGAATTTAGGCAATGATAGAAAAACTTATAGAATTGCGTACCTGTAAAATAATGAGTATTAGGCGTATTTTGGTAAGTAATAACTAGTAGTAAGTATAAAAGATTTTTTTATTGTATTAAGAGGTGTGCAAAAACGACACAAACATAGCTGGATTTGAACGATTGTTTAAAAATCACCAAATTGCACGTCAATCTGGAAAGAGTAGCCGTTTATTAAGTCAGCATGCAAGCCCTGCATAACGGACTATCTGTAATACCAATGTTATATAAGTGTTTGTTAAAAGGACCATGACCAGTGATGGCTTGAGTCACCGATCTAAGTTGGGTTCTTTTTAGTTTTAAGATCTTTTGTGAGAGTCTTGTATTTATGGTTGGTAGAGCTGCCCTGGTTTGTCTACATTCCATAAGATTGTTCCATTCGAGATTGTGCATGCATTTTGTTCTCTGCTTGAGTCGTGAGGCAAACCAGCCTCTAGGCAGGGGCACTAGAGGCTCGGGGCCAATTGCAGACATACTTGCACCGGCTCTCGCTAGCTCATCCGCCGCGTCATTTCCACAGGAGTTGCTATGACCTTTGATCCATTGTATGGTTAAGGTGTTACCGTGTTATTATAGTTACATACCTTGTTCAGTGCTGTATGACACTCAAGTATGAGACCTGATTTAAACTTATTTGCTTACCAGTGCTTGTATGACAGATTTACTGTCCGGCAGTATGCGAATAGACTGGTTGTTTACTTTCCTCTTAGTTATCGCTAGGGCCGCTAGGCAGATTGCCTGGAAAGAGTAAAGATAAAAGTAATTTTGCTGCAGCAAAAAGCAATGGCTCAATTTATTTGGTGCGGGTTATAATGGGTTTATTTTGTGGAATGTGAAACAAATATGTTTGAGTCGGAATATCGATATCGATAAACTGTACAATATGCAAAGTACATCACTATTTTTCAGCAATATGCTGTTCGTTTAATATTAAATTTATAAAGAATAATTACTTAATTAAATTAATATGAATGGCTAATAACTTACCGATCCTCATTTATTGGGAATATGGTCATAAATATTCGCTTGATACCGTCTACGCGGCCGCCTCTTGTACCACATATTGTACACTTTTTATGTTTCCATTCTTAATTATTGAATACAACTATTGTAAAACAATACATATACTTATTTACTATATTATATTTACAATTAATATATTACAAGCACGATTTAAGCATCACATCACTGCCAGGCTGACGCAACTTCGAACAAAAAATTGGTTCTATGAAAAATTGAGCCAATGTTAATGGCGTCGTATCGCCATCTTTTTCACTCCATGGTGCTATCTCTGTCTATCCCTGTCAAAGTTGCAAATGGCGGCAAATTTGTTTTGTCTTATTTTAGTTTTAAAATATTAATAAATAAATATATAATGTGATGCTTAAATCGTGCTT